>CM061138.1:78891294-80091294 GCA_030789695.1 Scilla litardierei | reverse complement strand
CATGCACCACGACGACATCACAAAAAATACCAATGGGCCCACTACTAAACTAATGTTGTCATAGACAACGGCAAGCACTATTAGAATGACTAAGCAATAGAAAAGGGGACCGAAACCAAAAGCGTGACAAAACCAGATCGGAAAGAACGAGTTCAGATAAGGCGAGGATAAGGAGATAGATGGTTGGGTCGGACAAAAATATTGCTCTAAATAATTAAATAGATGAAAGAAAGATATGTGTAAAATATGATTTTATATATATATAGTGATCTTCGGGTGCGAAAAAACCCGTGCGAAAGCCCGTGCGAAAACTTTTTTGAAATTTTTTTGAAATTTTGTTTTCAAAAATTCTTTTTTTGATGTTTAATCCATACAATTATATACCCCAGGGAAAATAATGGGTGAACCCGTTGGGCATTAGAGCACTCATCCACCCGTTACAAATTTAACGGTCTCAAAACGTGCGAATTTGATGAAATGGCTTGATCGAAGGCCAAATGATATTATTTCTCAACCATTATTTTTTGAGGGGGGGTATAACAACATATAATGAGGGTGGAAAAAAGAATTTTTGAAAAAAAAATTCAAAAAAAAGATAAAAACATTTTCGCATGGTGCGAAATGTTCTCATTTGAAAATTTTCCTATATATATATATACTTATAAAAATATGTAGAAATAGCGAGCAGAGGGTAAAATTTTAAATCACGGAAAAAGTGTTAGACGAAGAAAATAATGAGTAGGGTGAGGTAGTGATTGTTTTGCAAATGAAAATTGATTTATACCAAAAAAATTTGAAGTATGAGCACGATGAATATAAAACTAAAAAAATTAAAGTCCTATTTAGCTTTAAAAAACATTCTAAAAGTATGTACGATAAGTGGTTAAAAATAAATTTAGTAGTTTATAAAAAGGATGATATATTGAATTATCAAAATGGTAACAAAGTTTTAAAACTGAATTACGAAAGATATAGGTTAGAAAATGGGTACGATATAGTAACTAAAGATTACGACCAAGAAGCTTTCAAAATCCAATAATGAATTTTAACTCGACCGAAAAGCAGAAAAACTAAGTATATAATAAGGGGTTTTCAAAGAAGTTAAACTGAGCGAAGAATTGAGTAAGGAATATCGAAAATACTTTTAGAGGAATCAGGATTTGCAGTGGGGAAGATTCAAGAAATTAACGATAATCGTCATGAAGCGATCACGTGAATCGAGGGCAAAGAATATGATCGCATGATGAATACGCCTAGGATATGATTCATGAAAAGCTACGATGAAATCCTACGGTCGATAATACAGAAGTGTAATGATCCGGAAAATGATAGAATCAGGGGTTCTAATTACCGGGCCGACTAAAGATCAGGAGAACTTAGCACTAAGACTTTCTAATGAACTAGACTGTACTAGAGATCTCAGGAAAGGGTCCTTAGAGCTTCATGATTACGTCCTGCTGCGTCCGAAATTGATGGACTCAAGCGAACGACTAGAAATCTAATATGGTCAGAGCTGGGTGAGAGGCTACTAGAGTATCCTAAGACGAGCACGACTAAATCTTACGAAGGCGCCTGACTATCAAACCTGAACATCTATCTAAGTCTTCCACCATCTAAGACAAGGAAAACCTTCATATTAGACTCAAATTTTATGACTCGAATGTTTCAATGGATGTTTTTAATTATTATTGTTGTTTCGATATTTCGCAGGTGCAAATAGACCTGCATGGGCCACCACTAAAACCTGTCACGTTCCGCTTTTCAAGTATGGAAGGCGAGACGTGAAGAGGTCCTCTCAGACTTGGAGCTGTGAAGCTACAGTCTGATAAGCATCTGGTAATTTAATCCATCAGCAGGTTCTTTGCATTACGACGAAACAACAACAACAATAAAGAAGGATAAAAATTATCCAACATTCAACATCCACAGATTTTATTCCAAACATACAGAGACAGTCATAAAGAAATACAGAGTCTGAAAGAAGAAGCCCAAGCATGGCCGAAACTAAAACTACAACAAGAGAAGGGTGGTACGCACCGAGCAACTTAACAACAACTACTAGGAAAAACAAATACCAACTAAGAAATAGCCACCAGCTGAACTAGAGTGGGACCGGTATCCTCGAACTGGACGTCGGCAACTAGTCATCCTCAGCAACTAACTCAGGCTCAAAACCTGACATGTGACACCCAAAGAGAAAAGGGCACATGTCAGTAAAAATCTCCAAAAGGGAAAGGGAGACTTTTGTGCAAGGAAACGTGAAAGTAAAAGAATGCAACTAGCAGTTCTAAAATGAGATGACAGGACATAATAATTCAATGAATGCAGCAGTTAAAATGAGATGACATGACATTTTATTTCAATGAATGCAGCAGTTAAAAAGAACAGATACTTGCATTGCATAACACGTCGTAGTGAGAGCTATTAAACAATATTCACGATTTCACGATTAACTTGTATTCATGATGTGCACATGGTTTACGCCTTTTGGCTGAAGTGGCTGTACGGGCTCACTTCTACGCTCAAGCGATCGCTTACCCCTATCCCTCCACGTGTATCGAGAGTTGGTTTCACCAACACTGTGCTCGCTTCTGGATCACGAGCCAGGAAGTGTTTTTGGTTTGGCATAGGGTTGTGCCCGCAATTCAGGTGCCTAGCCTCAATAGGATGTAGGGGTCAGGACCATGCTCGCCGCAGCTTACAATTTATTGTAGCGTGTGCTACACAATCATGATAGAGCAAGATGATGCATGAAATGACATGGCAAGATGCATGAACATGGCAATAAGCATTTTAAAGTGCGTACAGCTAATTTGAAAGTAAACGTGATATGCGGCATGAAATGATAGCATAGCAAGGGTGTCGGATCTAGCTTCGTTGTCAAGCTAGATCTAGTAAGGGCGTCTAGGCGACTATCATTTCATCGCCTAGTCTCTTTTACACTATTACACAAATTGGCCTAAAACATGGCCTAAACAAACACTAGCAAGTATCACTTGCCTGAGATAACGTCCACATGTCCACAGATCAATGGGTCCAGAAACTCTCTATGTGCTCAAACCATCACCCAACCTACAGTCCCATATTATTATCTTCAATTAGTGAGTTACCGAAGCAATTAACATTACAATTTTTAGTCTCGATTAACATGCAAGCGTGGGGGTTCCTACGGTTCAAAGATTACCCTTAGCACGACGCGAGAGCTACACTGACGTCGGATAGGACGTCAGGGGTTGGATTCCGATAGCGCGAAGGATACGACAGACAGCTAGCGACCACGGTAGCACGACACACGAACAGCGGTGAGCAACACGAACACCAGCGGCAAAGGAAGGCCGTGCAAGGGTCAACGGCCTAGGGCTGACAGCATGTAGGGGGTTCGCCGGAGGGAGGCAGGCGTGGGTGGCTAGGAGGGGGAGCGGCAGTACGGATCTGTTGTGGGGTTGCGGCCTATCATTGGTGATCGACAGTTTACAAGGAGGGATGCCGGCAGTTCTTTGAGGGTGGAGGTGCAGTTTTAGGGGGGAGATGGGGATGCGCCTGCGGGGGAGTTGCCGGAGGTGATGGCAGGCGAGTGGCAATGGACAGGCCGCCATTTGCAAGGGTGATCGGCAGTTTTGGGTTGAAGGGGGTTGCAGCAATGGCTGATTTTATGGAGGAGATGAGCGGTTCTTGGGGAGGAGGGCCGAATCAATAAGTGAGGGCGGTCGGCAAGCGGTGGCCGGAGCAAGGAGGGAAGTTGGCCGTGGGTGCGTGGTTGTTGATGGCGGCTGCGTGGAGTTAGAAGCCTTAGGTTGCGTAACTTACAAAAGAGGGGTTAAAATTGCTATATGGAGAAGAATATGGGGTAGAGTTTAGATGATTGGAGAGAGGGTGTGAGAGGGAGGGGGTAGTTTTAGGGTGTAGATAGCTATGGAATCAATCAACATGTGATACGTATGGTGACTTAGGGAAATGATTTAATTAGGTTTAATTAGTGTTTGAACCCTGAATTAGTCTAGGCTAATTATAGTTTGGAGATGATTAGTGTGAATGAAGGGTCTAACGGTGTCCGGAAATTATAAGAAAATATCGGGATGACCGTGTCGACGAGAGGTTCGATACTATGATGATCGGTCACGGGCTAGGGTAACAAAAAATGGAACTAAAAATAAAAAGATCAAACGACGAAGTCTAGAGTTACGACACCCCTTCAAACAAGGTTGTTTTGTGGGAGAATGAGCCATGAAATGACGTTCACGAAAAATCCCACAAATAAGTACTCTCTCATAGGGTCACAACGACATATCACATCGCACGTTTGGGATACAAGAAGAGGCAACTAAAAATACGTGTACGAAAGAAAGTACGCGTACGAAAGACGTACGATCGAAAAGCGACCGTGACAGATACAGTTCAGCGCCCACAAAGCACCACTGGAACAAAGTTAAGCAGCTTCTGCGCTACCTCCAAGGGTCGATTGACATAAGATTATACTTCCTGAAAGGTGGATCTTCCACTTTGATTGGTTATGCAGATGCAGGTTACAAGTCTGATCCACACACCGAGAAATCACAGGCTGGTTTCGTGTTCATCTACAGTGGTACGGCCATCTCCTGGAAATCTGTGAAGCAGACCACCACAACAGTATCATCCAACCACTCAGAGCTCCTGGTGATCCATGAAGCTAGCAGAGAATGTGTCTGGCTACGTACATTCAGTCATTCATCACATTCGAGTGACGACCGGCCTGAAGACGGACGACCTTGAGCCAACCACTTTATTTGAAGATAATGCATCTTGTATAGCCCAACTATAAGCTGGTTACATCAAGGGCGACAGGACGAAGCACATTTCTCCCAAGTTCTTCTGGATGCACGAGCTATAAGAGCAGAAGCAGATTGAAGTACTGTAGTTTCAGTCTTGTAATAATTTAGCTGATCTGTTTACTAAGGCATTGCCTAGATGTACTTTTAGAGAGCTTATAAAAGATATAGGGATGAGACAGCTGAAAACCCTATAAGCCTGAAGCTTGTACGGATCAGGGGGAGTCACTTGTGTATTGTACTCTTTTTCCTTAAGCTACTGGTTTTTCCCACTGGGTTTTCCACAGTTAAGGTTTAACTAGGCAAACACTGTAACTCTTAGCGTATTAGATCCTGAAGAATTCATATGCTAAGAATGGATGGATGTGGGAGTGTTATGATTAGGGGAGACCTTTGGTCTCCACCCACTAACCATCCACCATTACACCCACTTAGTGGTGTTGGATCCTGTGGATGGCAAACAACACTAGAATGGGGGTTGAATAGTGTTGTGCAAATAGTAAATTTTTTGTTTGGTGATAAGCAAACTAAAAACCTTCTAATGTTGCCTAAGAAACCAAGTAGAATGATCTACGCTTGGTTCTTAATCAACAAGGTAATCTTACAATGAATATAAGTATGAGTTACAAGCGATATAAGATTACAAACAATAGATCTTTATTCACAAGAATAGATCTTTATACACAGCGGAAATAAATAAATGAACTTTGTAATTATATAAAAGAATGAATTACACATATGCAAAGTATCAATAAATAAAGTGTTGTTGCAAGGAATATAAACAAACTCAGAAAATGCAAACGCAGAGACAAGGAATTTTATACTGGTTCCCCACAACTTGGGTACGTCCAGTCCCCGACCAATCCGGTACGAGATTTTTCCACTATTGCCTTAGCAATACAAGTACCTAACTCCACTCGTTAGGATTTTCCAAACACCTAGCCTTGACCAGGATTTTCCAAACACCTAGCCTTGACCAGGATTTCCAACCACCTAGACTTGTCTAGGATTTTCATGTCTCTTACAACAAAGGGAATCCACAAATAAAAACAAGTTTCCAACTCACCACAAAAATTAATGGAGTTTGGATTACACCAAGAATTCTATAGCCAAAGTAAATATAACAAATGTGTTACGTGGCTAAAAAGAATTCAAATCGATCTTTAGATCACACAAAAATATAAGATGATTCTTTGTGATCTTAGTCGATTGTTTTTCAAAAATCCTTTAAGAGTAGAAATTTAAGAACAAGGATTTTAAAAACAACTTTTAAAAAATTAGCCAAACAAAAATTAGATCTCAAAAATAATAACTTCAGAATAAGATTAGAGATCAGAGATAAAAACAGAGTTGGCAATAGCGATGAGAGCAAATAAAACGAGAGATCTTTTAGAATTTTAGCACAATAGAGAATAGAGAATTTTATGTATTTAAAAATGATCTCAAGAGGTCTATTTATAGGTTTCAAGAGAAGAATTTGAATTTCAAACGATTTGACTTTCAGCTCAAACAGATATGGAAATTGAGCGAAATCAGGAAGCAGAGTCGTTGGAAAACGACATCTGGTAGTCGACTCCCTCAAGGTGGTAGTCGACTCCCGGAGAATTTCAGTAGAAATTCTGCTTCTGACTGGTAGTCGACTCCCTCTTCTGGTAGTCGACTCCCAGAGCAGTTTTCTCTGAAACTCAGCTAGTTGAGAGATGTAATCAACTCCTGTGTGTATTGGAGGTTGACTACTAATAATAGATCGACTAGCTTATTGCTCTCAAGAGATAAAAAAAGATATTTAAAGCATTTAAAACATTTTGCTTCGAAATCATGTGTGTGTGTGATATATACTTTGGCTTTAACATAATCCTAAAAACTCACACATTACACTAAGACAAGACCTTCGGGAAGCTGATCCGGTAGATGCTCGCTTCTCCTGAATTTGAGTTCCTTCTTCATTTAGTTTGAGCACGAGCTTCATCTTGTGCTTGATGTAGAACTAGCAAATTCGTCTTCGTCTTTCGAGTGTGGTTGAGTTTCTTCGGAGTATGCGTAAAAGCTATCGTTCGCACAACCTGCACACTTGAGTTGTAGTGTAGTTAATACACTAACAGCATTTGGTGTGCTCATTATCAAAACCACTTGGGTGTGGGATTCAATTTCCCATCAAGTAGTGGGTGTCCCTTGGGGTCTAGATGATGTAACCCCTATATGAATGAATATAAGTATGGATATGGCTTAGACCATTAGCTAGTTCTTCCAACTCTCAACATATATTAATTATTATTTCCATATGCTTGTGTTTGTATTTATTTATGTAAAAAAAATAATCTTCAATAATTATTTTGTTTATTAAATATTATTTTCATAGGCATGCATGTTTATACGTGTAATATTATTTTGTCAACTTAAATAAACATTTAATATATTATATATCATATTTTAAATATATGTATAATACTAATTTGTAGCTATTATCATTAAATAATTAAAGAATGTTAGCGTTTAATTTTTTGGTAGTTTTATACGTACAGGGCAAAAAAATTCATGGTTACGCCACTGGTAGCACCCATGGAAAAGCACCCCTTATTTAAAAGCTTGACCTTGCTTTTTTCATAAATCCCAGTTACCCAAATGCCCCTCCCTCTTTCCGGTATTTATGGTATTGACATCGATCTTTTTTCACTTTGACCCCCCAACGTTTTTTACACTTTAACACCTGCTTTTTCCCCCTTTTACCCCCCCCCCCCCCCCCCCCAATGTTTTGTCGTGTGATTTATCCACTTTACCCCCAAGGTTTTTTGTGATATGACCCCTTTTACCCCCGACGATACCCCCACACACACATCCACACTTCTCTCTTTTTCAGTTGCGCGCTCTGTTTGCACTTTGCGCCCGGACGACTACTGTCTCTGTGCCCATAGGCACATTATTTCTAGTCAATATTACAAAAGGAGGATGTGGGTCCTATGTTTGTCCTACTAGGACAAATCCAATAGGACAAACGATTGGTCTAGGTTTTGCCGGCTTATCATGTTGTGGACCATTTGGGGTGGATTGGGTTTTGATTTTGTTGTTAGGTGATGTTGTGGGAATCCCAAATGAAGGCCCTTCGCACTTCCTCTTATTTACAAGATTGCCATAGTTTTTTCCTAAAACCAAAACGCCCATCTTTCCCATAAAAATGTGTTTACCATCTGTCTTTTTTCACTTAGCCCCCCCCCCCCCCCCCCCCCCCCCCCCCCCCCCCCCCCCCCCCCCTCATTTTTAACAATTCAACCACCGCTTTTTTACATTTTACCCCCCAGACAATACACACACACGCAACAGCACTTCTCTCTCATTTGTCGGTTACGCGCGTGCACCACATCTTTGTGTGGGTTTTTTGTGTGCCGTGCACTCTATGCACAGTTATGTCTACTTCATGTACAAACGAGCTCCTTTCCTATTTACTTTCCAGACCTCCTAATCAAGATTATTTTCACAAAACTAACTTCTTCTTTCACAGTTTTTTCACAATGCTACCGCCAACTCCTTACATTAAATGATAATAGCATATACTTTGTGCCAGAGGCCAATGATACTTGATTCCGAGTCGAAATCAAAATCAATTGCAACAAAAAATGGAGCCATTCAATCAAGGGGATAGAATGATGTCTATGTTCTGGAGAGTATCCACCAGCATGCGAAAGAAGCATATCCGACACATAATACAAGTATGACTCCTCTTTGTACAAAGTTTCCTGGCCGACATAACCATTAGGAGCTCAAGATAAAAGTATCATCAAACATTTGATAAGCATCATTCCCAGCAACAAAAAACCATCGGATTCTATCAGCCAGAATCACATCTGCAATCTGCCTCATTCAAACACATGCCAGCCAATGTATTGTCTATATGCTTACAGGTTTGGCAGCATAGAATTCTAAAAGATTTCGCAGTCAGGCATATGCAAATTCATACTGCATACATGCAAAACACACATTCAGATGGTAGAATGATGGCTGCTGCCAACAACCCAAATACAGAAAAGGGCTGCAGGTTGACAAGGACTACATGAAAAATCTTAAGACGTCCAGTGTATTCAGTACACAACTTGCAGTCGAACATTCGGTTCCTACATGAATACACGTGTATTCAGCAACAGATGAAGAAGAAACGATATATGCTTGGGGAGAGGAATCCGATATAAGGATAAGGACCAAATACACCATGCAAGTTACAACTCACTTCATATTTACAGATGGGTTACGAGCGACTCAAAACAATTTCAGGCAAATTGCACAAAATATTCTTCCCTCCAACTTGAAGTACATACACTCACATAGTAATTCTGGAAGCACCTTTAAATTCTAAGCAATTAAGCATCACACTTTAATTATATGACCAATTATCCCCAATCTTGCCATTATGATGAATGAATAACCCTAGGATACAAAAAAAATCAAATTAGGTTAGATGGCCATCAGTGCACACTATTCTTGATCTCTTCCCATAATTTTGGTGAAGTTGGATTTCATATATTCTATTTCATCTTTCCATTTAGGAACAAACAAACTGAATGAAATCTAAATTGCTCTGCATTTAACATGTGCGGTGATGCAAGGGCCAAATAATGTTGTTGTTGTTTCCCTCTGACAAGTAACATCCCATATTTGTTTGAAAGAAAAGAAAAGAGCACAGGAACCCTGACATCCTCTGTGAGTGCACACGCGCATGCGTTGTGGTGTTATGACAAGTATATAGCAATATATCTTAAAGGACCGGATGTTTTGATTTGAATATAGGAATAAATTCAAGATGACCCGGGCACAACGTAAGAAGGAGATACAAAACTCATGTGCCCATTCTGTAGTTTTCAACCTGAACTGTCAACTTTGATTTTGGGTCATTTGACTAAATTTTAATGGTTATTGCATTGAGTATATACAATCCATACATTAGAATTAATCTAAATTTAAATTTTGAAATTTCTCTTAAAAAGATCAATTTACATGCATTTAACATCATTTTGTGTATTCCTAAATTATGAAATAAGAGTTATCAAACCACTGAAGTGATCTTTTTATGCGTGTGCCTAAACTATGAAAAGGAAGTTCCAAACTCAAGTGCAAAAGTATGTTATATGAATGTAAACATAATGAGTAGACCATATACACAAATATCACATGATATACAACAAAGCATGATGAAGGATTTAACTAAATTAAGTAAAATAATTAAAATCACAGACTAAAGTTAATAGTGGATGTAGAGAAAACCACATAGTAGCCTAAGAAGGAGAAACTGGATTCCAAAAAATAATAAAAAGGAACAGTTCGGTGGTGAATCGTTGAGTAATTGCACCTTTTTCATTCTTTGGTGGCCAATTTTCATGGTTCAGATTGAGGACGCAGCACTAGGTCCATAAGCTAGATAGAAACTCTAACTGCCTAGTGAAAATTAGTTACAGTCGGTAAATTAAACTTCGCCACTTTGTATTTAAAAAATTGAACTGGAGTTTGCTCTCAAAGGTAGTGACTGCCGATAAATGATCACACTGAGGGTGGCGGTAACTTTACCCCGGAAAGTAAACACAACCACATATTTACATACTATGAAGAGAAACTCAAAACTCGTTTCTAAATACCTCCAATCAAATAAGAAAATCTGTGCTCAATTTTTAAGATATATGCCTGGCTCACAGGTAGACAGATTGGATTTTAAAATTGGAGGGTACATGACTGGGCTATGGCCTATGTTCAATAACTAAATGGCCTAGAGAATCAATGAAGACTGTTAGAGCATTTCAACTGGCCCTGGTAAGTGAAAATGTCTTAAGTAATTTTGAAGATATATGAAATCACCACCGTAACGTGGTCATGTCGAATAAACCTTTATAGATAGGAAATGTTTTAGAATTGTCATGAAGAACATGAACGTCAAGAACCCCTTTAGATGTCCCTAGCATAATCTCATTCAATATATTGAATCTAATCATGTTACAAATTTTTGCAGGTCATTTCATGACAACCAAATAAATCGTGTGAATTTGAGACTTACTGGTCGCATTACAGGTGTGACTCACCAACAAACATAAAACATAATGACCTCTCTCATTATCGCTAGATCAATTGGGTTACTACCTGATGCGATTAGGGCTTTTTGTGGGGATTAAAGGTAGGATTTTTGTGGATTGTGGACTTCCTACGCTAGGGTTTATAATGCGAAGAACTGAGAAATAACGCTAAATAATTCCTAGAGCCAAATAGATCTAAGCTAGATAACAATTAATTAATCTTAGAATTAAACTAGAAAAATAAAATACCTTTTCCAAATTCTTCGATAATCTCCAACCTAGGGCCGGCCGGCCCCTTTATTGGGGGAGGGGTTAATAAATGTCTATTTACCCTCTTGCCCTCCCCACTTGTGAATAATCACAAGTTTGGGACCGGGTCCGTGGTGGACCCAAGTCGTCGCCTCCGATGGTAGACCCGAATAACCTCCTGAGCCGGCCCCTCCTCTTGCCTAGCCGCCGCAGCCGCATCATTACTCCCCCCCCAAGTGCAACCTTGTCCTCAAGGTGGAAGTCTGGAAACTGGCTGCGAATCACTGAAGCGGCCTCCCAAGTAGCATCGTGGTCGGGAAGGCCCCACCAACGAATCCGGACCTCCTGAATCCCGCCTGCGGTCTGCCGGATCCCCGTCAACTCCTGAGGCTCCAGAAGCACCTCCATGTCATCTGTCAGAGTGGGTGGGAGAGTGGGTGACAGAGTATGATTCCCGATGGCTCGTCGTAACTGCGAAATGTGAAACACCGGGTGAATGGTCGAAGTGGCGGGCAACTGCAGTCTGTAGGCCACCTTCCCGATCTGAGCGGTCACCTCAAAAGGTCCATAGTAGCGGGCCGCTAGCTTCTCATTGCTCCGACGGGCTAAGGTCCTCTGCCGATAAGGTCGAAGCTTCAGGTACACACGGTCCCCGACCTCAAAGTGCTCATCCCGCCGGTGTGCATCAGCCTTGGTCTTCATGATCTGCTGGGCTCTCAACAGGTGTTTCTTCAGCTCCTCCAGGTATTTATCCCTCTCAGTCAAGTGCTCCTCTACCTGGAAAACCGGCGTGGCTCCTCTGCTGTAATGTATCAACTGTGGCGGGTCACGGCCATATAGGATCCGAAATGGGGTGCTCTGTGCTGCCGAATGGTACGAGGTGTTGTACCAATATTCTGCCCACGCCAACCACCTGGCCCATTGCCTCGGTGCCTCAGAAGCGAAGCACCTCAGATATGTCTCCACACTCCTACTCACCACATCCGTCTGTCCATCTGTCTGGGGGTGATAGGCAGTGCTCCTCCGTAACTTGGTCCCCTGCACCTTGAATAACTCCTGCCAGAAGCTGCTAATGAACACTTTGTCCCGATCGGACACTATAGAGCCTGGAAACCCGTGCAGGCGAACCACCTCCCTCATGAAAGCTGCTGCCACTGTAACTGCAGTGTATGGGTGTTTGAGGGGGATGAAGTGGGTGTACTTGCTGAGCCGATCGACCACTACTAGTATAGAACTGTAACCCTCTGATCGCGGCAACCCCTCAATGAAGTCCGTACTAATATCCTCCCAGACTCTCTCTGGCAAGGCTAATGGCTGTAAAAGACCTGCTGGTGCCATTGCCATATATTTGTGACGCTGGCACACGTCACACTCCGCTATCCGCTGGGCAATGTCTTTCTTCATCCCGGGCCAGTACAGCTCCCTCGCCATCCGCCTATAAGTCTGTTGTACTCCAGAGTGTCCGCCGATGGCGCTGCCGTGGAACTCCTGGAAGATCATGGGTATGTGGGCGGAACCCCTGGGAATCACCAGCCTGTCGTGGTAGAGAAGCCTCTGTCCCTCCATGATGTATCCCTGAAAGTCGGCGGACCCCTGCTGCAGTGCCTCACGGATCCTTGCCAGGTCTGCATCAGCCTCAATCTCTCTACTCAAGGGCTCCCAATCCAAGAGGACTGGTGCTGAAATGGCAGCTACCTCTGCAGTCTCCTAGCGTCGTGACAAGGCGTCAGCCGCCTTGTTCTCCAAGCCTGGGCGGTACTGTATCTCGAATGTAAAATGCACCAGCTTGGAAAGCCACCTCTGGTGCTCCTCGGTGACCATGCGCTGCTCCAACAAATATCTCAAACTCCGCTGGTCGATCCGCACTATGAACTTTCTACCCAACAAGTAGGGTCGTCATTTCTGAATGGCCAGTACAATTGCCATCAACTCCCTCTCATAAACTGACTTCAGCCTCGCCCGTGCTGACAGAGTCTGGCTAAAGAAGGCAATCGGCCTCTGGTCATGCATCAACACTGCCCCCAAGCCATACCATGATGTGTCGGTGTCTATCACAAATGATCTGCTGAAATCTGGGAGTGCTAAAACTGGCACCGACGTCATCGCCTGCTTCAGGGCCTCGAACGCCCTGGTAGCCTCCTCGCTCCAATGGAAGTTGTCCTTCTTTAGTTGCTCGGTGAGAGGCCAAGCAATCGTGCTATATCCCTGGACAAATTTCCTGTAATAACCAGTCAAACCCAAGAAGCCTCGCAGTCCTCGTAAAGTGGATGGAACCGGCCAGTCTAGCATGGCTGCAATCTTGGTCCTGTCGGCTGCAACTCCCTCTGCTGACACCACGTGTCCTAAGTACTCCACCTGTGGCTGGCCAAACAGACACTTCTTCTTGTTCGCACAGAGCTGCTGCTCCTGTAGCTCATGCAACACCGCCCGCAAATGCCCCACATGCTCCTCCATACTGCGGCTGTACACCAGAATGTCATCAAAGAAGACCAGCACAAATCTCCTCAGAAAAGGTCGGAAGACCTTGTTCATCAAGGCATGGAATGTCGCCGGTGCATTCGTCAGGCCGAAGGGCATGACTAGGAACTCATAATGCCCTTCGTGAGTCCTGAAGGCAGTCTTTGGAACGTCGGCCGCCCTCATCCGTATCTGATGGTAGCCAGATTTAAGGTCAATCTTGGAGAAATATGCTGCCCCGTGTAGTTCATCCAAAAGTTCATCAATCACAGGGATCGGAAATTTATCTGTCACTGTCTCCTTATTTTGGGCCCTGTAATCCACGCAAAACCTCTAGCTACCGTCCTTCTTCTTCACTAACAACACCGGGCTAGAGAAAGGGCTAGTGCTCGGCTGAATAACCCCCGCCTGCAACATCTCCTCCACTAGCCTCTCTATCTCATCCTTCTGTACCTGGGGGTATCTGTAGGGCCGCACACTGATGGGGGACACGCCCTCCCTCAAAACGATGGCATGCTCATGATCTATGTGTGGTGGTAGCCCATACGATGTCTAGAAGACCTCCTCAAACTGGGCCAACAGCTGCTCTACCTCCGGTGCCATCGCCTGGGTGGGATCCTCACTCTGTACGGTCGCTGTCACAGCCTGTAGCTCCACCAAGAAGCCCCCATGCAGTGTGGATCGCCCTGGACATGGCCTTATAAGACACCAAGGAACGGCAAAGACTGGGGTCCCCTTGCAATACCACTGTCCTCCCCCCATGCTGATACTCCATCCTCAGCATCTTCCAATTCGTTCTGGTCTCCCCGAGAGTCTGCAGCCATTTCATCCCTAGGATGACATCTGTACTCCCCAGCTCCAAGGGAAGGAAATCGACGACGATCTGCTCTCCCTGAATCGCCACTACCACCCCGCGACAAACCCCAGTGCTATGTGTCACCTGTCCCGTGCCTAGCATCACTCTATACCGCCCAGTACCACTCATCTGTAAGCCCTGTGCCTCCGCCAGTCTGCTGGAAATGAAGTTGTGGGTGGCCCCACTGTCGATCAATACTATCACCTCCTGGCTACCCACCTGTCCCACCAATTTCATGGTGTGGTTCGGTGTGAACCCCACCGCGGAATTGAGGGACAGCTCTGCAAGGTCCAAGTGCTGGTGCTCCATCTCCTCCTCATCCTCCCCTGCCTCTAGGGTGATAAACTCGTCCTCTCCCTCCTCCTCGCCAGCTATCAGTATCTGGAGAGTCCGAGCAGCGCATCGGTGTCCGGGGGTGAACTTCTCATCACATCTGAAGCATAGCCACTTCAACTGCTTCTCCCGTATCTCCGTATCGGTCATCCTCCGCACATGCCCCCCACCGCTGGGCTCCTGCCTCTTATCGGTGCCGCTCCCAGCTGCGGCTGTCACCCCCTGGCCCGGTGTGGTCCCTGTAGTAGGTGTCGTCCTCTGCCCTGCAGTAGCCGCCTGACTCCTGAAGGTGGCACCGCCCCACGCCCCGCGGGCTCTCCGCTCTGTCTCCTGGTGATCCTCCACCTTCCTGGCCAGCGTCATCATCCCGCGCAACCCAACGGGCTCGAACTGCCTCAGCCCCGACCTCACCGTGGGCTTCAGCCCCTTCATGAAACATCCCTCCAGAGACTCCTCAGAAACTCCCCGAACTCGGTGGCAGAGCGACTCGAATTTCTTGATATAATCACCCACGCTCCCCTCCTGCTTCAGCGAGTACAGTCTCTCGAACACGCCACCAGCCTGACCTCCTCCAAACCGCTCCGTCAAGAGCGTCGTAAACTCAGCCCAGGTCTGAAAAGGATGCTGCTGATCTGTCCAGCGGAACCAGCCCAAAGCCTCTCCCTCCAAGCAAACCCCTATCGCACGAAGCCACTCCTCTCCTGGGACAGCGGACACCTCCAAGTACCTCTCCACCCGGTACAGCCAGTCATCTGGGTCTCCCCCCTCAAAAACAGGCACCTCCAGCTTCCTCAGTCACCTCTCGCCAGTGTATCCACCTCTCTCATACGGCTGGAAACCTCCCCTGTGCTGGTACCCCTGTCGCATGTCTGGGACATAAGCCTCAGCTCGATCACGGTAGCCTCCCGCTGCTCCCTGCCCCTGCCAGTCTCCCTGAGGGTGTCCAAACTCCGCCTGGTGGCCTCCCGGGGGGTCCTGGTACACTCGTCAATCTCCCGTAACTCCCCCAAAGGGTGGAGGCTGAGTCGACGGGCCTCCTGTGATCTGGTGGTGCCCTCCACCCTGCTGAAATTCTCCGCCCGGTCCCCCAAAAGGCTAAAAACCCCCAAACTGCGCTCCTCGGACCTCGGGCGGGGCCCACGGGGGCCTGAAAATCGTCGAAATAGGCTGTCGGGCCTCCTGGGGGGTCGGTGGACCCCCCAGGGGTCCGACGGGCCTCAGGGCCCCCTCTGGGGTCGGCCGAGGCCCCCCAGGCCGCCGCCGGGGGCGGCCGGCCCTGAAAATGGGCCGGCTGGCCCCAGGCGGCGGCGCCTGGGCCCGCCGAGGCCGCAGGGGGGGCGACAGGTGCGGCCGCCCCTCCCAGGGGCCTGGCGGCCCCCCGCCACCCCTCTGGGGGTTCGCCGGGCCCCCCAGAGGCTCCTGGGGTGCCGGCGGCCACCCGGAGGGTTGCCGGTTGGCCGGAATCCCTCCTCCGGCCCCTTTGTCTCCATGGCGTGGCGGTGCGAGTCCTTGGTGAGTCCCCCACGCTTGGTCTCCTTGATCGAAGCCCCCGTCTTCGTCTAGATCCGGATCATCTTCAAAAAAAATTGCCTTTTTCCCTTTGTCCTTCGCCAAAGGTGGATCCTTTTTGCTTGGATCCGCCTTTGGCACAAGGTGAGCGGTCAACGCCGCTATAGCCTCCGTCAATTCCGCAAGTTTGGCCTCCGTTTTCCCTTGATTTTCTTTCATCTTGGCCTCCGTCTTCTCTTGATTCTCTTTTATCTCCTTCCGGATCTCCGCGGCCATCTCCGCATCTTCTTTCCTTAGATCGATGAAACCCTTGCTGATTTGGGCTTCAATCCTCTCAACTTTTCCTTCCAAGACTTCGATCCGCTCCGTGGCTCGCGTGTTCGCCATGGATCCACCGCTCTGATACCAATTTGATGCGATTAGGGCTTTTTGTGGGGATTAAAGGTAGGATTTTTGTGGATTGTGGACTTCCTACGCTAGGGTTTATAATGCGAAGAATTGAGAAATAACGCTAAATAATTCCTAGAGCCAAATAGATCTAAGCTAGATAACAATTAATTAATCTAAGAATTAAACTAGAAAAATAAAATACCTTTTCCAAATTCTTCGATAATCTCCAACCTAGGGCCGGCCGGCCCCTTTATTGGGGGAGGGGTTAATAAATGTCTATTTACCCTCTTGCCCTCCCCACTTGTGAATAATCACAAGTTTGGGACCGGGTCCGTGGTGGACCCAAGTCGTCGCCTCCGATGGTAGACCCGAATAACCTCCTGAGCCGGCCCCTCCTCTTGCCTAGCCGCTGCAGCCGCATCACTACCCCATCCAAGCCACTCTGTACATATCTTCGTGACATAAAAATAATTTAGCTGATTGCACAAACATTATCTTCAAGCATCACAACTGCCACACAAGATAAATAAAAAGATTGATTACTGAATGCAGAAGCAAGTTACTAATATATATTATTACTCAAGTCTGGCAGACGGCCCCGACTTTTTTAAAATTTTAACTAAAAGCTATACAAAACATATCTAGAAAAGTAGAACACATTACCCAGCAGAAAATAATAAAACAGAAGCATCTATCGCATGTAACTTTTTCAATCATTAGGGGAATCATGAAATAAGAATCACATCATCCTAAGAAACTGCTTGCAAAATAAAGACTTCGCCTTAACATTAGGTTCCACAAATCGGTCATGACAAGGAATCCAATACCATACTAGGATTGCATACAATATAATTTATAACAGCTGGCCAAAGCTTACCATGCAAAACTGACACAAAATGAAATGCATGGGAGAAAGGCCAGACCCAAAAGATACAAGGAAGATACTTATCTAGTCAACCTTTGGTTCTCATGATAGTGATGCTTCCCCTTCCACCTTCAGTGTGGATTTTTGTTTTGAGAACCACCGGCTTCCCAGAAAAAGCCGAAGTCGGATAAGACGAGGAAGTATCCTTGTCCATCTTCTGCTTTGATATTGACGGAGGTGGAGCATGAATCCGTTGGTTTATGTCCTTCAGAGTCACATCACCCTTAACTTCACATGGTTTGATAAGTGCAAAGGGATACGCAACACCAGTAACCAACTTTTTTGGAGTTTTGAGGAAAGATTTACTACCTGGGTGCAAGAAAGAACAATTAGGAAACAATAAAAAACATGGAACAATCAAGCTAAAAGCCACAAACAGACCGCATGTGAGGAATGTCAAAGCAAAAGACTTCGGCGAATTTTGATGCTATTTAGGGGGCTAATTCTCCCATTATGTCAATTTTATGATGAATGATGGCTCTCTACACTTAGATCCAGATATCAACCACGTCACGCTTGGCTTTGAAGAAACTGTAGTATTTCTGAGATGTATCTAGAGGTTTGGACACATCAGTTAGTGCAATTCTCGAAAGAATAGCTTAACTTTAGATATGTCTTAATACAAAATGGAGTTATCTAAAGCAAATTTTTAAAATGCGAAGGCATGACGTGAGGCGTTTTTTCGACCCGTGACGCGACAACGCGTAAGGCGTAAACCTTCAGCGTGTTATGAGGCGTAACACTTTATAACCACTTAATTATGAAATATAGATGTAAAAACATAGATTTAAGTTCCAAACCATCATTAAAGTATCAAAATATTAAAATAACACTCCAAAAAAGACAAATATAAAACATCCAAAAAAGATCAGAGTATTTGAGTTGCAAAATTAGAGTCTAGAATGTAAATCTACTCTTCCACATCATCAAATGCAGAATCTTCACTTAAGCCATCTCCCTCCCCAAAACTTCCCAGACTACTAACATCATCTTTATCTCCAACTCCAACTCCAACTCCAACTCCAACATCCTCATCATTTTCATAAACACGTGGAGCTTTGTTCTTACCCTTATCAATTGCATTGGGAGTTCCACTTCCAATACCACCTAGATATACAACAATTAAGCACGAAGTTACCACCTTTCTTTGCTTTCTCTCTTTCTTTTGCATTTTATACCCTAGAAATAAAAAAAATTGCAAACCCCCGCAACTGGGTCAAGGCGTGAAAAACCCAACGCCTCCACAGCGCCTCCGAGTACGCTTCACGCGTTTTTACCCCTTCAAACGCCTCTGTAAGGGTTTTTTGCGCCTTCGCTGTTTCCGCGCCTCCTCCTTCGCGCCTCAAGGCGCTGGAGATACGCCTTGCCCTGAGGCATGCCTTGAGGCGTACGCCTTCTACGCTTTTAAAAACATTGATCTAAAGTGAAGTGAAGAGAAGACAAGAAGTGACAAGGAGAAGAAAATAAGCAGACGCGCATATTCTCTTTCTTGCATCTTTTAGAGTTGGGAAACATCCAGTCTGACTGGATTTTTGTAAACTGCAGTTGATCTTGACATTTGAAGTTAGATAACTAGATAAGTAATTTAACTGAAGAAAACTGAAAGAAAAATTATGTATATAGCCAGATAGACCCTAGATGTAAAAAATGGTAACTTAGACTAAACACCAGTAAATCATCAGTGAATCTAGCCTAAGACTTCATGTACAGCCATTTTCTAGCTTAGTGCCACTAGGCCAAGGGGCTCAATTAAATTATGTCAAAATAAGCCCCATGTGAGTTAATATAACTTAAGAAACACGGGTCATGTGACCTCATTAACCCCTAACATCTCTTCTCATCAACCCCTGACATCTCTTCTCATCATCATCATCTTCTTCTTCTTCCTCCTCTTCTCCCTTAACACAGATCACGTCATCTTATCCAAAATTCAAACTCTAAATACGTATTGCCACCACCATCTCTTCCTCCCATCATCCGCCACCTTCTTGCTCATCATCACCAATTTTAATCTACAGTATGCATGCCCTTATCTTAACCCCCTAATACATCCATCAACTCACTAATTTCTCCATCACTATCACCACTTCCCTTCTCCGTTCCTCATTATCCCCACCACCACCATCTCCTCCACTAAAACTACCATCCATGTCCCTAACCCGCCATATTTTTAATGGCCATCACCCTTTTAATTAAAATAAAATGGTGTAAAAATTTAAAATTGGTGTCAAATATTACTTTAAAATTTTTGATAATTTTTTGTACTTTTTGGGATTTTTTTGGGATTTTCATACACTCAATTTAGCCTTAAACCCATAAGCCCGTTAACCGTTTTAAAAATAAACCATAACCCGATCCAGACCAATTACAGTCCGTAATCCAATAAATCCCGACCCATTACAATCCCTAATCCAATAAACCACTCTCTTTCTCTTTTCTTTTCTTTCTTTTCTTTTTCGAGCTCGCCTTCTCCTCTTCTTCTTCTGTAACCGCTTGCATTCATGATTTTATCTCTCGCATCCTCCTTCGCCTCCATCGCCTGTGCCCCCCATGTCCCCACACTTCATGCCCACGCCATGCACCTTTTCTATCCATCTCCATCATAAAAAATCCATAAATCCCAAATTGAAAACCCAAGCCCTATCTATCTCCCCGATCTTTGTATCTCCTTTCGGTTCAAATAATGGCAGCCGCAACCACAACTACACGGCGAGGTCACGTGTCGGCATCAATCGGCGTCAATTTCTTCTTCTCCCCCCCCCCCCCCCCCCCCCCCCCCCCCCCCCCCCGCCGCGAATACCAAGTAGGTTCTCTTAGATTTTGTTTCCAGCTTTGAAGAACTCAGGCAACTATTTCAATTGTTGTGATTGTTGTGATTGTTGGGGCTGATTCTTTATTTCATAGTTATGTAAGTTCGTTTGGAGTGACGGGTCTAATTATTGCTGCTTTTTGTAGGTCTGGTTATGCCTTAGTGGCTTATCTTGCTCCCTATTTGGGTTTTTCTTGCTACTTTGTAGGGTTCGGACCTACCCAAAGGGTTGTTTGCCTATGTTTGAGCTGTTGCTATTCTATAGTGCTTGGCTCGGTTCTGTTTTAGTTAATTATGCCCTGTCATGGTTGATGGCCTCTGGTCGTAATCTTTCTGGCCTCTGTTTTGTATTGCCACTATATTGTGGCTGATTGATTAGCTTCATTTGTGTAATCTTGCTCATATGTTGTTTTAGATGGGTTAAAGGTTTTGACCCAAGAATTCTTGGGGCTATTCTTGAGATGTGATTATATTTGACCCGTGATAGTTCCTTCCTAATATTGGGTCTGTGATGCTAGGATGTTTGGGATATGTTAGTCAGATAGATGATTAGAACTTCATTGATTTGATTTTCAGGTTAAACCCCCTTGCAGTTGTGACTTAGGACATGCTATTGATGGTTTATTGGTTATGTTAGTAAAATTAGGAATATGATTATGTATATGTTCCTTATTATTGTTTCTTGCCTGGTTATACATGAGAACTCAGTTATGTATGCAGTCCCTTACATGCATAGGCACAGTCACATCCATAAGAATTAATATATGACATCTATCCACTTTGTGTATAATACTGAGACTACATCTCACCCTTTCTATGACATGTACATGTATCCTTACAGCCATGATATCAAAACTTGATCATATAATTAAGTGTTTCACTAAACTAAATAGATATGTTGGTGGTTTAACTTTAAAAGTAATGTGCTGAATAATGTTCTTTGCGATTAGCATTCTTTCTTTGTACATGCCATTATATATATTTTGTACTTGCCACATAATATTGCATTACATATATCTACCGGACATGCCAATGTATCGGATTATCGTACCTAATTACATGCTCATGCTCATGCTCATGCTCATGATACTGTATATGACGATGCTCCTGACTACTATACTTGATTATATGATAATGTACATGCTCACTGTATTGGACATTGTATTATTACATGACACAGAGATGGTGATAAACTCATTGCCTTAGAGGGTACAAAACGACAAGGATCCTTACTGTAGTAATGTTTTCCATCTTTCAGAGGTGGAATTATATTATCTGTGCATTCCATTATCAAGCAATGGAATTTGGGTTATACTACTATCTCATATTTTTCACTTTCCAATAATAGAAAAAGGTCATTTACTATTGCTACCATCATGTGTGCAACCATATGACTAGTGATCCTGATTATACCCAAGGTCAATATCATGCCCTCGAACCTGAGAACTCACTGTTCACGTTACATTTAGTGATTTATTAAAGTTTATCTAGCCAATCACCATCTTTCTAATTATTACCACTCATCATTGTTCATGGTGACGTAGTTGCTATATGATTAGGTAGTTGCTATCTGTACTAGTTTGTGATGCTAATTATATTACCATATTACATTCTATATGCTCATCATGCTACTATTTTAGCCTGCGGCTTATGTTCTATATTATTTGGAAAACCTATATAAGCATATCTTACTGACAAATATGCTTGTGTTTTGTTATTATGTTTCTCAAGAATATCTGTCAAGTACATAGATTCCCAAGGCTTTCTTTCTCGGTCAAGCATCCCCTTTAAGACCGTTTTCAATACGCAAGTTTCTTACACTAGCTCATTTCCATTCCTTTGCACCAGAATATATATGATAGCCCTATCATGCGTATCATATTTCTTACAATTCCATGCTCTCCTTATTATCGTATTTGTTAATCGTAGACTGTATAAGAAAACATTGTAGTTGTTCATTATTAGTTAGAAACAAAAGAACATGTAGATTATTACATGTGTAGTTAGGTATAAAAATAAATCCTAATTAGGCTTATATACGCACAGACTTGTCACATTTCAATTTCCCTTAGCATATGTGAAGCGTGACGTGTAAGGTTTGTTGGCAGCACATGAGGTTTGCAAAAAAAAACTATTAGTGAGCAACATGTCTTTTAAAAGGGCGTTTGGCTTGACTCATTCCTTAGGCCACTTTCAAGTAGCACTTCAATGCTAAATACTTTCCACGAAGGCAGAGATGGAGTTGGAGCAACGATTCATCAATTCGGTCCAGTGCTCTATGATCATGAACGAATATGATGTTAAGTTCTTAAAGTTCAAACCGTGACGATTTCTAGTCCAATCTTTGACATTCTTATCTCTCCCTTGGAAACTATCATAAATAACTCTTTTGTGATCGCAGATTTGCTCATGAGATGGTTGTTATACCCCTTTCTCATGCAAAATGATTTCAACAGAATCTGGATTCTGGCATCCAGAAGTAGTTGAGCACAGTAAATATGATCACGAACAATGTAATATTGTCAGTAACTAAAAGATATGAGGACTAAAAGATACGAGGCTGTTGACAAGCGTAATGACGCAATTCAGACCAAGAAGAGCAAACACACAATCGAACCAGAGAAAAGTGACATTCAAATAACATGCACTATGCAATTCAAGAAGTCAGAGCTCAAGCTGACACTCAGTGATCGTTAATGTGTAACTACCATCACAAGTCAAGGCATGCTAAAAAGGTTGTCAATTTTGACACAAGTTATGTTTTATCTGTGATACATCGGAGCACACTATCAGAGACCCACCTAGACGAGCCGACAGGACTGCTTCACCAGCTATAGATATTGTCGAAACTAATCAACGAGGACAGTCTCTACCTTCCCAGTAACACATCATCCAGCAAGCTAAGCAGAATCCTAAAAAATACCAGTCGTACATCATGACAACAAAGGAGAAGGCCACGGGTCCATGAGTTGCATCAGCTTTTCCTTAAATCATGTTTTGTTTGCTTAATAATGTAGCATCTTGGTTTTGTAAAATTTCGAGGATGTAATTTTTGTAAAGAATGTAAGATGTAATGGTCATCACCTTTTCAATTAAAATAAAATGTTTTTAAAATATAACATTGGTATCAAATATTATTTTCAGAATAATGATTTTTCGTATTTTTCGGATTTTTCTGAGCTCGTCTTAACCTTAAACCCATAAACCGTACCCCTCAACCCATTTAAAAATAAACCAAAACCCGAACCTAACCCATTATAATCCCTAATCCCATAAAGATCTCTATTTCCATCTTTATTTTTATTCTTTTTCTTTTCTTTTTCCATTTCTGTTTCCCGAGCTTGCCACCCTTCTCTTCTTCTCACACAACCACTCTCATTCATAACCCCCTCCCGCGTCCTCCTATGCCTCCCTTGATCATGCCCCCATGCCCCACACTTCATGCCTACTCCCCTACATCATTTCCTCTCCATCTCCATCCAATAAAAACCCATAAATCCCTAATTGAAAACCCAAGCCATAACTCTTATCTCCACATCTCCCTCTCCCTATATCCTTTCGCTTCAAACAGGGATAGCAGCAACAACTATGCGTCGAGGCAGTGTGTCACATGTCAGTATTAATCGACATCGAGTTCTTTCTCTCCCTCTTCGAGTACTAAGTACCTTTAAATTTTATTTTCGGCCTTGAAAAACTCAACCAATTATTTTAATGGTTGTGATTATTGGGATCCTTGGGGCCGATGCTTTAATTCTTAATTATATAAGTTTGTTTAGGGTGACGGGTCTGAATCTCAATGTCTTTTGTGGGTTTGGTTATGTCCTAGGGGTTGATCTTGCTCCCTATTTGAGTTTTTCCTACTGATGTGCATGGTTCGACATACCAAGGGGTTGTTTGCCTCTATTTGAGCTACTGCTAAGATGCAATGCTCGGCTCGGTTCTGTTTTGCTAAATTATGCTTTGTTGTGGTCTTTGACCCTATGGTTGTGCTTTGCAATGATCTTTGGCCTCTAGTTGTGCTCTTTGTAATCTTTTTAGCCTTTATTTTGTACTTTCGCTATGTTGTGGCTAATAGCATGGCTTCATTTTTGTGTAATCTTGCACATATGTTGTTTAGATGGGTTTGAGGTTTTGACATCAGAATTCTTTGGGTTATTCTTGAGATATGATGGTTTATGCATATCATTGTATTTGGGATGCTATGCTGTTTGAGACATGTTAGTCGCATAGATGATTACAATTCGTTTGATCAAATTTTTAAGGTTAAACCCATTGCAGTTGTGATTTGGACCATGATATTATTGTTATGTTGGTTAAATTAATAATATGATTATGTTCCAATTGATTATTATTGTTAATTGCCCCAGTTATACATGTGAGCTTAGTTATGTATGCAGTCACTTATGCATAAGCCCAATCATATCCATGAGGATTACTATATGCCATATAATCATCTTGGATAAGAAATTAAGACTATATCTCGCATTTTCTATGATATGCACAGGTGTCACTATAGCCACGCTATCAAAGCTTGATCATAACCGGTTATTAAGTGTATCCTTAAAATAAATAGACAAATTGTCGGTTTAACGTTAAAGGTAATAGGTTGAATAATGTTCTATGCTTTTAATATTATTTATTTGTACATGTCAATATATATATATATATATTGCACTTGCCATATGATATTGCACCACTCATATTCCACTGAACCTGTCATTGTCCATGATTACCGTACATTATTACATTACATGCTCATGATACTGTATATGACACTGTTCACAACGACTATATTGAGTACATGTACATGCTTACTGTATTAGACACGACACCCAGTGATAACATGCTTAATGTATTAGACACGACACCCGGTGATAGAAAACTCATGATGTCAAAGTGTGCGAGAGCGACAAGGGTCCTTATTGTATCCATATTTTTCATCTTCCAGTAATAGAGGTGGCATTATATTACTATATGGCCCCAAAGTTGGCCTATGGCCCACTCACTCTTTTTCTTTTTCTCTCTTTTTCTCTCTTTTCTTTAATTCTCCCGAGCCCAAACCCCGGCCCAAACACCAAGCCTACTCCCCCTTTTCTTATCCCCGAGCCCCACGTGCCCTGCACGTGGCCCCCCTTTCTCGCGATCATTCTTAACGAAGCCCCGGGTCCTTGACCGCCTCTCTATCCTCTTCCTTTGGCGGTAAGAAAGACCCGACAGCAGCCAAACAAAGTCCCCCCCCTCCACCTAAAGCACCACCCCCACACCCCCCACGAAACTCTAAATCTAGGAGATCCCACCACGCAGTTCATCGCCTCCCCTTCTACTCGAGTACTCCAGCGCCAATTTCTTCTCTCACAACAATTCCTGCATATGTGGCAACCCCTCGGCTCCTTTACCACACACGAGCTCCACTTGCTTTCTTTCCCCATCTATAAAAACTTTTGGATTTCTAAGGTTTTGGTTTTGAAAAGAAAAATTATTTTCAGAAGATTTTGGGTTTTTTTCCTCTTGATTGGAGCTCGGATTTTGCACTGGAGTTAGGTTTTCTTCTCGGATTCTTCCGACGAAAACCGGCATTCGGTAAATCACTTTAATTCTCAAATTTTGAATTTTGATGTTTTACTTAACTTGTGATGATGAATCTGAGCAATCTCGGGTGTCTCCGGGGTTTAGCGGCGACCCTCGTTGCCACCCCTCGCCTTTGCCGTGACTATCCCACCTTTGCCGTGATTATTTGGGCTCTTTCGCCCCAGACATGACCTGTCGTGGGCTTTTGCTCTTTGTTATGACTATTTTGGGCTCCTAAGCCCACAGCTGTGACTGTTGAGGTATTACTCCCCTGCCATGACTCCCCTCGTCCTTGCCGTGACTTTTCCTTACCCTGGCAGTGACTGATTTTGGGAACTAAGCCCTTGGCCGTGACTGCACAATGATGTGACATTTGCTGTGACTTTGAATGTTGGTAATTTGATTTGGGATCTCTTTGGTGTTGGGTTGATGTATTAGATTGGTTGGTTGGTTTGACCTTTAAACTGGTCGTGGGTGTAGTATTGATTTTTATGAAGAAGTTAGAACCTGGGTGTTGTCGCGTGATGTCGAAAGTGGGTTACAATTGTAAATGAGGGTTTGATAATTTAGACTGTTGGATGATAAGCTTACCACCTGGTGGATCATAAAGCTACTACATGTCGGTTCATAAGTTTACTGCATGTTGAATCATAGGTTGCTACCTGTTGTATCATAAATTACCGTCCGAAGGATCATATAAAAGCCATGAACAAATGGTTATGACCCGCAGAATGATTAATGATGAGAATTCTCTAAGATCACCACAGTTGTCTCTCCACCATTGACAATCCTCTCATTCGCTATATGCTATCCAAGTCAGCATTTTTCTATTTGTTGCATGTTATAGCATTTGTTACATGCTTAGTCTATCTCATGTGTTACTGATACGAACCGTCACCTGAAACTGTACAAGCTGTAGTAGGCCCGCGCCATCCTCCCCTGGTATATCTGTCGTAACTCCGTCTCGCCCCAACAAGTACAATCTGTCGGCCGCTAGATCTCTGTCTGTTGCTTCAAACTTCTCCACGAAGTCCCGAACTGTCCCCTCCTGTCGCAGTGCTGACAACTGCTCATAGAAGTCCCCTCCGGACTTCTCCTGGAACCGGTCGAGAAGGTAAGAAGAGAGCTCCTCCCAGGAACGAAAAGGGGAGCGGGCTGTCTTCCACCGGTACCAGGCTAGGGCCTTGTCCTCGAAATAGATCCCTATAGCACGCAGGACCTCCTCCTCCGTCAGCTGCATCACCTGGAAGTAACGCTCGGCCCGGTAAACCTAGCCGTCCGGATCGGTGCCATCAAACGTCGGCATCTTCAGCTTCTTCAGCCTTCGATCCGCGTTTATGTCACCGTACTGTGCACCACCCCCCCTAGGGATGCCTCCCTGCACCATCACGCCCCCTTGCCCTCCTCCGGGGCCTCCGTCGCCGCCCTCGTACAGCTCCACAGGCCATTGAGGTCGCTCCCTATCCCCCGCAGGGATGTAGTTCCCCAAACAATCCGGTAGTCGAGGAGGTGGTGCAAAAATGGGCCCTCTAGCGCCTCTGTGCTGCTGAACGGGAGCTGTCCGGTCCTCCAGATGGCCCCCTGGGCCCCAAAATTGGGCCGCAGGAGCCCCAATCGTCACCCCGGGAGCCCCTCTTGGTCCGTCGGGTCTCGCCGTCGCTCCAGGGGGTTGAACAAACCCCGCCACGCCCCCAAAAGGCCTCAGTGGTCTCGCCGGGCCTCCAAAATGTGCTGCCGTGCGGGGGTGTTCCGCCAGCCCAGCCACCCGCGCCCCCGGAAGGGGGCGCTCCGCCACCTGCGCCCCCGCCTGGGGGCGCCCAGCCTCCTGCGCCCCCGGATGGGGGCGCCCAGCCACCCGCGCCCCCGGAAGGGGGCGCTCCGCCACCTGCGCCCCCGCCTGGGGGCGCCCAGCCTCCCGCGCCCCCGGAAGGGGGCGCTCCGCCTTCCGCGCCCCCGGATGGGGGCGCGCTGCTGTCGGCAGGCCCTATTGGGCCTGTCGAACTTACGGCAGGCCTAGTGGGGCCCGCCGTGCTTGCCGTCTGGTCCGGGTGGGTCCCGCTCCCTTCCCCCGCAAACCCTAGAAGATTTGGGCAGCCGTCGCCTTGGTTTGGAAAATTTGTAGCCGCCGCTTCGACAAAAAACCCTTCCGGCCTCTTGCCTCGATCTCCTCCTACGGCCGCCGAGATGGTTTGGAGCATCGCCATCATCGTTGGGATTTGAGCAATCTCTCTCGCCGTCTTCGCCGCCTCGATCCTCATGTGTTTGAGTTCGACTTGGATGTCCTCTTGAGTATGGGCGTGAAGTGGAAGAAAAATTAGAGTTTATAAAGGGAAATGTTACCTGCCACCTATATGATGCATATTTAAATTATGATATGCTACAATTGATATGTTACAAGTTGCTTTCTAAATGATTCACGTTTCGAGTACATACTACATGCTACATGTTTCATGTTTCAATAATTATATTACCTGTTGCACGCTAGCCCATGACATTGAAAATAGCAATATGTGGGGTGTGCTATGATACACAATGAATACTAGAATATCCTATTGTTGGAACATCATTTTGGAATATCTTGATTGGAATATCTCGTTGGAAGATCTTGATGGAACATCTTGTTAAATCATGAAAACACGACTGCATTGAATCACATAGCACACCAGCATATTGTCTAGTTTCGATGTGACTCCGAATCTGCGTAGTAAACTTATTTCATGATTCATGTGTAACCCAAATAAATAATACTACCTTAGAACAACACATGTATCACATAACTGAGATATTGAAAGATGTATATTTGACATGCACTTGGCACTTTCAGACTGCCTGGGTTTTGGGATAAATCATATTAATGGGAGTGCAGGGACGACGGGAGCTATGCTCCTGTTTACAATGTCCTTTCATGTTGTTATTGTTGAGCAACAAATTCAATAAGTCCGCTCCTCCTGTTGTTATTGTTGGGCTTGGCCCGGGTGAGTGCTCTCGTGATATGAGATGGACTTCTGGTTGCTTACTGTACTATTCAATATGATTCACGACCTAGGATTGGCTAACCTATTAGAAAACTGTTAGCATAACATTTATATCTTGCATGTCTGTCTTACTTTTCAGTTCCTGCTTTATTTTACAACTGTATAGTAGTATATGCTTCATTTTCATACATATATAATTGTTTAAATTCCAAAGTTCTAGAATTAATGTGATTTACCACTGACACGCTAGCGGCTCTTCGTTTTTATTGCACCATCATGTGCTAAGACTAAGACAGAGGATGCCCCAGTGTTTAAGGACCTGACTTTGCTGTATGGGATGCATACTCCTGATTTTAAGGTTGTAAGTACTTACAGTTTCCTGTATTATTTAATGAAAAATTCAATATGAGTATGTTGGTATATCTCTACTCATAACATATATTGTTTTCACCAGTAACTAGCACAACCTGCCACTTATGAAAAATAACCACATCCCGGGGAGCGGGACGTGACAATTATTGTATGTGTGCTTTCCACTATCCAGCAATGGAACTGGTGTTATACTCTGTCTCAATGTTTTTCACTCTTTAATAATGGAAGAGAAATCATTTACTGTTGGCACCCTCGGGTGTGCAACCACATGGCACGTGACCCTGATTACACCCTAATTGCACCTCGTACGTTCAGATATAAGCTCAATACTTGAATATGAATACCTTACTATTCACACTACCTTTAGTGATTTATTAGTGTTTATCTAGCAAGTCACCATCGGTATAATTATTACCACTTATCACTGTTTATACTTTTATTGTTGCTACATATACTAGTTCGTGATGCTATTTACATTGACATGTTACATACTGTATGCTCATCATATCCATGCTATTATTTTACCCCGCATCTTCTGTTTTATATTGCTTGGAAACCTACACAAGCATATCTTGCTAATGAATGTCCTTTTATATTTTGTTATTATTTTTCTTGAGAATATATGTCAGGTACGGAGATTCCTAATGTTTCTCTTGTAGGTCAAACATCCTCTTCAAGATCATCTTCAATGCCTAAGTTTCTTACTTACACGAGTTTATATCTATTCCTTCGCATCCTTAAATAAGATAGTCACATCATGTTTATCATACTTGTTACAATTCCATGCTCTCATTATTATTGTACTTGTTAATCATAGACTGCATAGGTCATCCTTGTAGTTGCTCATTATTAATTAAAAACAACCCATAATTTATTACAGATGCGTTACGTATTTAGACTTAGATAAGACTTAGATGCATGCAGGCTTGCCACACTCATGTTTCCCTTGGCATATCGAGAAGCGAGGCGTGCAGGCTTACCACACTCATGTTTCCCTTGGCATATTGAGAAGCGAGGCGTGACGATAGTCTTAATCGCTAACCCTAACCCAAGTTTCTAGGAAATATTATATCAATAACTAATCAAAATAAAATTTAAAGATGTGGTCGACTATCTTAATTGCTTATTAGCTCACATTGGGCCATTTTAATAGAAAATTTATCTGAGTAGTCAAGTAGAGGTGTTAAGCTAAAATTAGAGGTGTTAAGCTAAAAATGATAAAATTATTGATAGTTCAGTGATGTTTCGGCTAATTTACAGCTAAAAATTTAAATTATTGCAGAATATTTGTTTCAAGGATAAACCGCACCAAGATATTGTGATTCATATATATGTATATGTATATATGTTGTCAGCACATATAACTTTCATATGCTTGCACTCGGTTTTGATAAAAAATATTTTTTTAGAAAAAATTTTGTGTTTTGTTCAACACATAATAGATGATCACCATACCAAAAATCAAGTGAATCCAACACTATTTGACCCTCGATCTACTCGTTGCAAATTCAAAGGTTTCGAAAGAATAGAACTTATTACGACGGGTGGATTGATGGTCAAATACTCCTAGGGTTGACCCATATGTGTGTTTTGGGGTTTCAGAATGTATACAACCCTAAAAAAATTATATGTGCTTTTTTCTAATAAATCGTGAACGCAAGCATAGGAAAGTTATATGTGCTGATAACACACACACATAAAGAGTCATGTTCAAGAATAAAAGATAGAATGGAAACATTACACAATTGTTAAGGCCAAAATTGACCAAAACAATTGAGTAGCTGACATAGACCCTTGGTGCTGAGTCGAAGCCTCGTCAGCGGGTTGAGTGGGACCCCCTAGGTTGGAAGAACCTGGGTCGGTTGATGGATGATGGATGGCTTGCGATGAACGATCGACCTTCGAGCGGCCCGTATGTCGACAGATCGAGACTGTAGAACGACCTTCGCAGAGGATCGAGACTAGGCAATCTGCACCACAAGGAAGCGTCAGGGGGTCGGATCTGGGTTCCGACCTAAATCCCCTCCGATGCTTAAGTTAGAATGTGAACTTAAGGAAGAGAGTGAGCTTGGAGCAGCTGAGATCGACCCACGGAGGTTCGTCTCAGATCTGACGTCACAAGCTCTTTAATAGAAAAATATATGCTGAAAGAGTAGAGTCTATATATTAGATCTTGTAACTTGGGAATTAGAACCCCTTTACCATTGTCTTTGTAGGTATTTATATGCAGTTCTCTGGTGATTGTGAGTAACCGTCCCTCATTGATTCGGACGCGATCTTCTCCGGTATTCTTGATAACGACTGTCCATTTACTCGACGACATTAACTTCTCTCTGAGTATCAGTAGGAGCTTAACGGTCGAGTGAGCCGTTCGCTTGACTTGGTATTACTCTGCCTTAACGACAGGCTTCGGGTCGTTGGCACTAAACTGGTCAGGTATGCAAATACTCCTTGATCCGTACCGGTGCACTTACAATGGCCCCACATCATTCGTGCCTCAGAAAATGCGTTGATTGAGACTGCATGATGTGTAATCTTCTTAAATGTGCACAGTTTTCGAAATGTTGATTTGATTTGTGTCGCCAAAAACCCTTTCGCCTTTGAATCGATCTCCACCGCTTCTTGAGGCCGGCTTCGGACACGTGTCGTCCATCGACCATCGGTTGTTTGGGCTTCGCTAAATAAAAGAGATGGACGGGAAGAGAAAAAATTTTCTTGTTCCGTTTTCATCTTCGTTTTGAAAGCTTGTTCCCTTTGTTGCCTTCTTCGAATCTTGCTTCTTCTTTCTAAGGTACTTTTCTCAATTGATCCTAACTCCTCTTTAGATCCATTTAGGTATGTTTGCATCGGTCATGATGTAGGAGACGTCCTACGAAGAGCTCGTGGCGCGCCTTCGACCTCCTCAGTGTGAGGAAGTTCATGGTAAGGGGAAATGGGTTCATATTGAACCTGATCTTCCCATTCGTTGGAGGGATCCTGGCTCGAAGGTTACCAGAGTGATCTTGGAGATGGTATCTGAGTTTTCCCTTGATTTGGTTGCGAAGGTTTGGCGGGGTTGCATCTGTCCTCCTTTTAGGGTTAGGATTCCCAATGTGGACGAGAGAGTCTGTTTTTCTCGGAAGAGCGAGGTCGGAGTGTATCTCAAAGCATTTCGGCTTGGACTTCACTTTACTCTTCACCCCTTCATCATAGAAGTTATATGCTCTTCGGGGCTTTCTCTTTGTCAACTTGCACCACAAGCTCTTCCTCCCCTAGTCGGTTTCGTTGTGCTTTGTAAGCTCTGCGGGGTTCAACCATCCCTTTGGCTGTTTAAGTATTTCTTTCGGATGATAGTCGATCCCTGCAAAGTGTGATATCATATCGTTGCTCGCCCGACGATGAGTCTCATATATGATCTCCCGACTTCCAATCCTGGTTGGAAAGACACTTTTGTGTTCATCGTTCTTCCTGACCTGGGACTGATGCTCAACGGCTAGAGCTCTCCGAGGCCTGAGCTTGCTGAAGAGTCCGGGTTAACATCGGAAGAGGTCGAGGCCATGTTGACGCCGGTCGAGGTCGAGGACAGGTTGACGCCGGTCGAGGTCGCGGCAGCAAAGCACCTTCTGGACCGACCATGGCGAGAGAGGTCGACCTCGTATCTGTTAGACATCCAACGACTGAAGGTCGTTCTGTGACGTCCGGGTAATGTATACCGCTTTTGTGTCTTTGTTACAGCCACTCACGATAATTACATCCGTTGTTTGCAGATATGACTAACGGAGCTCGCAGGAGTGGAGACTCTGGACTGGGTCAGGTCTGGAGAGAGCAACGTAAAAAGAGGAGCGATGAAGGGTCGAGCGCTCGCGTTGAGGGGTCGAGCACTCGATCTCCCATTCCCATCAGTCAGAGCCCTTCCTCTGAGGGGCAAGGTCAGGCAAACCCCAAGGTCGTCTTCTCGTGCCTCCTCAAGGGAGACCCCGAATCGGGCCACCACTCGATCTGTTCCACCCCTTGCCTCCATTGTCGTTTCGGAGCCGCTGGTGGTGGACGATGCTGACACCGTTGAGGTCGTGGGCCTCTCGAAACTGTCAGCAAGAAATGGGGGTCGTCCTCCTATGAAGAGGAGTCAGAAAAAAGAAGGCGAGTCGAGGAGGAAAATCTTCTGCCCTCCCACAAGGCAAAAGGTCGAGAGGTGGCCCCTCTCGACCCCCGGGGGCAACTGAGACCCCCCTGGCCCCTCTTCTGGACAAATGTCCATGGGGCGGTATTGAATCGCATGTTCCTTTGGTCGGTCTAATTCCCTCGAAGTTTGACCGAGTTCTGCTGCTCAACCAGCTCTCGTCTCGCTCCTCAGGGTCTACTCGAGGCGACCCTCACCAGCCTCCCTTCGTTGGCGGAAGGGATAAGTCGACCATGTTGGATTTCGGGACGACCGCTTGGTTGGTGGAGAATTCGATCCTCCCTCGGGATCTGGAGCTTCTTCGGGGGTTGGACCTCGAACATGGGGGCAACTTCTTTGTGGGGAGTGGATTTCAGGTACGTTGCTTGCCTTCTGTCACTTGACCTATAATTTGGACGTCTCTGACTGATGCTTTCTGCAGATGTCTATCCTTGGCGCTGTGTTGCGTCGCCAGGCCGTCGACTTAATTGAAGGAGGTCGGCGGGTGGAGGCCGATGAGCGTAAGGCGTCTGAGCTTGAAGCCCAGATGAAGAAGATGGAAGATCTGGAGCGAGCCCTTACGGCCAAGGCAGAGGCCAAGTAGGCGGCCGTGGAGGCCAAGAATAGCCTCTCGGCCATGTCGGACCTCCAAAAATCCGCTGAGATTTAATGGAGGATGGAGACATCTCGGCTCCAGGCGGACCTCGAAGCTTCGAAGCAGGAAGTGATCGAGCTCCGATCCAAAGCTTCCGACTCGGAGAGGTGGGCGGAGGCTTGCAAGGCGGAGGTGGCTAAGCTCCAGGCCAAGGCTGCTGAGAACGAGAGGGCCGCCGCGAGCGACAAGGAGGAGCTCACGGCGAGGTTCACAAAGGCGATGGAAGCTTTCCATAACGTCTTTGTGCCGAGAGCCGCTCCTCCCCCATAATTTAGCCTAGGTTATTTGTAACCCCTTTTTGTTTTGAAAATAACAAAGATAACTTTTGAGTTTTCGTTTGAGTCTGTGTGTGTATGGCCCCTCAACGACGCAATCTTTGGCTTTCTAAAGATCGATGGCAAGTTAAGTCGTTGATAAATTAGGCATATTCACCCGATAAACGCGAACTTCAAGATCATAAACCGTAGTAGTGCGTTCAGTGGTGGGGGTTGGTCCATCGGCTTACGGCTGACGACGGTCGAGGGGTCGTTCAGCGACGAGGGGTGATCCCTTGGCTTACGGTTGACGACTAAGATCATTCGGTTGTGAGAGGCGATACCCCTTCGACTTACGGCCTACGAAAGTCGAGGATCGTTCAGTGGTGAGGGTTTATCCCTCGGCTTACAGCTGACGACGGTCGAGGGTCGTTCAGTGGCGAGGGTGGGTCCATCAGCTTACGCTGACGACTTAGGGTCGTTCGGTTGCGTGAGGTGAGGCCCCTTCGCTTAAGGCCGACGAAAGTCGAGGGCCGTTCAGTGGCGAGGGTTGGTCCATCGGCTTACGGCTGACGACGATCGATAGTCGTTAAGTGTCGAGGGTTGGTCCCTCGGCTTACAACTGACGACTTAGGGTCGTTCGGTTGCGAGAAGCGAGGCCCCTTCAACTTACGACCGACGAAGGTCAAGGGTCGTTCAGTGGCGAGGGTTAGCCCATCGGCTTACGGCTGACAATGGCCGAGGATCGTTCAGTGGCAAGGGTTAGTCCCTCGGCTTACGGCTGTCGACGTATGGTTAAAAATCATTAGATAGACATGAAAAATGATCGACTTTGTATTTATCATGAATTGGTAAAAAATAAAAGACAAAGGTAAGTTTTGATCACCCATTGCATTTGCTGTTGTCGGTACAATCATTGGTAGTACTTTCGCAAATGCTTAGCATTCCAAGGATGGAGTAGTTCTCTGTCATCCAATGTAGTGAGTTGATAGGTGGCCGAACCGAACACATCGATCACTTTATAAGGGCCTTCCCATTTTGCAGCGAGCTTCCCTTGTTTGAGAATCTCGGGGGTGAAGGTGGCCTTACGTAACACCGAGTCGCCTATGCGAAAGCTACGTCTACGCACCTTGGAGTTAAAGTATCGGGCCATGCGTCCTTTCTGTTTGATGAGGGTCGCCAAAGCCCGTTCGCGAACCTCGTCAACCAGTTGTGGGTTGAGTTCGAGCCCTTCTGAGTTTCTTTCCTCGTCGTAGTAATGGAGACGAAGTGGTCGTTCATTAACCTCCACTGGGACGACAGCTTCACAACAATAAGCAAGCATGAATGGCGTTTCACCTGTTGAAGTTTTGTGGGTCGTTCTGTACGACCACATTATGCCAGGATCTCCTCCGGCCAGGTTCCCTCGAGGCCAGCTATTCTCTTCTGAAGGGGTCCAAGGATGCATTTATTAGCAGCCTCTTCCAATCCATTGGATTAGGGATGGGCGACAAAGGCGAAATGCAGCTTGATTTTCACCTCAGAGCAGAAATCCTTGAAGCTGGCACTGTCGAATTGTGTCCCATTGTCTGTCACAATGGATTGTGGGATGCCAAACCGACAGACAATGGATTTCCAGACGATGCTTCTGACTTCCTTCCAGGTGATCCGGGACCGGGGCTCTGCCTCGATCCATTTCATGAAGTAGTCGATTGCCACTATCAGGAATTTCCTTTGTCTGCTCGCTTGCTTGAACGGACCGAGGAGGTCCAATCCCCACTTAGCGAAGGGTACTAGACTGACGATGGGAATCAGATCAGTTAGAGGGACCGAGCTGATCCTTGAGAACTTCTGGCAAGTCGAAGTCTTCTGCACATACTCGACAGCATCCTTGAACATGGTTGGCTAGAAGTAATCTTATCTTACAGCCTTCAAAGCTATTACTTTTCCTCCGCAATGGTTTCCGCAATCGCCCTCGTAGATCTTCTGGTTCACATAGATCGCTTCCTGCAAGGCTAAATATTTGAGGTAAGGGAAAACGTCATACATGGTCCATCGCCTTTTGTACAATGAACCGTCTAGCAGAACGAATTGGTATGCCTTCCATTCTAGCTTTCGTGCCTCTACCGGGTCGGTCGGCTTTTTCCCCGTGCTCATGTAACGGATTATAGGATCCAGCCAAGTGACTTCTTGGTTGATGCTCAGCAGTTCCTGCTCCAGCACGCTGATGTGTATAGAAGTTGGACGTACACTGTCCGACCGAGTCCCGCGGGGATGATGATACGAGCTTCGATAGGGCGTCGACTCGGTGATTCTTTGACCTTGGTACATGATGGATTTCTACTCATCTGAATTTGGCGAGCTCCGCTTTAGCAATTTGTATGTAGCTCTGCATTGTGTCCTCGCGGGCCTCAAAACCTCCGTTCAATTGGTGAACGACGAGATTGGAGTCACTAAGTAGTTGGACCATCTTTGCACCTAAGGCTCGAGCCAAACGGAGCCTGTTGATGGCCGCTTCGTACTCCGCACCATTATTTGTGGTTTGGAAATCGAAGCGGAGAGTACTCGAATATGTTGCCCGCTGACGTTTGGACAATTATTCAGGCCCCGCTTCCGGTTTGAGTGGCCGATCCGTCAATTTGCACGATCCTCGTTCCCTCGTCTTCAATTGTATCGATCGACAAATTGAGACCTGTCGAGGGTGAAGAGGTACCATCGGTTTGTATATTAGTAAAATGTACCTCTTACTTTGGGTTGTCGTCGTAAGTGAGTTCGACGATGAAGTCGGCCAGAGCTTGCCCTTTAATGACGGTCCTAAGTTTGAACTGGATGTCGAATTCGCTCAGCTCGACTCCTCACTTTGTCATTCTCCCCGAACGATCCAGTCTCTTTAGGGTCTGTTCCAAGGGAGTATCGGTGAGGACCAAGATAGTATGCGCTTGGAAGTATGATTGTAGCCTCCACGCAGATTGGATCAGCGCGAAGGCCATCTTCTCTATTCTCGAGTAATTTACTTCTGCGCCTCGGAGGACCTGGCTGACATAGTAGATAGGTTGTTGCACTCCCGGGTCCTCTTTAACAAGTGTCATTCATCATACGTTGGCACGTGACCTCTGCATTCTTCAAACCAAATGGCATTTTGGTATAACAGAAAATACCTCGATCGGTGATGAAAGAAGTCGTTTCTTCGTCTTCTGGTGCCATTTGGATCTGGTTATATCCTGAGAATGCATCCATGAAGCTGAGGAGTTCGTAGCCCAAAGCACTGTCGATCAGATGGTTGGGACAGTGGGTAACTATCCTTCGGACATGCTTTATTGAGATTGGTGAAGTCGACACACATTCACCATTTGTCCTTCTCCTTCTTTATCATCACAACATTCGAAAGCCAATCAAGATATGTGACTTCCCGAATGATGCCTGCCTCCAGAAGTCGATCCACTTCGTCGATTGTGGCCTTCATCTTTTTGCCCACATGTTCCTCTTCTTTTGCTTCATGGGTCTGAAAGTCTAGTCGACCTCCAGCTTGTGGGATATCACTCTAGGGTCGATGCTGAGCAAATCCTTCGGGGACCAGGCGAAAATATCTGCATGCTCTCTCAAGCGAGCGATCAACTGCTCCCTTAGGTCGAAATGGAGCATTGACCCAATAGAGACAGTCTTCCCTTCGTCTTCGGAGATCCGGATGTTCTCCGTCTCTTCGACTGCGCCGGGTCGTCGATCCTCGCCTTTGGGGTCGACTGGGTCCGCCTGCCCTACCCTTCTCAAAGCGGTGTACAGAGTGTAGCACAAACGTGCTTGCTTCTGATTTCCTCTCGCTTTTCCAACTCCCTCAGGAGTCTGGAATTTGATCATTTGATGGAAAGTTGAGACAACCGCTTCTACAGCATTTAATAGTGGTCTGCCGATGATTTCGTTGTATGCCGAGTTGATCTTCACCACTATGAAATTGGTCAGACGGGTGACTTGTCGTGGATGTGTACCTAGGGTCACCGGTAGGGTGATGATGCCTGCTATCAGGGCGAAATGCCCGGTGAACCCTACAAGAGGTCCCAAACACGGCTTCAACTCCGCTGAGGATAGTCTCATTCTCTCCAACGTGGTGAAGAAAAGCACGTCGCATGAGCTTCCAGTATCGACGAGTAACCTCTTTACGACGATTTTGTTGATGGTGGCTGTAATGACGACGACATCATCATGCGGCAGTTCTACACCCTCTAGATCTTCATCCGAGAAGGATATAGGAGGTGTAGAATCTCTGGGACGCTTTTGCCCCACGGATATTGTCATCAACCTTCCAGCATAGGAGCTTTGGAACGGGATTGATAGCTCTGGGTACGGTGGACCTCCCATTATCATGTTAATGGAGCTGCCGCTGGGGAGTGCCAAGGCATCGCCGGAGGGTGTTGATGGGTGAGCCGACATAGTCGAGATATTTGGTCGACTGGGATGTTGACTCTCTATTTCTCACAGATGACGCCAAACTGTTAAGGCCAAAATTGACCAAAAGAATTGAGTAGCTGACATGGACCATTGGTGCTGAGTTGGAGCCTCGTCAGCGGGTTGAGTGTGAGACTAGATTGGAAGAACCCGGGTCGGTTGATGGATGATGGATGGCTTGCGATGACCGATCGACCTTCGAGCGACCTGTATGTCGACAGATCGAGGCTGGGAGGCTCTAGAACGACCCTCACGGAGGATCGAGACTCAGCGATCTACACCACAGGGAAGCGTCAGGGGGGTCGGATCTGGGTTCCGACCTAAATTACATCCGATGCTTAAGTTAGAATAGGAACTTAAGGAAGAGAAGGAGCTTGGATCAGCTGAGATCGACCCACGGATGGTTCGTCTCAGATCTAACGTCACAAGCTCTTTAGTGGAAAAATATACGCTGAAAGAGTAGAGTCTATGTATTAGATCTCGTACCATGCGAATTGGAACCCATTTATCATTGTCTTTGCAGGTATTTATAGGCAATTCTCTAATGATTGTGAGTAACTGTCACTCATTGTTTCGGACGCGATCTTCTCCGGGATTCGCGATAACGGCTGCTCATTTATACTCGGCTCCATTAACTTTGCCCTGAGTATCATCGGGAGCTTAACGGTCGAGTGAGCCGTTTGCTTGACTTGGTATTACTCTGCCTTAACGACGGGCTTCGGGTCGTTGGCACTAAACGGGTCGGATACTCCTTGATTCGTACCCGTGCACTAACAATAACCCACAATCATTTCTCTACATTTGGTAAACAAACATTAGCACATCATACCAACTAAGATGACATTGGAAGAAAGAAGAAAGATATAGTGAGAAAAGTTGGGAAGAAGAAACTAAGGATATAATATGGTTTTAGGCCTACCATAGGAATCTGACGATTGCTGACTCCGGCGCCTCGCATAGAGATTATTCAAACCAGATGTCTGGATAACCAAGCATACTCTCACGCCACTCACGTTCAAGATTTCAATTGATAAATAGAAATTTATACAACATTATTTTTAATTCAATAACTCATCATAATTAAAAAGTTGAATACAAAACCATATTTATATGCTAAAAAGACTAATTTGACTCGTATTCAAACTCCTAAATATATTCAAAGAAAAATTCTGAAATAATTTTTTTTTATTAGAACAGGAAACTCAAAAAACGCAAAATTATTTAAAAGAAAACTCTAAAAAGACTCAAATTTCTTTAAACGAAAACTCTAAAAAGGCTAAAAACTAAAAGACTAAAAGGACTCAAATTCTCATAAAATACTCAACTAAAAATAAAGAAGACTAGAAATATCTCAAATAAAATCTAAGAAAAACTTAACTAGAATCCCAAATTGGATCCCATCGTTCTTACCAACTTTAAGAACTTCGCCATACGATGAATGTCGACAAAATAGCATAACCAGGCACCAAACAAAACAATATAGTTAGGTCCATAAGGACACAGCTGATGGGCAAATAATGCATGCTTCTGATGAATATCTGTCACCAAGCTCCCATGAAATATTCAACTCATTCGCATCAAGATTATCACTCGGCATACCTCGCAGAACCAGTATGATGCATGCAACCCCTCATTGGTTCTAAAACGCTTCTCTAAGCAAGCTCTAATAATCTCATCCTCCATAACTGTAAAGATTGATAAATTTCTACATAATTCTACAACAAATTTATGAGTATCATTATTAATTGCAAGTATTCCACAAGTCTCGGGATACAAAGTACTCAAATGATATGCAAAATGTGTCAAAGCATAACTCTAGTTAATTCGGAATCACAGAATGACACATCTGAGTTAGTGGCTTACTATTGAATGGCATATTCTTTTGATTTTCAACTAAGCTCATGGGTCTATAAAGGTTCAACACAATTCTTTTTCCTCCAAATATAAATATGTATGTGTTGACTCTCTAAGAATGCGTAATATCTAAGCCATGCAACCAACGCCTACCTTACAAAGTATGGGCAGCATCCATATGTACGACATGACACAAGATGCTATCCTGACAACTCAAAGATTGAATAAGCACTAGATAACATTGGGTAACAAAATTTGAGTTATCATCAACCTATATCAACGTATACATCGTTGTAAGATAACGAGTGAGATTCAGTTTTTAGTCTTACACTATCTTCTTCATAGCTAGTTTGGCGACTAAATTTGTATAACTACCTTTATTAATCATCATTTTAAAAGACATCTCCAATTTTAACATAGGTAAAAAAACATGTGTCCTTTACTTATCGTCCTCACTCCTAGGTGTGGTAGCTAAAAACCTAATGACATGTAAGTGGGAGCTACATTCCTCTAGATCACCATCTTACTCATAGGTATCGCCAAGTTGAATGTATTCTTTATTTATTAATATATTCGCATTACTAACATCTTCCACAAGTAAGCTCTTATTGGAGCACTAACTAAAAATAGCCAAAATCATAACATTTGAAACATTACACCATTTTATGTTTATGTTTTAAAGATTATTCAACCTTAACATTAGCGGAATAGTTTCAAGTTTAGTCATGTTACCATGTAGCCGCTTAGGTTGCTCCATGGCTTTAAAAGTAGGTTTTCTGTCTATATGAGCTCTTATAAATTCCAAATTTAAATTGAATGCTTATTGCACATTGTATACAATGTGAGAAAGTATCTCATGCATAATGTCTGATTTTAAGCCAAAACAAAACCAAGTAAGAGTATATCGAGAATCTTTGTGCAGTTCACTCCTAACAAATAGGTCATTAAAGTTAATCATGTACTCTTATATAGATATGCTTTCTTGACGTAGATTGTTTGGTTGTTCAAAGAGGCATTATATTAAGGTAACAGGCAAATATTTTTTGAGTTTGATTTTCATTTCATTCCATATTTGTATGGTTCTTAAATGCTCTCCCTCTCATTGTCTCTTCGTTTATATCTAGAAAATTTTAGCAAACCTTATCAATTGTATTTTAGCAAATTAAACTTTTTAATTGTTTGATAACTAGTATCATTCAAATAAAGATTCCAATCTGAGAAGGTCTAATGATTATATGTTCCATCAAAGTTGGGAACATCTATCCTAATTCAGCATTCAGCATGTGTGTTATCTCCCTTAAAGTTATCCTCAACTTTGTCATATTATCTTTTATTATTTTGATTTCTATTGTTCCCATTTCTTATCATTCTGTTATTATGTTTATTGTCAAATGTGATTTGTGCTTCATATTTAAAATTTCGTTCCTTTATCAACTTATTTCCTATGACTTTTAGGAAATCTCCTGTTTGGTTTTATATCAGCTTTAAGTTCCAAGTATAACTTTTGAAGTAAATTTTCTATCTTCTGAATCAAGTTATCCTTCATATCTAATCCTAAGGTTTTGCCATTATTTAATGGCGTGCAATGCCAAACAATCATAAAAATCATATCCTAAGGTTTTGCCATTATTTAATGGCGTGCAATGCCAAACAATCATAAGAATCATGATGCAAGATTTTTAAAATGGATACATTAGTTATGCAAATAAATAAAATGAAATCTTAAAGTTTAAATCTATATTTTGAAAATGCAACCTAGACATGTTGATGTAACACACAGATCGAGACTAGAAAATGACACAATTATCAATGATATCAACTAATCTCAACAAAATTAAATAGAAATATTTTTGAAATTTAATAATTATAGATTTGATCATATTAGAAGTTACCAGATTTGATCAAATGAAGATCAACTTTGAAGCACCACCTAAGGTCTCTTTAACTTGTAAATATTTAATCCATATGATCATGACCAAAAATTTCACATAAAAATCTCAAAAATAGATAAAAATCATTAAAATACATTAAAATACTACAAAAATATATAAAATCCAAAGAACACCCTGAAAATAATGAAACAGTATTGTAACAACTTTAGCTTGACTCGAACTTTCTGTTGATTGGTCAACGGCTCAGCCAGCTGGAGTCGGTTCGGGTCGGCCCCGTCGCTCGGGTCCGCTCCACTTCGACTCGATCGGCTCGAGCTGAGCCAATGAAAATGCCAGCTTGGCAGAGTCTCGATCGGCTCAGGTCAATCGATCAGCTCGGCTCGTCGGTATGGCTCGATGACAGAAACGACTGACAGTGGTGAAATTGTGGCAGATCGGCACCAATGACAAAATCAATTGATTTTCCAGTATTTTTCATTGAAGCCATGTATTGCATGCTCACCCTAATATGACGCATTCGTTAGCGTGGTCAGCAAGGGCTACCAACATTGGAAACAATAGTGATGACAAAGTTTGATGGTGAAGCTTACTGTGGATGTGGTTGAGGGTAATGTGATGGGGTCCGGATCTACACCGGGCGGAGGCGGCACGCGGCACGAGTCGTGATGGGTGACTTATCTCTTTAGGCTTATTTCTTTAGTTGTGTGTTTAGTAATTAGAGGGGCTAATTAGTCTTTCATTATCTTTTGTGTTAGAAAGGGGTTTAAAGCCTACGAGCCGGCCCTAGTTTTCTTTTATCGAAGAACAATCAATTGAATAGTATTCTTGTTAGGGTTCGTGGGGGATTAGGCTTGTTCCATTAATACAAGCTAGAGAGATATCCACTCCGGAAGGGATCGTTCTATCTTAATATCAATTTTCACTTTAAATTTCTTTTCTCTTCGTTAAATTCAGATTTGTTATCTTTTTTTAGAAGCCAATCATATCAATTTGGTATCAGAGCTTTCAACTCCATGACGAACACACGAGCGGCTGCGACAAAAACTCTGGAGAAGTGGCTCGACGCAGAGATCTCGAGGTTGAGGAAGGAGATGACGGATTTGATGGATGAGATGAAAGATGGATTTGCTAAGGTAGCAAAGATGTTTCAGCAGCAATTTTTCCAGCGAGATCTGGATCCAAAGACATCTGGACCTTCAGATCTGATCTCGCAGACAACCCCGGGCAACGGCGACGGCGAAAGACAAACCCTAGGGTTTGGCGAAGGGCTTCCCCCCACCTGGGGGACGGCGCATGGCACGACATCGGCAGGCGGCCTCACCGGGGGGCCGCAGATGGTCGACCACCCCCAACAGGGGGCGGCGAGGGGTGGCGGCCCCCTTTTGGCGCCGCCGGAGGGCAACCGCCCCCAGGTGGGGGCGACGAATGCCAACGGCCCCCTCACGGGGCCGCTGGGGCTGATCCGCCCCCCTAAGGGGCGGAGGAGGCTGGCGCCCCATCGGGGGGCGCGGGGGCAATTCCGCCCCTGTCGGGGGCGGCGACAACGGGCGGGCCCATCTAGGGCCCGCAGGGGGAGATCTACCCCCGCGGGGGGCGGCGGAGGTTGGCAGACCCACCTGGGGCCTGCGGGAGGCAGGCAGGCCCCGACGGGGCGCGACGATAACAGGCGGGCCGACATAAGGCCCGCGGGAGGTTTTCCCCTCCTTTTGGGGGCGTCGAAGGGTGGAGGCCGTACCGGGGGCCCACAGGGAGAGATCCGCCTCCTTTTGGGGGCGACGAAGGAGGATGGCTACATGGGGGACCCCGACGGGAGTATGTTGACGAGTGGAATGAAGTGGGCGTACTCGCCAACGAGAGGGCCAGGGGAGATGAAGGGCAGTGGAGAGCGGATGAGCATCATTACCAGAGGCGTCAGGCAACCAACAGGGAAGGGCCACCACGTGGTGATGCCAACCTCGAGACTAAGGTGAGGAAGTTGAAGGCGCCACTTTTTGACGGCAAGGACCCCGATGCGTGGATTTACCAGATAGAGAGATACTTTGATGTTACAGGCTTCACCGAGGCGGAGAGACTGAGGGCGGTAGCACTGAGCTTCAAGGGCGAGGCTCTTTCATGGTACAGGTGGACCCAGAAGCAGAGACCTATACGGACTTGGAGGGAGCTGACCGAGAGTCTCATGGAGAGATTCCAGGATATCAATGGGGAGGGCTGTTTGAGCAGTTGTATGCCTTGAGACAGGATGGGTCGGTTCGGGAATATATAGAAAAGTTTGAGAGACTCTTGAGCCGAGTGGAGGGTGTATCTGATGAATCAATAGAGGGAAACTTCTTAAAGGGGCTGAAGCCTATGATTAGGGCTGAGCTGAGGGTCCAGGACCCTCAGGGGTTAACTGCCATGATGCGGGTGTCGAGGAGAGTGGAGGACATGTTGGCTGAAGAGAGGCAGTCTATGGGGGCTAGGGGCGGATCGACATACCGCATTCCAGCACCTACAGAGGCGCCTAAGACCAATATGGGGGCACCAGCGACGGCAAGGAAGGATGCTACAGAGACACGGCTTGGAGGGCAGACTCGCCGCATGACAGATGCAGAGATGAGAGAGCGAAGGTCCAAGGACCTTTGCTTTAAATGTGACGAAAGGTTCACACCAGGGCACCGCTGCGCAGGAAGGGACATGCAGCTGGAGGTTGCGGCAGAGGAGGAGGATGTGGTGGTGATGCTTGACGGATGTGTTGACGAGGCAGAGCCACGCCCACACTTAGATTAGAGCAGATTGACTCAATTATCCGACTGCAACCTTGAGGACAAGGTTCGTTTTTTGGGATGGCGTAATGATGGGGTCCGGATCTACACCGGGCGGAGGTGGCACGCGGCACGAGTCGTGATGGGTGACTTATCTCTTTATGCTTATTTCTTTAGTAGTGGGTTTAGTAATTAGAGGCGCTTATTAGTCTTTCATTATCTTTTGTGTTAGAAAGAGGTTTAAAGCCTACGAGCCGGCCCTAGTTTTCTTTTATCGAAGAACGATCAATTGAGTAGTATTTTTGTTAGGGTTCGTGAGGGATTAGGCTTGTTCCATCAATACAAGCTAGGGAGAGATCCACTCCAGAAGGGATCGTTCTATCTTAATATCAATTTCCACTTTAAATTTCTTTTCTCTTCGTTAAATTCAGATTTGTTATCTTTTTTAGAAGCCAATCGTATCACACTGACAGTGGTATCCGAAACTAAAGATGGTGGTGATTGTGGGGATGGACAACAAAGTCAATGACGATGATAGGATGGCCATAGTTGGGAAGGATTATGGTTATGGTTAGGGTCTGAGAGGGGACAACAGTGATGCAGGAAAAAAAATTGGTTTATTTCTCTCTATTTTTTGTTCAAAAAATTTTGATTCTTTCTTCCTCCTTGTTTTTTCAAATTTTTTTCTTTTTTCTTTTTATATATTTTTATTTTTCTCTCATCTCTTTTTTAAAAAAATTGCTTGATTTTTAACCAAAAATCTAACAAAAAGAAAAGAAAATGGAAGATGATGAAAAGGAAAAAAAGAGTCAGGAATCAACTCTGATACCAAATATAATGCATGATGAATGAGGAAAAATGTGATGAGAAATTTTGGGAAGAAAAAACTAGTGATATGATAGTGTTTTAGGCCTCTTACCAGTGGAATCTAACGATTACTGACTCCAACAGCTCGTACGCAAAGATTCTTCAAACCTCATGCCCATGTAACCAAGCACACTCTCGTGCCATTCACGCTTAAGATTTTAGTTGGCAAACAAACGTTTACGCAACTTGTATTTTTTTATTTAATAACTAATCATAATTAAATATTTGAATACAAAGCTATGTGTGTGTTAATATAAAGATTAATTTGACTCGTATTCAAACTCCTAAATACTCACACAAAGACTCCTAAATAAAATGAAAGAGTTCCTTATAACAAGAAACAACAAACTCAAAACTCTTTTAAAAAGAAAACTCTAAAAAGACACAAATTTCTTTAAAACGACAGCTCTAAAAGGACTTAAAATAACTAAAACACTAAAAAGGACTCAAAACTCTCAAAAAAGACTAAAAATAACTCAAACAAAATCTAAGAGAAATTCAAATCCCAAATTGGATCATCATTACTGGGTCTATTTGTTTATATAAACATTCAAATAAAGGTCATACATAAATATAAAATAGATGCATATGATTTAACAATGTAAGACATGGTAGTCAAAAATCATAAACTACATATACCCTTGATAATCTTGATAGGTGAAGGATTGTATCTCTCTTGCAGTACATCAGTTTCCATCTCATGCGAAGTGTTGAAGACATCTATATAAGCAAAATAGTTGGACCAGAAATTTGTCATCAAATGGTGGCTATGATGGATATAGTTTAAAAAGGTATGCTCTGAATGAAAAGGTTTAGCTTCACTAACCTGGAACATCAACTTGGTCATCAGTCGGCATGCAATCATCCCTGCAAGAAGCCGTGAAGCTTGTAAAAATTATGATAAGAAGTCGCTGGGCAAGAAAGCAAAGTTTGAAAAGGGACCAGACATTTCATTAAGGGTACAATGCATCTCACTCTCTTTAATGCAATTTGCCAACCATCCCTCTGATGCGTGATCCCAACCTTCATAATTGAAAGTGTGCATATCATCTAATGTAAATTCATTATTAGAATTGTCCGATTATGGCATATAAATTAGCTAGAGATAAATATACAAGGCCAACCTTGATATCCTGTATTCCACTCAGAGTTCCATTGAGAATTCTCGAGCAGCCCATCCTCAACAAGGGAACCTTCACGGGCCTAAACACAAATGAGAGCATAAACCGGGACTAAAGCGGCTAGCATCAACATTACAAAAGGTTATCTATTTTCAGGGTATTCGATGAACCACCTTCGATTTCAGACATACAGAAGTAAACTGGTCATCGCCAATGTCGATTTCATTAGCATCCGAAGTGAATTGCAGCATTCGCCTCCGTCTTATCTGTGATGTCTCTGTGCATGCCTCCACCACCTTGTCAGCATTATCTGAATCACATTTTAATTTCTATAGTTATAAAAGGTTCAATACATCCTCAACTAACAGTTGTTGGCATTGTGGCTGAAGAGAAATACCTACAACATCAGAAGCTTGATGACCAAAGCCTGCACAATCCTTAATAGGGGTTTGTTCATCAAGCATGCACATCAAACTGTCCTCGTTTACATTCACATTATCCCACAGGCAGTGAGAGAAATCTTTGCAACAGAAACAATATAGGCCATAAGAAGCTGCACTGTGAGATGAATTCGATCAACATCAAAACCTTGGAGGAACTCACCATTTCCCAAATCCCTTTGCAGACAATACTCTTCTTCTTGCCATTCCCACATATCACTGCTATTGAAGCCAACATCGAATGTTATTCAAATATTCGAAGATATAAGAATATACCAACAATGTACCATGAAATAGATCGATCAATCAACACAAGAAAGCTGCATAAAATCTGTAAAATTACAAATTCGATTCTTTTATCACAACATTTTATTTTTATAGCACAGTAAATGTATATTATAAATAAAGCTAGATCGATTTCAAATGGCCATCATAAGCAAATACAGTCATTACCCAACTCATGAATCTAGAAGAAAAAAAAGAACTATCATTCAATTAAAACCCCAAAACATGAACATGCAAATGATTTGTTCAGACCCAACAAGAAGTTGACAGAATCAAGAATTTAAGAATGGGGGCATCCATGAAACGCACAGATCACCAAATTTTAAAGAGACCCAATAACCGCAGTTGCCCATATCCACTGCTTCGATTTCTACTCACCCCATCATCAACAAACAACACAATAAGCTTGAACAAACAATACAAAATGAAAAAAAATTTCCAGATAAAAAGGTTGAAAAGACCCACTTCTTGTTGATGTCTTTGTCATTGAAATCCATGCCCTTCACCTTCCGGCAACAACCAAATCGATCGATCGATCGAGTGAGTGGGAGAGAGAGCAGTTTGTTTTGTTTTGTGCTTCTATTTGTTACCGAATAAGTTAATTGATCCTTTCTCTTTCATGCCTGCTGCTGCGCTCTTCGGCCTCTTCTCTATTTCAAGTTAAACCCCAGCGACCAAATGAAATTGTAAACGACAAAAAATCGTATATGACTGGAATTAAATTAATAGCATAATGTGAAACATATAGCCAATTGGCCTAGTCGTATTGGTTATTCGTATTAAAAAAACATATATGATATACGTGGCTAAACCATACATCGACTTTCAAAAGTCTATCTTAGTTTGCCATTTTAATCTTCTTATTCTAAAATTCTAAAACACAAATATTAGGCGAACACAAATTTAATGATTTCGCAAGAATATAACTGTTATGACGAGTTTATGAACGGTGAAACCCTACTGTCTTCACCCAATAATTTGGTGTTTTGAGGTTTTGAAACGTTAATATCAAAATGAATGATTCTAGATGTCGGGGAAAAAAATGAGTTTTAGGAGAATAATAGGAAACATATAATATAGGCCATAAATACAACCTTAAAAATTCATCAATCCATTATTGTTTCATATGATTAGGCCAAAAATACAACCTTAAAAATTCATCCATCCATTATTGTTTCATATGATTGGACTTGTTCGTTTTGGTCTTCATGTTCTGAAGCATCAAAAGATCAAAAATTATTGTTACAACCTGAATATCGTGATAGTCTGACCTTCCGTCCCAAACCACCGAAATACCACTCAGGCGTGTCCCTCCCCCTGAACGGGTGGCCAACCAAGCGAGAGGGCGCTCCGCGCCCGAACTTCAAAGGCCCACGGAGCGCCTGTCAAGCCTACAGTCCGACACGACGGGGAGAATGGCGCACCCCGCCTTGACTGCCGATGGGGGCGCTCTCCAGCACGACCCCAGCGGGATGTGCATCTGTTCTCTCCCAGTTCGCCAGGATCAGCGCGCGGAGTGTGCGCCCGGACCGCTCAGCCTCAGACCGGCCCGGCCCGGCGACCCGTCTCGGCCCCGGCCTCGGGAGGTGCACCGGCGGTTCTTTGGCACATCGGACACGACAAACAACCTAGTACAAAGGACGCTACTGACACTAACGCCGCCCGACCATCTGACAAAGCACCCCCTGGTCGATGCGCTCCCTGACACTTAATGATTTCGGCCCGACACCCTGACAAAAGCTCCCCTGGCCGTTGCGTCGTCTGACAAAAGCGTGGCTGGCACTCATGTTCCTGACGTCCTCGTCTGAAGCTTCCGCTGACAACAGAGCCAGCTCAGCACGTCGAGTCAGCACGCCAGGTCAGCCCCACCTAACCGTCTCCCAACTGGTATAAATACCCCTTCACTTCTTACAGTGAAGGGGTTAGCAAATTCACTCTCAATCTCATTACTCACACACAAAGGCAAAGGTCGTCCATATCTTTGTTCTTCCACTCGTAGCTCGTCACGTACGGTCGACCCACCCTCAGTCCGACCTGCGTGCCCAGCCCTCGTTTTAAGTCCTATTACTGACTTAGGCATCGGAGGGGCTTAGGGTTGAACCTCAACACAGCCTTTCTGACGAGTTGCCCCTTGCGCAGGTTAGCTCGTCATCACCGGTCGAGCTCGCCCTCAACCTAGGCAGTCCGGCCCCTCCTCTGCATCCTACCGGATTCGATACCGTGGTCAGCTTCCGCAACAAGTTTAGCCTCATCACCCCACTAATCACCTGTCAAAATAGCCTACCCCGATCCCATCATTAGCATAACCATCGTGTACTTGATTCCTCATAATACAAATTCATTGTACGCGAGTTCTACCCGGCAACAATTATTATGTAAATACAATCAGTTTTATTTCGTTCGCTCATCGGTCGCAAATTTTTATTGTTCACAGATTTAAACCCGAAGTTAATAACAATGACTAAAAAAGACAAAAATAATAATTTAATTCAATAAATAAAATGGTGAGGTGTGAGAATCGAGAGCGATGGGATTATATCTAATCTATTAGTTAACATTCTTTAAGACGTACTTATAAGAACTTAACCATGTCATCAGATGCTAACCCATTCCGCATAATTATTATATCATCCCTAGAATGCGCCCCTCACGTGGCGCCCACACAAATACGGGCAGACAAACGGACTCTGGTTCGGATCCGTATGGCTTAACTGTACTCGACCACCATCCAGTGAGCTTAATCAGAATCCGAAGTCGGGGCTGCCATCCCGGATCCGGGTGTCGCTATGTCCAAACGCATGCCCGACCCGAGCTGTGTCTTGGATCGACCGCCTCACTTTGATGGGCCCCACAAATTTCTAACTACCTCCGCTGGTCCCATTCTGTGGTCGCTGTTTGGCGTCCGTCGTTTTCGTGGCTGGGATTTTGGAGTATATATTGACCATGCAGAAAGGCTTGGTCATCTCCTTAATTACAGATACGGCCACTGAATCAGGAGACAGTTTGAATCTTAGCCGCGCACGTGAGAGGGAGCACCGGTCTACAGTCCACAAGACAGCCGTAGCGTGTTTGGTGTTCCCAACTGCTGAGGGGATCAGAGATTGGATAGGGACACGCTGGCAGCTTTTAAAACGTGGCTCCCGCTTTTAATGCGGGAGGTGGGGAGACGGGAAGTGGGGCTCTCATGCGCAGCGCACGCGGCACGGGTCACGTCGCCCCCCCCCCCCCCCCCCCCCCCCCCCCTCCGCTGTGTTTTATGCGCATTTCCGGAAACCCACAAAGTCACCCATGTATCCACCTTTATTTGGATAAAAACTTATCTGCACCTCATTCTGTGAGGTGCAGAGAGCAATGGTCTTTCCGGAAACCCACAAAGTCACCCATGTACGTGGGCCCCGTGTTATTTAAAAGTACGTGTGACCCGTGCTCGGCATTGGCACATGATGGAAGTTCATTACGCTCACAGTGTACAGTTACTTACTGTTTCGAGTCAAGTCCGACTAACACTAAAATTTGTAGTTAATAAGAATCACGGGTACAATGATTACAAGTTTTAGGATGATGACGAGGTTAGCACGACCCCTGAAGGTCGCTCAAGGTCGTCGGCTCCTGGTAGCTGAGGCGAGCTTCCTGCGACAATAGCAACTCGTCAAAAGGTCGGGGCTGGTTGTCAGCCCATAGCATCTCCTGTACTTAAGTCAGTGTGTGACTTGAAATAAGTGTGTCGGACACGCTTGGCGATCTTAAGGCAGATCGGCGAAGCGTGGCGAGCTTGTGAGGAAGGCACAGATATATAGGAGATATCCGACCTTGAATATTGGAAAAGAGTTAGAGATTTCGACTGACCAACCCCCTCTATGGAGGCATGAGGGGTGTATTTATAGAGCTGAGAATCTGTTACTCGTCGTCACATCAACTGTCGGGTCAGCTTAGCTGGAGGAGAAGTGATAGGTCGGCGGGGCGTGTCAGAGATATTTTATGCATTAATGGTGTGAGATGGTGTCAGACGCATTAATGAGACGCGAGGGGTTGCCATCAGTTCTCGCCCTTAACCCTTGGCATTAATGGAGGGTAGGTGGCCCTACATCACTCTGTCAGAAATATTCATGCTAGGTCGCCCTTGGGGAGAGTCAAGCTCGGAGGTCAAGCTCAGAACCTTCGGACCGTCTGGCCGAGCTTCCTGTTGGAACGTAGGTGAGCTTCTTCCTGGCATGACAAGCTTATCGATCGGGTACGCGAGCTTCTTTGGTTGGCCTGAGCGAGCTTGTCGCTCGGCGAGGCGAGCTTCCCTGGATAGAGGCAATCTTAAGTTCGGGCTAGTACCCCTTCCGGGTGGTCGAAGAGCTGTTCGCTTGGGCTTCCAGTGTATGTGTGCCTATAACGCATCGCTCCACAGAATACCCGAGAAGTACGAATCCGTCCCAGGTATTTCCGAAGAGGCGGGTGTTACGAAGGGAGAAAAGAAATTCAATTGAGACAGCAGGTTCACTGCGCATTGCTGAGTAGTACCTGTAGTGTTCCCAAGCCAGAAGCAACCAACAACCAACAACCAACACCAAAAAATAAAGACAATGACCAACACTGAAAGACAGAAGAAACACTAACTATATTATGTATATCCAATATACATCATCAATCATTATACATACATCAAGGTTATGTACATCAGCTTATACATTCACGTCTCCCCCCCCAAGAGAACCCAAAAGTACAAGAACTCCCTCTCCTCTCCCCTCACCACCCAACTCACAACCCAAGCTCCCCAACCATAACTCCAACTCCATCTCCCTGCCTCCAGCTCCATTATCACCCCCAACTACGCCAACCAACTTCAACACCAACCACCTGAAAAGACAACGGTGTGGCACGTCAATGCGTGACCCAGTAGGAAATCCAACTCCACCCCAAATGCCACTACTAAACGAAACTACGGCATGAGGATGATGCATTGCAACATGGCATGGCATGGCATGAACATGGTGCTAAGGGTAAACACAACCATAAGAAAGGGCTCATGGGAAAGGGGTTACGATAATAACAGTAACAACAATAAATGCAAGCTGAGGAAGTAAAACAATTAAACTACAATTATGAACACTTAAAGTCATAAAAGAGTAAATCAAGCAATTCATTGGTTAGCGGCTTGGAACCCTGAATAGTCCGCAGCGTATCATGACCTGGACCTCACATCAGGTGGGTGGCTCTCCAACTACCCCACCAGTGGTACACGAGCACTGATGAATTTTAACAGGGCCCCTCGAATTCCCCCGTCACTCTTGTGTGAGTGAGATAGAATCAACACACATCACAACTCGATACATTGCCCTGTGGGCATCACATATCTCATCAAATCCCGCCAGTGGAGCACTCACACTGGGGTATACCTCCCAAGTCCAGTCCTGATACATACGTACTACCTAGACCTCCCCCACGCCGTGTCACCCACGTTAGCGTGTACTGAATCAATACAGATACATCCTCAATCACTGGCCTTTCCATTCTTTCTCAAGATATCATTTCCACCCATTTCTCAACATATCACATTTTTTCATTGCTCAACGTCACATCTCATGTTTTCATAGGATTGCAACAACAATTGAAATACCATGCAACATTAACCAAACCCATGCAAGTTCATAATACAATGTGAACATGAATAAAGAGAAGACATATTAGCAAGCATGAGATAAGCAAGGCCATAAACATAAGCTTAAACATGAGTCATTCAATTTGGGAGGAGGAAGTCATAGAAATCCATAACAATAGCTAACTCCCACTCATTTGCAACTCTGGTTTTCTGGAAACAGCAGAACAGTTAGATTCAGATGCAGTTTTATCCAAACTTTTGAACCAAACATAAATTTTTCTCTCATTAGAAGTTGTAGATATGGTAGGCTGGATTCACATATAAAATTTCATGCAGAAATATGAGTTAGGTGCTTTATGGCGAATTGTTTGGTGAGACATATCAAAACTGTTTTTCAGACAGATCCTAAGAGCTGTAACAATTGCTAATTTAAGTCATGTTGCAGTTAGAATCTCGAAACCTTGGCCTAGGTGAACATTGTAGAACATGTTGTTATCTTTACAATGAGACCAACAACACCAATTTTTATGAAGTATTTAGGGACTGATTTCTGTTTTGTCAAACTGTTTCCAGACTGGATAAAAATTAGACATATTGCAAATAGATAATTTTTACCCCTAATTCCAATCCGAATTAACAAAAGTGCTCAGTATGAAAGTTGGAGATAAAAGTCCAGTCTGTTAGCCATAAAATTTTCAGACTCTTTGAAGTTCTAGATTAAGAGATTTAAACTAAACAATGAGCATGACATTTGTCCCAATTTCCAGCAACACCAAAGAAGCAACCACACATCATTAAACATGGATTAAGTTAATTAATCAAGCATGGCATGCAAGGACACTAGGTGGAGATGGATCCTACCTCAAGAAGACTTCTCCTAAACTCCTCCATGCAAGCTACATGAAAACCTTCTTCAAAGCTCCTTCACAAAGGCTCCAACTTTCTTTTGAACACCCCTCTCTAAAAGCTTTAAAACATCCCACTTGTTATAGCTTGCACAAGAGGTCTAAAGAGAGGGAAGAATGGATTTTTCCTTGAGAAAATGAGAGCAAGGAGAGGGGAGAACGAAATTGAAAAGTAAAGAGGAAGAGAAATAAATAAAAAGGGAGAGAAATGAAAGGTTTTGGGTTTTAAAGGGGAGGGTCTTTCTAGATAAGTCTCAAGCTTTCTCCTCTCTTCTTTCCTCGTATTTCTCGTCTTTTTCTTCCCCTTTTTCTTTTCTTTTTCTTTTTCTCTAATCCATTCCTTTTCATGCAAGAAAGGTATCTTACTCCATTGCACACACCACTTCCTAATTTACTAAAAACCCATTACTGCATACACACACTAATTACTAAAAACCCATTTTCCCTACACACCCCTCTATAAACACACACAACATTCAATCACCTTAATGTCATGCATTATCAATACATTAATATAGAGGTACAAACACTACATCATGGACTACACATCACACAACTATACCCCCACTATATACAATACATCATGTTAAGCCATACATTACTAAGAAACTACTAATGGTATTACATTAATAATAACAACACACACAACACATGCCAGTACATCAATATTCACTACAATTAGGCAACACAATACTACACATATAGTCCATCCACATAAGCATACAATAGGCGACCAATAGTTGCTAAACACACATTTACTATACACACCACATAGGTCCTTTACACACTACACACATAAATAAGCAGGTGTACACTATATTTCACGCAAAAATATAAGCACTAGCGTATATGACACTATGGGCCATTACATTCTACACACCTTAAAAATCAAGTCCGTCCTCGGACTTACTTAACTAATGGCCAACTTAAGGAAGGACAAACCTAGACATTAAGGTCACTCCACCCCAAGCATACATACACTATAACAAAAGCAAGGCAAACTCATATTTATACACACACACACATATCAAATTGTCACACACAAACAAATACTCATACATGTATACACATTTACACACATATTTATACTCACACTATTACACACCTACCTCATATCTACACAAAGACATAGACATACATACTATATGTACACACAAGCATACACAACCATGGTACTTCACAAGAGATAATACACTACTACATATACACATCTATACATAGACATAGGCATACAACCATGTATATCTCCTAGGATACATCCTAACATACACATATGTATCTTCACACAAGGCCTACTATATCAATATCAATACACATAGATAACCATACAAAAGTACATTCATCCATACACAGGTGTAAGCATACCAGTTTACAGCCATACATATATCATATTCTCATCTCATATATCATCACATGACACTAATACTCTTAAGAGTATCCATACATACATGAGTGGAACTCAAAGATCCACATATGCATCTGTACACTCTATATGTGCATACATCATATACAGTATATAGTCACTACACAGTACATCTATACACTACCTGCACCTCAATCAAGTATATAACTCAATTCTACACACTATTCATAAGTTAACCATTTATTAACACATATACTTCAAATACAATCATATAGCCTTATAACCATTCGTTCGTACATATACCATAGTCATATGCACATGAGTATATCATCTCAATATGCTCGACAAGCCATATTCAACACTTATAGAGCTATAGACGTATAGGTACACATACATACACACAAATATGCACACACATTCTTACTCAATCAAAACTCTAGTGTCTACCCTCAGGGCTCTATACCTCAAGCTTCTGATATCAGGGCTATATATTAAGGCAGAACTCCTACCCAACTAAGACCAAACTACCCTCGGAACATTACACACACTAACCTTATACAGCCGCAGTGCGGAGACTGCATGGGCCACCACCTGTAACGCACTGCTCCCCAGAATACCTGAGAAGTACGAATCCATCCCAGGTATTCCCAAAGAGGCAGGTGTTACGAAGGGAGAAAAGAAATTCGATTGAGACAGCATGTCCATTGCGCACTGCTGGTGTAGTACCTGTAATGTTCCCAAGCCAGAAGCAACCAACAACCAGCACTGAAAAATAATGACAATGACCAACACTAAAAGACAGAAGACACACTAACTATATTACTCATATCCAATATACATCATCAATCATTATACATACATCAAGATTATGTACATCAGCTTATACATTAACATCTCCCCCCAAAAGTACAAGAAATTCATCTCCTCTCCCATCACCACCTAACTCACAACCCAAGCTCCCCAACCATAACTCCACCTCCACCTCCCTGCCTCCAGCTCCATAGTCATCCCTAATTACGCCATCCAACTCCAACACCAACCACCTGAAAAGACAATGGTGGGGCACGTCAATGCGTAACCGAGTAGGAAATCCAACTCCACCCTAAATGCCACTACTAAACGAAACTACGGCATGAGGATAATGCATTGCAACATGGCATGGCATGGCATGAACATGGTGCTAAGGGTAAACACAACCATAAGAAAGGGTTCATGGGAGAGGGGTTATGATAATAATAGTAACAACAAATAAATGCAAGCCGAGGAAGTAAAACAATTAAACTACAATTATGAACTCACTTAAAGGCATAAAAGAGTAAATCAAGCAATTCATTGGTTAGCGGTTTGGAACCCTAAATATTTCGCATCGTATTAGGACCTGGACCTCACCTCAGGAGGGTGGCTCTCCAACTACCCCGCCAGTGGTACACGAGCACTAATGAATTTTAACGGGGCCCCTCGAACTCCCCCGTCATTCTTGTGGGAGTGAGATAGAATCAACACACATCACCACTCGGTACATTGCCCTGTGGGCATCACATATCTCATCAAATCCCGCCAGTAGAGCACTCACACTAGGGTATACCTCCCAAGTCCAGTCCGAATACCTACGTACTACCCAGGCCTCCCCCACCCTGAGTCACCCACGTTAGTGTGGACTTAATCAATCTAGATACATCCTCAATCACTTTCCTTTCCATTCTTTCTCAAGAAATCATTTCCACCCACTTCTCAACATATCACATTTTTTCATTGCCCAATGTCACATCTCATGTTTTCATAGGATTGCAACACCAACTGAAATACCCGGCAACATTAAAGAAACCCATGCAAGTTCAAAATACAATGTAAACATGAATAAAGAGAAGTAATATTAGCAAGCGTGAGATAAGCAAGGTCATAAACATAAGTTTAAACACGAGTCATTCAATTTGGGAGGAGGAAGTCATAGAAATCTATAACAATAGCTAACTCCCACTCATTTGCAACTCTGGTTTTCTGGAAATAGCAGAACAGTCAGATTTCAGAGCCTGTTTTATCCAAACTTGTGAACCAAACATAAATTTTTCTCTCATTAGAAGTTGTAGATATGGTAGTGCTGGATTCAAATAAAATGTCATGCAGAAATATGAGCTAGGTGCTTTATGGTGAATTGTTTGGTGAGACCTATCAAAACTGTTTTTCAGACAGATCCTAAGAGCTGTAACAATTGCTAATTTAAGTCATGTTGTAGTTAGAATATCGAAACCTTGGCCTAGGTGAAAGTTGTAGAACATATTGTTATCTTTACAACGAGACCAAGAACACCAATTTTTATGAAGTGTGCAGGGACTGATCTCTGTTTCGCCAAACTGTGTCCAGACTGGATAAAAATCAGTTAATTGCAAAGAGATAATTTTTACCCCTAATTCCAATCCAAATTAACAAAAGTGCTCAGCATGAAAGTTGGAGATAAAAGTCCAATCTGTTAGCCATAAAATTTTCAGACTCTTAGAAGTTCTAGATTAAGAGATTTAAACTAAACAATGTACATGACATTCTGTCCCAATTTCCAGCAACACCAAAGAAGCAACCACACATCATTAAACATGGATTAAATTAATTAATCAAGCATGGCATGCAAGGACACTAGGTGGAGATGGAATCCTACCTCAAGAAGACTATTCCTAAACTCCTCCATGCAAGCTACATGAAAACCTCCCTCAAAGCTCCTTCACAAAGGCTCCAACTTTCTCTTGAACACCCATATCTAAAAGCTCTAAAACATCCCACTTGTTATAGCTTGCACAAGAGGTCTAAAGAGAGGGAAGAATGGATTTTTCCTTGAGAAAATGAGATCAATGAGAGGGGAGAATGTAATTGAAAAGTAAAGAGGAAGAGAAAAAAATAAAAAGAGAGAGAAATGAAAGGTTTTGGGTTTTAAAGGGGAGGGTCTTTCTAGAGAAGTCTCAAGCTTTCTCCTCTCTTCTTTCCTCTTATTTCTGGTCTTTTTCTTTCCCTTTTCTTTTTCTCTAATCCATTCCTTTTCATGAAAGAAAGGCATCTTACTCCATGCACACACCACTTCCTAATTTACTAAAAACCCATTACTACACACACACACACACACACACTAATTACTAAAAAAACCATTTATCCTACACACCCCTCTATAAACCCACACAATATTCAATCACCTTAATGTTATGCATTATTAATACATTAAAATAGAGGTACAAACACTACATCATGGACTACACATCACACACCTATACCCCCATTATATACAATACATCATGTTAAGACATACATTACTAAGAAACTACTAATAATATTACACTAATAATAACAACATACACAACACATGCCACTACATCAATATTCACTACAATTAGGCAACACAATACTACCATATAATTCATCTACATAAGCATACAATAGACAACCAATAGTTGCTAAACACACATTTACTATACACACCACATTGGTCCTTTACCTACTACACACATAAATAAGCAGGTGTACACTATATTTCATGCAAAAATATAAGCACTAGCGTATATGACAGTATGGGCCATTACAGGGCCTTAATTACATGGATCGGCCATAAGGCCGTAACAATTGCCCACGTCATTCGAGCTCGAAGCGACAAGCCCGACTCAGCTCGGAAGACGTGCCGCACATGCATCGATTGGGGGCTGGTCGGCGGCATTTAATTCAATCTGACTGCCGAATCTCAAATCATGATGGTGATTCGGTGATGGGGAGAATTCGAGGTGTCCATCCGCTTAGAAAGTTACGCGTGGCTGACGTGATTGGGGGAGAATTCGAGGTGCCAGCCCAGTCCCGCTCAGATCTCGCCACATGGCCCACGTCCGACGGCTCAGATCGCCCGAGTCTTCCTATAAAAAGAAACTGAGGGGCAGTGGGAGAGGGCTTTCACTCGAATTTTTGAAACTTCGACTTCCCCCTTCGTTGCAGAGAGCAGCTGCCGTCGACCACCGTCGTCCGTTCGAAACCATTGGAGCTCCGGCCATCTTCCATGTTCTAGACACTCTTTCGAACTGTCCGATGCCGTCGTCTGCTTCTTCCTCTTCAAGTCCTCACGTCGAACAATACTTCGGTGAGGTTGGTGGGGGGTAGCGCCACTGAATCGGAACCGGTGGCGACAGAGGCACCATCGATGTCTTGGCCGGAATAGCAGGAGGGACACACGGCAGTTGAGTTTGCCGATGCTTTGTCATTGGGGATCAAGAGGGACCCCAAGAAAGGAAATGTGCCCAAGTCGGTCGCCAAGGCCACCAAGGTCACAAGCGGTGGTGTAGTCATGGCCACAGTTCATACTGAAATCCAGGTTCAAATGTCTCAACTTCTGTCCTCCATTATCCTTGAGATCCGCTCCAAGTTCATCCGGCCCCCTACACAGTTTGCCTCCTCAAACTCAGCGAGCGGGTCTGCCCCCAAGGGATAACGAGGTCAGCGTATACTACCTGACCTTCGCCTTGGGGCTCTGCTTCCCGCTCCATCCCTTCCTCCTTCTCGTTCTCCACTTCTTCGAGCTCCCCCTCTTTCAATTGATGCCGAACTCCATCAGATCGATGGTCGGCTTTCTTGTCCTCTGCTCCACCAGCTACATCAGCCCGACGCTGCCGCTCTTCCAATACTTCTTTGAGGGAAGAGGACGAGGGCGTACTACTACGTCTGCGCGAGAAGACGTTGACCTCTCGTCCTCGAGCTGTCGGGCAAAGTGAGGGCCTGGAATGAGAGATTTGTTTTTGTCTCGACTCCGACAGACTTGGCTCTGAGGTCAAACTAGGGGACCTTGAATCCCTCAGTGAATGCCGAAGTGGTTCTTGAGGGGAGCGACCTTGAGAGAGCCAAAATCCTGGAGGAGATCTCCAGGGAGAGAAGGGTGTTGAAGGAGCTGATCAAGGACGAGAAGCTCACCCATCACGTCTGGCTCGAAGGTACTTTGAGCTTAGTGACCCACTTTTGATATGCTCACCCTGATCTATTTTCTTTTTACAGGTGCAACCATGAGTCTGTCAATGGAGGAGGTCATGAGAATGGAGAGCGAGGCATCATCCAAGCAGCCGCCGACCAAGGGCAACGACAAGCAGCCTGCACCCAGGAGCTTGACACCGGCCGGACAGAAGCAGAGCCAAGAGGCGGTCGCCACCGCTCGGGCCGAGAAGGAGGAGTGGAGTAAGAAACAGAGGAAAGAGCCCACTGTGGCCGTTCATACTTCCCGCACAAGCGAGGCGGCGTCGGGAGGATTCATTAATCTCGACCCGACTGAGCCTGAGGCCGACCTCGCGGCTACCGGGTCGCGGGACCCACGATCGCTGTCATCCCCCTTAGTTCGGCCGCCCCTCTGTGCCCTCTAGTTTTACCGGCAACAAGCCAGGCTCCGGCTGTACGCTGGCCCTACGGGTGCACGTCGCCCGGGCTGGGGAAGACAGTCCCTCCTAGCTGTGAAGCGGCGCTCACAACCTTTAAGTCGCGGAAGGAGGAGCTCCTCGCCCTCTCTCTGGAGAAGTTCATCGTGCCATGCTACCCAGTGGGCATCCATGATTCGGTCTTCGATGAGGCCAGGGTAGTGGTCCGCCTGGCAGAGAACAGCACTCTGCCGAGGGACCGAGAGTCCCTGTTCAATGTGAATGCCAACACCTCTGCGGTACTGCCATCTGGCATGGCATGCAGGTTCATCGCCCATTCTGTTCACTTTGACAGTCTTCCTTCTAATCAGTTGTGCTCATGCTTTAGGTTCCGATTGTAGGCGATGGCCACCCTGGCGTCCCTCCAGCCACACGCGTCGGTGGCAGGCAAAGCCGAGTCTGCCCTGGAGAGGAAGATGGCCGAGCTCAAGGCGTCTGAGGCGAAGTTGAAGGACGTCACCAGGAAGCTGACAAAAGTCCGAGGGTATTATCAGACTGAGAAGGACGAGACCGCCAAGTTGGACAAGGCCGTTGGGGAGCTGGAGGGGAGGGTCCGCGACGAGGAGGCCCAGAGGGTCACTGCCGAGAAGCTCCTGGCCTCAGAGAAAGATGCGGTTGTGGTGAAGATATCGAGCTGGAGCAGCGGAATGCTAAACTGGTGAAGGTCGACCTGAGCAAGCTCAGGGCTCAGGCCGTTCTCTAGTATCATACCAACGAGCTCTTCCCCGCCCTGACGGTCATAAGGGCCGAAGGTTATGATGAGGGTCTAGAGGCCGGCCTCGAGAGGGCCAAGGTGAGGTTGGGGAGGCTTTGCCCCAATCTAGAGATTGACTTCGCCTGCCTGTCAGCGGCCTCTGATGATGAAGCGGATGCTTCTCATACTGTCGAGGTCGAGGTGGCGAAGATTCCGACAGGTGGCAACCAAGGAGGCGACCAGACAGACTTCCAGGTCGCAGAGGGAGGTGGTCAAGGGAGTGGTGGTCGAGTTGAGGTGCCGTAGGCTTGGGGGGCTTCGATGTATGGCCGGCTTTGAGGCTGAGCTTGGAACCTTTCTTTTGTAATCTGTAATGTAGATATTTAAATGAAATGAAATTAAATTTTTGGGTTACTATCGCTGTTGTTTGTTTGCCTTGTTTGTTCCTTGTTTGTTCTGCGTCTTGTGTCTTTGTATGTGTATACCCCCAACAATCGGCATAGATGATCTTAGGGCCGATGAGAGTTAGAATGTTGTAGAGTAGCATGTCTTCTACGGAGGTCGTAGAGAGGGGGGGGGGGTGCAGATGGGCTGAAGCCAACCCCGCGGCCTCTATTGATGGGTGAGCTGCCCCGGATGTCTTTGAAAGGGCAGGTATTGGGCCGTCGCCGACCCTGCATCCCCTATAAATGGGCGGGTATTGGGTCGTCGCCGACCCCGCATGTCCGCTCCGGTTTTGGTGGCGAGCTGCCCCGAAGGTCGTAGAGAGTGGGGTGCAGATGGGCCAAAGCCAACCCCATGGCCTCTGTTGATAGGCGAGCTGCCACGGAGGTCTTTAAGAGGGCGAGTATTGTGCCTCGCCGACCCCAAATCCTCTGTAAACGGGCGGGTATTGGGCCGTCGCTGACCCCGCATGTATGCTCAGGTTTTGGTGGCAAGCTGCCTCAGAGGTCGTAGAGAGGGAGGGTGCAGATGTGCTGAAGCCAACCCTGTGGCCTTTGTTGATGGGCGAGCTGCCCCGAAGATCTTTGAAAGGGCAGGTATTGGGCCGTCGCTGGCCCTGCATCCTCTGTAAACGGGCGGGTATTGGGCCGTCACCGACCCCGTATGTCCGCTCTAGTTTTGGTGGCAAGCTGCTCCGGAGGTCGTAGAGAGGGGGATGCAGATGGGCCGAAGCCAACCTCGTGGCCTTTGTTGATGGACGAGTTGCCCCGGAGGTCTTTGAGAGGGTGGGTATTGGGCTGTCTTCGACCTTGCATCCCTTGTAAACGGGCATGTATTGGGTCATCGTCGACCCTACATGTCCGCTCCGATTTTGGTGGCAAGCTGCCCCGGAGGTCGTAGAGAGGGGGGTACAGATGGGCTAGAGCCAACCCCATGGCCTCTGTTGATGTGAGAGCTGCCCCGGAGGTCTTTGAGAGAGCAGATATTGGGCCGTGCCGACCCCACATCCTCTGTAAACGGGCGGGTATTGGGCCGTCGCCGACCCTGCTTGTCCGCTCCGGTTTTGGTGGAGAGCTGCATCAGAGGTCATAGAGAGGGGGGTGCAGATAGGCCAAAGCAAACCCCGCGGCCTCTATTGATGGGCGAGCTGCCCCGGAGGTCTTTGAGAGGGCATGTATTGGGCCATCGTCGACCCTGCATGTCCGCTCCGATTTTGGTGGCGAGCTACCCCGGAGGTCGTAGAGAGGGGGGATGCAAATGGGACAAAGCCAACCCCACGGCCTCTGTTGATGGACGAGCTGCCCCAGAGGTCTTAGAGAGGGGGGTGGAGATGGGCCGAAGCCAACCCCGCGGCCTCTGTTGGGTCGTCACGCGAAGGCTTGGGCTTTCGAATGTATAGCTGACCTTCACTATGGCGCTCTTAATTTTAGAGGAATGCTGAAATTTAGATTCAGACGACTCATTGAGTGTACAAACACAGAAATTTATTAAAAAATTTCATTGAATGTACAAGAAAGTGCGCTTATTGAAAGTATTTGAGCAAGTGCGCTTATTGAAAGTATTTGAGCAAATGCTTGACATTCCAAGGGTGGGCTTGCTCCTCGCCCTCCATGGTCGCCAAAATATAGGTCACCGGTCCCACGACATCTGTTATGGTGTAGGGGCCTTTCCATTTTGTGGAGAGCTTCCCTCGACAGGCGATCTCGAGTTTGAAAGTTGCGTCCCTGAGGATGAGGTCGCCAACTCTGAAGCTTCGCTTCCTGACGTGGGAATTGTAGTATCTCACCATCCTTTGGCTGTACTTGACTAGATTTGTTAGTGCACGATCCCTTACCTCGTTGACGAGCTCAATGTTGATGTCAATGCCTTCTTCATTTGATTCTTCTTCATTGAAGTACTGGAGCTGGAGGGAATCATCACCGATCTCCACTAGGACGACGGCCTCTACCCCATAAGCTAGCATAAAGGGGCTCTCGCCGGTTGAAGCTTTGTATGTAGTGCGGTAGCACCAAAGGATGCCGGGTAGCTCGTCGGGCCACGATCCAGGAGCGCTGCCGACCTTCTTCTTTATGGGCTCCAGGATGCACTTGTTAGCTGTTTCGACCAGGCCATTGCACTGTGGATGCGCCACTGAGGCAAAGTGTAGATTGATGCACCAGTCTGAGCAGAAGCTTCTGAAGTCCGCGGAGTCGAACTGTTTCCCGTTGTCTGTCACTATAGAGCGAGGTGCCCCGAAGTGGCATATAATTGACTTCCAGACGAAGTTCTTCATGTCCACCCTAGTGATGCGCGCCATCGGCTCTGCCTCGATCCATTTGGTGAAGTAGTCGACGACAACGACGAGAAACTTTCTTCCTTCTGCTGCCATGAAGAACATGCTGAGGATGTCGAGACCCCACTTGGCAAACGTGACCGGGCTGAGGATTAGGATTAGATCGACGGGTGGGGCAATTGTTATGATAGGCACGCCCTTCTCACCTCGGGCTAGGCGATCTCCCGTGGTGATAGCTTTCCACAGGATGGTCCAGCATGGGGTTCCCCTCCACCATCAAGGCCGACGCTAGGGGGGACTCCTCGGTTCCCCTCTTGAATCCTCTCTCTTCCAGCATCGAGGAAACGAATCCGTCGAATGGACGTTTCTTCATCTAGTCGCCTCTATTGAGCGGCCTCCTCCTCCTTATTGAACTTCTTCTGCAGAGCTGCTACTTTTGCCTCTTCAAATCGCCTCTGATGTGCGGCCACTTCTTCGTCAAATTGGGGGAGGAGGTCTCTCCTCACATTGTGATGTTCGAAGGGGCCTTCCGCCTGATGTGGTCTCACGTGCCTGGCATCGTTCCATTCTTCCATCATCTTGGTAAAGTTCTGAAAACTTTTGTAGACACCGAGTGCCGCATCCTGAATGACCGCGGCTGACCCCTCAAGGGGTAGATTCATTGGGGGAGTTCTTCTGGGAGAACGGGGCTCTTCGACCAAGGACGGCCTCAGAGTGGCATTGATGATTGTCTCAAGTTGTCCTGGCCTCCTCGGAGGCAAAGGGGGTGTGACATCAGGCGACTTTTCGTGGCGAGAATTGCGGTGAGAATGTGTGGAGCCTGACATAGGTGTAACCCTTGCTTCCCACAGACGGTGCCAATTAGCGCGGGTCAAGTCCACCTAACAATGAAATTTGTAGTTAATGGGAATCACGGGTACAATGATTACAAGTTTTGGGTTGATGGCGAGGTTAGCACGACTCGGAATGAGCTCCGGGAGTGAAGAATCCAAGGTCGCCTGAAGGTCGCCCAAGGTCGCCGGCTCCTGGTAGTTGAGGCGAGCTTTCTGTGACAATATCAACTCGTCAGAAAGGCGGGGTTGGCTATCAGCCTATAACCTCTCCGATGCTTAAGTCGGTGGGTGACTTGAAATAAGTGTGTCGGACACGCTTGGCGATCTTAAGGCAGATCGGCGAAGCGTGGCGAGCTTGTGAGGAAGGCACAAATATATAGGAGATATCCGACCTTCAATATTGGAAAAGAGTTATAGATTTCGACTGACCAACCCTCTCTATGGAGGCAGGATGGGGGTATTTGTAGAGCTGAGAGTCGGTTGCTCGTCGTCCCATCAGCTGTCGAGTTTGCTTAGCTGGAGCAGAAGTGATAGGTCGACGGGGCGTGTCAGAGATATTTTACGCATTAATGGTGTCAGATATGTCAGACACATTAATGAGATGCGAGGGGCCACCATCAGTTCTCGTCCTTAGCCCCTGGCATTAATGGAGGGTAGGTGGCCCTACGTCACCCTGTTAGAGATATTTATGCCAGGTCGCCCTTGGGGAGAGTCAAGCTCGGCAGTCAAGTTTAGCGCCTTTGGACCGTCTGGCCGAGCTTCCTGTTGTAAAGTAGGCGAGCTTCTTCCTGGCATGGCGAGCTTATCAATCGGGTAGGTGAGCTTCTTTGGTTGGCCTGGGGGGCGAGCTTGTCTGTAACGACTGCTTTTCATGTATTTGGATTTATTATAATATAATATATGTTTTGGTGGATTTTCTCCTCTTGTGTGGTTTTCGTCTCCGAAGTTTTCATTTTCGATCGATTCGTCGTATTTTCTCGTTTCTTCCTTAGGATTGTTGATTCCGAAGTATGTCATTCGTGACGGACTTCATAACGGTCGTATCTTACTATTAGATCAAGCCTAGGAGTCTTAGGAATCGATCCCGGGGCCCCGCGCTCCGTATCAGAACTTTTCTGTGCTCATTAGCCGGTATAAGAAGGGGCACCGACCGACTAGATGACGATCCAGTCGGTCGGCAATCCTTCTTGGACCGACTAGTTAGCTTTCTAAATTTCTCAGGAGTTACTGTTTATCGTTAGTCGGTCTAAGAACGTTGGTTGACCGACTAGGTTGCAAACTAGTCGGTCAGCAATGCTTCTTGAACCGACTAACTTATCATCTTATTTTTGTATCAGCTACTGTTTACTCTTAGTCGGTCTAAGAACGTTCATCGACCGACTAGATGCCAAACTAGTCGGTCAGTACTTGTTCATGGACCGACTAACTCTAGAATCCTATTTTCGTTCAGGAGTTACTGTTTGCACTTAGTCGGTCTGCGTTGGTCGACCGACCGACTAGTTGCCAAACTAGTCGGTCAGTGGTTGCTCTTTGACCGACTAACCAGTGTTAAAACCCTAATTTCTGGGCAGCCGCCAGCCCAACCTATTTAAACCCAACCCAAACGTTTTCTTCTTCCCCAACACGACCCAAAACCCTAAAATCTTCCCCCTTCAGCCCCCATCTTCCTCCAAGCTTCATTTCTTCATTCCAAGCCCTAAATCCATCATCCAATCCATCCATCCACTCTTTCTACCTCTCATCTTCCCCAAAATCTCATCAAAACCCATCAAAATCCCCAAATCCCCCAAAACCCTAGTTTCCCCAAACTTCTCCATTTGCTTCCAGATCTGATCCTAGGGTTCCCCGGAGTGTTTCTTCCGCCTCCTCTCGGTAAGAAATCGATCTACCGTTGTTTTCATATCCTATAGTAATTTTTATGAAACCCTAATAAAATACTTGTGTTTTGATGATTGTTCCCCATAACAGCGATTCCCCGTAAGCTAGCATCCGCGGAAACGAACTTTCGTAACCGTCATCCCCGGTGATAGGCAAGTGAAACTTACATCTCTTGAATTGGGCCATGTCGTAGGCCATTTACCTTGCTTTAGCGTAAAAGAGACTAAACGGTGAAAGGATAGCCGTTTAGACGCCATTGACCTAGCTTGACAACGAAGCTAGATCTGTCACCCCCATCATGTTCATATGTCACGTTTACTTTGAATTAACGGTACGCGAATATGTTCATGTCATTGCATTTTGCCTGTCACGTTTAAATTCCATTAACGGTATGCAATTATCTGCTCCTGGCATTGCATAGTGATTATTTATCGTGACTGCGTAGCACACGCTACAATACCATGTTTCCTGGCTCGTGTTCCAGAAGCGAGCCCTGTAGTTGCTAACCCCAACGCTCGATATACACACACTTCTTTTCCTGGCCCGTGACCAGAAGCGAGCATAATGAGTTGCTAACCACAACGCTCGACACATGTGGGTGGGGTAAGAGATAAGCGGACTGAGCCCGAGTTGGCTTGATCAGCCACTCCGGCCAGCAGGCGAAATCTCTAGTGTTTAAGTGATTGATAGTGATAGAGATAAACGGACTGAGCCACGAGCTGGCCAGCAAGTGGACTCTCTATGCACTAAGTGTTAAGTGATAAGTAATAAGTGTTAAGTGATAAGTGATAAGTGGTAAGTGATTAGTGAATTGGTAGCTTTTGCTACATCGTGAGTGCTTGCCTCTCTTTTAAACTGTTGCATCATATTCAACTGCCATGCCATTGTTTAACATTGAAATGCTAGGTTGTTAGTCACTTTCAGTTTCCTTGCCCAAGTCTTTTTAGACTTGCTGACATGTGCCCCTTTCTCTTTTGGGTGACGCATGTTAGACCTTGAGCCTGAGTTGCTTGCTGAGGGTGAGGTGTTTGCAGACGCCGAGCTTGCGCCAGTGTTGGACGAGAAGTACGTGGACACTGGGGACCAGTCCTAGTGTCTTCGTGGTGTTTTACTTTTGTTAGACAGTTGTTTGGTTGTCGGTGCGTAGCACCTTTACTCTGTTATGTCGTTGCTTTTGTTTGGCCTTGTTCTGGGCCCTTAGACTCTTTCTTTTAGCCTGGTGGCTTTTCTGTGATGTTGGATATTTTGTGGACAAACTTTGGGATTGGTATTTCATATCCATCTCATACTATTATTATTATTGTTGTTGTTTCGATTGCAATTACAGGGACCTGCTTATACTAAATTGACGCTTATCGGGTTTGGGGCTTCACCGCTCCACTCCCGTGCGGACCTTTTCACGTCTCGCCTCCATTTTAGGGAAGCGGGCCGTGACAGGTTTTAGTGGTGGCCCATGTAGGTCCTCTGTAACTGCGATTATCAGGATAACAATAATAATGCAAGATTGTCCAACAAATAAGTTCGACATCTGAGCCCTAAGCTGTGAGTCTAATTGTTTCGTTTTCTGCGTCATTAGATGGCAGGAAGGCGAATCACCCGTGGTGGTGGTAGTGGTGCGCCCCCTCATGACGAGGAGCCTGATCGGGAGCCCACTAATGGAGAGATGATGCGGATGATGTTGCAGATGATGCAAGTTCAGCAGGGTGTGCTCCTGCAGGTACAGAATGCTCCGGTGACTCGAGCTGCTCGGGTGGTGGAAGCCCCTCGCCCTGAGCCCGGGGCGAAGCAGTTCAGAGAGCTGGGTCCTGCGTATTTTGATGGAACTGAAGGTCCACTAGCTGCTGATGAATGGATGAGGAATATCGAGGACAATCTGAAGATGTCCAAGGTCAACGAGGTTAGTTGGGTTAACTTGGCGAAGCGCCAGCTGAAGGATAACGCCATGAACTGGTGGGATGCTGAAGAAAAGATGTTGGTGGAGCCGATCGTCTGGGCTACCTTCAAGGCCAGATTTGATGGTGAGTTCTTCCCGAAGGCTGCCAGGGAGGAGATGCTGCAGCGTTTTATCGATCTGAAGCAGAGGAACTCGTCGGTGGACCATTATCACCAAGAGTTCATGAGGCTGAGTCGGTTTGCACCGAAGATGGTGCAGGACGCTGAGGAGAGAGCTCAGAGGTTCCTGCAGGGGCTTGCTTCGAAGCTCCAGAGTTTTGTGACCTCTTCTGACTGGGAATATTATCAGAAGGTTTTGGTCGCTGCCAAGAGGCAGGAGCTGCTTGTGAACCAGAGGAAGGGGTCTATTGTTGGTGCTGGGAAGAGGCCTTTGGAACAGGCGAGAGCTGTGGTTAGACCTGGATTCAGGCCGAACCAGCCTGCTCAGTTTAAGAGGCCAGGAGGGCCCGTTCGGAGGACTTGCAATTTCTGTGGCAGGGAGGGCCATATCAAGGAATCATGTAGGAAGTTCTTAGGGCAATGTATTGCCTGTGGAGATCCCGCCCATGCTATCCGGGAGTGCCCGAGGTTGAAGCAACATTGGAGGACACCTATTGCTGCCCCGCCGTTGCAGCAGAGAGCCCCGGTGCCCGCTGGTCGTGGGGTGCCCCTCGTTCCGCAGAAGCAGGCTTTTCAGCAGGCCGCTCCGCCGAGGAGGCAGGCATTTCTGATGACTGAGGAGGAGGTTTTGGCCATGGATGATGTCATTGCAGGTAACTTTCGATCTAGATTGTTCCTTCCTTAATTAATTGATTGTTAAATTATGTGAATGCTTGTGTATGGTGTTGCTAGAGTAAGATTTGATTGATTAGACTGTTTGTTAGGTGTGGTTTTGGTTTGCACGTTCCCTGCCCGAGTCCTCTTTGACTCTGGTGCATCGATGTGCATTTTGGCCCAGAGCTTCGTGGAGAAGCATTCCTTGTCGACGTCCCCTCTCTCCCAGAGTTGGAACATCGTTACAGGGAATGGAGTAGTCGCGGTGCATCGTGGATGCAGTCCTTGCTCTGTGGTGGTTTGTGGACATGAGCTTTATGCTGATTTTATTGTCCACAACATCACCAACTACGATGCGGTCTTTGGGATGGATTGGCTTGCGAGCTTCTATGCTACGATCGACTGCAGGAGGAAGAAGGTGGTGTTCGAAATTCCCGGACATCCAGTGTTTGAGTTCAGTCGTGGTAGCAGTTCGCTTGGTCCTGTCAGATTTCGGGCCAGGCCGGTGGAGGCAGTGGCTATGCAGATGGAGCTGGAGTGGCCAGCTGTGGTGCGAGATTTTGGTGACGTCTTCCCCGAGGAGATGTCTGGTTTGCCACCTGATCGGGCCTTGGAATTTTCTATTGACCTTGTTCCAGGTGCGCAGCCGATTTCGAAGGCGCCGTATCGTATGGCACCTGCAGAGTTGGAAGAGTTGCTGAAGCAATTGGATGAGCTTTTGCAGAAGGGTTATATTAATCCTAGTGTGTCTCCGTGGGGAGCACCGGTGTTGCAGGTTAAGAAGAAGGATGGTTCGCGTCGCATGTGCGTGGACTATCGGGGATTGAATGCAGTGACCGTTAAGAATTAATACCCGTTGCCTCGCATCGATGATATTTTTGATCAGCTTGGAGGTTCGAGGGTGTTTTCTAAATTGGATTTGAGGAGTGGTTACCATCAGTTGAAGGTGAAGAAGGGAGATGTTCCGAAGACAGCGTTCAGGACGAAGTATGGACACTATGAGTTTGTGGTTATGCCCTTCGGCGTAACTAACGCGCCCGCAGTTTTCATGAATCTGATGAACCTGATTTTCTACGACTTTTTGGATAAGTTTGTCGTTATCTTCATCGACGACATTCTGATCTATTCGAAGTCGGAGGAAGAGCATGCCTCGCACTTAAGGACGGTGTTGGAGATCTTGAGGAAGCATCGGTTGTATGCTAAGTTTTCGAAGTGCGAGTTTTGGCTGGATCGAGTTGCTTTTCTCGGGCATGTGGTGACTGGAGATGGTATTTCAGTGGATCCCGAGAAGATTCGGGCCATTAGGGAGTGGCCGGTTCCATCGTCAGCGTCTGAGATTCGGAGTTTCCTTGGACTTGCTGGTTACTATCGGCGATTCATTAAGGACTTTTCTCGTATTGCTGAGCCGATGACCAGGTTGACGCGGAAGGATGTTGCTTTTGTTTGGTCGGGTGATTGTGAGAGTGCTTTTGGTATTCTGAAGGAGAGGTTGACGAGTGCCCCTATTCTTGTTGTGCCTGATCGCAGCGGTGGATTTGAGATCTTTTGCGATGCTTCTGGCAAGGGTCTCGGTTGTGTGTTGCATCAGCATGGGCATGTTGTGGCGTATGCGTCACGTCAGCTTAAGGTTCATGAGAAGAATTACCCGACGCATGATTTGGAGTTGGCTGCCGTTGTGTTTGCTCTTAAGATTTGGAGGCACTTCCTGTTGAGTGAGAAAGTGAAGATTTTCACCGATCACAAAAGCTTGAAGTATATTTTCACTCAGAAGGAGCTCAACATGCGACAGCGTCGATGGTTGGAGCTTATGGCGGATTATGAGATTGATTTGCAGTATCACCCTGGCAAGGTGAATGTGGTTCCAGATGCTTTGAGTAGGCTTCCAGCGGTGATGATTTTGACCTCGCAGTGGAGATTGCAGCAGGATTTTGTGAGACTGGCGTGGAGATTGTTCTTCCTGGAGAGGCTTCTTCGTTGATGTACATGTAGGTACAGTCGACAATCGTGGATCAGATTAAGGCTGGCCAGGCTGAGGATCCGAAGCTGGTAAGGATTCGGGAGCAGGTGGAAGCCGGTCTGCGGACTGACTTTTTGATTCATGAGGATGGCTCGTTGAGGTTCGGAGCCAGGTTGTGTGTGCCTGCTGGGGATATCAGAGAGGAATTGATGGTGGAGGCACACAGTTCGCTGTATTCTGTGCATCCCGGTGGCACCAAGATGTACCAGGATCTTCGTCTGAATTATTGGTGGCATGGTATGAAGAGGAGCGTGGCTCGGAGTGTAGCCAAGTGCTTGGTTTGCCAGCAAGTGAAGGCGGAGCATCAGCGTACGGCCGGGTTGCTACAACCGCTTCCGATTCCGGAGTGGAAGTGGCAGCACATCACTATGGATTTCGTGACTGGACTACCTCGGAGTCCGAAGCAGAATGACGCGATTTGGGTAATCGTGGATCGGTTGACCAAATCTGCGCATTTTATTCCGTTCCGAGTGGGACAGTCCACTGAGGCGCTGGCGAGGAGGTATATGGAGGAGGTCGTGCGACTTCATGGAGTCCCCGTGAGTATCGTGTCGGACAGAGACATGAGGTTCACATCTCAGTTCTGGCAGAGTTTGCAGAAGAGCTTGGGTACGCGTCTGAGTTTCAGCACGGCGTACCATCCGCAGACGGATGGCCAGTCCGAGAGGACGATTCAGATTTTGGAAGACATGCTGAGGGCGTGCATGTTGGATTTCAAGGGTTCGTGGGAGGACCACCTACATCTGGTAGAGTTCTCTTACAACAACAGCTTCCAGGCGAGTATTGGCATGGCGCCTTTCGTCGATCTTTATGGGAGGAAATGTCGATCGCCATTGAGTTGGGATGACATTGGTGATCGGGAGTTGTTGGGACCTGAGATGATCGTGGAGGCCGTGGATATCGTCAGGAATATTCGGGAGAGGTTGAGAATTGCTCAGGACCGTTTTAAGCATTGGGCGGATGCTAAACGTCGTCCTTTGGAGTTTCAGCCGGGCGACCATGTGTTCTTGAAGGTTTCCCCGAATCGTGGTGTGATTCGTTTTGGGAAGCGTGGGAAGTTGAGCCCGCGATACATTGGACCGTTTGACGTTTTGGAGAGGGTTGGCGAGGTAGCTTATCGCTTGGCCTTGCCGCCGTCTTTGGAAGGAGTTCACGATGTTTTCCATGTGTCGCAGCTTCGTCGATACATTAGTGATCCGTCTCATGCGGTGGATTTTTCGGAGATTACTGTTCGCCCCGATATGACGTATGACCAGCATCCAGTGCAGATTCTGGACAGGCGTCAGAAGTCGCTTCGGAACAAGATTGTCAATCTTGTGAGGGTGATGTGGCGACATGGCTCACCTGGAGAGTCTACTTGGGAGAATGAGGATGAGATGCGAGAGCGTTTCCCACTTTTGTTTCCGGACTCGTGAGTTTTTGGAAATTCTGAGGACGGAATTTTTCTTAAGTTGGGGAGGATGTAACGACTGCTTTTCATGTATTTGGATTTATTATAATATAATATATGTTTTGGTGGATTTTCTCCTCTTGTGTGGTTTTCGTCTCCGAAGTTTTCATTTTCGATCGATTCGTCGTATTTTCTCGTTTCTTCCTTAGGATTGTCGATTTCGAAGTATGTCATTCGTGACGGACTTCATAACGGTCGTATCTTACTATTAGATCAAGCCTAGGAGTCTTAGGAATCGATCCCGGGGCCCCGCGCTCCGTATCGGAACTTTTCTGTGCTCATTAGCCGGTATAAGAAGGGGCACCGACCGACTAGATGACGATCCAGTCGGTCGGCAATCCTTCTTGGACCGACTAGTTAGCTTTCTAAATTTCTCAGGAGTTACTGTTTATCGTTAGTCGGTCTAAGAACGTTGGTTGACCGACTAGGTTGCAAACTAGTCGGTCAGCAATGCTTCTTGAACCGACTAACTTATCATCTTATTTTTGTATCAGCTACTGTTTACTCTTAGTCGGTCTAAGAATGTTCATCGACCGACTAGATGCCAAACTAGTCGGTCAGTACTTGTTCATGGACCGACTAACTCTAGAATCCTATTTTCGTTCAGGAGTTACTGTTTGCACTTAGTCGGTCTGCGTTGGTCGACCGACCGACTAGTTGCCAAACTAGTCGGTCAGTGGTTGCTCTTTGACCGACTAACCAGTGTTAAAACCCTAATTTCTGGGCAGCCGCCAGCCCAACCTATTTAAACCCAACCCAAACGTTTTCTTCTTCCCCAACACGACCCAAAACCCTAAAATCTTCCCCCTTCAGCCCCCATCTTCCTCCAAGCTTCATTTCTTCATTCCAAGCCCTAAATCCATCATCCAATCCATCCATCCACTCTTTCTACCTCTCATCTTCCCCAAAATCTCATCAAAACCCATCAAAATCCCCAAATCCCCCAAAACCCTAGTTTCCCCAAACTTCTCCATTTGCTTCCAGATCTGATCCTAGGGTTCCCCGGAGTGTTTCTTCCGCCTCCTCTCGGTAAGAAATCGATCTACCGTTGTTTTCATATCCTATTGTAATTTTTATGAAACCCTAATAAAATACTTGTGTTTTGATGATTGTTCCCCATAACAGCGATTCCCCGTAAGCTAGCATCCGCGGAAACGAACTTTCGTAACCGTCATCCCCGGTGATAGGCAAGTGAAACTTGCATCTCTTGAATTGGGCCATGTCGTAGGCCATTTACCTTGCTTTAGCGTAAAAGAGACTAAACGGTGAAAGGATAGGCGTTTAGACGCCATTGACCTAGCTTGACAATGAAGCTAGATCCGTCAGCCCCATCATGTTCATGTGTCACGTTTACTTTGAATTAACGGTACGCGAATATGTTCATGTCATTGCATTTTGCCTGTCACGTTTAAATTCCATTAACGGTACGCAATTATCTGCTCCTGGCATTGCATAGTGATTATTTATCATGACTGCGTAGCACACGCTACAATACCATGTTTCCTGGCTCGTGTTCCATAAGCGAGCCCTGTAGTTGCTAACCCTAACGCTCGATATACACACACTTCTTTTCCTGGCCCGTGACCAGAAGCGAGCATAATGAGTTGCTAACCACAACGCTCGACACATGTGGGTGGGGTAAGAGATAAGCGGACTGAGCCCGAGTTGGCTTGATCAGCCACTCCGGCCAGCAGGCGAAATCTCTAGTGTTTAAGTGATTGATAGTGATAGAGATAAACGGACTGAGCCACGAGCTGGCCAGCAAGTGGACTCTCTATGCACTAAGTGTTAAGTGATAAGTAATAAGTGTTAAGTGATAAGTGATAAGTGGTAAGTGATTAGTGAATTGGTAGCTTTTGCTACATCGTGAGTGCTTGCCTCTCTTTTAAACTGTTGCATCATATTCAACTGCCATGCCATTGTTTAACATTGAAATGCTAGGTTGTTAGTCACTTTCAGTTTCCTTGCCCAAGTCTTTTTAGACTTGCTGACATGTGCCCCTTTCTCTTTTGGGTGACGCATGTTAGACCTTGAGCCTGAGTTGCTTGCTGAGGGTGAGGTGTTTGCAGACGCCGAGCTTGCGCCCGTGTTGGACGGGGAGTACGTAGACACTGGGGACCAGTCCTAGTGTCTTCGTGGTGTTTTACTTTTGTTAGACAGTTGTTTGGTTGTCGGTGCGTAGCACCTTTACTCTGTTATGTCGTTGCTTTTGTTTGGCCTTGTTCTGGGCCCTTAGACTCTTTCTTTTAGCCTGGTGGCTTTTCTGTGATGTTGGATATTTTGTGGACAAACTTTGGGATTGGTATTTCATATCCGTCTCATACTATTATTATTATTGTTGTTGTTTCGATTGCAATTACAGGGACCTGCTTATACTAAATTGACGCTTATCGGGTTTGGGGCTTCACCGCTCCACTCCCGTGCGGACCTTTTCACGTCTCGCCTCCATTTTAGGGAAGCGGGTCGTGACATTGTCGCTCGCCGAGGCGAGCCTCCCTGGATAGAGGCGATCTTAAGTTCGGGCTAGTACCCCTTATGGGTGGTCGGAGAGCTGTTCGCTTGGGCTTCCAGTGTATATGGGCCCTAATTACATGCACCGGCCATAAGGCCGTTACAAGTAACATGATACTTAATCTTTGTTCAATAAGTGCTAAATTGAGCTTCGGAGAAGCCGAATTTGCAGACATTCACCCCGTTTTGGCTTTACCAACACTCATGTATGTTTTGATATGTAGGCTCTCAAGTAAGCAGTTCCACACATTTCATGCATGTCCACATGCACAATTCCCCAGATCCATCTCTTGTTTTCTCACTCCGAAATAACACGTGCACACAGTGCACGTCACAAGAGAAAATCTCGACGAACAGGATGCGGTGAACGTGCACAACCGAAAAGTGCGAGAAGTGTGGGTGTGTGTCGGTATAATCGGGGGTTATAGGGCAAAAAGCCCATAGGGCAAATATGCAATTAAGTGAGTTTGGGGTTTTTTTGCAAAGTGTGATGAGGGTGATGGCAAACATGTAAATATGTGAGAGTGGGTGGTGATTGTTAGGGTGGTGAGATGGGACATTTGTCCTAATCAGCTTGTGACTGGGACAAAGGGTGCCACCTATGATAAGTCTAGGTGGACATCCCTTGTTGTTAGAATAGATTTTAACATTGGCACCTATCGTGGGATACTGATATAAATCATGATGTCAGTCGCGCTAAATGGTCCATGATCCAACCTTCGGTGAGTCAATCTATCCCTAGCCCCAAAAAGAGCATCAATGCTCCAAATAATGGTATTGGTCCATAGTGACCCCTTGACACCGAACAACCCTCACCCTGCATTTCCATCACTACCAATTCTGAAGGAATTTATCATCCCTAAAAGAGACTTACCAATGCTTACCAATGCTTACCAATCTCCTTGGATGTGTAGTGGAATGATCGATTGCCAAAGCTTCTCTACACCGGTTGTTGTAGATGATTACACGATGGAAAAGCTACTAGTTCTCATAAACTAAAATCTCTCTTTTGATATACTCTTTTGTGGAAGATGAAGGCCGTTTGGTAACAATTATTCTCTACAAAAACTTCATCATTCTTAGAAGAGGGGATGTTATTTATAGACTTCCCACTTGTTGGAACTCAAATTCAGATCATAATTACCTTTTGTAGATATATCAACCACCCAAAAACTAATTTATGAAAGAACTTTAAATTTAATGAAGAACCTTGCCTAGAAATTGTTTGAGGAGAATTATATGCGGCACATTACCAGAATCCACGAAGAAGAAGAAAAAAAATCCGGACCTAGATCTTCTTGTTGATCGTATGATTAGAGAAAGGGAGATGGGAAGCCCTTTCTTCTCTCCTTTTTGTCTTACGTACTTTTCTAAATGAGAAAGCGTAAAGAAAAATAACTTATGTCAACAAGGGATCACACACCCTTATTTATATAAATGGGTTTTTACTAATTAGCCCATCATAAATTAGTAATTACCCCATGAATTCCACACATTTTCAAATAAGTCCCCACACTTATTATTAATTGAATAGGCCATAAAACTTTATTAGATCATTGCAAATAGGTCATTAATACATAATTAGTAATATATATGTGACGATTAATCCAATACGTGTGCGTCCATACGCCCAAATGCATATACGAGTATGTGAACTGTTGATGCATGGGCACGACTCACGAAGCATGGAAGAAATAATGAGGCCCATTTAAAGATAAAGCCTCGGCCCAATAAACCGAAACCCGTCAGCACGGGCGAGTTAATACTCAGTCAATGAAACAACTCTAATACTCAGTCAATGAAACAGCTCATTCAACCGTTAAGGTTCCGTTGATTACATGGAATAGTTAATGGAGACCAAGTAAATAGGTGGTTGTTATCAACAATCCCAGAGAAGATCCTGCCATAATCAATGAGAAATTGTTATACACTATCGACAGACATCATCAACTATAAATAGGTGAAAAGACAACGTGAGAAGGGTTCAGACTCCTGAGGTACGAGATATCTGTTACTTTGTCATTCCACTTTCAATTCTTATAATTCTTCCTCCAAATAGCTTGTTGTGACTGACTCGAGGCGGACTTCCGTGGGTCGATCTCGACAGCCCCAAGCCTCTCATTAAGTTTCCGTTCTAAACTAAACATTGGATGGGATTTGGTTTGGAACCCAGATCTAACCCACTGACGTTCCTTTGTGGTGCAGGAGATCAAGGCACGACCCAACAAAAGGATCGAACGACAACCCTTTCGACAGTTGTTCGTGGATCGACCTATCCAGAGGGTCGAACGGCTGTCGTATCTAGTTACGGGGATGAGCAAACTTCCGCATGGCATCCTCATCCTAACCATTATCGACCCTGGTTCTACCAACCAAGGGTCCCACTCCACTAGCTGACGAGGATCCACCTCGGTAAGGGAGTCCATGTCAGCCCTAATACTGTTTACACCAATTTTGGCTTTAACATATGCATATGGTATGATGTCCATAATTCCAACAATCTCTCACTTAGACTACATAGCCATGTATAAATAACACGTTCTAAATATCACACATAAATTACCTTGTAAAAACTGAATGTGTGTTCACAACTGAATTTAAGTCATTTAGAACATCTCGTCCATTAGTCTTATCGATACATGAACCAAAGGAGCAGGCAGTGCTAAATTTCACGCAACTAAACCCATATTGATCACAAGTATCAACTCAACTAAATGACATATATAGTGTGGATGTGTGGCATGGAAATTACATGCTAAGTGATCTACGCATGCCTATTTCCAACTGGTCTAATTGAAAATAATCATATTAGATCAGAGTTCAGAGTATAATAATATCTGAATGAACCGAATATCATATTAATAGACAAATAATGGTATGACATTACAAACAAGAATTAAGCTGGAGAGACAATATAGATAGACTCGCACTTTTCAAATGGCATCTAAATTGATAACGTCCATATGAGTCACATGCTCATAAAAGGCCGAAGGCATTAATGCGTTATTGAGCGGATCTGCAACCATTTAGTTTGTTCCTATATGCTTAATACTTATTAAACCACTCTGAACTCTTTCCTTCATAACTAGAAATTTGATTTCTACATGTCTAGACTTAGACAAGCTCCTGTTGTTATTAGAATACAAGACTGCTGCCATATTGTCACAATATAACTTTAGTGGCATTTCAATGTCGCTGACAATTCGCAGTCCAATTAAATTTTTGTAGCCATGTTGCTTGATTTGATGCCCCATAGCAAGCAACAAACTCTGCCTCCATAGTAGAGGAAGCAATGATAGATTGCTTAGTGCTTCTCCATGACATTGCAACTTCAGCCAGTAGAAAAACGTAGCCAGATGTGGATTTTCTACTGTCTTGGCATCCAGCAAGGTCGGAGTCAGAATACCCCCATGATCTCAAGATTATCCGACCTCCTATATGTGAGCACTAGTCATAACCCGTGCCCGCGGGCACGGTTCATTTAAGATTTTCTCATGCGAAATCTTTGTTCCCCAAAAAATTATTTCCACGGCCAAAATTTAAAAGAACAACAAAGCACCTTCGGCGCGGAACAACGAATACAGTGCGTGTTCATTCGGCACGAAACAACGCGCAAGCGCATTCGGCGTAAAACAACAAATTCGGCGTGGGCGCCTTTGGCACGGAACAACAAATTAGCGTAAACAAATTGCGCGACGCCATTTGTTGGCGTGGAACAACGTGCGAGCGCATTCGGCGCAGAACAACAAATTAGTGTAAAAAATTTAGCGGGCGCCTTCGGCGCGAAACAACAAACCTCAAGGTATTTTTCGGTGACAGAATTAACTTAAATTTTTTTACGCTACTTTGTTGTTCCGCTAAACTTTTTACGCTTATTTTTTACTTTGTTTAATTTAATGGATCATGTTTCTCTACAATCTTTCCCAAGAAACTTTTAATTTCAAAGTTTTGGTTCCCAAGACACTTTTCCCCCAAAATTTAATCTCCACAATGTTTTCCAATACACCTTTAATTTTAAAGTTTTGGTTCCCAAGACAGTTTTCCCCCAAAATTTAAGTTTTTCCACCAAAATTTTCACAAAATCCAATCTCAACCATTGATTTACCAAGATCAAATCTCAGCCACTCTTTATCTTGTCCTAGTCAGCCCTAGAATTCAAAAAATAACAAATTAGCGTAAAATTATTTAGAGGCACGGGAGCCTTCGGCGTGGACGCCTTCGACACAGAACAACAAATTCAGAATAGGCGCCTTTGACGCGGAACAACAAATTCAGCGTAGAACAACAAATTCTACGCGGACGCCTTCAGGGCGGAACAACAAATTAGCGTGTCAAAATTTAGGGCCCGCCGTCGCAACAAATTCTGCCCGGGGCCTTAGGCACGGAACAACAAATTAGCGTGTCAAAAATTTAGCACCCGCGTTGGCGCGGGTGCGGAACAACAAATTTAGCGCGTGCAGTGGGCGCCTTCGGCGTGGAACAACAAATTAGCGTAAAAAATTTAGCTGGCACATTCGACGCGAAACAATGAATTCAGCGTAGAACAACAAATTCGGAACAACAAATTTGGCACAGAACAACAAATTCAGCGCGAAACAACAAATTAGGCGCCGGCGCCTTCGGCGCGGAGCAACAAATTAGAAATAACAATAAATTAGTCATAACCTGTGCACGAGGGCACGGTTCATTTAAGATTTTCTCTTACAAAATCCTTGTTCTCTAAAAAATTTTCCATAGCCAAAATTTAAAAGAACAACAAATTAGCGTAAAAATATTTAGTGGCACGGATGCCTTCGGCGCGGAACAACAAATTCGGCACATGTGCTTTCGACACGGAACAACAAATTCGACGCAGGCGTCTTCGGCACGGTACAACAAATTCGGCGTGGATGCCTTCAGCGCGGAACAACAAATTAGTGTAGAACAACAAATTCGACGCGGAACAAAGTAGCGTAGAACAATAAATTCGGTGCGGAACAACAAAATAGTATAGAACAACAAATTCGGCGCGGGCACCTTCGACGCAGAACAACAAATTAGCGTAAAAAAATTTGGCACCTTCGATGCGTTATTCTGCACAAATGTAGTGATTGTGGGAGGTGGGGTTTGAAAACCAAAGAAAAAACAAAAAAAATTACAGAGGCCTGCTATGGTCTTCTTGTGAAGGGGAAGCCTATATCTTAAGTGCTTGTGGATTTGAGAGTACACCTACACACATAAATACAGCAAGTGCTCTAAGTAAGATGAGGCTTCAATTACAGTTATGATTAAACTGATAGCATTGGAGCAACGTTATTTCTTCAGAGGGTGGCCTCTGTTTGAGCTGACAGAAATATTAGAACCCCACTTATTGTCCCACCAGTCATTTGGTCTTTCCGCCTGCGATGGAGCTTATGACGGCCAAGGAAAACTTTCGTGAATTTACTCTAAAACACAGCAACAAAACATTGTATACCTTTCTCTATCAAATGAGGGTATGATGGAAGGGCAGAATACAAATCTCTTGTGTCTCTGAGCCATTAATTCAACAAAAAATCTACAAACACACAACATCTATTTATAAAAGAAATCAATATCACATTTTCCTTATACTGGCCTAAAACCTAAAACCCACAACAAAAGAACACATCTATACGACCCAGATAAACATTTTGGTCAAAAAAGATTGAGAACCCAAAAAAATTGTAAACCTCTCTCCATCAGATGAGGTCTAATGGAATGATGGTGGGGAGGTGAAGGGACTCCTGAGGAGTAGAACACAAATCTATTATGTCTTCTTTGTTAGCCTTTAGACTTCACAGTTTCATCCTACATCTCTGTATCAAAAATACTTCTCTTTTAGTGGAGAACTCATTGCTTGAATCCACATAAGTAAAATAGTTGGTACATACACATTACCCAAATAACTTCCAAATAACTTCCGGTTGAAAATATATATATCAATTTTGGCTCACTCTAGGAAAAGGTAATATGTTCGGCATACAATCCAAGAAGGAGATCCCTTTCATGCCTCGCTTCAAAAAACTCATGTGCCCCATGCTTCAGCCCACATGACATACTGCTTCCATGCATCATAAAACTATAGCAACAATCACCAATTATAGACCTCAAAATTGCAGACAAACAGCCAGTCATTCCTTCCCTCATGGGAGACGCTAATCCAAGGAACAAAAGAAAAAACCTACTTGATACAATCAATCCATGTGAGTACCAAATCAAGAATCCAATGCGTGGCCATTGGGGAAGAAGGCATGGTACATGACCATGGGATGTGGGACCCACCCATGTGGAAGGAAAGACAAAAATATGAAATCAAAGAAAATAGACTGATTCCATCTTGTTGATTACAAACCATTTTCCAAATTAAAACATGTTTATTATGAGAGTAACCTATGATACAATATAGTACACAATAACTGTAGTCACTGATGATTTTACAGAGGTATTTCCCAATTGGGTTATGCAATTGTTACATACATGAAAGAAATATTTGGCAAATTACTCATCGATGCAATGGACCGACTTTTGATGGATTGAGCTTTGGATGTGTGGGTGATCAAAATCAGGCGACGGTAGAGTCCAATGCCTTGATTACTCTACGGCACCATGTAGATATCTCTGGGTCAAAATTCAGCTTCCAAGTAGGTCAATAGTGTAGGTCTTGCTTCAGTGTCATCACACGGGGCTTTCCGTTCAAGCCCAAACGAATTCTACATGCTACAGTTCCTGCAATAATTACAAAAAAGAAGACGCAAAAAACAGCTATGAACACCAAAATATACACGCTCAAATCCAATTTTAGCTTTCTTATTCTCTATATAATAATGTAACCGCTTTATGCGTACACATGATTTCTTGGCACTTATGACCAGGAGAGTGCATTAGTTCATGATCTCAGATTTCTTATTTGTCTTTCAGCTGTGGTTACAGCAACTGCAGCGATAAAATTATTAGACAAATTTGACAAATTAGACGAATTTTCTTTTCCTATACACCCTCCATCAGTGTCATGCATATGCAGGAAAGCTTGACAGGGTAGAAAACCATAGCACCTCTCCTTGGCAAGATGTCGTTTTAATTTTGCAATAGAAGGCTGCATAGTTACATTGAAGTTGTAACAGTGAAAATGTGATACCAACATCATAGAAATATTAACGTACCTTCACCGCCTTTAAAAAGGTTTCCAGATCTGGCGTGAGTTTTCCATTTATTTCTAATATACATTGAATAGCATAAATGCCATATCTATGTACTGGACTCCCATGACACCCTCTATGTTAGGAAAATTGAAAAAGCAAATACCTAATGATAATTTCACTGAGGAGCTTGAGCTATTGGTTTATATGACATGTCTGAAACCTATAAACCCATTAGCCAAAATTGGTTATTGTTCTTTTAAACATTTGAACAAACATATGGCGTGCGAGACAAAGGTGAGATTTTTACCCTAAAAAGATTGAAAGCTCGTATCCAGATCTGCTCAAAATTTGTATGTTATTCTTGCTCCAACGGCTAAAAAATTCAGATCTTCTCACCTTTGTCAAAATTTGAAAATTCAAAATTTGTATGTCAAAATTCAGATCTTCTCACCTTTGTTAAAATTTCGGGTAAAAAATTCAAAATTTGTATGTATGTTATTCTTGCTCAAAATCTCAAAATTTATGTCCTTGCATTACTTCTTTCTCAAAATTCTATCAGAAGTTGCAAGTGCCTGTAAATTGATCGAAGTGCATCACGCAAAATCTTTTGGTAAACTCAACCGTATGGAAGACAATACACCATTTAAAGAAAGAAAGAAAGCACCTCAACAGCCTAGAGCTGGCTTTTTTTTCTTTTTAGTTATTGTTTATAATGAAAGCAGACTATGACGTAGCTTGTTTCATTCTCCGTCAATTTTTGAATAACATACATACAAATTTTGAATACTAACGTACCTTCACCTCAACAACAAATTCGAGCCGTTAGGGTAAAAATCCAGATCTGCTCCAACGGTTTCTGCTTCGACGGCTCCTCTGGCCTCTCCTCATGACATAGCTTGTTTCCTTCCATGGCTCATCCCCATTGTATGAGTGTTCCACGCGAGCTGTGAAAATCTCGGGGGGCTCCGGAGGGTACCAAGGGTGTGGCTGCTCCGGTGGGTTATGGCTTTGTTGTCTCGACCAGTTCGATTTCGGCTAATGTTCCATCAGGCAAGGTTGCCCCATCTCCTCGGGTGGTGTTGCCCCATAAGAGAGATGACAGAGGAATGGGTTTTGGGGAGTGAGAGAGCGAGACAAAGAGGCACATGCTGAGCCTTCTTTGGGAAAAGACTTTAAAGCTGAGGTGGTTTTTGGGAAGAGATAAAGTTACTTTTTCAGACTTTAAAGCTGAAGTGGTTTCTGGGGAGAGATAAAGCTAGTTTTTCAAATTTTTGGTCTTTTCTCAAACAGAATTTCCCTCCAAAAGTTCAATTCCCCACCCCCCCAATTTTTTCACAAAAACTCATCTCAACCGTTGATTTCCCAGGATCAAATTTCAGCCGTCTTTTATCTTATCCTAGTCAGCCCTAGAATTCAAAAATCGATGTGAAATGTATAATAGATATAACTTTTCATCTTCTGCAAGTATCTAAAGAATCTTTTGGCTGCTACCTAATGTTCTCTTCCTGAATTGCTATGGTATCTGCCTAACATTCCCACTATAATGCAAGATCTAGTCGGGGTGTAGACTTGCGGATACATAAGACTTCCCACTGTTGATGCATATGCAATATTCTCTATATACTTGGCCTCAATATCATTATTTGCGCACTGTTTTAGACTGAATTTGTCTCCTTTTGACACGGGTGTGTCATGTGGCCTACAGTTTTGCAAGCCAAACCTTTGCAGCACCTTTTCGATGTAACCATTTTGTGGTAATCCAAGAGTTCCTCGTGAACGATCACGATGAATTTTGTTTCCTAGCACATATGAGGCATCTCCAAGATCTTTTATATTGAAATATTTCGATAGAAATTTCTTTGTATTCTGAAGAAGTTTTACATCACTACTGGCAAGCAATATATCATCCACATATAATACAAGAAATATGAACATACTCCCACTGAATTTATGGTACACGAAATCTTCAACAATGTTTGTCTCAAACCCAAATGAGAACAACTTGATGAAATTTAAGTTATCATTGACGAGATGCCTGCTTGAGTCCATAGATAGACTTTTTTAGTTTGCACACCAAAAGTTATCTTCTTTTGGTGATAACCCTTTTAGTTTGCAACTGCATGTTTTCATTGTGCACGTTTTTCCGTAACAAAGACAATTTCAAATGATTTCAAAAATGACTAAATAATTTTTTTCTAATTTTTACGTCACTCAAATCTAAAAATGGACATCGTATTCATGATCCTCACGATGATACGGACCCATGGTACTGATTTCGTAATTTTTCGGACACGTTTATATTCAGCGGTAAAATCGTAATTTCGTATTATCTACGTTTTACTAATTACTCTTTAACCTCACTTATATTACTTAAACACATACCTAGCCTACCCTTAGCAACCCAACACAAAAACGTGTAATCATGTTTAAGTTTTCCCTAAACTAGGTTCATCCCCCCAAACAATTTGTCAAACCCTCATTAATACCCACATTAATTACAATTAACCAATATATTATTAATTCTTAACCTATTTAACCCTTCCTCCTCCTATTTGTTCACAGCAGAAGCCCCCGAACCCAGCTTCGACCCTCATCACTCCCCTCTCCCTCACGTAAACCCAAGCATCCCCCTTCCCCTACACTTAGCCCCGACATGAGTCTCTCCCCTCAGTCGCATTCTTACGCACCCTCTCCCTCTCGCACTTTCCGCCGCAAACGCCGCCCGACGTCGTCACTGACCCCGACGTGTGCTGCCCTCAACCGCTCACCGTAGTCCCCTAGAACCCACAGTAGCCACCCTCTGACCTGTCTCCCTCCATCACCATCGGAGATGCAGCCCGTCGGAGCTCTCCATCCATCCGACGACACTCCCAGCCTCTGCTCCACCGCTCCATAGCAAACCCCGCTCCTCCGACCTACCACCTCCCCTCTGCCCCTATGCTGCCGACATGTGCTCTCCGTTATACCACCCGAAGCGCCATCATCGCTCCGCCCCCCTTTGCCGTGCACAACGCGCATCCTGAGCATCCCGAAGCCCCATCAACACCCCATGCTTCCCCCTCTTCTCCAACGAACCTCTCTTCACATCGCCGTGGTCGTGTTTCGCCTCTGCCACCAGAGTCGCCCACGCCTCCACCGCTCCACCAGAGCTCCTTCACCCGAGACCCCCTCGTCACTCGCCACCGCCGAGCCCTGAGATTGGCTGCCAAGTCACCGCCTCCATCACCGACGCACGACAGTCTCGGCGACCGAACAGACCCCCGAGCTTCCTAACCCTCCTTCGCTACTCCGCCACCCCCAACGCTTCCCGCTGTGCCGCCACACGTCACCGTCGCCCTCCGCCTCGCCGCCTTCGGTGCTGCTGCGCGCCCATCCCCGCCGCCATACAGCCTCCGATGACGACGAGAAGAGACCCCCAAGCTCCATGGGTAAAAGGAGGAGTTAGGGAGAGTTTTAAGTAATATATGTATATACATATACGTATATATATGGGTGTATATATATAATGGTTTTATTGGTTTAAAAATCATAGTAAATAATCTAGAGACCTGAAAAATACACGGTAAGCACCAAAAAAAGCCAGCACGTTGCGTAGAACGCGTAGACGCTGAAATCATCCCAATCTGAGACTTATATTTTTAAAATGATTTTTCAAAGATTTAAGTGATTAATTCTAAATTGCTTTTAAAATTCGTATCTTCTATAAATACACGTATTTTTCAAATACAAAAATATCTTTGTGTTCTACTAATCGAGACGAACATTTTGACCTATCATATGAAGATTTCTGACGTGTATATTTTTCTAAATAAATCTTCGAACAATTACGATAACTAAAATTTTATTTATAAAATTATTTTTAATTGATTCTACGCTTATAAAAATTATTAGCTTCAGAAAAATAATTTATTCCTATATAAAATTAATTACCTCTCTTCTGGACTATCTAAAAATTATAAGCTATAATAAAAATACGAACACGTTAAGATAAATAGATATAAATTATCGTAACATTTAACCAATGAGTTCTTGTTATTGCAGGTACCGATTCTTGTGTACCAGCACCCTTGGAAGCTTTAGCTCCAGCCCCAGTCTACTATGACTGTTGAATATTGGACTCCCCGGATTTGGTTTTGATGATGAGCAAACATAAATAATTCATGAACTAACAATTTGTTAGCGCAGTATTGGAGATCGTCGCCAATTTCACGAGAATATTCAAAGCGACATCTCAACACTTCCAAAAGCTCGTATTCAAGCCTAAAGCTTCGTTGAAGCTCCTGCAGCGCTTTGGAAGTTATGAAGATTCAATCGAAGCTCTCAAAGACCGTTTATTAAGGTTTTATTTATAGTCTTTTAGTTTCGATTGATAGAATGTTAAGCCTTGAGTATATCTTACGTTTCTATCTTCATTACGCTCATTTCGTAGCTCTAGGATTCTTGCACAAGTTCATTCTATCTTCCTCGAAGCGTCGCGCTTCGATTCGGACTTTGTTGTGCATGTTAGTTGGTACAAGAACAAGTACTGACCGACTAGATGGTGATCTAGTCGGTCGGCAACTGTTCTTGGACCGACTAGTTTGATTCCTTAATTTCTTGGACTTTACTGTTTACAGTTAGTCGGTCTACGTTGACTCACCGACCGACTAGTTTGTGAACTAGTCGGTCAGTGATGCTTCTTTGACCGACTAGTTGTGACTTACTGTTCACTCTAAATTTCTCCTAAGCTACTGTTTACCGTTAGTCGGTCTAAGAACGTTTGGTGACCGACTAGTTGACAATCTAGTCGGTCAACTTTTGTTCTTGGACCGACTAAGTCAACTTGCCTTCAGACTAAGTTGTTTTGCCTCTTAGTCGGTCTACGTTCATTGGATGACCGACTAGTTGTGAAACTAGTCGGTCAGATAGTCTTCTTGGACCGACTAGTTTTCTAGGTCTGAAATTCTATCTCTTCTCAGATCTGCTCTTAGTCGGTCCATGCTTTGTGACTGACCGACTAGTTGATGATCTAGTCGGTCAGTGACTGTTCTTTGACCGACTAAGTCTCACAGATTTCTATCCGTTGGTGAATGACCTAACTTGTTTTTATGGGACCCTATAAATACGAACCTAGGTCATTTCTATCTTCAATAGAGCTGCCATTAAGAGATTCATTGAGTTCTAAAGAGATAGCTATTCTCCCTCAAATCTAAAGCTCTCTTCCTCACAAGAAACCCATTCTCTCTCATTTCTAGATCTAGAGAGAAGCTTGTTCTTGGTGAGCTCTTCAAGCTATTGCTTGATTCAAGTTTCCAAATCATCCCTAGGCACCCATTGCTGCTCATTTCCTTGGTGCTAGGGTTTGGTAACTTCATCTTCCTCAAATCCTTCATTCCACCTATTGGGTAAGAAAAACTCAAGGTATAGGATTTTGTGGTAAGCTTGTTTATTTCATATAAACTCTTTTATATTGCTTATTGGTTCTCTCGGTTGTGAGAGAAGTTTGTGATCCCGGGTTGTGGGATTCACTTTGCCATTGCATGTATGATTTGATCTTGTGAAGGTTTTTCACAAGATATTCATAGTGGAAATCTTGAGTTAGGGTTTCTAACTCAAGTATCCGGAGGGGATCCGGGTGGTTGGGACGTAGGATCACCGGGAACAAGTCGGGGAGACTTGGATGGATCCGAACCCATTAACATCGTTTGTTAGCATTGTCAATTTCGTTGTCGTCGTTCAATTTAAGCTTCCGCAAATTGATTTGGTAGTTGATTGCAATTTAATTTGGAATTATACTCCTTATTATTTTAAAGTACTATTCACCCCCCCTCTAGTACTTGTGCAGTAGCTGGTAGGGCATTACATTTGGTATCAGAGCCAGATACACAGCTATGTCTGCCAACGACAACAAGACCGTGCCTCCACCCTCCAACTATGACACCTTCAGGAACCGTGAAGGAGCGTCATCGGTGATGGAAGGACATTCCTCTACGAGGCCTCCATTCTTCAACGGTACCAACTACGGGTACTGGAAGTGTCGGATGGAGACTTTCCTCCGGAGTGCATCTTTATGGAGGACTACAATGAAGGAGTACATCGAGCCCGAAGAAGAAGATTTTGAGAAATGGACTACCGCGGAGGTCGCCGCGGAGGTAAGCAATGCCAAGGCAATGAACGCCTTGCAATGCGCATTGGAGCCCGAGGACTTCAATAAGATATGCACATGTAAGAGTGCATATCAAATTTGGAACTCTCTCCTCATACTACATGAAGGGACGAGTCGGGTAAGAGACTCTAAACTCGTAGTCGTAACCAAAGATTACGAAATGTTTCATATGCAACAGGGCGAGAAGATGAAAGAATATTACGCTCGCTTCGTTGACATAATAAACGAGTTAGAGGCCCTCGGCAAGATCTACACTCAAAAGGAGAAGTGCTTAAAGCTTATTGAAGGACTTCCCTCTTCTTGGGAAAAACGTACCTTCGCCATCGAGGAAGGTAATGACATGAACAAATATACCGTAGTTCAACTAATGGGTACTTTGATGTCATACGAGGTACGCAAAGATAGCAAGGTGAAGCTACAAGAAAAGATGAAGTCATATTTGAACCTAGATGCGCCTAAGAAAAAGGCGATTGCATTCAAGGCGGCTTCATCCACATCTTCCGATGATGAAGACTCGGAAAACGAGTTGGACTTGGAGTCCATGGCACTCATGGCCAAGAAGTTCAACCGTTTCTTCCGAAAAGGTAACTTCAAGAACAAAGCTAAATTTGGTTCTACTAACGCCTCTTCCTCTCCTTTGTGTTTCAAGTGTAATAAGCCGGGACACATGAAAGCGGAGTGTCCCCTCAATAAGCACAAGGAGAAGTGGAAGGCGCCAAAATTCGATAAGTCCAAGAAATACAAAAAGGGGTACAAGAAAGGACTTGTCGGAGCAACATTCACCGACTCCGAGGATTCCTCAAGCGGAGAGTCGGATGATGAGAAAGTGGAGCAAGCACATATGTGCTTCATGGCAAGAGAGGAGAACGATCAAGGATCCTCCTCTTCCGATGATAGTAATGACGAAAGCGATGAGGTAACGATGGATGATCTTAGAAATGCTAACTCTCAACTTTGGTCAAAATACACTAAGTTAGTAAATAGATATACTAAGGTAAAAGATGACCTAGCTAGCATTCAAACATCGCCTAAGACTATCATCACCAACAACGACACCGTTGTTGAAGAGTTAAGAAATGAGATTGTTAATCTCAAATCTAAACTTGAACATGTTAGCATCGAGGATGCGGAAGAACATGAGATAGCGGATTTAACTTCTCAAAACTCGACTTTGAGTATTGAGAACGAGAATCTTAAATCTCGTGTTTATGTGCTCACTTCGCAAATATCCACTTTGGATACTTCTTTGCGTTCTCTCAAAGAGAAATATGAGAACACATTGGGCCGAATTAACAAATTCAACAAAGGTAAGGACCATTTGGATAAAATCCTAAGTGACTTACTTCCGGCCAATCACCACATTGGTTTGGGGTATACGACGGGATGTCCATCCAAAGCGGCCACTACTTTTGTTAGGCCAACTTCCGGTGACTCTACGAGTGGTAGCAAACACTCTATTGGTAGTTCATCTACCAATGGTGCTTCCACCTCGTCCACGCCCTCTTTTGGAAAGAAACCCACCTTGGGTGGACCTCCAAAGAAGGGGCATGCCTACATGTACACCAATAACATGCCACGTAGGAACACACGTCCTACTCCACCATCTCACACATATGATGATTTTTATGCAACACATTCTCGGGCACGTGCACACCATGTGAGACACCCTCACGCACGTGTTCCCACACATGCATATGTTCACCCACCGCATCATATGAATAATTCTCGTCGTGCACCATTCCATCATGTCCTATATGCATATCCACAACATGCATCACGTAGAAATCAACGTCGCATGCATGCACCCAATAGGATGATGGCTCCCAAAATATTTACTATTTGGAGCCCAACGGACACAAGCATGGACGAAAAACAAATGTACATGAATGCTTATTTTTCGGATGTTGTACATAGTAAGAATTATGTGGGGAAGTCTAAGTCCACTTGGACTTGGCTTCCAAAGGTCTAATCCCTTGGACCCAATGACCTTGGGTACCATGATATGAAAGTTTCTATCTTTAGGTACTCAAGGAAAAGAAAAAGGAAAGGAGCAACAAATTTAAATTTAGCTCCAAAGGGAATTGGATACTCGATAGCGGGTGTTCAAAACACATGACGGGTGACGCTCGATTGCTCTCCGGAGTGGTTCCCATTGCGAATGGAAACCGCGTCGTATTTGGAGGCAACGAGAGCGGAACCATCATAGGTGTTGGTAAAGTCGGTAACCCCTCTAAACCATTAATTAGTGATGTTTATCTTGTCAGTGGTTTAAATCATAATCTTATTTCAATAAGCCAACTTTGTGACAAAGGTTACAAAGTTAGCTTTGCGAAAGGATTGTGTCATATTTTAAGAAAGGATAATGAAAAATTATTATTTTCCGGAACTCGTCGTAAAGACATTTATATTTTGGATCTTCCTAAGTCATATGAACAATGTCTCGTTGCCAACACAAGTGAACAACACTTATGGCATCGACGCTTTGGACATGTGAACTTTGGAACACTATATAAGCTTTCAAAATTGAATTCTATTAAAGGTTTTCCGAAGCTAGTTTTTGAAAAGAAAAGTTTTTGTGATTGTTGTCAACGCGGCAAGCTTCCTAAATCTTCATTTAAACCTAAGAAAAGCATCTCTACTAAAAGGCCACTAGAGCTATTACATCTAGATTTATTTGGGCCAACTAGAGTAGCTTCCTTAGGAAATGCAAGGTATGGACTTGTCATCGTAGATGACTATTCAAGATTCACTTGGGTATTTTCATTGTGCAATAAAAATGAAGCTTTTGAAAACTTCACAATTTTTGTTAAGAAAGTACAAAATCTCTTAGGAACCACCATTGTCACTATTCGTAGTGATCATGGAGGTGAATTTGAGAATGAGTCTTTTGAGACATTTTGTGATGAAGTTGGTATTACTCACACCTTCTCTTTCCCTCGTGCACCGCCTCAAAATGGTGTAGTTGAGAGAAAGAATAGGACGCTAGTGGAGTGTGCTCGCACTATGCTTGATGATAGCCAACTTGGCCATCAATTTTGGGCGGAAGCGGTACACACCGCTTGCTATGTGTTTAATAGAATACTTTTGAGGCCCGGCACTAAACAAACTTGTTATGAATTGTTGTTTGGTAGGTTGCCTCAAGTTAAACATTTTCGTGTTTTCGGTTCGAAATGTTTTATTAAGAACACATATGGTAGTTTGGACAAATTCGATCCAAGATCCGATGAGGGGATCTTTGTTGGATACTCTACGCGTAGCAAAGCCTACCGGATATTCAACAAACGAACCTCAACGATCGAGGAGTCGCTTCATGTCTCATTTAATGAAGGATTTGTTCCAACTAGAATTTCAAATGATAATGATTCTATGGATGTTTTATGTGATTCGTTTGAAAATTCTAAGTCTAATGATTCTATTGATTCTATTGAGACTAACCCAACTAATGAAGTTGTTGAGAATGTTCCAAGTGATCAAGGTATTCCCAAACGGCTTCATTCGGTTCGTGACCATCCCCATGAGCAAGTCATTGGCAATATCTATGATAGTGTCAAGACGAGATCGCAAGTTCACCACTTCGCAAATTGTGCCTTTGCCTCATCGATAGAGCCAAAGAATATTAATGAAGCATGTGAAGATAGCGCTTGGATCTTAGCCATGGAGGAGGAGCTCATTCAATTCGAGAGGAATGAAGTTTGGGAGCTTGTTCCATTGCCATCGAAGAACCACACCGTCATAGGGACAAAGTGGATCTTCAAGAACAAGACCGACGAAAACCAAGTCGTCGTCCGGAACAAAGCTCGGTTAGTAGCTCAAGGCTATCGTCAAGAGGAGGGTATCGATTTCGAAGAATCTTTCGCTCCGGTAGCTAGATTAGAATCAATTAGATTACTTTTGTCTTTTGCATGCCATAAGAATTTTAAATTATTTCAAATGGATGTTAAAAGTGCATTTTTAAACGGAGATGTCGTTGAGGAAGTTTACGTTTCTCAACCTCCGGGCTTCATAAATGACAAATTTCCAAATCACGTTTTTAAACTAAAGAAAGCTCTTTATGGTTTGAGACAAGCTCCTCGAGCTTGGTATGATCGCCTAAAGAATTTTCTTTTGGATTTGAATTTTAAAATGGGCGAAGCCGATTCAACACTTTTTATTAAGCATGCGAACAATGATATTTTATTAGTTCAAATTTATGTTGATGATATCATTTTCGGTGCTACTAACTTCACTCTTTGCGAAGAGTTTTCTAATGTTATGAAGGAACAATTTGAGATGAGCCACATGGGCGAACTCAAATATTTCTTAGGTCTCCAAATTCGCCAAATGAACGATGCAATCTTCATCCACCAAACGAAGTACACGGTGGAGTTGCTAAAGCGATTTGGAATGGAGAATGCCTCCGGGAAAAAGACTCCGATGAGCACGACTACGCATCTTGACAAGGATACGGGCGGTAAGGATGCAGACATTCGTCTATATCGAGGTATGATAGGTAGTTTGCTTTATCTTACCGCAAGTAGGCCCGATATTATGTTTGCCGTATGTATATGTGCTCGTTATCAGTCTCAACCTAAGGATTCTCACTTAGTAGCGGTAAAACGTATTTTTCGCTATCTAAGTTACACTTTAGATTTTGGATTACTTTATCCGAGATCTAGCACGTATGAGTTAGTCTCATACAGTGACGCTGATTATGCGGGATGCAAATCCGACAGGAAAAGTACTAGTGGCACTTGCCATTTACTAGGAAATTCTCTTGTCTCTTGGTTTTCCAAGAAGCAAAATTCGGTTTCACTTTCAACCACCGAGGCGGAATATATTGCCGCCGGTGCCGCTTGTGCCCAGGTTCTTTGGATGAGACACACATTGAAGGATTTTGGTATTCATTGTGATACTAGCCCTATCATGGTGGATAACCAAAGTGCTATCTGTCTTTCAAAGAATCCGGTGCACCATTCCCGATCGAAACACATAGATGTCCGACACCATTTCTTAGATGATCATGTTGCTAAAAAGGACATCATTTTAGTGTACGTTGAAACCCAAAAGCAAATCGCCGATATTTTCACGAAACCCCTAAAGGAGGACTCCTTTGTGCGGTTGCGTCGAGAATTGGGGATTATGGGTGAATCCGATATATAGGATTCATATTTTAATTCAATCATCTTGCATGCTAATATATTTCGCGATATTTCATTCATGCTAGATTAATTGAATTTTTGGGAATTTTATGTGAATTATTTGAATTTATTGCTCGAATTCGTATTTCAATGTCGTATTTAAGATTTCGACGTTTTATGGGGTAATTTAGATGACTAATGAGTGAGTTTGGATGTATCATCCAAGTGGTTTGTGAAGAGAAATCAAATTTCTACTTTTGGACTCTTCTAGTCGGTTTCAGTTCACTTGTCAACCGACTAGATGCTCATCTAGTCGGTCAGCAAATGAACTCAGACCGACTAGATCATGCAAATATCCATCTCCTATCTTTTTCTATCGTTAGTCGGTCATAGTATACTTTCCGACCGACTAGATTGAAAACTAGTCGGTCAGTGAATATACTGCGACCGACTAATTCTTGCCCTAGAAATTCATCTGAGCTACTGTTTCGACTTAGTCGGTTCAAGCTCATTGACCGACCGACTAGATCGTAATCTAGTCGGTCAGTACTTGAACTGTGACCGACTAAGTGTGTTAGGGCAGCTGTGTCTTTTCGCATCCCGACCGACTTATACTCGATCTCGTCCGACTAAATTCTCATTTAGTCGGTCTTCTCACTTGCTCCAGCCCGAAAACCCAAAACCCTCAACTCGAAACCCTTCGTCTTCCGGCCGTTTCTCCGTCGATCGCCGCCGTCCGCCGCCGTCGACTCCACCTCCTAGGTATCTCCCTCCCTCTCCTAGGTCGATTTCATATTCTAGGGTTGTCTCTCCTTGATTTCAAGCTCTAGGTCCTAGGGTTTCAATTTCTAACCTAGGGCTTGTGATTTTCGAATTTTCTTGATCTCTAGGGTTGTTTGCTTGTGATCTCTAGGTTGTTAGTGACCTAATCTTCGATTGCTTGTGCTCTTAGAACTATGGCTAAGACTCGTATTCCGATCACCTCTTCCGGGGCCTCTCCTATGACCGTAGGGCCTTCCGACCCTAGGAATCCCCCGAAGCCTAAGCGTCGTGCCAAGTCTACCCAAGCCTCTCCTTCGTCGCCTCCTCTTAAGAAGCCTAGGACTGCCACCGTCAAGCCCCGCAAATCCAAGACCAAAAAGCCTATTCTTCATACTCTGGCTACTCCTCCCGATTCCGATTCCGATACTGATTTTATCCCTGAGGATGAGCCTACTAGGGAACCTACCCCACCTCCGAAGACCCGTAAGGCCAAGGGTAAAGCTCCTATGCCAGTTGGCGGTGTAGACATATCGTTGTGCCGCGATGACCCTCAGTGTCTCGCCGCGTACAACCGTATAGAACACTGTCCACTGTTGTTAGAGTATTACGTTCAGTTCTCTGATTTCCTCGGCCTTGCTGATCTTCTGTCTTATAGTGGCCTTCTAGATTATCTCCGATACGACCCCAAGGCCAATCCCAAACCTTACCCTCGCCTCGTGAAATTGTTCTATGCCAACCGTATTCGAGGCCAGTACGACGCCAGCCACTCCATTGAGACGACTGTCTTGGGAACTCCTATAGTTCTCACGGCAGAAATCTTGGGGGAGATCCTTGGTTGTGCATCGTGTGGTCTCCTCCCCTCGGACATTTCTGTAGACGACATTTCTTCCTTGGATCAGTCTATTCTTGCAGATATTTTCCAGGTTATCCCCTCCGCATTCATTGGTGTTCCTTCGAAATCCTTTAAGCCGAATGCGTGGGTTCTTAACCTGATTTTGAAATCATGTCTTCTTCCGAAATATGGATCCTCTTCACTTCCCTCTCAGCCGTTTTTGAAGCTCATATACGCTCTTTTCTTGGGGTGCGAGATAAATTGGGCTCGCGTGATACTCGATAAGATGGATTCTTTCGAGTGTATACGCAAGACCAATAAGTCTGCGCACATTCCATACCCCTGCTTATTGACACTCGTATTCCGTCATTTTCGCGTTCCTCTCCCACCTGACGATGAGCGTCCTTTGGGTACGCCTCTGAACGCGACGGCCGTGAAGAAATCTTTAGCGGCACTTCGTCACGTGCAGAGGTCTACCGCATCTTCTTCTCAGTCTACTCCGTCAGCCGCTGCAGCCTCCTCTTCCCCTGCTACTTTGGACGATGTCGTACGTCTACTTCGTCAGCACGACTCCCGTTTGGCTCGTACTGAGGAGGTCGTATGTCGTATGGCTCGTATGATGGGGATTGAGCTTCCTCCTTCGGTGTCTGAGGCCGAGGAGATGGACGATGAGGAGCTTGACGAGCTTGTCACTTCTTTTGCCCGTGGCGATGAGGCCACTGCTGCTGCTGCTGGTGTTTCCACTTCTGCTCCTGGAGTTGGCACCAATTCCGGTGCTCCAGAGCCTTCTGCTTCAGCACTTCAGTCTTCAGAGCCTGCTGTTGACCCTGTTGCTGAGCCTGCTGATATTCCAGTTGACACTTCTGCTGTCGAGACCCTTGCTGCTGTAGAGCCTGTTCCTGAGATCTCGACTCCTGCCCCGATGATTCCATCTGTTGAGACGCCTCTTCTCCCTGCAGAGCCTGAGTCCACTCCGTCGACTGGACCCACGGACGCTGCAGATCCTGCCTCCTCCTCGTGATCGTTGTTCCGAGGACTCTCCATATACGCTTTGGATGATATATCTTAGCGAGAGTATTATGGGTTAGGATAGGGTATGAGGGTTATTATGTTTTGGATGTCGTCGCTGCTGCTGTATTTATTTTGATGAGAATGATGATGATGATGGTGTATTTCCTTTTGATGGGTATATTGTATCGATGATGTTGATGTATTTCTTTTTGATGATATGTAGCGCTTGATATGATGTATCTCATATATTCGATGTGATTTTTTTTGGATATACTCATGTTGTCTCTGCATATATATATGTTCATCGTCATTCACTTTGTCTTTTATTCGTCGTGCAAAATTTTAATATTCGTTGAATGTATTTGAAATGAGATTTCGTCGCTCGACGCATGAAAACTTGGTTAAATAGATTTAAATTCTATAATTGTATAGAATTGTTTTCCATGCACAAATTTAACCAAGAATATTGAATATTGAAGAGTATGTTTCTTTATTCAAGAAATGAATAATTATTTGGTATTTTTGATGATTTTGATTTTCACTTTGTGATAATGGACAATTGGCACACTTTGATTTGATTTAATCGTTTTTCCTTTGGTGTCAATTAGCTCCATCGTCTTTGTCTACGACTCCCGATGTTGGATTTTACATTTCCTAATTGTTGTCGTTGTACGCCCCCCATTTTTGGGATAATGCCAAAGGGGGAGAGATAATGATAATAAATAGCGCAAATGAAAAATTTAACTCAATTTCCAAGAATCTAGTTTGATATGTTAGATTCAGGGGGAGTTAAGATACATATAAGGATTTTCAAAATCCGATATTTCAAAAATCAATTCTCATTATATATCTTACTCGTCTGATTGATGCAATTCATGTATATTCATTTGGGAATTAACGTGTCATCAATGCAGGGGGAGTAAGTATTTTACATTTGAATTATTATTTTTGATTATTATTTATGTTGGTTTGTTATCACCAAAAAGGGGGAGAATGTTGAATATTGGACTCCCCGGATTTGGTTTTGATGATGAGCAAACATAAATAATTCATGAACTAACAATTTGTGAGCGCAGTATTGGAGATCGTCGCCAATTTCACGAGAATATTCAAAGCGACATCTCAACACTTCCAAAAGCTCGTATTCAAGCCTAAAGCTTCGTTGAAGCTCCTGCAGCGCTTTGGAAGTTATGAAGATTCAATCGAAGCTCTCAAAGACCGTTTATTAAGGTTTTATTTATAGTCTTTTAGTTTCGATTGATAGAATGTTAAGCCTTGAGTATATCTTACGTTTCTATCTTCATTACGCTCATTTCGTAGCTCTAGGATTCTTGCACAAGTTCATTCTATCTTCCTCGAAGCGTCGCGCTTCGATTCGGACTTTGTTGTGCATGTTAGTTGGTACAAGAACAAGTACTGACCGACTAGATGGTGATCTAGTCGGTCGGCAACTGTTCTTGGACCGACTAGTTTGATTCCTTAATTTCTTGGACTTTACTGTTTACAGTTAGTCGGTCTACGTTGACTCACCGACCGACTAGTTTGTGAACTAGTCGGTCAGTGATGCTTCTTTGACCGACTAGTTGTGACTTACTGTTCACTCTAAATTTCTCCTAAGCTACTGTTTACCGTTAGTCGGTCTAAGAACGTTTGGTGACCGACTAGTTGACAATCTAGTCGGTCAACTTTTGTTCTTGGACCGACTAAGTCAACTTGCCTTCAGACTAAGTTGTTTTGCCTCTTAGTCGGTCTACGTTCATTGGATGACCGACTAGTTGTGAAACTAGTCGGTCAGATAGTCTTCTTGGACCGACTAGTTTTCTAGGTCTGAAATTCTATCTCTTCTCAGATCTGCTCTTAGTCGGTCCATGCTTTGTGACTGACCGACTAGTTGATGATCTAGTCGGTCAGTGACTGTTCTTTGACCGACTAAGTCTCACAGATTTCTATCCGTTTGTGAATGACCTAACTTGTTTTTATGGGACCCTATAAATACGAACCTAGGTCATTTCTATCTTCAATAGAGCTGCCATTAAGAGATTCATTGAGTTCTAAAGAGATAGCTATTCTCCCTCAAATCTAAAGCTCTCTTCCTCACAAGAAACCCATTCTCTCTCATTTCTAGATCTAGAGAGAAGCTTGTTCTTGGTGAGCTCTTCAAGCTATTGCTTGATTCAAGTTTCCAAATCATCCCTAGGCACCCATTGCTGCTCATTTCCTTGGTGCTAGGGTTTGGTAACTTCATCTTCCTCAAATCCTTCATTCCACCTATTGGGTAAGAAAAACTCAAGGTATAGGATTTTGTGGTAAGCTTGTTTATTTCATATAAACTCTTTTATATTGCTTATTGGTTCTCTCGGTTGTGAGAGAAGTTTGTGATCCCGGGTTGTGGGATTCACTTTGCCATTGCATGTATGATTTGATCTTGTGAAGGTTTTTCACAAGATATTCATAGTGGAAATCTTGAGTTAGGGTTTCTAACTCAAGTATCCGGAGGGGATCCGGGTGGTTGGGACGTAGGATCACCGGGAACAAGTCGGGGAGACTTGGGTGGATCCGAACCCATTAACATCGTTTGTTAGCATTGTCAATTTCGTTGTCGTCGTTCAATTTAAGCTTCCACAAATTGATTTGGTAGTTGATTGCAATTTAATTTGGAATTATACTCCTTATTATTTTAAAGTACTATTCACCCCCCCCTCTAGTACTTGTGCAGTAGCTGGTAGGGCATTACAATGACGGCCTCGAAACCCGTAAGTCACAATGAATTCTAAATTTAGAAAATTAGATAGTGTACTTGTATGAACTTAGGACATCACATATAGCCTCAGAACGGCTATTGACTTGGACAAATGACTAGGGACCTAATTAATTAGGGAACTAATCATCTGTAGAACGACTTCGACTCGAAAATACGACATTGTCAATTATCAACTTAGTTGGTTGTAACACACGACCATATACTTGGGTAAACTGTGTATTAATGGAAATACCACACGCTTGAAGCATAGAATCAGCATCATAGTTATTGGACTTATCTTTTTCCTCAAATTTCTTAGCATCCGCTTTGCTTTGCCTTCTGGTTTTCAATAAAAAAGTCAATTAGTGGTCCTAGTTTAACTATCATAGTGGTGTAGATCTAAAGTAGGGAACTACCATACTGCTCGTTAATATAATCGATGGAATAAATGTGATGCTTGGCATTATTAATATTGATACCACCCGGTGTCTATGATCGTTTGCGCCAAAGTTTGGATCACACTGCTTGTGGGGATAGTGACCTGCTTGTCCAAACCTGACTGGCCGTGTATGCATGGATCAATGTTATAATTCCAATTTATCATTCATTTGCAAACATTAATTATAAACACTTTTAAAAGAGTCACTTCAACCTTTTTATCACCATAATAACTCCCTCACCCTTATTTACCATGTTCTGATGCTTACATTTGAAAACCATGCATGGACTTTGGATACACTTGTATGATTGCTCACGTTAAAATAGTCACATCACCTGCTGCATGCCATCTATGACACAATGAATGCTAACGAATAATCTTGTTGAATATCATATGGTGCATCTTGTGGAACATCTTGTGGAATATCTTATGGAATATCTCATGAAATATCGTGTGGAGCATCCTATAAGAAACATGTACATGGAACACTTGACACTTCACTAGGTTTGGGGTAACTCATAGTTTGAGAGAGTGTGAGAGTGACTGGAGTTCATCTACATGTCCAGCTGCCTGTGTTTTGGCAATGCTATCCCGCTGCCTGTGTTTCGACAAACATATCATGCTGCCCGTGTCAGCATCATGTCTAGCTGCCTACGTTTCGGCATTCGTCTGGGTAAGAGCACATAGGAAGAGATGAACTCAATGGTTGCATATCATACTCTCCGACTTGAGTCATGTAGTTCTAGTGTAGTTACTACTTGCACAATCATCTTTACTTTATGTATTGCATGCACATTACTTACCACACTTGTGAAGCCACTCGTGCTTTACTTATCGCTTTGTTTGCATGAATGCATTTACTTTGCTTGTCGCACTTGTTTACTTCCTTAGCATATTTCCTTACTTAGCATGCTCTATACTTGTGCACTGCTTTTATTTCTATTTTTAGAATTGTTGTGACTTACCTACAGTTCCATCTTCGTGGCACCACAGACGATGCACCTGTTGAGGTAGATGTTCTTGAGTTGGCAGAGACAGAGTTAGTCCCAGAGGCTGCAGATTTTAGAGTTCGAGTTGTGTGTTTTCAACTGTACTTTCTTTTCTTTACTATATCCTTGTTGTACCATATGGATTGCAATAAAATAGACACTATTTGAGTATTTTTTGTACATCTCTGCATCATGGCTATATTGTTTTCACTGGTGATCTGCAGACCTGCAAATAAATCAAATAAGTAATGCCCTCCCGAAAGCGGGTCGTTACAAGTTTGATGGCTCACACAGGTCCGTGCTAAATACCTCTTGAACAATATAGCAAGATCAGGATGTATAGTATAAAATACTCAAATTAACCTCGAGTACAGGATGTCTCAAATTCTCATCTGTATAGCACATATGGGTGAAGTGTCCTTATTACCCATCTCCCTTGATCTGCATCGCCTTCTTTGAGCTCTTAACCCTTGTCTAGAAACCCGTGTTCCATTCTTGGATGGATCTTCTTCTATTACTCTCGTTTCACAACAATTTTCCATAGAATGAACCGTTCATTCAATTCATTACCATCATCCTCCTTTTGATGGTTTTCTAATCGTCCTACTTATTCTTAGAATCTTCCTATTAGCGCTTAGTTCGCCTGAGCTCCAGCTACATCCTTTTGTGAGAAGGGTAGCATCCGAAGTTCGAGTTCGACAACGGGGATAGATCAAGAAGAACCAATGGAGTTCAGAGTCAGATCAATGGAAGCAGTGACAACTTCGATGGAAGTTGAGCCAGAAGTGGTTCGAGAATTCTTGGACGTATATTCGATCGATCTCATGAGATTGACCAGATTGCATCCTAGAATTTTCTAGTGATCTGGTTCCAGGTACCCGATCAATATTGAAGGCACTTTACACACAACGCCATCTAAGCTTCAGGCTCGGTTGGATGATTTGTTGCAAAATGAATGGATACGACCTAACATTGGAGTGCTCTTAGAAGTATGGATCTTGGCTAGAGGGTATCAAATAATGTTCGCTGAATAAGACGATTATGAAGAGTGAACATCGTCTTCCTCGTATTAATTATACTTCAATCAACTTTGCGGATCAAGCAAAGTTGGATCTGAGGAGAGGATATCATCAGTTGAAAGTTAATGTCTCGAAGACTACGTCCAAGACCACGTATATTCGTTATGAATACTTGATGATGCCATTGGTGAGGTCAACCCACTGCTGGTATTCACGAGTCTCGTAATCATTCTACGAGTGCTTGAATATATTCATGATAGTCCTCTTCAACGACGTTTTCAAAGGATACTCAGAAGTATGCCAAATATTTGAGGATGGTGCGAGACAATTCGAGACAAACCAAACCGAGACGTGTAAGCGTAGAAAGCTACTACTTCTTCTTCTTTCATGAACCCGTATTCTTCTTCTATCCACTGCTTTCATCTTATACCCGATCTCACATGGGTTGAATCCTTTTTCTGCCCACTGTCTTCCCCCTCTTTATTTCCTTTTGTCCGCATTCTCTCCTCGAGCCCTGGCCCGGCCTACCCTACCCTACCCTACCCTATTAACGACTTCGACGCCCCATTTATTCCCATCATCTCTTCCCCCAACCAAACCCATCCCGTGGCTTCCTCTATGCCACAACGACACCCACTCCTCCACCCTGCCTCTCTCCCAGTGAGACCAACCCATCCTACATCAAGCTCCTCCGGCCACACCTGAAGCTCCACCACCCCACCTCAATCCGGTGACACCCGCCACATCGAGTAGTCGCATCCGTCGCACGACATGGATCGACAGCCATCGATGGCCCACCGACGATATGCTTTGCTTCTTTTGAGTTCATTACCCTGGGTTTTGCCCCTATTGGTGTCCCGCTACGGTTTCTTCCTTTGTGTTTGTTGGACTGTGTGTTCTTGGTCGTTGACCTGCTTAGGGTTAATGATGATAACTATGGATGTCAACCAATGGTGTTGGCAAGGGGTATCGTTGGAGAAGAGTATTGGCATGCTGTTAGGCTTAGGTTTTGAGGTTGGATGTCGGCCTTGTGCTTGGATTTGAAGATGGTTTTGGTGTTGGCTTGTTGTTGGATGTTATGGGAATTATTGGAAGGAGTGATAGCGATAAGTATGGTCCTTGAAAGTTGGCCTTGTATTTGTCTTTTGGTGTTGTCCTGGATGTTGGCTAGTTGTTGGGTGTTATGGGAATTGATAGCATTGGTGCTTGGCTGGTTGGGTGTAACAGCACAAATGCATATGGATTAGTCGATACCCCTCTTTGTATACTATATTATGAATGACATCCTTGGCAAGGCCATGTTAGTCACCCGTAGCACGAGTAAATTTTATATCTTCCTTTTGATGTGGTTTAAATAGCTTGCTATTGGCTTATCACCTCAAGTTCCAAGTTCAAATAGATGTTGTCATCATAATAGCCCTTATCTCCGTGTGATGCCATTATCTCATATTAACTTTGGCTACTTCAGAAATTGGAGTAGCTATTGTGATGATACTAGTCTCGGGACTAGTTACGGAAGCTATGATGATGATAATAGTATGTATTCATACATAACATCTCTTGTTTTCTTGATGCTATGATGTCACATTACATTTCATGCTATTAACAACTTATTTTGCTAGATTGTTAACATTCATCAAGCCTTCCTTTCGATCATCTAATTGCTTGGGCAATGATCTAAGATTTAAATTCCAAGGACGGAATTTTTGTAAGGAGTGTAGAATGTAACAGCTTGTTTTCATAGAGCACGTTTTTCTGTAACAAAGACAATTTCAAACGATTTAAAAATGAGTAAATGATATTTTTTCTAATTTTTACGTCGCTTAAATCTAAAAATGGACTTCGTATTCGTGATCCTCGCGAGGATACGGACCCGTGGTACTGATTTTATAATTTTTTGGACACGTTTAACTTCAGGGGCAAAATCATAATTTCATAATATCTACGTTTTAATAATTACTCTTTAACCTCACTTATATTAATTAACCACCTACCTAACCTACCCTTAGCAGCCCAACACAAAAACATGTAATCACGTTTAAGTTTTCCCTAAACTAGGTTCATCCCCCCCAAACAATTTGTCAAACCCTCATTAATACCAACATTAATTAGAATTAACCAATATATTATTAATTCTTAACCTATTTAACCATTCCCCTCCTCTTTGTTCACAGCAGAAGCCCCCGAACCCAGCTTCGACCCTTATCACACCCCTCTCCCTCATGTAAACCCAAGCATCCCCATTCCCCCTACACTTCGACATGAGCCTCCCCCTCACTCGCATTCTCACACACCCTCTCCCTCTTGCACTTTTCGTCGCAAACGCCGCCCGACGTTGTCACTGACCCCGCTGTGCACTGCCCTCAACCGCTTGCTGCCGTCCCCTAGAACCCACAGTAACCCCCCTCCGACATGTCTCCCTCCATCACCATCGGAGATGCAGCCCGTCGGAGCTCTCCCTCTGTTCGACGACACTCCCAGCCTCTGCTCCACCGCTCCATAGCAAACCCCACTCCTCCGACCTACCACCTCCCCTCTGCCCCTATGCTACCGCCATATGCTCTCCGTTGTGCCACCCGAAGTGCCGCCACCGTGCCGCCCCCTTCGTTGTACACAACGTCGCAACCTGAGCATCCCGAAGCCCCAGCAACACTCCATGTTTCTCCCTCTTCTCCAACAAACCCCTCTTCGCATCACCGCGGCCGTGTTTCGCCTTTGCCACTGGAGTCGCCCACGCCTCCGTCGCTCCACCGGAGCTCCTCCGCCCCGAGACGCCCTCGTCAATCGCCACCGCCGAGCCCCGAGCTTGGCTGCTAAGTCGCCGCCTCCATCACCGATGCACGACGGTATCGGCGACCGAATAGACCCTCCGAGCTCCCTAGCCCTCCCTCGCGACTCCACCACCACAAGCGCTTCCCGCCGCGCCACCATACCTCGTCGTCGCCCTCCGCCTCGCCACCACCGGTGCTGCCGCATGCCCACCCCCACCGCCGTACAGCCTTCGACGACGATAAGAAGAGCCCCCCAAGCTGCATGGGTAAAAGGAGGAGTAAGGGAGAGTTTTAAATAATATACGTATATATGTATACATATATATACGCATATATATCTAGGGTTCCGACGGCCGCCCCTCAATGGTGAGTCTCGTTGGATCCTGGCTAATGGGGAGTTGGGCGATCCGGGTGCTGGGTCCTCCTCTGCTCCTGCGCTGGGAGTTGCGACTGGGGGGGTAGATGCGAGCGTAGCGGGATCTAATGGTGAGGTTGCCCGGTCTACCAAGGTAGGACCGGCGGAGGGCCGTTCCTCAGGCGAGGGGACTGCGCTGCGCAAGGAGAGGGAGGCGCTGGACGGCGGTACGGAGGTTGATGAAGGTTGGGTGGATGTCCGTCGCTATCGACATAGCAAAGGTTCTCTTCCAAATTGAGGAAGGCTGATGCCGCAGCCTTGGAGGCGCCCTCCTTTGGGGCGGCCACCGGCGGTTAACATGCCAAGGGAGCGGGGGAAAAATCCGACCTTTGCCCGCAAGGTGTTTGCGGATTTGCCTAAAAGACCTGTTCCGCCGAGGCCTAAGGCTCCTTTTACGATTGATGCTAATGCAGTGAAGAGGTCGTGGTTAGATGTTTGCGCTGATCGTCGTACTTACGGGGCGGGGCTGGCAATGAAGTTGGTTCCTCCGGTTATTGGTGAAAATGGTACCCCCCCGCGCTAGGGTTTCAGGGTCCTTGGTTGAGCGAGGTGCCGAGATGGGGAAGAACACACTTGTGGGGTATGTTCTGGGTGATACCCCTTATTATGGTCAAATTGTGGCGTGGCTGGAGAGGCTTTGGAGGGTAAAGAAGAAGGTGCAGGTCTACTCCAAAGACAATGGGTTCTTTTATTTCAGATTTGAATCATCAGAAGATTGTGACAGGATCCTGCGGGGGGGGGGGGGGGGGGGGGGGGGGGGGCATGGTTATTTGATGGAAGGTTGGTGGTGTTGAAAAAATGGAACATGAAACTTCGTCATGACAGGGATATTCTTACTGCCGTACCGGTTTGTGTTCAGTTACATGGGCTGCCCTTATATTTGTGGAATCTGGAGACGCTAAATATCATTGCCTCAGTGATTGGTACTCCTATGTGTTTGGATCGGGCCACTGCTAATTTGGAGAGGATTTCTTATGCGCGGTGTTTGGTCGAAGTGGATGCTTCTTTACCATTACGGAAAGCTATTGAAGTGGAACTGGATGGGGGAGAAATCTTAAGTCTAGAGGCGAAATTCGAAGGAGAGCCTCCGAGGTGTAGCAAATGTTTATGTTTTGGCCATACCGATGCCCAGTGCACTGTGGCGGGAGAGCCCCCTTCAATCCAAGGTGAAGGAGGGGCAAATGGGGTGGCTATTCTTGACCCGATTGCTGGGGTCAGTGATGTAGGGCTTGCAGAGGTAGGCCCGACTGAGTCTGATAGCGGGGAGAGGGTGAAGGCTGTTTTGCCAGAGAATGCGGCTTATACATCCTCCGCAAATGACCCTGAGATTGAAGCTGCTCCGCCTACACCTCCTGTGGTCATCTCCATGGCCACTCCTGTACTTGAGAATCCGGAGGTTTCACCTCCTGTGGTCACCTCCTGTGGTCATTGCTCAGGGGAGGCACCAGGTGCGGCATCTCCGGAGGTTTCAATCCGCACGCCTGTCGTTCAACACTCCGTCACGCCTAGGAGTGGGCCGGGAGAAGTTCCTGCTGTGCTTGAGAATCCGGTTCTTGCTTCGGAAGCGCATGAACATTGTCCGGTTGTAAAGCCGGGAGGAGTATCTTGTCTCCCTTCCCTTCTAGATGACACTGGGGGGCGATGTTGATAGGATCCCTGAGGTGTTGTCTATCGACAATCCGGAGTGGGTGGCAGAGGAAATTCGTCTTAAGGAGGGTGCTGAAGGCAAGAGGGTGAGGAAGAGATCTGAATGTCAGTCTGAATCCGTTACTAGGAGGAGCTCCAGGATTCAGGGTGGCGTTCCCAAAAATGCTGCTAGTCAATGACGGTCTTCATTTGGAATACAAGGGGGTTGAATAACCCTGTCCGCCGTCGAGACCTGAGGGACAGAATCAGCAATATTAAACCGTCAGTAATCATTCTCCTAGAGACTAAACTGAGTTCGTTAGAGAAGCTTCTTTGGCTTCCTAAGCACTGGACTTCTTTTCATAATATGGACAAAGCCTTGGGCGGTCGGGTTGTGATATCATTGGATTCGGCAGTCTGGAAAGCTGTGCTTTTCTCATCTTCGGATCAACATGTCACTATTACTTGTACTAACAATGGAGGACTTTCATGTGCTATAACTGGAGTGTATGGCAGGAATACGGTAGGGGAGCGCAAAGACTTATGGAAGTCTATTCAATGTGATGCAGCTATGTTGAATAAGGGGGTGTGGATGGTTGGCGAAGATTTTAATAGTGTTCTAACCTCTGCGGATAAAGTTGGAGGTAGGAGGTTGGATCCTAAAGTCCTTTTTGATTTCAATGATTGCATTGGGACTAGCCACCTCTTGGAGCTTAAGAGCAAGGGAAACAAGTTCAGCTGGTGCAATAACAGATTGGGTGGTGGCCGGATTACTGCTCGCCTCGATAGAGTCTTCGTTACTAATGAATGGCTCAGCATGTTTACTGATTCTTTTTTGGAATACCTGGACCCGATCACTAGTGACCATGCTCCTATGGTGGTCAGACTTCATTCTCAGGTACATTCCGACCCAAAGCCTTTTAGATTCTTTAACTTTTGGAGCAAATGCCCTGGGTTTTCTGACATTGTTGAAGAGGGCTGGGGGCTTTATGCGGCGGGCACACCTATGTATTGTGTCAGCCAGAAACTAAAGATGTTGAGGCCTTTAATCCGTAAGTGGTCTACTAATCACAATGCTTCCAAGCTTGTGAATTTGGCCCGCTCTAATTTGAAGTCTTTAAGGGAAAATCCTCATTTGCATTCTGATGCCTCCTTGCAAACTATTGAGCAGGCAGCTTTGAAGGAGTTGTCTAGGGCAATGAGTTTAGAAGAGGAGATGTTACGCCAAAAGAGTAGGCAGGATTGGATCTCCTTGGGGGATCGGAATACTAAATTCTTTTATAAAGCTATGAAGGCGAGGGAAAGTCATAACAGTTTGTCTCATTTAGTGGATGCAAGGGGGAGGCTCTCGAGTACCTTTGATGGGCTAAAGAAGGATGCTATTGATTTTTATGTGGGGCTGTATAACCAGGATAACTATGCTGATGCTTTCCCTCCCATTACAACTAAGCGCATTCTTACTAAGGAAGCTTCGGCATGGCTGATCAGGAGGATTTCAGGTGAGGAAATCAAGACAGTGGTTTTTCAGATGAACCCTGATAAGGCCCTTGGCCCTGATGGATATAATGCGCATTTCTTTCAGCGCTATTGGTATAGGATTGGTGATGATGTTACCTTGGCGGTAAAATCATTCTTTGCTTCGGGCTCCCTTCTAAGGCAGGTAAATCATACCAATCTCACTCTAATTCCTAAGAATTCAAATGCTACCACCCTTAGCGACTATAGACCTATCGCATGCTGCAATGTTTTGTATAAAATTATTAGTAAGATTATCTGCAATAGGCTCAGGGTGGTTATTCATGAGCTTATCTCTCCTAATCAGGCAGCCTTCCTTAAGGGGAGGTTGTTGTCGGATAGCTCCCTTATTGCACATGAGCAGATTAGGGATTTCAGTAGCCCTATGGGGGGAAGGGCATGCCTTAAGCTGGATTTGCGGAAAGCCTTCGATTCTGTGAACCGTGCTTTCATTCTTCACTTTATGGGTCAGATGGGATTCCCTCAGGTCTTTATTAGATGGATTAGTGAATGCATTAATTCGCCCACCTTCTCTGTGATGGTAAGGGGCTCCCCAGTGGGTTACTTTGAGGGCAACAGGGGTATTAGGCAGGGGATCCACTTTCTCCTTACCTATTTGTTATTGCTATGGAAGCTTTCTCTATTCTGATGGCTAAATCGTTGGGGTGTGGTGCTCTCCTGCCTATGCGACGTTCTGGTTCCATTTCGAATCTTCTGTTTGCGGATGACCTGCTAGTGTTTTGCAGAGCCAATCTTAAATCTTTCAGGTGTATCAAGACCATTCTTTTGGAGTTCAAAGTCTTGACTGGGTTGCAGGTAAACTGGGACAAGAGTTCGGCTATTTTTAGTAAGGGAACCAAGGACAGATCTACTCTAGCGGATTGTTTGGGTATCAAAATTTCTGCCACTTTTAGTACTTATCTTGGTCTCCCATTATCTTCCAAATATCCAAAGGCGCCAATGTACGGGAGATTGATTGATAAATACAGGAAGAGGCTTATGGGATGGACATCTACTATGTTATCCACTGCTGGGCGGATTGAGCTGGTTAAGTCTGTAATTTATGGAATGGTGGCGTTCTGGATGCAAGCCTATCATATGCCATATACAGTTGTTCGGGAAATTTCTTCCCGTTGCAGGCGTTTCATTATGGGTCCCTCGCGGGCATGGTCTTGGAAGGATATTTGTACCCCAAAAAATGAAGGAGGAGTTGGCATTCGTTTATTAGAAGACCTCAATGTCGCCTCGGGGGTTAGGCTAACATGGAGATTCCTTACTTCCAAGAGCTTATGGGCTAAGCATATGAGAGCTAGATATGATGGGAATGCTGGGTTCTATGCGGCTAGTGGATTACTGACGCATTCTGGCACTTGGAAACACATGCTTAACTGTAGATTGGCTTCCAGTAAACTCATAAGGCGTGTGGTGAAAGACGGACGCTCCACCCTCTTCTGGCATGATTCCTGGCTTGATTGTGGCCCTCTCAAACATCTTGTTGCGGTTCCCCTGGAATCACATATGAAGCGAGTGAGCGAGTATTGGGTCCAAGGGACCTGGGTCAATGACCCTGATTTAAGCAGCATCCGGCATCATCTTGCTAGTGTGACTCTCTCCCAGGGATCTGATTCTTGGCGCTGGGCGCCAGCTTCCGCAGCCAACTATTCGCAAGGCTCCTCGCATGGCCCGTTGCATCATGGAGCTGTGCATCTGGCCGCTGGGGACATTCCATGTGCATCAGGTCGCATGGGTGCGGCTCCTCACAGCAGTCATTGTCCGGGGTTGTTGCAACCCGACGTGCCGAGATACCCGACTGGTAATCAGCGCATGATGTCTGAAGTTGATCCATTCTCTTTTAAGGCGGCCTGGGAAGGTGTTCGGACGCGGGGGAGGCCATTCCCCTTCTATAAGTTGGTTTGGTTTACAGGTCATGTTCCGAAATGGAGCATCACGCTCTTGCGTGCGTTCAGGGGTAAGCTTCTAACAAAAGATCTTATCAGCAAATGGGGTCTTAACACATCATTTAATTGTGTTCTTTGTGGTGGTAATTTCATGGAAGATTTGAACCATTTATTCTTCTCTTGCCCCTACACGGGTTACCTGCTCAAAAGGTGTATGCTAAAACTGAATGTCAATGATCAGTTTGGCAGCTCCTTGACTGATATTGGCGATTATTTCTTGGCAAATTTTGGGGTTAAAGGAGTGCTGAGCAGAATAGCAAAAACGGCTCTTTCTTCGTTGGTGTGGCAGGCAGGGTGTTCGAGGGGAGGAGCAGAGGGAGAGCTGATATTTTTGAGGCAATAGCTGCTGATGTCAGAGTGGCTATGGTAGGCCAGGAGTCTACCATCTCCGAGGAGGCAACCGTTTTCGCAAATTGGGAGATTAGAGATTTGGGCTAATGAATGGTTTGTTTTGTTTTGTTTTGATTACATTCTTTGTATAGTATGCGGAGGGAGGGGGATCTCTAATAAAGATTGACGGCGCTTGTGCCCTCTCCTCTTTTTATTGATTCCCCCTTCCTGCTCGCTGTATACTTTGTACGTTTCTCATGTAATAACGATCTACTAACTTTCCAATATATATATATATATATATATATATATATATATATATACGCATATATATGCCCACGAGAGGGTGTCCTAGTGGTAAGTCATTCCGCTCCAAAGCCAAGGGGTGCGTGGTTCGAGGCCTATGGCCGCTGTGACTTGGTAATTATTGTGGAATTTGTTGTGGAATTATTTACCCTGGGGCTACATCTCCCCTCTCGGACTAACCCGGGGGCCGTTGGGGGCACGGCGGTCACCCACCAGTTTGCATAGTCTCGACCGGGCTCTCGCCTTACCCTCCTAAAAAAAGCCGAAGGCAGGGGGAGGGGGTTGGGGATTTTTCTGGGTTTTCAAAAAAAATATATATATATACGCATATATATATATTGATTTTATTGGTTTAAAAATCATATTAAATAATCTAGAGACCTGAAAAATACACGGTAAGCGCCAGAAAATCCAGCTGATGCCGCAGCCTTGGAGGCGCCCTCCTTTGGGGCGGCCACCGGCGGTTAACATGCCAAGGGAGCGGGGGAAAAATCCGACCTTTGCCCGCAAGGTGTTTGCGGATTTGCCTAAAAGACCTGTTCCGCCGAGGCCTAAGGCTCCTTTTACGATTGATGCTAATGCAGTGAAGAGGTCGTGGTTAGATGTTTGCGCTGATCGTCGTACTTACGGGGCGGGGCTGGCAATGAAGTTGGTTCCTCCGGTTATTGGTGAAAATGGTACCCCCCCGCGCTAGGGTTTCAGGGTCCTTGGTTGAGCGAGGTGCCGAGATGGGGAAGAACACACTTGTGGGGTATGTTCTGGGTGATACCCCTTATTATGGTCAAATTGTGGCGTGGCTGGAGAGGCTTTGGAGGGTAAAGAAGAAGGTGCAGGTCTACTCCAAAGACAATGGGTTCTTTTATTTCAGATTTGAATCATCAGAAGATTGTGACAGGATCCTGCGGGGGGGGGGGGGGGGGGGGGGGGGGGGGGGGCATGGTTATTTGATGGAAGGTTGGTGGTGTTGAAAAAATGGAACATGAAACTTCGTCATGACAGGGATATTCTTACTGCCGTACCGGTTTGTGTTCAGTTACATGGGCTGCCCTTATATTTGTGGAATCTGGAGACGCTAAATATCATTGCCTCAGTGATTGGTACTCCTATGTGTTTGGATCGGGCCACTGCTAATTTGGAGAGGATTTCTTATGCGCGGTGTTTGGTCGAAGTGGATGCTTCTTTACCATTACGGAAAGCTATTGAAGTGGAACTGGATGGGGGAGAAATCTTAAGTCTAGAGGCGAAATTCGAAGGAGAGCCTCCGAGGTGTAGCAAATGTTTATGTTTTGGCCATACCGATGCCCAGTGCACTGTGGCGGGAGAGCCCCCTTCAATCCAAGGTGAAGGAGGGGCAAATGGGGTGGCTATTCTTGACCCGATTGCTGGGGTCAGTGATGTAGGGCTTGCAGAGGTAGGCCCGACTGAGTCTGATAGCGGGGAGAGGGTGAAGGCTGTTTTGCCAGAGAATGCGGCTTATACATCCTCCGCAAATGACCCTGAGATTGAAGCTGCTCCGCCTACACCTCCTGTGGTCATCTCCATGGCCACTCCTGTACTTGAGAATCCGGAGGTTTCACCTCCTGTGGTCACCTCCTGTGGTCATTGCTCAGGGGAGGCACCAGGTGCGGCATCTCCGGAGGTTTCAATCCGCACGCCTGTCGTTCAACACTCCGTCACGCCTAGGAGTGGGCCGGGAGAAGTTCCTGCTGTGCTTGAGAATCCGGTTCTTGCTTCGGAAGCGCATGAACATTGTCCGGTTGTAAAGCCGGGAGGAGTATCTTGTCTCCCTTCCCTTCTAGATGACACTGGGGGGCGATGTTGATAGGATCCCTGAGGTGTTGTCTATCGACAATCCGGAGTGGGTGGCAGAGGAAATTCGTCTTAAGGAGGGTGCTGAAGGCAAGAGGGTGAGGAAGAGATCTGAATGTCAGTCTGAATCCGTTACTAGGAGGAGCTCCAGGATTCAGGGTGGCGTTCCCAAAAATGCTGCTAGTCAATGACGGTCTTCATTTGGAATACAAGGGGGTTGAATAACCCTGTCCGCCGTCGAGACCTGAGGGACAGAATCAGCAATATTAAACCGTCAGTAATCATTCTCCTAGAGACTAAACTGAGTTCGTTAGAGAAGCTTCTTTGGCTTCCTAAGCACTGGACTTCTTTTCATAATATGGACAAAGCCTTGGGCGGTCGGGTTGTGATATCATTGGATTCGGCAGTCTGGAAAGCTGTGCTTTTCTCATCTTCGGATCAACATGTCACTATTACTTGTACTAACAATGGAGGACTTTCATGTGCTATAACTGGAGTGTATGGCAGGAATACGGTAGGGGGAGCGCAAAGACTTATGGAAGTCTATTCAATGTGATGCAGCTATGTTGAATAAGGGGGTGTGGATGGTTGGCGAAGATTTTAATAGTGTTCTAACCTCTGCGGATAAAGTTGGAGGTAGGAGGTTGGATCCTAAAGTCCTTTTTGATTTCAATGATTGCATTGGGACTAGCCACCTCTTGGAGCTTAAGAGCAAGGGAAACAAGTTCAGCTGGTGCAATAACAGATTGGGTGGTGGCCGGATTACTGCTCGCCTCGATAGAGTCTTCGTTACTAATGAATGGCTCAGCATGTTTACTGATTCTTTTTTGGAATACCTGGACCCGATCACTAGTGACCATGCTCCTATGGTGGTCAGACTTCATTCTCAGGTACATTCCGACCCAAAGCCTTTTAGATTCTTTAACTTTTGGAGCAAATGCCCTGGGTTTTCTGACATTGTTGAAGAGGGCTGGGGGCTTTATGCGGCGGGCACACCTATGTATTGTGTCAGCCAGAAACTAAAGATGTTGAGGCCTTTAATCCGTAAGTGGTCTACTAATCACAATGCTTCCAAGCTTGTGAATTTGGCCCGCTCTAATTTGAAGTCTTTAAGGGAAAATCCTCATTTGCATTCTGATGCCTCCTTGCAAACTATTGAGCAGGCAGCTTTGAAGGAGTTGTCTAGGGCAATGAGTTTAGAAGAGGAGATGTTACGCCAAAAGAGTAGGCAGGATTGGATCTCCTTGGGGGATCGGAATACTAAATTCTTTTATAAAGCTATGAAGGCGAGGGAAAGTCATAACAGTTTGTCTCATTTAGTGGATGCAAGGGGGAGGCTCTCGAGTACCTTTGATGGGCTAAAGAAGGATGCTATTGATTTTTATGTGGGGCTGTATAACCAGGATAACTATGCTGATGCTTTCCCTCCCATTACAACTAAGCGCATTCTTACTAAGGAAGCTTCGGCATGGCTGATCAGGAGGATTTCAGGTGAGGAAATCAAGACAGTGGTTTTTCAGATGAACCCTGATAAGGCCCTTGGCCCTGATGGATATAATGCGCATTTCTTTCAGCGCTATTGGTATAGGATTGGTGATGATGTTACCTTGGCGGTAAAATCATTCTTTGCTTCGGGCTCCCTTCTAAGGCAGGTAAATCATACCAATCTCACTCTAATTCCTAAGAATTCAAATGCTACCACCCTTAGCGACTATAGACCTATCGCATGCTGCAATGTTTTGTATAAAATTATTAGTAAGATTATCTGCAATAGGCTCAGGGTGGTTATTCATGAGCTTATCTCTCCTAATCAGGCAGCCTTCCTTAAGGGGAGGTTGTTGTCGGATAGCTCCCTTATTGCACATGAGCAGATTAGGGATTTCAGTAGCCCTATGGGGGGAAGGGCATGCCTTAAGCTGGATTTGCGGAAAGCCTTCGATTCTGTGAACCGTGCTTTCATTCTTCACTTTATGGGTCAGATGGGATTCCCTCAGGTCTTTATTAGATGGATTAGTGAATGCATTAATTCGCCCACCTTCTCTGTGATGGTAAGGGGCTCCCCAGTGGGTTACTTTGAGGGCAACAGGGGTATTAGGCAGGGGATCCACTTTCTCCTTACCTATTTGTTATTGCTATGGAAGCTTTCTCTATTCTGATGGCTAAATCGTTGGGGTGTGGTGCTCTCCTGCCTATGCGACGTTCTGGTTCCATTTCGAATCTTCTGTTTGCGGATGACCTGCTAGTGTTTTGCAGAGCCAATCTTAAATCTTTCAGGTGTATCAAGACCATTCTTTTGGAGTTCAAAGTCTTGACTGGGTTGCAGGTAAACTGGGACAAGAGTTCGGCTATTTTTAGTAAGGGAACCAAGGACAGATCTACTCTAGCGGATTGTTTGGGTATCAAAATTTCTGCCACTTTTAGTACTTATCTTGGTCTCCCATTATCTTCCAAATATCCAAAGGCGCCAATGTACGGGAGATTGATTGATAAATACAGGAAGAGGCTTATGGGATGGACATCTACTATGTTATCCACTGCTGGGCGGATTGAGCTGGTTAAGTCTGTAATTTATGGAATGGTGGCGTTCTGGATGCAAGCCTATCATATGCCATATACAGTTGTTCGGGAAATTTCTTCCCGTTGCAGGCGTTTCATTATGGGTCCCTCGCGGGCATGGTCTTGGAAGGATATTTGTACCCCAAAAAATGAAGGAGGAGTTGGCATTCGTTTATTAGAAGACCTCAATGTCGCCTCGGGGGTTAGGCTAACATGGAGATTCCTTACTTCCAAGAGCTTATGGGCTAAGCATATGAGAGCTAGATATGATGGGAATGCTGGGTTCTATGCGGCTAGTGGATTACTGACGCATTCTGGCACTTGGAAACACATGCTTAACTGTAGATTGGCTTCCAGTAAACTCATAAGGCGTGTGGTGAAAGACGGACGCTCCACCCTCTTCTGGCATGATTCCTGGCTTGATTGTGGCCCTCTCAAACATCTTGTTGCGGTTCCCCTGGAATCACATATGAAGCGAGTGAGCGAGTATTGGGTCCAAGGGACCTGGGTCAATGACCCTGATTTAAGCAGCATCCGGCATCATCTTGCTAGTGTGACTCTCTCCCAGGGATCTGATTCTTGGCGCTGGGCGCCAGCTTCCGCAGCCAACTATTCGCAAGGCTCCTCGCATGGCCCGTTGCATCATGGAGCTGTGCATCTGGCCGCTGGGGACATTCCATGTGCATCAGGTCGCATGGGTGCGGCTCCTCACAGCAGTCATTGTCCGGGGTTGTTGCAACCCGACGTGCCGAGATACCCGACTGGTAATCAGCGCATGATGTCTGAAGTTGATCCATTCTCTTTTAAGGCGGCCTGGGAAGGTGTTCGGACGCGGGGGAGGCCATTCCCCTTCTATAAGTTGGTTTGGTTTACAGGTCATGTTCCGAAATGGAGCATCACGCTCTTGCGTGCGTTCAGGGGTAAGCTTCTAACAAAAGATCTTATCAGCAAATGGGGTCTTAACACATCATTTAATTGTGTTCTTTGTGGTGGTAATTTCATGGAAGATTTGAACCATTTATTCTTCTCTTGCCCCTACACGGGTTACCTGCTCAAAAGGTGTATGCTAAAACTGAATGTCAATGATCAGTTTGGCAGCTCCTTGACTGATATTGGCGATTATTTCTTGGCAAATTTTGGGGTTAAAGGAGTGCTGAGCAGAATAGCAAAAACGGCTCTTTCTTCGTTGGTGTGGCAGGCAGGGTGTTCGAGGGGAGGAGCAGAGGGAGAGCTGATATTTTTGAGGCAATAGCTGCTGATGTCAGAGTGGCTATGGTAGGCCAGGAGTCTACCATCTCCGAGGAGGCAACCGTTTTCGCAAATTGGGAGATTAGAGATTTGGGCTAATGAATGGTTTGTTTTGTTTTGTTTTGATTACATTCTTTGTATAGTATGCGGAGGGAGGGGGATCTCTAATAAAGATTGACGGCGCTTGTGCCCTCTCCTCTTTTTATTGATTCCCCCTTCCTGCTCGCTGTATACTTTGTACGTTTCTCATGTAATAACGATCTACTAACTTTCCAATATATATATATATATATATATATATATATATATATATATATACGCATATATATGCCCACGAGAGGGTGTCCTAGTGGTAAGTCATTCCGCTCCAAAGCCAAGGGGTGCGTGGTTCGAGGCCTATGGCCGCTGTGACTTGGTAATTATTGTGGAATTTGTTGTGGAATTATTTACCCTGGGGCTACATCTCCCCTCTCGGACTAACCCGGGGGCCGTTGGGGGCACGGCGGTCACCCACCAGTTTGCATAGTCTCGACCGGGCTCTCGCCTTACCCTCCTAAAAAAAGCCGAAGGCAGGGGGAGGGGGTTGGGGATTTTTCTGGGTTTTCAAAAAAAATATATATATATACGCATATATATATTGATTTTATTGGTTTAAAAATCATATTAAATAATCTAGAGACCTGAAAATACACGGTAAGCGCCAGAAAATCCAGCGCATCGCGTAGAATACGTAGACGCTGAAATCATCCCAATCTGAGACTTATATATTTAAAATGTTTTTCAAAGAATTAAGTGATTAATTCTAAATTGCTTTTAAAATTCGTATCTTCTAAAAATACGCGTATTTTTCAAATACAAAAATATCTTTGTGTTCTACTAATCGAGACGAACATTTTGACCTATCATATGAATATTTCTGACGTGTATATTTTTCTAAATAAATCTTTGAACAATTACGATAACAAAAATTTAATTTAGAAAATTAATTTTTAATTGATTCTAAGATTATAAAAATTATTAAAAATATCAATGAGCTTCAGAAAAATATTTTCTTCCTATATAAAATTAATTACCTCTCTTCTAGCCAATCTAAAAATTATGGATATGTCTTTTGACCGGTTTTAAGATACAATAAAAATACGAACACGTTAAGATAAATAGATAAAAATTAGCGTAACCTTTAACCAATGATTTCTTGTGAATGCATGTACCAATTCTCGTGTACCAGCACCCTTGGAAGCTTTAGCTCCAGCCCCGGTCTACTACGACAACCTCGAAACCAGTAAGTCATAATGAATTCTAAATTGAAAATTAAATAGTGTACTTGTATGAACTTAGGACATCATATAAAGCCTCAGAACGGCTATTGACCTGAACAAATGACTATGGATCTAATTAATTAGGGAACTATGCAGAACGACTTTGACTCGAAAATACGACATTGTCAACTGTCAACTTAGGTGGTTGTAACACACGACCATATACTTGGGTAAACTATGTACTAATGGAAATACCACTTGCTCGAAGCCTGGAATTAGCCTCATAGTTATTGGACTTGTCTTTATCCTCAAATTTCTTAGCATCCGCTTTGCTTTGCCTTCTTGTTTTCAATAAGAAAGTCAATCAGTGGTCCTAGTTTAACTATCATAGTGGTGTAGATCTAAAGTAGGGAACTACCTTACTGCTTGTTAATATAATTAATTGAATAGATGTGATGCTTGGCATTATTAATATTGATACCACTCGGTGTCTAGGATCATTTGCGCCAAAGTTTGGATCACACTGCTTGTGGGGATAGTGACATGCTTGGCCAAACCTGACTGGCCGTGTATGCATAGATCAATGTTATAATTCCAATTTATCATCCATTTCCAACCATTAATTATAAATACTTTAAAAAGAGTAACTTCAACCTTTTTATCACCATGATAACTCCCTCACCCTTATTTACCATGTTCTGATGCTTACACTTGAAAACCATGCATGGACTTTGGATACACTTGTTGCATGATTACTCACGTTAAAATAGTCACATCACCTGCTGCATGCCATCTATGACTCAGTGAATGCTAACGAATAATCTTGTGGAATATCATGTGGTGCATCTTCTGGAACATCTTGTGGAACATCTTGTGGAATATCTTGTGGAATATCATGTAAGAAACATGTATATAGAACACTTGACACTTTACTGGGTTTGTGGTAAATCATAGTTTGAGAGAGTGTGGGAGTGACTGGAGTTCATCTACATGTCCAGCTGCATGTGTTTCGGCAATCCCGTCCCGCTTCCTGTGTGTCGGCAAATATAACATGCTGCCCGTGTCAGCATCCTATCTAGCTGCCTGCGTTTCGGCATTTATTTTGGTAAGTGCACCCAGGCAAGAGATGAACTCAATGGTTGCATACCATACACTCTGACTTGAGTCAAATAGTTCTAGTGTAGCTATAACTTGCACAGTCACATTTACTTTATGTATTGCATGCATGTTACTTACCACACTTGTGTAGCCACTCGTACTTTACTTATCGCTCTTGTATGCATGACTGCATTTACTTTACTTGTCGCACTTGTCTATAGCTACTTCCTTAGCATGTTTCCTTACTTAGCATGATCTATACTTGTACACTGCTTTTATTTCTATTTTTAGAATTGTTGTGACTTACCTACGGTTCCATCTTAGTGGCACCACAGATGACACACCTGTTGAGGTAGATGTTCTTGAGTTGGCAGAGACAAAGTTCATCCCAGAGGCTGCAGATTTTAAAGTTCGAGTTGTGTATTTTCAACTGTACTTTCTTTTCTTTAATATATCCTTGTTGTACAGTATGGATTGTAATAAAATGGACACTATTTGAATATTTTTGTACATCTATGCATCGTGGCTATATTGTTTTCACTGGTGATCTGCAGACCTGCAAATAAATCAAATAAGTAATGTCCCCCGAAAGCAGGTCGTTACATGGTTGCACCATATAGATGGTATCCTTAATGTCTCTATTGAGAAAGGCTGTCTTTACGTCCATCTGATGTAACTGTAAGGTTGTCGTGCTATGTTTGTCTAAACATATTAGACCCGCAGCGGAAGCGGAGGTTTAAAATTTATACACTAGCATACAATCCTAGCCACAAGATCTATTACTACATAACAAACTTAAAACTGCGTTTAGAACCTCGTACCTTTTTGGCACGTATTCCCAAATGAAAGGTGGAACGCTCCAAGATCCTTCGGGAGATGATGCAAGTCTTGCATGTCCACCCGCACCTTAGTTGAATCACCTTGATGATTAGCTCCTTTCAATTCCTCCAGTCGTCCGGGAACTCGAACCGATCTCCATCGATTTGCTAGAACGAAGGAAGGGGAGAAGGAAAACTTTTCTTTTATGGAATTCTCTACAAGCAAAGAGAGGTTCACTACAATAGTGCATTTGCCGGGTTAAGGTTCACTACAATGGTAGAAAGAGTGTGAACAAGGGGTAAAAGCTCTAGGGCATGGGGAATCCCCACTATTTGATTAGGGTTAAGGTTAAACTAGTAATCGATAGGTTGCCGGGTTCATTGGGACTCGGGAGAGGTCGTGTGACCTAAGGGCATTTGCCTATCCCCCACTATCGTGATGCATGATAGGTTATTCCCTTATGTCATGTCCTACCCCATGCTGTCGCGATGGAATGGTAGGCCAACCCAACCTACACCGACGTCGAGGGTCTCCGATGCGTCGGTGTACGTTGGGCACATTACGCTCGACGAATATTCCCAATCTTCCTCCCACCCACAGTGGCGTTGGGGATTAGACCTACATTGAGAGAGCTCTAATCGGTGCCGTTGGGGTTCATTCACACCAATAGTATGGATCATCGTAGGAATCGGATCCCCGGATCGGTCCCGACTTTTGATTGGCGGCCGACCCGATCACCCCGAAGGGAGAAGTTGAATCTACGACGATAATAATCATCCCAATGTACACCTCATCTCAACTAGCCCAGCAACTAAATTAGTTATTTGGTTTAACCCATGGCCCTAATCCAATGGGTTCATCCCATTGTCCCAGATAAAAACTACTTACCATCCATCGCAAGAGAAGGGGTTTCTAGCGACGGGTAAGCGCTCAAAGCCATGGATTCAAGTTATAACAGCAATAGATGATAAAATAGGGCAGTAACAACACACACACACACACACACACACACACACACACACACACAGAGAGAGAGAGAGATAGAGGGAGGGAGGGAGGGAGAGAGAGAGAGAGAGAGAGAGAGAGAGAGAGAGAGAGAGAGAGAGAGATTCTATTAAGGAGAGAGAGAGAGTATTACACTAATAAATGTTTAGAATAGTCAAAACTACTAAATAAAAGAGTTAGAATTCTTACAAACCGGCCCAAAACCCTAGAAATAACTGAAAAACTGCTGAAAGATAGATTCTTCTCGCAGGAGGATGAAGGGGCGCTTATATACACGCGCCCAAAAGACAAAAATACCCACCAAATCCACCCTAGAAACTGTAGGAATGGGGTTTGACGCGGCCGCATCAAGAAACGATGCGGTCACGTCGTTTCCTAGATGAATGGGGGAACTAGGGGCTTGGCCACGCGGTCGCGTCAATAGAGACACAGCCGCGTTGAAAATGGTCACGCGGCCGTGTTGTCTATTGCCGCGACCACGTCGTTCTGCTCTGGATGTAGCAATCTCGTAGCCACGTCGTCTTCGTTCACACGGGCCGTGAAAGTCTCTGATCTTCAATCTTTTCTCCACTCTAGAAGTCTTCTGGCACGGCCGTTTGATGGAAATTGATGCCGCCTCGTCATGGATGCTTCTTTGGCGGATTGATGCGGTTGTGTGGACATGGTGGCGTGGCCGCGTGGAGATGAATCCTTAACAAAAATCTTGTCCTTTGCATAGTCGACTCCCCGGCTTCTCACCTTTCGCCTCTTTGTGCTAAGATCTTGCTATATGATCCATAATCGGCATATATCTTCTGCAAAGCATGTGAGGGACCACAAAAGTAAAAGAAGAGACAAAAATGGGGAAAACAGGGAGGAATAAAGAATGAAACGGAGTAAAACGTGCATGAAAAAGAGTGGAAAACTATATACAATAAATACTCATCAAAATCCCACGTGCTAAACTCTTCCTTGTCCTCAAGGAAGACAAGCGAGAGCGTAGATCGGAGGAATGCAGTCAACATGCAAATGATGTGATGGAGCTTCGAGAATTTTCAAAAATCAAGGATATATATGTAAGTGAAATGAAAATTTGAATTTGAGAAACTAAAACACTCAGAAATATTTCCGTCGATGAGAATATGTTCCTAGGACGTCATCCCTACTCAAATCGCCAAGTAATACACTAGGCGACGGCCATACTCGCATTCTAAGACATTTCCTCTAACCCGACCTTAGATTGAGCATGTATGAACCTAAGCATCGCTGATGTGCCAGGAAGGAAAACTTCAATCTCCATCTGACGAATGTCACCACGAAGTTCTCTCTGTGCTGTCATCATCATCACTGCTGGCATACGGCTGAGAGCATTAGGTATGATGTAGACTTTCCCATGATGATACTGAAGGTCAATATCGTAATCAGCCATCAACTCAAGCCATCTGTGCTGCCTCAGGTTAAGCTCTTTATGAGTTAACACATACTTCAAACTCTTGTGATCCATGTATATCTTCACATGCTCACCCAGAAGAATCTGTCTCAATAACTTCAATGCATATATCACTATGCTAACTCCAAATCATGCATAGGATAGTTGCACTTGTGATTCTTCAATAATCTGGAGGCATATGCTACTACACTACCATGCTGGTGGATAACACATCTCAATCCTCTGCTAGACGCATCACAGAATATCTCGAATCCTCCCGAGTGATCTGGAATTGTCAAGACAGGTGCAGTGATCAGTCTCTTCTTCAGCTTATCAAACGCTCGCTGACATTCCTCTGACCAATTGTAATCAATATTCTTCTTGGTAAGATGAGTCAACAATGCAGCAATCTTAGAGAAGTCCCTGATGAAATTTATATAGTACCCAGCAATCCCAAAAAACTTCTGATCTCCGTGATTGACTTAGAAACTGGCCACTTCTCTACTGTAACAACCTTCTCTAGATCCACAGCTATTACATCTATTGATATGATATGTCCATGGAAAGCAACTTTGGATAACCAAAACTGACACTTGCTATACTTGGCATATAGTTGGTGCTGCCTCAGAGTCTCCAAATCTGTCTTCAAATGCTCAGCATGATCTTCTCAGTCTTTGAATATACCAAATATCATCAATGAAGACTACCACAAACTTGTTCAGGTATTCATAGAAGAATTGGTTCATTAGCCTCATGAAAGTGGCTGGTGCATTAGTGACATCAAAAGGCATTACTAAGACCTCGTAATTGTCGTATCGAGTTCGGAATGTAGTCTTCAAAACATCAGGCCCTATAACCTTCACCTGGTGATACCCACTTCTCAAGTCCAGCTTCGAATATACTCGTGATCCACAAAGCTAATCGAAGATGTCATCAATCCGAGGAAGTGGATACTTGTTCTTCTCTATAACCTTATTCCATTCCCGGTAATCGATGCACATCCTTCGAGATCCATCCTTCTTATTAACCAACAACACTGGCGGTCCCCAGAGAAATACACTAGGTTGAATCAAACCATGCTCCGACAAATCCTTCAATTGATTACGAAGCTTGGCCAGTTCTGGAGGAGCCATACAATATGGAGCCTTCGCAATCGGTTGGGTGCTTGGAATAATATCAATGGTGAACTCCAAAGATCTGTCTCGAGGAAGTCTGTAGATCTCATCTGGGAAAACATCACGGAAATCTCTGACAACCCTTGGCAATACTGGTTCAACTTCCCTCGCCATCATCACCGCTTCTATTAGATTAGCTTTGAACTTCACTTGTCCGAGTGTATTACTACCACTGATAAATTCAAACTCTGGATGACCATGAATCTGAAATACTACCCTCTTGAGTCTACAATCTATAGTGGCATAGAACATTCCTAACCAATCCATACCAAACATAGCTTCAAAACTAGGCATCTCCATGACTAGAAAACCAGCTTACATTCTTCGTCCACAGATCTCCATAGGACACTGACGACATCCTGAAGAACTGTGGAGTAATCCATTTCTGGTGTGGATGTTCCAACTAGAGGCAATGGAATCTACTACTATAGAATGCCTAGCCACAAATTGTTGAGACATGAAGTAATGTGAAGCTCCAGAGTCTAAGAGTGATAGGGCGAGAAAAGAAGCAACTCTACAATGCCTAAAGGAAAAACACAAATCTAAATAAGAATCTAACATCCTAGTCATAGCAAACATCATATCACACTAACCAAAAATGAAAGGACAATCATTGCTCAATGAAAGAATGGAGAAATACCAGTGATGACTCGTCGGGTATCCTCGGCTTCTACAGCCGTCATCATATAGGCCTGTCGCCTCAACGCTGCCTTCCTGGATGTCTGCTGCCAGGTAGGCATAGGTGGTCCTTTAGGGACTTTGGTACCAGGAGCTGATGGTGATGGTAATTGAAGTCGATGTGGAGCAGGTGGAAGGGTCATCTATTGCATCGGCCTTGCTGCCACTAATCCTGAGGTCTAACCCAGTCGATGACACTGTCTGTCGATGTACCCGGTCTGACTACATGTGTAGCATTGCCAAGTAAGGAATCTACAATCCTTCTTCTCATGCCCTGGCTTGCCACAATGCTGGCAAGATACTCGGCTCCGAGGTACTGGTGGAGCCCGAGCCTCCTGAACTAAGTGGTCTGAACCGGCCTCGTAAAGCTCCTTTGTTGTCCAGTAGGGAGTCTCTCTACTACTGAGGGTGCCCGTCCTACACTCCTCAGGTGTGTCTCATGCATCCTAACTGCCTTCATTACGGCCTCATGTGTAGACAGGTCCAAGGTGGACATGGGTACTCTAAACTCTGGGTTCAATCCCATCCTAAAACGCCTGGCCCTGGTAGTCTCTGACTTCACCAACTCCGGAGCGAACTTGCTCAGAATGAGAACTCTATATCGTAGGCATCCTCACTCCGTCGCCCCTGAGTCAAGTGCTCAAACCGTAGACGCAACTCATCATTCTTCGTCTCAAGGAGAAACTGTGACTCAAATAGCTCCTTGCACTTCTCCCACAAGACTAGTCCGGTGAAATGCAACTCCTGTGCATCCCACCAGTCTCTGGTCCGAAGCGTCAACTGTCTCTTTGTGGCATCCACCCATCCATCTCGCGGATATCCAACTGCTGTCCTGTGTGTCTAATCCACTCGTCTACCTCCAGAGGACTCTCCTTGCCCGAAAAGGACTTCGGATGCAATGCCTTGAACTATCTGATACCTCTCGTCTTCTGTGTCGGGATACTGGCTAACTTCTTATCCTGCTGACTCAACTGCTCTAGTATGCCCATCAGGACTTTCGCCATCAATGACGACTCAGACAAGGCTACATCTGAAGCAGGAGTCATATTCTCTGACATTCTGTTCCCACTATCCATACTGTAGGAAGGAGCAGAATAAATAGAATTCAGTACAATATTAACATATCATAATGTTGGAGCTTTACTAGTATTATTATTACGTACATCGTAGTGTGAGCAAACCTGTATGAGCCACCATAAAAACGTGTCATGCCCGGCTCTCTTAAATAAGGAAGACATGTAGCTGACTAGGCCGCAGTAGTACTCAGACACTAGCGTCGAGCCCCTAACGCCCAAATACTACTATACATTAATTGTGATTTTAAATAGAAATATTCATGTAGGACACTACGACATACTGGAATAGTATAGAAGTAAAGTAAAGTACAATGCTCCAAAAGAACTAAAATCCACAAGTACTGAAAAGAAATACTAAACTGTATTACATATAATAAAAGTACATAATACAACTCCAACTGTACATGGGTACAAAAGTACAAAAGTGGGGAAAAGTCAAAAGGAAACCCTAACCCTAAAAAGAAACCAAAAGGGTCCACACACAATACAACACAATTCCTAGTCTACCCTTGGGAAGTCTAGGTGGACAAGATCTTTGTCATTCTCCATCTATACCGTTGAGGACGGAGTGATCTGCTGAACACTGGTCTGCTCTGGTGTCTCTAACTTTGAACCTGAAAAACATAGATGTGACACGTCAACGTGTGACCCAGTAGGATACCTAACTAAACTAGGTAGGACCCAGTTTAGAACGGGACTACCTATCTAAGGTGGTGGTCTACAGAAGTAAAGGGTCTACAAAACAAGCATACTTAAAAGAACACATCACATTGTGCAAGTTCTAAAAGTAAATTAAAGATCATGTCAACGTGAGATAGCAGTAATTATGGATTAATGAAAATTACATTAAAGTTATTAATTTGTATGTTTGAAAACCCGTGTAAAACGTAGGACACTTAAGGAGCTGGACTTCACCCAGGATGGGTGAAAAGTGGTATCCCAAATAGCGACACGGGCACTATAGGGGCATCTCGTAACTCCCCCTTTTGGGAGTGAGACAAATCCTTGGTTTTTTGTCCTGAAATGGAGGAAACCAATCTATACCTCATGGTGCATCACGAGTACACTTACAGGCCTCTCTAACTCTGCCCACTCCCCCTGCCGGTTGTCGGAAGTGTGAGTGAGACTACAAATCATGTCCCCTCCTTAGTGCCTACTTTTACACGTGTTCCCCCCAAACCCATAGCTAGAGATTCACCCATTTTAGAATGGACTGAAGATTCCAGACTCTTGCACTCTTCTCACTCTTAATTTCAATATTTCTTGATACTTTTATTTTAGTAGTTTCAATACCACTTTCACACTTCATATTTCATTTCTCCATGAAGATCATATCGTGAACATCACTTTATGTTCATTATTCACTTGGTTATCTCCTTATACTCATTCATCATGGCTAATTACTTTCATTTTCAATATGAAATTTCACAAGAGAAGAAGAAAAAGGATATCATGCTTGTCTTATTTGCATACATATAGCATGGAATTCACTTTTGTAATTTTAACATGGATTTTTGGCATGTAACAGATTTAAATCATCATATGAAAGGTATCCATAACATGGGAATAACATAGCATGCAAAGCAGGAATAATCACAACTCAATTTTTTGCCAAAAGCTGGAAAAACTTGGCCACACTGCCATTTAGGTCTTCCACACAGCTGTGTGGAGTGCTCCTGGGAAAAGTCAACAAAAACATCCACGGTCGTGTGGTTTCATTCACACGGTCGTGTGGAGTTCTACAGCCTAAGGCTCATCACAACAGGGTCACACAACAGTTTCAAGTTTGACACGACAGTGCGACTAGTAGAGCGTTGAAGTTCGCTTATCGCGTCTTCGTTGACGCGGCCAAGGGATTCGAGGGTCGACAAATATGTGTGGTAGTTTGACACGGCTGTATGGGGTCAAAATTAAAGACACTGTCATTCTACGGCTGTGTGACTCTTCTGATGGTCGAACGATCACCACACGGTCATGACTCGATCGTGTGGGTGATGACACGGCTATCACACGGCCTTAACTCGACCGTGTGGTTCTCCCTGTTGTTAATTTCGATAGTGATAAAAATTTAACTTACGCGATTCTAATCTAAATACTAACTAGCCTATTAAGAATCCTACCCGCGCTTGTCCTTCAACAATTCTGGGGCCTTTCTTCACCTTGAATACCCTATGGTCCTTAGCTCCTTCTACTCCATAGATTCAACAACTAGGTTTTGGATTTGGGTTGCGATGTTTGGCTTTGGTTAAGGAACGACACCATGGTGTGGCTGTCTGGGCTTGTGCATGAGTAGAGGGAACGCGTTTCTCAATTTTCTTCTCTTTTCTTTGATTTTTCTTCTAAAATTTTCCACTTTTAATCTTTACATTAACATAATTATCCCTCTAAAATCCTCATAGCTTGTGTTAAGGCCAAAAATGTCCGATACAGTTGTCAGACTGACGTAGGTCCCTCGAGCTGAGTTGGAGCCTCGTCAGTGAATGAAGTGGGGCCCTAGGTTGGAAGAACATGGGTCGAGTGATTGATGTAGATGATGATGCGGTGCTCGATCGACCCTTAGATAGCCGACCGTCGATCGTTCAAGATTGGGAAGTTCGGAAACGACCCTCACGGATGATGGTGGTTCGCCGATCTGCACCACAGGGGCACGTTAAGGGGGTCGGATCTGGGTTCCAACCCAAATCCCCTCCGATGCTTAAGTTAGTTAGGCAACTTAAGGATGAGAGGAAGCTAGGAGCAGCCGAGATCAACCTACAGAGGTTCGCCTCAGATATGTCGTCGCTAGCTCTATAATGTAAGAAATATCAGATGAGAAAGTAGAGTTCTTTGTCTTTGATCTTGTACTTTGAATTGGGAACTATTTTACCTCTGTTCTTTCGTTCATTTATAGGTTGTTCCTCTTTGATTGTATGTAACCGTCCCTCATTGATTCGGGCACGATCTCCTCCGAGATTCGAGATAACGACTGCCCATTTACTTGGCCCCATTAACCTCTCCTTGAATATTAGCGTAAGCCTAACGGTTGAACGATCTGTTCGTCTGACTCGACAACACCCTGCTTTGAGCGACGTGTATTGGGTTGTGGTGCCAAATGGGTCGGGTACGTAGATACTCCAGTAGGATCCGTACTCGTTCACTAAAAATGGCCCCCATCATTCGTGCCTCAGAAACTGCACTGATTGAGACCGAATGATGTGTAATCTCCTTAAATACGCACGGTTTTCGAAACATTTGATTTGATTTGTGCTGCCAAAACCCTTTCATCTTTGAATTGATCTCCACCGTTTCTGGTGGCTGGCTTCAGACACATGTCGTCTATCGACAGTCAGTCAGTTGAATTCCTTCGTATAAAAAGAAAAGCGAGGAAGAAGAAGAGATCTTTCTGCTTCGCCTTCTTCCTTGTTTCGAAAGCTTGCTTCGCCTTCCCATAGATTGCTTGTTCTTCCTAAGGTATTCCTCCCTGATCGACTTTGACTCTCTTTAGATCTGTCAGGTATGTTCGCTCCAGTCATAATGAAGGAGCCGACCTACGAGGAGCTCATGGCACGCCTTCGGCCTCCTCGATGCGAGAAAGTTCCTGAAAAGGAAAAAGGAGTTTGGATTGAACCTGACCTTTCCATTCGCCGGAGGGATCTGAGCTTAAAGGTTTCCGGAGTTATCTTAGAGATGGCCCTTAGGTTTTCCCTCGATCTGACTGCTGAGGTCTGGTGAGGTTGTTTCTGTCATCCTTTTAGGGTTAGAGTGCCTAATTCAGATGAGAGTGTGTATTTTCCACAGAAGAGTGAGGTTGGTGTGTATCTTAAAGCTTTTCGTCGAGGACTCCGGTTTCTTCTTCATCCCTTTATTATAGATGTTATGTGCTCTTCGGAGCTTTCCATTTGTAGACTCACTCCCCAAGCATTTTCCCCCTTAGTTGGCTTCATCGTGCTTTGCAAGCTCTGTGGGGTTCGACCATCCCTTGGACTATCCAAGTATTTCTTTCGGATAATACCCGACCCTCGCCAAGTGTGGTACCACATCGTTGCCCGTCCGGCAGTGAGGCTCATACACGACCTTCCGATTTTCGACCCTGGGTGGAAGGACACCTTTGTGTTTGTCATCCTTCCTGACCTAGAACCGATGCTCAATAGTTGGAGTTCTCCAAATCCTGAGCTTGCGAAAGAGTCTCGGCTATTATCAGATGAGGGCAGAGCCAAGTTGTCGTCGGGCGAGGCTGAGGCAGTAAAGCTTCTTTTGGGTCGACCGAGGCGAGAGAGGTCGACTCAGTATCTGCTGGACAATCATACGTTGAAGACCCTTTTACGGAGTCCGGATAATGTGTTTCGACTCTGTGTCTTCATGATAGCCACTCATGATAATTATGCCATTTGTTTGCAGATATGACGAACGAAAATCGTCGGAGCGGTGACTCTGGAGTGGATCGGGTCTGGAGGGAGCAGCGGAAGAAAAATAGGAGCGCCGAAAGGTCGTGCGTTCGTGCTACAAGGTTGGGCGCTCGTGTTGATGGGTCGAGCTCTTGATCTCCCCTTCCAGTCAACCAAAGCTCTTCTTTCGAGTGGAGGGGGGTGAGGTTAGGTAGAGCTCGAGGCCTTCTTCCCGTGCCCCCCCCAAGAGAGGCCTCGAGTCAGGCCTCCGTGCGGACTGATGTGCCCATTGCCTCTATTGTGGTCTCGGATCTGTTGGTGGTGGTCAACGTCGATGCTGCCGACAACGCTGAGCCGACCGAAGCTGTCGTCTAGAAGTGGAAGATGCCCTCTCATGGGAAGGAGGAGCCAGGAAAAAGGAGGCGAGTGGAGGATGAGGATCCTCTCCATTTTCCCTTGGAGAAGGGTACGGGGGTCACCCCTCTCGAGTCTCAGGGGGCGATCGAGACTCCTTCGGCGTCTCAGGATCTTGTGATGCCCCTTCTGGATCAGTGGCCCTGGGGCGGTATTGTGTCGCTCGTTCCTTTGGTTGGACCGATTCCTACGGAGTTTGATCGAGCGTTACTGCTCAATCAACTTTTGTCTCGCTCCCCTGGGTCGGTACGGGGTGACTTTACCAACCTCCCTTCACCGTTGGAAGGGAGGAGTCGGCCCTGTTGGACTTTGGGACGACTGCTTGATTAGTAGAGAACTCGATTCTCCTAGAGACCGGGAGCTTCTTCAGAGGTTGGACCTCGAAAGGGTGGCCAACTTCTTTATGGGGAGCGGATATCAGGTACGTCGTCTGCCTTCTGTCTATTGACACCTGAGTTAGCCATCCCTGACTAATCTTTTCTACAGATGTCTGTTCTCAGCGACGTGTTGCATCGTCAAGCTGTCGACTTGATCGAAGGAGGTCGGCGGGTGCCAAACGTAGAGCACATGGCATTCGAGCTTGAGGCTCAGGCGAGGGAAGTGGAGGAGGACCTGAAGAAAGCCTGACGTGTCCGTGTTTTCTGCTGTGTTTAACGACGATATCTCAAGTCCCCGGAGCAACGGGAGGAGTCACGCGTGATCCAGGGGGTCAAACGCCAAAGAATACATCTTTCAGCCCCTCACCCGATCGGTTGGTCATCTCCAACCGATCGGGTGATGCACGCGTGCACCACCCGGTCTCAGCCGGAGCTCAAGTGAAAGTCACCCGACCGGTTCACAGGTCGGTTCAGCGGGGGCCTGTTCTCTGTTTTTTCGAGCAGAATTCCAACCGATCGGGTGACTCTCACCCGATCGGTTCATCTGTAGCTGATGATGAGAAGCTGAAGGCACGGGCACCCAACCGATCACTTCACCCGATGGCCGGTAACGGATCACCCGGCGGCTAGTTTTTACTGCAAATTTTAGTATTGTCTTAATTACTCTATTACTTCCGCATTCCTATCGTCTGATTATGATTCCAACGGTTCATTTTCATTTAGATCGCTTTTTAATGAATTTTGTGAGTAGTTCCCAAATCTGGGATTTTGGTGGAAACCCCTTCGGGGGCTCTTCCCGATGCATCCATAGGGTTAGGAAATCGATAGGGATTAGGTTTCTAATGGTTACGCGGGGTGTTTCATTGCCATCGGCGGGAAAAAGACCGCCTTTGACCGTCGGGCCAAGGGGGAATAAACTTGGCGGTTGACTCCCTAGCCATAGCTCACGCCCTTAGCGTAGACGCCGAATCCTAGCACGCGGGAGCGGCAAGATGAGACGTTGGGAGTTATCGTTGCGAGCTTAGTGCTCCCAGAATCGATCAGTGTTAATGGACACGGGAGTGCCCACTGATCGAATCCGGGAAGTCCGGTGTATCATCCTGGGTACCGACCGGAATATCGGGCCCATGGGATGCCGGTACCACTTTCAGAGGCAACGTCTCACCATTAGACCCTAATTCCGATCGCTATCCATACCCGTAGGCCGTATCGGCGAGAGTCGCTCGTTGGAGTGGAAACCAAGGTCCCGGGTTTATTTTCTTATTGTTCATACCCTTTATTCCTTTCCGTGACAACCATCTACCGATTCGGGCTAGCTCGCCCACGGGGTGATTTTGGTCCTCCTTGACACAAGCACAACCTCGCCTCCCTGTGTTTGACCCCCAAGCCACACTACAACACCGTGTGCTTGCGGTTACAAATATTTTAAACCCCATGCCTGCCACGCGGCCACGCACGCGCGTGGCGGGCACCGGTCAAGTTTATGGCACCGTTGCCGGGGAGGCAACGTGCTTGTTATTTCAGGATCTCTTGAGCCCTAGTGTCTAGCTCTCATCCCTACCCCGCGATAATTTTCGCATTCTCCTTTTTCCTTTTTATTTTTCTTATTTTTATTTCTTATTTTATCTGTTTCTCTCCCACTTGTCGCTTCACTGGTGTTTGTTGTTTTTCATGCGCAGGAGTTCAAGAAGTCTCGACGACTTGATTCCCGTCGATCCAGAGATAAACACCACCCTTAGGCGTTTGGCCGCCGAGAAGCGAAGAAGAGAGGATCCCGAATCCATGGAGGAGAACACCCCGCCTCAAAAGTCTCTGCTGGAGTACTCGATGCCATCTATCGAGTCCACTTCCGCCATCCGTTCTCCAGCTATTGCGGCCCAAAGCTTCGAGCTAAAGCCGTCTCTGGTGACGTGGATCCAGCAGGATCAGTTTACGGGTGCACCCATGGAGAGCCCGATCAAGCATCTAGACTCCTTCTTGGAGAAATGTGACACCTTCCGGATTAATGGTGTCACGACTGAGGCGATCCGTCTGAAGCTGTTCCCCTTCTCGTTGCGAGGCAAAGCCAAGCAATGGCTTAGGGGGAAGGACCCCAACACTTTCAATACCTGGGAGAAGCTCTCCAACGCTTTTCTGACAAAGTTCTTTCCTCCGGGGAAGACCATGAAGTTGAGGAGTGAGATCTCCTCCTTCTCCTAGGCCAGCCACGAGTCCTTGCATGAAGCTTGGACGAGATACAAGGAGATGCAAAGAAGATGCCCTCACCATGAGCTTCCGAAGTGGCAGATTATTAATCTGTTCTACAATGGGCTGAGGGATGACCTAAAATCTTCTATGGACGTCGCGGCTGGGGGTTCCTTCATGTCTAGGAGCGAGGAAGATGTCGGACATATTCTGGAAAATATGGCATCCAACAATGAGCGGTGGTGCGACGAGAGAGCCACACCAAGATCTGGGAGTATACACAGAGTCGAGGACGTCAACAAACTTTCAAGCAAGTTCGACTTGCTTTCGACCCAGATCTCCGCACTAATGGTAGGAGCCGGTTGGGCCGGTACACAGCAAATTTCAGCGGTAGAATCCGAATTCTTTGGGGAATTCGACGGTGGTGACATCTCACCACCGTTGGATCAGGCGAGCGCACTATTTTACTACCCCACAGGAAATGCGCCGTGTCCACCAAGGACCAATTCCAACCCGGCCTACTCTCCAAGCAACCGGAACCACCCAAACTTCAGTTACCGGCCACCATTTCAGCCCTCGCTGCCTCAGCAGCCGCAGCAACAAACATATCAGCCGGCTAGGCCACAGCAGAGTCAGGTTCAGCAGCAACCATTTCAGCAGCAACCTCAGCAACAATTTTACGCCCCCAGGAATCAGCAGCAGCAGCAGTATGGCCAACAAAGGGCCGTCTCTCCGGTTGAGTCTCTCTTGACTCAATATATAACCAACCAGGAGAAGATCAATCAAAAGCTGGAAATGGGTCAGCGGGCCCTCACAGACCAAGTAACCCAGTTGGGGTTACAAGTGGCGAACCTTGCGAGGTCACAAAACCAATTGCCGCCACAACCGGAGGTGAACCCGAGGGGAGCAACCCAAATGTCGGCACTCGTGCACGAGCACGCAAATGTGTCCGCTATCGTTCTGAGAAGCGGGACACAAATCCTTACTAGAGTGCCCCCTAGCAAACCGGAAGCACCGTTGGTCGTTGAGCGACCGATCGAAAAATCAAACGACGCCGGTGCTTCGTCATCAAATCCTATGACTCCGGAGGGAGTCTCTGAAGAAGAGAAGAAGAAGAAGGAGGAAGGGAGCCCGAAAGTGTTCAAACCCGTTGTGCCATTTCCACAACGGTTAGCTCAGGCCAAAATTGATGAGAAATATGGCAAGTTCTTCGCCATGGTCAAGGACATGAGCTTGCAAATCCCCTTCCTAGAAGCAATCGAAACAATCCCCTCCTATGCGAAATTCCTGAAAGATTTGGTGACTAGAGGGTCTAGGAAGGAGAAAGTAGTGCTGACGGTAGAATGTAGCGCTCTCATCCAGAGGGCAAATCCGCCGAAACTCAAAGACCCGGGAAGCTTCTTAATTCCTTGCACGATCGGGGCAGTAACGATTCATCGTGCACTCGTCGATCTCGGAGCGAGTGTAAGTTTGATGCCCTTGTCGATGTATAGAAGGATAGGAATGGGTGATTTGGAGCCCACCGGTATGACCCTACAACTAGCTGACCGGTCGGTCAAATATCCGGTGGGGATTGTGGATGACCTCCCCGTCAATGTGAAAGGGGTGCATGTGCCAGTGGACTTTGTAGTCATGGACATGCCTGAAGACGCACACACCCCCATCATATTGGGACGGCCTTTCATGGCCACTGCTGGCGTTTTGATTGATGTGAAGAACAGAAAACTTTCTCTAAACGTCAGCGGAGAAAAAGTTGAATTTGATCTGGGGTTGTCCATGAAGTATCCCGATCCCCCAGATGACCCTCGGTGTAATTTGCTTGAGGTAGAAGAAGAAAAAGCTACTGAAGAGAGCTCCTGGGAGATTCTCTTAAGGAACCCCCCCGATGACTTGGGGGATTCAGAGGATGGAGACGGCCCCAAGAACAAAGATGCTGCTGGGAAAGCGAGTGCAGTAAGAACGACACCTCCCAGGTTCCCCAAGGCTCCTCATGCGAGGAGAACGGGGAAAGAACCCATGGGCCTCACTAAAGACGAGGTCCGGATCCTAAAGAAGATGGCAGGAAGCGCCAATACGAAAGAGAAGCCCCCGGATCCCAAGAACAAGGAGAGAGTGGTCGAGCAAATCTTTCTCCAGCCGCTGACTACTCCAAAGGCCTTCAGCTCCAATGAAGAAGAGATGCCGAACTTCGGGCATCACCCGTATCAACCACCGTGAACATCTCTTGCGGGCGTCGAGCCAACGACGTTAAACAAGTGCGCTTCATGGGAGGCAACCCATGTTCTAAACTTTTTCCCCACTTTTTAGTGTTATTTTTAACTTTATTTTATCTACTTTTATAAATAAAATCAGCCGCGAGAACACCCGTTCAGGGACTTAGACAATCTGTTGGTTTTTGCAGGAAAAAAGCCCCAACCGATCGGTTGATAACTCACCCGATCGGTTGGGATGTATCAGATACAAGCCGAGATCTATCCCCAGATGAACCGATCGGTTGAAGAATGAGGAGACCGGGTGACAGACCAGGTGAGCTGGGGAGAACTCTCGGGAAATTTTTGGGGAATACCAACCGATCGGTTGAGTTCGAGCGCGATCGGTTGAAGCGACCGGGTGAGCAGCCCTCAATTCTCGGGAAAATGAGTGGAGCGGCCAACCGATCGGTTGACAAGTCAACCGACCGGTTCGCCTGTAGCATTTTTTCGGCAAGAATTTTCGACCTAACCGTCAACCGATCGGGTGACAAGTCACCCGATCGGTTCGACTTAAAACCCTATATAAACCCCCGACCACCCATTCGTTTTCACCCTCGCCCGATCGCCAAAATCACCGTCGTTTCACCTTCCTCTCCTCCCCGACAGCCGATTCTCACTCCCCCACGTCGTCCACTCCTCCAATACTCCTTCTCTCCACCTCCTCCATCAACCATTCCATCATCTTCACTCTCTCTCCTTCCATTTCAAATTTCTGACCTAATTTCCCCCCCAAACCACACCCATTCGAAAATTCTTGCTGAAAGAGGTCGCCGCGGCTCCACGCTACTCTCATTGCGCAGTGTGGGGACATCTACGGGCAAGCTTCGCCACTTCGCTTGGGTACACTCGCTCCTAAGCTCATATTTCTATTTTTGCCCTATAAATTGTGCTTGCTCGTTTTGCTTGTGTTAGTGTGCATCCATTGCTTTTTGCACTCATTCATACACGCACACTCACGCATGGCTAAGGATAAGGACAAGGGTAAGGGGATTTTGCGGGAAGAGGAACCGTCTCGAAAGAGACGTAAACAAACACGTCCCCCTTCCCGCACACGAGCACTGACACTTGGCCCTCCCCCGCCTGTTATTCCCCCTGTGGACCCAATGCTGGGTCCGCATGGGTATATCTTTAGGAACCAGGAGCACAAGGATTTTTACCGTAGGCTCGATGCTCGGGGGCATCTATCTACTAAGTTTCCGCACACACAAACACTTGTCGATCTCGGTGTCTACACCGAGGTCAAATCTCTTTTCGCTAACTTAGGATGGTTGGCCTTTCTTAATGCATCTGCCGTATCTTACCCGGCACTCACCCTCGAATTTCTCTCTACACTTGTTTGGGAGTCCGGGTCGATCATTAAATTCCGGGTGCGTAACAGGAGTGTCACCACAAATCTGAACACAATTAACGATATATTTGGTTTCCCCAATCTTGGGGATGACTCCCTCCGACACTACGGGTACACGCCCGAGTTTAACGTCGATCAATTTTGGTTCCGCCTCACTCTGCTCCATGACTATCCCCGAGGAAGGGCCAAGGCCTCCTCCATCATTCATCCCGTGTTTCGTTTGGCCCACAGGATCATTTCATCTGCATTTTTTCCTAGGGACGAGTCCGGCACCGTGACTATCCCTGACCTTTTTATCCTTTGGGCCATGACTTTCCCTTTTGTCCGGGACGATGATGGGATTAGCTTCAGGGCCCCTACCGTCCCCATCCATGGCGGCGATTGGCTTGTTTACAAGCTACTCGAGATCAGCCGGGCCGGTAAGGGGAAGTTTTGTTGTGGGGGCATCATTACTATCATTTGCGCTTACCCCCAATTTAATATTCCCATCCCCAATAATCTTCCCACTGCCGCAGGACCCTCACAGCTCGATATTGATGTCCTGCGGCACATCCACATGATTAGACCCCACTCAGATGGCCGCTTCATCTTCAATTATGGCCACCCCCAGCCCCTTACACCATTCTCCCCAACCCCGCTCGCATGACCATTGCTCTTGTGGGAGATTGGACCTTCCCACCTGATCCCGACTTCCTAGCGGGGTTGAACCTTCCTTTTCTTCCCGCAGACGCACGCAGACCACCGTCCCCTGCCGCCCACTTAGGCGAGCAGGATATCCCTGCGTCTCGGGGAGATTTAGGGGCTGGCCCGAGTCGTCCTGTTTCTGCTCCGGGACCCATCACGTCTGAGAACCTCTTTGCGGCCATTTCTGGCCTTGTCTCCTGTGCCGGCATGACCACTGCCGCCGGCACCACTTCGACCTTACCTGGCGGCACCACCTCTGCCTCACGTCAGTCCACATCTTTTGGTCGCCGCCAGGTCTCTGCCCGTCTGGGTCTTGAGAGGGAGGTTGCTGCCCATCGTGAGCTCGCCATGTCCTCTGCCTCCTTGGACCCATCACCGTCCTCTTTCCTCACTCACCCACGTTTCCTCGCACTTGAGAGGAACGTGGCCGCCATTCTTCGCCTTCTCACTCATATCCACGGACCACCTCCACCTTCCCCACCTCCACCGTCACCACCTCGGTGATCTTCTCCTCCACCCTCCCATACATCCCCGCATCCATCACCTCCCTCACCACATTCTTCTCCTCCCTCATCTATTCGCGTCCCGGTATCCACTTCACCCCTCCCGACCACTTCCATCACACCCACGCTACCTCCTCCCTCCTCCTCCATCATTGCATACGTGCGTCGGAGGAAATTACCGGTGCGCTCCAGATCTCTTCCACCACCACCTACCACCGTCACCACCGCATCTTATTCCCCCATTTCTATTCCTCTCACCACCGCCTTGATCGCCTTCCTACCACCACCACCCACCTCCACCGACACCCTCCCATTGTTCACACCACCGCCGCACCTATTCCTCCACCTCATTCTCCACTTCTCCGCACATCCCCAGCCTCCCCCGACCACCCATCCACACCCTCTTCCGAGGAGGACGAGGACTCACCTTCTCCTGCTTCCTGATTTCACCTTGTTTGTTTTTGACTCCCCCTTGCATATTTCTGCATTTCACGATCACATTTTATTCGCTAGCACTGTCTGGTCTAGCTTGGGGGACGTCTAGTTTTGTGTGCTGTCGTGTTTTGTTGTTTTTCTCATTTTTGTGTGTGTGCTTGTTTTTCCCCTTTTGAGTGTCGTGTCGTGTGGTTTTATTTCGATTTTCGTGTCGTTTGATTTTGATTTTGATCTTTCTTTATTTTCAGTTTCATCTCTATGTTTTCCTCGTTTTCATTTCTTTTTGTGTCGGTGCGTATCCCCCCCATGTTCATTGCCCTCCCGTACTCACTCAAATTGCATTGAGGGCAATGCAAACTTCAGCTTGGGGGAGTCGCACTGTGTGCGTCATTTGAGTCCTTCTTTTTCGTTTTTGTGTCGTTTTCATCGTGTTTGTTATTTTTCTTTTTTTTCTCTTTTCTTCTTTTTTCTTTTTTATCTCTTTCTCCTAGAGATGAATCCTACGATGAATCGCCACAAAGTCACACACACACATAGCACGGCATCGATAGTCATATTCACTAACCCTAGGATTTCGAGTTCTCTTGCATTTCACGCATCGTGGGCCCACTTAGCTTTTTGTGAGTCGTGCGTCGTGCCTAGCTATTTGGTGTGCTTCTACTCTGTGATTTTATTTTATATACCTGTCCAGGAATGACCCCTAGATTATCATGCTTCGATTTGAATATGCGGTATTTGCTTTTACTATATGCATGCTATATTTATATCGTATATTTCAATTCGCATGCGTCGGGATTCCACAATTAAGGACTAGGATAACCCATTTAGCCTATGCTCTATTTAGCGAGAATAGTTTCCTTTGCCCAAGTGTTTAGATTTCGACTTCTTTTTTGTTTTACTTGGTGCAAATCCCCTCGTCGTGTACCGTTCTCCCACTTGGGAGAGTGCACATGTGTATAGCCAAAAAACCCAAAAATTCAAAAAAAAAAGGAGAGAAAAGAAAAGAAAAACCCAAAAAGAAAAGAAAAGAAAAATTTTGTATAGCCCAAAATCCAAAAAAAATAATAATACAAATACCCAAAACCCAAAAAAAAAATATCCAATGTGAATATTTTTCCTACCTACCGAGAATAAAGGGAAGGCGAGAATTTGCACCGAGTGTTCTACTCCACATCATCTCAACCCCCGTCGTTTTCGAAAACACTTGGCTTAGGAACTTTTTAGCTAGTATCTAGGCTATAGTGGCGTGATTTCCTAGACCCTAGTTGTGGAGTCCACGATGCATGATACGTTTCACTTCTTATACTCTTCTCATGCATGCTTGAACTAATATTCACCGCAATTTCAAATTCGAATCGGTATTTGGGTCATTTCCTGGATTTGCGTATATGAGCTCACAGCACATTGTAGAAAGCGACACCATCTGCTAGCACACGACCGCACTCACGCGTGCTTCACCGCGTGGGCCCACGACACTTATTTGGACTCGTTTTCCTAGGTTTAGTGATGTGATTTGACGTTTGCTTGCTTGGTGTGTCGTTTTCGATTTTGTTGGCTGTGACGGATGATCTAGGATATAGAGTTTTCTTTCTCTCTCTCTCTCTCTCTCTCTCTCTCTCTCTCTCTCTCTATTTTCTCCCTCCGAGCTCCTACTCTCACTCGTCTTCCTCGAGGACGAGGAAGAGTTTAGCTTGGGGGATTTTGACGTGCGTTTATGTTTCATATATTCATGCACGTTTTCTTTTGTGTTTCTCCATGTTTTCCGCCGTCTTTTATTCGTTTTCTCGTATTTTCTCGTTTTCTTTCACTTTTCTTTGTTTATTCATGTTTGCAGGAGATTGACCACGTAGGGGACATTTAACGACGATATCTCAAGTCCCCGGAGCAACGGGAGGAGTCACGCGTGATCCAGGGGGTCAAACGCCAAAGAATACATCTTTCAGCCCCTCACCCGATCGGTTGGTCATCTCCAACCGATCGGGTGATGCACGCGTGCACCACCCGGTCTCAGCCGGAGCTCAAGTGAAAGTCACCCGACCGGTTCACAGGTCGGTTCAGCGGGGGCCTGTTCTCTGTTTTTTCGAGCAGAATTCCAACCGATCGGGTGACTCTCACCCGATCGGTTCATCTGTAGCTGATGATGAGAAGCTGAAGGCACGGGCACCCAACCGATCACTTCACCCGATGGCGCCAAGATCCAACCGGTCACTCCAAGAACTCACCCGACCGGTTCATATGACCGGGTGAAAGCTCGCCATTTTCTGTTCATTATCTGTAACGGATCACCCGATCGGTTGACTTGTCAACCGATCGGGTGATACGAGAGTCTATAAATAGAACCCCTATGGTTCCAGAAACGGGAGGAGCGGCTAGTTTTTACTGTTTTCTCCTATTGTGACGGCTGTAATTTCTGTTCTTTTGTAAGTTGTCGGATCTTTCTCAAATTTTAGTATTGTCTTAATTACTCTATTACTTCCGCATTCCTATCGTCAGATTATGATTCCAACGGTTCATTTTCATTTAGATCGCTTTTTAATGAATTTTTGTGAGTAGTTCCCAAATCTGGGATTTTGGTGGAAACCCCTTCGGGGGCTCTTCCCGATGCATCCATAGGGTTAGGAAATCGATAGGGATTAGGTTTCTAACGGTTACGCGGGGTGTTTCATTGTCATCGGCGGGAAAAAGACCGCCTTTGACCGTCAGGCCAAGGGGGAATAAACTTGGCGGTTGACTCCCTAGCCATAGCTCACGCCCTTAGCGTAGACGCCGAATCCTAGCACGCGGGGAGCGGCAGGATGAGACGTTGGGAGTTATCGTTGCGAGCTTAGTGCTCCCGGAATCGATCAGTGTTAATGGACACGGGAGTGCCCACTGATCGAATCCGGGAAGTCCGGTGTATCATCCTGGGTACCGACCAGAATATCGGGCCCATGGGATGCCGGTACCACTTTCAGAGGCAACATCTCACCATTAGACCCTAATTCCGATCGCTATCCATACCCGTAGGCCGTATCGGCGAGAGTCGCTCGTTGGAGTGGAAACCAAGGTCCCGAGTTTATTTTCTTATTGTTCATACCCTTTATTCCTTTCCGTGACAACCATATATCGATTCGGGCTAGCTCGCCCACGGGGTGATTTTGGTCCTCCTTGACACAAGCACAACCTCGCCTCCCTGTGTTCGACCCCCAAGCCACACTACAACACCGTGCGCTTGCGGTTACAAATATTTTAAACCCCTTGCCTGCCACGCGGCCACGCGCGCGCGGCGGGCACCGGTCAAAGCCCTCGTGGTTAAGGTGACAGCCGAGTGGGCTGTTGTAGAGGCTAAGAATAGTCTCTCATCCATGTCGATCCTCCACAAGTCTGCCGAGCTCCAATGGAGGATGTAGAAGGCTCAGCTCGAGACGGAGCTTCACGCTTTTAAGAAGGAAGCGATCGAGCTCCGAGCCAAAGATTCCGACTCTGAGAGGTGGGGGGAGGCTACTGAATTTTAGGCCAAAGTCATCGAGCTTCAGGAGGCCACTGCGAAGGAGAAGGCGGAGCTCACGACAAGGTTTAAAAAGGCGATGGAAGCTTTCTCCAATGTCTTTGCACCCAGAGGCGCTCCTCCTCCCTCTTAGGCCAGCATGCCTTAGTTTAGGCTTCTTGCAACTTTTCTGTCTTCAGTACTTTTCCATTTGTAATGAAAATAAACGAAAACTTTTTGCAATTTTGGCGTGCTTTCGCATTTTTCTTTACTTGAATATATGCGTGTGTATGTCCCCTCAACGACCTAACTTCTAATTTCATAGAAATCGTAAGTAAGTTTTATCATTGATAAGTTAGGTGCATTCAATCGATGAACGCAATCTTTTAAACCATAAATCACGCTTCATTTGGTAACGAGGGATCTAGCTCCTTTGATTTAGAGCCAAAGAGTATGGTGGGTCGTTCAGTGGCCAGGGGGGATCCCTCGCTTATGGCTGATGACTAGGGTCGTTCGGTGGTGAGGGGCGAGGCCCCTTCGACTTACGGCCGACGAACGTCGTGGGTCGTTCAGTGGCGAAGGGGGATCCCTCGGCTTACGGCTGACGACGAGGGTTGTTCAGCGGTGAGGGGCGAGGCCCCTTCGACTTACGGCTGACGATAAGGGTCGTTCCATGGCAAGTGGTGAGACCCCTTCAATTTATGGTCGATGAGCGTCGTGGGTTGTTCAGTGGCAAGGAGGATCCCTCGTCTTACGACTGACAAGAAGGGTCATTTGGTGGCAAGGGGTGAGGCCCCTTCAACTTACGACTGACAAGAAGGGTCGTTCGGTGGCAAGGGATGAGGCCCCTTCGACTTACGACCGACGAGCGGGGTCGTTCGGTGGCGAGGGGTGAGGCCCCTTTCGGCTTACAGCCGACGAGCGTTGTAGGTCATTCAGTAGCGAGGGGGATCCCTCGGCTTACGACTAACGACGAGGGTCGTTCAGGGGTGAGGGGCGAGGGGTGAGGCCCCTTTAACTTACAGTCGACGACTAATGCTAAGAAAATTGTTGGACAGATATCAAAAAACGATCGGCTTTGTATTTATCATAAATATGCATAAGATAAAAGAAAAAGATAACCTTCGATCGATTGGTACATTTGTCCTTGTTGGATAATCATTGATAGTACTTCCACAAATGCTCCACGTTCCAAAGGTGAGGAAGTTCCTTATCATCCAGTGTAGCGAGTTGGTAGGTGGTAGGACCGAGCACATCAAACACTGTGTAAGGTCCTTCCCACTTTGCAGCGAGCTTCCCTTACTTGAGAATCTCGGGAGTGAAAACAGCCTTACGCAACACCAATTTGCCTACACGGAAGCTGTGTTCACAGACCCTAGAGTTGAAATAGCGGGCCATGCATCCTTTTTGTTCAATGAGGGTCGCCAGAGCCCGTTCACGGATCTCGTCTACCAGTTGTAGGTTGAGTTCGAGTCCTTCCGAGTTTCTCTCTTTGTCATAGTATTGGAGATGAAGTGATTGCTCATTAACTTCCACTGGGACGACAGCCTCGTATCCATAAGCCAGCATGAATGGCGTTTCACCCGTCAAGGTTTTGTGGGTCATTCTATACGACCATAGTATGTCGGGGATTTCTTCTGGCCAGGTCCCTTCGAGCCTGGTTATTCTCTTCCGAAGGGGTCTGATGATGCTTTTGTTGGCTGCCTCTACCAATCCATTCGACTTGGAGATGGGCGACAGAGGCAAAGTGCAGCTTAATCTTCAGCTTGAAGCAGAAGTCTCTGAAGCCGGCGCTGTCGAATTGTGTCCTATTGTCCGTCACAATGCATTGTGGCATGCCAAAACGACAGACGATTGACTTCCAGATGAAGCTACGAGCTTCCTTCCAGATGATCTGGAACATGGTCTCTGCTTCGATCCACTTTGTGAAGTAGTCGATCGTCACTATGAGGAACTTCCGTTGCCCACTCGCTTGTTTGAATGGACCAAGGAGGTCCAATCCCCACTTGGCGAAGGGAACTGGATTCATGATGTGGATCAGATCAGTTGGTGCGGCCGAGTTGATCTTCGAGAATTTTTGGCAAGTCCGGCATTTTCAAACGTATTCGACGGCGTCCTTGATCATCATTGGCCAAAAATAGCCTTGTCTCACGGCCTTCAAAGATATAGTTTTCCCCTTGCAATAATTTCCACAATCGCCCTCAAGGATCTCTTGGATCACATAGTGCGCTTCCTGCGGGGCTAAACATTTGAGGTAGGGAAAACGTCATAACTGGTCCATCGCCTCTTGTACAATGAAACATCTAGCAGGACGAATTGGTATGCCTTCTGTTCTAGCTTTCTGCCTCCACTGGGTCAATCGGCTTCTCTCCTGTGTTCAGGTAACGAATTATGGAATCCATCCAAGTGGTTCATTGGTCGAGGCTTAGCAGCTCCTGCTCCAACCCGCTAAGGTGTGATAGACATTGTACATACAATGTCCGACCGAGCCCCGCGGGGCGGATGATGCGAGCTTCAACAGGGCATCGGCTCGATGATTCTTCGACCTTGGTACAAGATGGATTTCCACGTGTCTGAACTTAGCGAGCTCCACCTTAGCGACTTGCATGTAACTCTGCATTGAGTCTTTGCGGGCCTCGAAGGTTTCGTTTAGTTGGTGGACGACAAGGCTAGAATCGCTAAGTAGTTGGACCATTTTGCTCATAGGGCTCGCGCCAATTGGAGTCCGTTGATGGCCGCTTCATACTCAGCTCCATTATTTGTGGTCTAGAAATTGAAGCAGAGAGCGTACTCAAATATATTGTCTGCTGACATTTGGACAATTATTCCGGCCCTGCTCTCGGTTTGAGTGGCCGAACCATCAACTTGTACGATCCAGGTTTCCTCGTCTTCAATTGTATCCGTTTGCGAATTGATACTTGTCGAGGGTGAGGGGGTAGCCTCAGGTAGTATGTTGGCAACACATACCTCTTCCTCTGGGCTGTCATTGTACGTGAGTTCGACAATGAAGTCGGCGAGAGCCTGCCCTTTGATAGCGGTCCTCGACTTGAACTGGATGTCGAATTCGCTTAGCTCAACCCCCCATTTGGTCATTCTCCCTGAACAATCAAGCCTCTTTAGGGTCTGTTCTAAGGGAGTGTTGGTGAGGACTAGGATGGTGTGCACTTCGAAGTACGGTCGCAACCTCCTAACAGATTGGATCAGCACGAAAGCCATCTTCTCTATCCTCGAATAGTTGATCTCTATGCCTCGGAGAACCTGACTGACGTAGTAGATGGGCCGTTGTATCCCCGAGTCTTCTTTGATGAGTGCGGAGCTTACAGCCTCCATGGTGGCAGCCAGATAGATGATGAGTTGGTCACCTTTATCTGGCTTGGTCAAGAATGGTGGGCTGCGAAGGTACTCCTTTAACTCGGAGAAAGCCTTCTTGCACTCTGCGTCCCACTCGATGACCATTTTGCCACTCCATGCGGAGGCTATCTCCTTCCTCAGCACTTTGAAGAAAGGCAATGACCTCTCGGCTGATTTAGACAAGAACCGGCCCAAAGCTGATATTCTTCCGTATAGCCTTTGGAGTTCTCTGATGGTCGAAGGCTCCTTCATCGTAACGATCGCATCGATCTTGTCAGGGTTGGCCTCAATCCCTCGATTCGTCAACATAAAACCGAGGAACTTCCCCGATCGAATCCCAAAGGTATACTTGGTAGGGTTCAGCCGAACGTTGTATCGCCGAATCTGTGTGAATATCTCTTGGAGATCTGCAATGTGATCCGTCGACTTTTTCGACTTGACCAACATGTCATCGACGTAGACTTCTAGGTTCCGACTGATTTGAGCCTCAAAGACTCCGTTCATCATGTGTTGGTAAGTAGTGTTGGGTTTTGAGAGACCCTTAGGGCACATTTCTATGCTCGTCCTATGTCGGACGGACGATAGAGGCAAAAAATAAAAGCAGCGGAAAAAAACGTTAAACTATTTAACGAAAGGCCCTAAGTGTTTCAAGACCCTAGCCATGATCTCTAGTATCTTGAGGTGGGTCCGACCACCCCAAGATAGATCTAAGCTAATACAATATTATAAATACTATACTTAATTAAACTACATACCCGAAAACTTGCTTGCACCGACAATGTGTAACGAACTGCGTCCCGAGCCGCTCCTCGTCCCGAGCTGAACCGCTTCCCGAACTGCACCGCGTTTCGAGGCGAGCAACCCCCTTTTCGCTGAGCCAACTACGTGCCGAAGAAAGTTTCACTCGAGCGGATCCTTCGCCAAGACTCCGGATCGTATCCGAGTCCCTTCGTGCCTTTGATAGAGCCTTTCAGGAGCAAGGAAGAAATATATGGGGAGGAGAAAATATTTATTTTAAGCTTAGATCCGAGCGTGCTCCAAATTTTTTGAGAGCTGATCAGATCTAGAGCTTGGGACGAGTTTAGAGGAGGGGGAATGTCCCTATTTATATAGGCGGCTGACCCCTCCCCTTTACTCCACTTCAGATGTGGGACTAAAGATTTGGAGTTAAAAAAGATTCAAGTTAGTTTGCCTTAACATAAGCCAAATTTCCATGAATTTTAACTCCCTCACTGTTGAGCTTCACAGTTGATACTGTTGGATCCTGTGGATGGCAAACAACACTAGAAGGGGGGGGGGGGGGTTGAATAGTGTTGTATAAATAATAAATCTTTTTCGTTCTTTAATCAATCAACACAATACAAAACCTTCTAATGTTGCCTAAGAAACCAAGTAGAGTGATCTACGCTTGGTTCTTAATCAACTTAATTAATCTTACAAAAATATAAAAGATAAACAACTATGATTACAGTCAAATAAGAGATCTTTACACAGCGGAATTAAATGTATAATCTTTGTAATATGCAAATGAACAAAGAATTACAAAGATATAATAATAACAAAGTAAATAAGAATTGCTTGCAGAGATAAATAATCAAACACAGAAACGGCAAACGCAAAGACAAGGATTTTTATCCTGGTTCCCCACAACCCTGGGTACGTCCAGTCCCAGACCAATCCGGTACGAGATTTCCACTATTGCCTTAGCAATACAAATACCTAACTCCACTCGTTAGGATTTCCGACCACCTAGACTTGTCTAGGATTTTACCCTTGCCTCACAACCTGAGGACTTTACCTTGCCTCACAATCCGAGGACTTTTCACAAACACCTTGCCTACAACAAGGATTTACAACCACCCTTATCATCAAGGGACTACAAGTAAAATCAAATCCAATACACCACAATGAATTAGTGGAGATTGGTTTTTACACCCAATAATTCTATAGCCAAGATTAAATTTGCAATAGTGCTTAACGTGGCTAAAAGAATTTAAATCATTCGTAGATCACACAAAGAATATGAATTTATTCAATGTGATCTAGAATCTAGATGTGTTCTTAGATCACACAAAGAATATGAATTATTCAATGTGATCTAGAATCTAGATGTTTCAAAAAATCCTTTGAGAATATAAAAAATCAAAGAGAAGGATTTTGAAAACCAATTTGCAATAGCCAAATAATAATAATGATCTTAAAAAGAATTATAAAGAATATAAGCAATAAGATCAGAAATAGAAAAACCGATTTGGCTATGAAGAACTTTGAGAGCGATGAGAACGATGAGATCTTTTGAGAGAATAATAATTTTGCTCAAGAGTAAATTGGTGAGGAAAAAGATCTCAAGGCTTCTCTATTTATAGAGCCAAAGGAGAATTCAAAATAATTCAAATCAAGTTTGACTTCAGCCCAAAAATTAAGCAATGAATAAATGAGAGAGTGAATCAAGGAATTCTGGTCGCACAGCTGGTAGTCGACTCCCTAACTTTGGTAGTCGACTCCCAGAGTGTTTCAGAAAAAAATCTGCTACAACTGGTAGTCGACTCCCTAACTTAGGTAGCCGACTACCAGACTATCATTTCTGGTAGAAGACAGAAATCAGTGTAATGAACTACTGGGTGTTTGTAGTTGACTACAAGTTGAAACTTAACTTCTATGAAAAGTATGCTCTCAAATAAGTTTAAAATGAGTTTTAAAAACATTTTAGAAAATCATTTTGTGTGTGTGCAAATTCTTCTTGGCTTTGACATAATCCTAAGAAAATGAAAAACAACTCACACACTAGACTCTATGAAGAACTTGAAGCTATGGTTGAGCTTGAGCTAGTTGCATATGCTTCGCTTGAATTTGAGCTCCTCTTTAGCTTGAGCTTGAGCACATTCTTTGAGCTTCATCTTTGAACTCTTCTTGTGCTTGAGCTTTGGAGTTGTGAGCTAAATTCATCTTCATCTTCTATGTGTGTGGTTGAAGTTCTTCTTCTCGGAGTATGTTTCGAGCTCCAATTAGCTTAATGCACAACCTACACACTTAAGTAGTATGATTAGTAATTTAACAACATTTGGCATGATCATCAACAAAACGAACCACTTGGGGTGGGACTAGATTCCCATCACTCTCCCCCTTTTTGATGATGACACCCAATTGAAAAACATATGAATAATATGAAATAAAAACAATGAGTAAGTGTACTTACTCCCCCTGCTTAGATGCAGATTATTATTCATTCATGTTTTTGCTTGCTTCACTTTTTCTCCCCTTGTCATCACAAAAAAAAACATAGTCGTATATATACCAAGTGAAGAAAAAAAATTTCATAGGCTCCCCCTTAAAGTTTGCATCATTGCAGTTGGGTCTCCCCCTTAATGTATGCATGGATTTAGAAATTGATTGGGAGCTCTTCTACTAATCCCTTATAGTTTTGGTACCTGAAAATCAAACAAATAATTTTGGTACCCTTTCTTTGTGGGTCCGTGGGATTAGTCATACATAATAATGTAATCATCAACCAAGAGGGAACCAAACCCAGTTGGGTTGAGATTTCCCATAAGTAAATTTATAATCTCTACAAAAATGAACATTGTTCATAAAACTAAAAATGTAATTTTCTTTCATTTGGACGGTTCCAATTTTGGGAATCCAAACTTTGACATATCCATTTTCAGTTTTAGGAACTCTAGCTTGATGATGAGAATTTCTAGCATTTTGATTGGTCATGTTATAACATAAGCCATGTTTACTAGATTGGGGTCTTTGTGATCTAATCAAGCTATCTAATTTTTCTTTACCTTTATTGAACCTAGTAACATTATTAACCAAGTCCTCATGCTTTGCCTTAATGACGGTCATGTTCTTTTCTAAGTCTCTAAACCTATTTCCTAGGTCTTTGAGTTCTACATTGAGCAACCTATTCTTTTCAATTAAATCCTTATTGTTGCTAATCAATTTTAGGTTCTCTTCTCTAATCTTTTCTAGCTCTTGATTAGTAGGATTAGAACCACAAGATTTATGCATCTTTTTGAGAGTTAAAAGCTCTTTGAGTTGGACCTCATATAATGCATAAATTTTATGAAATTCCTCCTCATAATCAATTTCATCATCATCGCTACTATCGCTATCACTAAAGGTATGGTAGGAATTTACCTTGGGGTCTTCCCTTGCCATGAAGCACATGTAGTTCCGCTCGTTCCTTTTGCTTGCTTTTCCTTCATTTTCGGAGGATGATGAGCTATCGGAATCCTCTTCATCATCGCTTTTATCCCAAGCTCCAAAAGCTTTTCTATTTGGCCTTATGCCTTTGTATGACTTCGTTCTCTTATCTCTGAATTTCTTTAGAGGACACTCATTCTTCATGTGGCCTGGCTTATTACATTCATAACAAATAACATCATTAGTGGTATTGAACTTACGGCTGTAGGACTTACGTGCTTTTAGGATTTTCTTGTATCCTTTGGAGATGAGTGCCATTTGTTTCTCCATCTCATCTTTGACTTCATTCTCGGACTCTTCCGTATCCGATGTTGCTTTGAATGCAAGGTTCTTCTTCTTTTCACCGTGTTCCTTGGTCTTTCGCTCTTGCAGTTGGAGTTCATATGCCATTAGATTTCCGATGAGCTCTTCCAAGGTTAGCTTTGAAGTATCGTTTCCTTCTTCAATGGCCGAAGCTTTGGATTACCATTCGGGAGCGAGAGATCTAAGGATCTTGCATATGTGATCCTCTTGTGTGTACTTCTTTCCCAATCCCGCAAGTGTGTTGACGATCTCCGTAAACCTCGTGTACATCTCCGTTATGTTCTCGTCTTTCTCCATCATAAATTTTTCATACCTGCCAGCATAAAGAGAAGATTTTGAAGATTTAACATTTTGGTTACCTTCATGTGTTATCTCAAGAAGTTTCCATATTTGGTGCGCGGAGGTAGCCATGGAGATGCGGTTGTACTCCGTTGTGTCAAGACCGCAATATAGAGTGGACACCGCCTTGGCATTTAGAGACACTTTGTCCTTCTCCGTCTTGGTCCACTTTTCTTCCTCAAGAGTGGGTTCTTCATAAGGATTCTCCACTATCTTCCATAGATCATAGGAGATAGAGAGAAGGTACATTCGCATCCGATTCTTCCAAGATCCATAATTTGATCCGTTGAGAAGTGGTGGTCTGGAGGAAGATTGTCCTTCGGGGAAATGATTGGTTGACGCCATCTATAACCTCTCTCCGATACCAAGTGTTGGATCCTGTGGATGGCAAACAACACTAGAAGGGGGGTTGAATAGTGTTGTATAAATAATAAATCTTTTTCGTTCTTTAATCAATCAACACAATACAAAACCTTCTAATGTTGCCTAAGAAACCAAGTAGAGTGATCTACGCTTGGTTCTTAATCAACTTAATTAATCTTACAAAAATATAAAAGATAAACAATTATGATTACAGTCAGATAAGAGATCTTTACACACAGATAGATCTTTACACAGCGAAATTAAATGTATAATCTTTGGAATATGCAAATGAACAAAGAATTACAAAGATATAATAATAACAAAGTAAATAAGAATTGCTTGCAGAGATAAATAATCAAACACTGAAACGGCAAACGCAAAGACAAGGATTTTTATCCTGGTTCCCCACAACCCTGGGTACGTCCAGTCCACGACCAATCCGGTACGAGATTTCCACTATTGCCTTAGCAATACAAATACCTAACTCCACTCGTTAGGATTTCCGACCACCTAGACTTGTCTAGGATTTTACCCTTGCCTCACAACCCGAGGACTTTACATTGCATCACAATCCGAGGACTTTTCACAAACACCTTGCCTACAACAAGGATTTACAACCACCCTTATCATCAAGGGACTACAAGTAAAATCAAATCCAATACACCACAATGAATTAGTGGAGATTGGTTTTTACACCCAATAATTCTATAGCCAAGATTAAATTTGCAATAGTGCTTAACGTGGCTAAAAGAATTTAAATCATTCGTAGATCACACAAAGAATATGAATTTATTCAATGTGATCTAGAATCTAGATGTGTTCTTAGATCACACAAAGAATATGAATTATTCAATGTGATCTAGAACCTAGATGTTTCAAAAAATCCTTTGAGAATATAAAAAATCAAAGAGAAGGATTTTGAAAACCAATTTGCAATAGCCAAATAATAATAATGATCTTAAAAAGAATTATAAAGAATATAAGCAATAAGATCAGAAATAGAAAAACCGATTTGGCTATGAAGAACTTTGAGAGCGATGAGAACGATGAGATCTTTTGAGAGAATAATAATTTTGCTCAAGAGTAAATTGGTGAGGAAAAAGATCTCAAGGCTTCTCTATTTATAGAGCCAAAGGATAATTCAAAATAATTCAAATCAAGTTTGACTTCAGCCCAAAAATTAAGCAATGAATAAATGAGAGATTGAATCAAGGAATTCTGGTCGCACAGCTAGTAGTCGACTCCCTAACTTTGGTAGTCGACTCCCAGAGTGTTTCAGAAAAAATCTGCTACAACTGGTAGTCGACTCCCTAACTTAGGTAGCCGACTACCAGACTATCTTTTCTGGTAGAAGACAGAAATCAGTGTAATGAACTATTGGGTGTTTGTAGTTGACTACAAGTTGAAACTTAACTTCTATGAAAAGTATGCTCTCAAATTAGTTTAAAATGAGTTTTAAAAACATTTTAGAAAATCATTTTGTGTGTGTGCAAATTCTTCTTGGCTTTGACATAATCCTAAGAAAATGAAAAACAACTCACACACTAGACTCTATGAAGAACTTGAAGCTATGGTTGAGCTTGAGCTAGTTGCATATGCTTCGCTTGAATTTGAGCTCCTCTTTAGCTTGAGCTTGAGCGCATTCTTTGAGCTTCATCTTTGAACTCTTCTTGTGCTTGAGCTTTGGAGTTACGAGCTAAATTCATCTTCATCTTTTATGTGTGTGGTTGAAGTTCTTCTTCTCGGAGTATGTTTCGAGCTCCAATTAGCTTATTGCACAACCTACACACTTAAGTAGTATGATTAGTAATTTAACAACATTTGGCGTGATCATCAACAAAACAAACCACTTAGGGTGGGACTAGATTCCCATCAGATACAACCTATCAAATCGAAGAGCGCTGAACGGTGAACACGTAGGAAAAAACGGCGTGTCAATCCGAGTCCGTTTGACCCCTCAAACGTGTGTCCAAAGATCAGCCCAATTCTGTATTTTCGCACAACTGCAGCCGCCAGAACTGGGGTTCGAAACCCTATACGTTGGGCCCCACGCGTCAATTCGCCCAGCACACGTGCCCCAAGCGGGGCACGTGCCATGCACGCGCCCCTTGGGGGCGCGTGCTGCTTGTTACTGGCGACACATTTGGGGTGCCAGTTTAATTTTGCCCGGCATTTGGCCGGGCCCCAAAGGGTGCCTCCCTTTTTTTTGTTAAAAAAAGACTTTGGGCTACCACTATATTTGGGCCTAACTTTGGGATTTCTTTTTAAACACCTTTAAATAGACTTATGGGCTCGTTTGGACTCCTATTTTGACGCGGTTTGAACCTGCGTTTAGACCGGAACGATCCCGTCATCCAGCTAACCATCTGTACGCGTTTATTTAATTAAATATGCACGTAAACAATTTACGACGCATTAAATACCTTTTGCATCAAATGCAAAAATCTCAACATCTATTATATAAAATCATTTGCATAAAATACAAATGATCTGAGGGCTTACACCCCCAACATATCTCACTTGCACTCAGGATCATTTATCCTGAATGCAAGAGCTAACTGCAAACTCTTTGCAGTTTTCTATCCCTTGCATCAAATGCATGTTCTCCCAAATTTCTACATATTACTTAATAAAGGTCGCACTCTATATGAGACCATATAGCCTGACCCTACTACAGGTGGGGCTCAAAGCCCCAGACGGTAGTAACCGCGAGCAGCAGGTGCCGTCTCTGTTTCAGTATCATACTTATGTGGTTAACTCATTGACATGAGTATTATCGGGACCACCCTGACTGTGTCCGTGATGAATACCGTAGTTTTAGTCTCTTCGTCAAAACTATGTCGTTTGATTCAAGCCTTGGGTATGGTCAAACTGTTAACCCCAATAGCTCAAAACCGGTTAATCTCCATCGATCTTTAGTTAAATAATGTTGGACATCTTCCAACTTACTCTGGCCAGAGGTTTTACTAAAGATCGAACTAACACTACAAAACTAACTCCCATTGACTGGGAGAGACGAATCTCATCTTGGTTATTACTCTCCTCGAATGCTTAAAATGTCACCCAACCAAAGACCTTTCGATATGCCTTGCCTCGAAGCTAGGTCAGGGATCTAAGTGACACAGTTCACGTACATGTTCGTACAATGACCTCAAGTCAAAAGACCAACTTGCCTATCATCACTAAGAGTTATCATTAACAAATTGGTCAATCATAACCATATGATAACTCTTGTTGGGTCGTTCAGTGAACTCATTCTCCAATGAGCGCCTGTGTCTCGTCTTCGACTTCGCCAAGTCGAATGACCATGAGATCATCGTCACCGCTATACGGTGACTAAGACACAATGGTCTGTCTGATGTTTCGATAATATTTTCTGGAAACATCTACGACCACGAACGTTTCTAGACTTATGCTATTGATGGTCAAGCACTTCTCCATGATCGAGATCCTCATCTTGATATATGTTTGACCTTGCAGTAAGTCTCAGGACTTTACCTAAGTTAATTTCTAATGATAACTACATTATGATTTAACTTAGATAAATACTTACCAAACAACTTACTGTTATTTTGAACAAGATGTCTGTATAGATACACAGAGATGAATTTGGATCGAAGGCATACCCATCTCTCAACATCTCACACTTGCACTCAGGCCCATTTATCCCGGTATCTCATACCGCATTTACACATAAGTCTTTCCAGACTTCATGCAGTAGAGCCTTCGTGAGTGGATCTGCTAAAACGTCTGCTGTATGGACTTAGGGGGTTTCTATATTTATCTTATACCACATATTTGAATCGTATCCAAATAATTCACTCGGTCTCTTGGAATCCATAATTTATTTATTGACTGTATCTCATCCAGCTCGTCGTACCTTACGAGAATAATCCATAGTAAGTTTTACTGGTCATTTAGACTGTTCATAATCGTTTTTGATAAAGTGTCAAACTCTTTGACCACTTTGTCAAACCATATATTCCGGCTCCTTGATGCATAGCATGCTTTTATTCGCTCCCATTGACCTTGAAAACTATCTGGCCGATTCATACAAGTTCGTTCTTCTAAATCACATTTAGAAAACAGACTATACATGAATGTTCCAGTTTTCATGGTTATCATGAGCATTTACATCGAGTTCGGTCCTAGTAGATCTGTTCATATCTGCTGGTGAGACAGTTTCATCATAATCCGTTTATAGGAGTTAGGATGATAACCGTTCTCAATCAACATAAGTTATACTTCACTAATTTCTTTCTGCACCAATCTTCTGTCTTGAAGATTTACTTGCAGTCAATAAGAAACGCTTTCTTTGGGCACATAAACTAAAGTCCATACTTTATTTACGTGCACAGACCTTTTCTGATTGCATCAAGCCATTTCTTAGAGTCACTACTCTGAATGGCATTTTGGAAGTTGTCTAAGCCATCATCGGCTATGATGTCTAACTCGACTCTTCGTCTCACAAGACTCGAGTAATCCTTTTAACTTCCTAACAATTGATTTAATGAATATCTTATTGATAAGGTCCTCATAGAACCTTATCAAAACGTAGGCATTACTATATGGGACTTAACCCAGCAGGAGGACTGTAACTCAGAGTCACTTGCCATGCATCCCACCATGTCTAACAAAGTGCGATTCATGCTCTCTAACACACCAATGTGTTAAGAGATTTGACCTGAGAGAAAATTACATTTTCTATTTAATTTATGCAATATTTATACAGCTAAGTATTCGACTCTTCGATCTGATCGAAGCAGTTCAAATACTTCTGTCATTTTGTTCTATATTTTATCAGACTTGTGTTTTATCAAGAACATGTGTCGTAATAAAATAAGAATAACTTATCCTGGCTAATTTAGACTTGGGTCCGGGTACATCTGTATGTACGAGACTACGAGTTCAACAACTCATTCTCCCAGTGTCTTACAGAAGGAGTTTGGCCATTATACGTTTGAGACAAGATTCACAAGTGTCTGTAGACTTCATAATACGAGAAGTCAAACCCCTCTTTATGTGACTTGTGAAGCTTAGTCTCTTTGGTACGGCCTAGTCTATTTTGCCATATAAGTTTTGTTATTATCTTGCATATTCATGTGTTAACATTTAATACATTATCGTTATACAAATTACTCACTTAAAATATTGCTTCAGAAGCAAGGTGACGACATTCGTCAAAAACGTGTTTGACTTCCTACATGGTCCAAGAAACAACAATTGTTCCTTTTTCCAACACGTAGACAATCTATTTCTTTTGTATAATAGTTATCCTGAAACCGTGACATCAAATATAACACTTTTTCAGTTCCTCCTACTTATACCTTTACTATGATAAATAAAATTATCTTTCTCAATTTACTTTCTATAGTGCCTTGTTCCTTTTCTAAATCTCATTTAGATATTATATGACCCAACAAAATTATTAGCTGTGCAAGTACCTAACGTATCCAAACACTTGAGCTTCACAACCTTCAGTTGACTCAACAAGTTGCTTGATTCAAGATTTGATTTGGATACATGGTCTTGTACCGCTCGTGCACTCATCTTCAAATCAAACAATTTGATCAAAGTTTCGAACCTTGCGGAACGAAACCGTTTTCCATACAACCTTGAGTTGACTCAACAAATTGTATGGAGAAACATGCTTTGAACATTAGTATGTTCGAGGTGCTCCTTAAAGAGGCGAGTGAAAGGTAGCGTGCATTTATTGGACCCAGAACTTAAGGAAATCATTGTCCTTAAGCACGTGCTTTAAGAAGGTCATCTAATGTCAATGAGAACATAGTTCAGTCTATCAATTAGAATTTGAGTTGATATTCCATTAACCAACTATTTGGACCAGTTAACTTATTCTCTTATAATGTTATGTTTTTGATTCCATCGATAAATATATAACTACACTAGTTTAGCATATGTTCAATATTAAATATAGATAGAATGGATTTTATCTAACTATATCCTTCCATTATTTTTGCGATCATTTTAAGCCATAATAATGAACGATTAAATTAAATTAAATTAATGGATAAGAGATCCAACCATCCTGAGTCTCACAACCTTGAGTGTGCTCAACAAATTGCTTGACTCTGCGATTGGTAGATGACTCTTCATCAATCATATCAAATATGATTCTCTTATTGGTTTTTACCCCTAGCCACTTATGATCATGAGTGTGCTCATCCAAATCACAATGACTAGTCTAGTCGGACCCTAATTTTTGCATCTAGCCTAACTTACGCCGGCGCTCGGTGTATTCACGACACGGCGGTTTGGGTCAAGTCTAGACTACATCTCATGTATTGAGAAGTTGGTTTCCATAAAGTGTCTATGTCATAGCTTGAGTGTGCTCAACAACTATAACAAAGAACCTATAGTTTCCAACCTCTAAAATAAGGAGGGTTACAGCTAATCTTGAAAAAGATATTTAACGTAATTAAGTTAGATATAGTCCAGGGTGTCATATAATCATGAGTCGTGTCATTGCGGTTCAGCGGATACGGAAAGAGAATTGACTAAGCCAGGATCACGTAGCCCTAGTCTAGCTAGGGTGATCCAACAAACTGAGCCAAGCACATTGACCGGATCATGGTCCATTGAATGAAACTTATCATTTTTATATGCGTGCCATAGACTAAAATGCTTTTATTAGAACTAGTTAATCCTATCAACTAGTGAATCCTTAAAATTCAAAATTTTATGGATTTATTAACAACTTTTATTAAGTCCTTATTAACTATAAGGAATGATTTTTATGGTGCTATCCTAATCGTGTATTAGGCATTTAAAACAATTTTAAATCATAGCAGAAGCAATCTAAAAATTATCTCAATAATTATTAGACGGCTTTTAATGGCTAACCTATCAAGGTTTTCTTGAGTTATCAAATAGCAAGTATAAAACGTAGCCATTTAAAATTTACTACTTAATTAAATCACATGAAATTAAGTTCATAATTATCACATAATTAATTTTATGTTTCTAACAAACATAACATGCAAATTTAAAATTTATCACATAAATTTTAAGCATAATTTTAAAACATAAAAATTTTATCCAATAAAATTAATTTTTTCATGTTAAAAAATTATCGCATAATTTTAATTCAAGAATATTTGTTTTAAAATCATCTCATTAAAATTTTAAGCGTAATTCAAACAAACAAAAATTTTATTTAATAAAATATTACAGCTTCATGTTCAAAAATTATCATATAATTTTAGTACATGAACATATGTTAAGAACTATCAAATTAAAATTAGCATGCTAAAAGATTTTTATCACATAAAATTTAAGGCAGCTAAAATATTGTTTGTTCCCTTTTTAACAATTATCACATAAAGTTAAAAACATATTTTATTTGTATTCAAAAAAATACTTGCATTTATAAATATTATAGTCCTTAGATCAAAAGTAGACCTAATGCTTTGATACCAATATTGGGTTTTGAGGGACCCTTATGGCACATTTCTATGCACGTCCTACGTCGGACAGACGATAGAGGCAAAAAAGAAAAGCATCGGAAAAGAAATCTTAAACTATTTAACGAAAGCCCCTAAATGTTTCAAGACCCTAGCCAAGATCTCTACTATCTTGAGGTGGGTCCGACCACCCCAAGATAGATCTAAGCTACTGCAATATTATAAATACTATATTTAATTAAACTACATACCCGAAACCTTGCTTGCACTGGCAAGGTGTACCGAACCGCGTCCCGAGCCGCTCCTCGTCCCGAGCTGAACTGCTTCCCGAACTGCATCGCATCCCGAGGCGAGCAACCCCCTTGTCGATGGGCCAACCACGCGCCGAAAAAAATTTCACTTGAGTGGATCCTTCGCCAAGACTCCGGATCGTATCCGAGCTCCTTCGTGGCTATGCTAGAGCCCTTCAGGAGCAAGGAATAAATATAGGTAGAGGATAAAATATTTATTTTAAGCTTAGATCCGAGCGTGCTCCAAACTTTTTGGGAGATGCTCAGATGTAGAGCTTGGGACGAGTTTAGAGGAGGGGGACATGTCCCTATTTATATAGGCGGCTGACCCCTCCCCTTTACTCCACTTCCGATGTGGGACTAAAGGTTTGGAGTTAAAAAGATTCAAGTTAGTTTGCCTTAATGAAAAGCCAAACTTCCATCAATTTTAACTTCCTCACCGTTGAGCTTCACATTTGATACAACCTATCAAATCGAAGACATTGAACGGTGAACGCGTAGGAAAAAACGACGCGTCAATCCGAGTTCGTTTGACCCCTCAAACATGTGTCCAAAGATCAGCCCAAATACGTATTTTCGCACAACTGCAGCCGCCACAACTGGGGTTCGAAACCCTATGTGTGGGGCCCACCGCGTGGGCCCCAAGTGTCAATTCGCCTAGTGCACGCTCCCCAAGTGGGGGGCGTGCAGGGCACGTGCCCCGCTTGGGGCACGTGCATTACATGCGCCCCATTGGGGCGCGTGTGGCTTGTTACTGGCGCCCCATTTGGGGCGCCAGTTTAATTTTGCCCGGCCATTTGGTCGGGCCCCAAAAGTTACCTCCCCTGTTTTTTGTTAAAAAAGACTTTGGGCTGCCACCATATTTGGGCCTGACTTTGGGCTTTCTATTTAAACACCTTTAAATAGACTTATGGGCTCGTTTGGACTCCTATTTTGACGCGATATGAACCTACGTTTAGACCGGGACGATTCCGTCATCCAGGTAACCATCTCTACGCGTTTAATTAATTAAATACACTCCTAAACAATTTACGACGCATTAATTACCTTTTGCATAAAATGTAAAAATATCCACATCTATTATATAAAATCATTTGCATCAAATACAAATGATCTAAGGCCTTACATCCCTCAACATCTTCCACTTGCACTCAGGATCATTTATCCCGAATGCAGGAGCTAACTGCAAACTCTTTGCAATTTTCTATCCCTTGCACCAAATGCATGTTCTCCCTAATTTCTACCTATTACTTGACGAAGGTCGCACTCTGTGTGAGACCCTACAGCCTAACCCTATTATAGGTGGGGCTCGAAGCCCCAGATGGTAGTAACCGTGAGCAGCAGGTGATGTCCCTGTTTCAGTATCATACTTATGTGGTTAACTCATTGACATGAGTATTGTCGGGACCATCCTGACTGTGTCTGTGATGAATACCGCAGTTTTAGTCTCTTCGTCAAAACTATGCCGTTTGATTCAAGCCTAGGGTACGATTAAACTGTCAACCCCAATAGCTCGAAACCGGTTAGTCTCCATCGATCTTTAGTTAAATAATGTTGGACATCTCCCTACATACTCTGGCCAAAGTTTTCACTAAAGATCAAACTAACACTACGACACTAACTCCCATTGACCGGGAGAGACAAATCCTATATTGGTTATTACTCTCCTCGCACGCTTCAAATGTCACCCAACCAAAGACCTTTTGATAGGCCTTGCCTCGAAGCTAGGTCAGGGATCTAAGTGACACCGTTCACGTACAGGTTCGTACAATGACCTCAAGTCAAAAGACCAACTTGCATATCATCACTAAGAGTTATCATTGATAGATTGGACAATCATAACCATATATAACTCTTGTTGGGTCGTTTTATGAACTCATTCTCCAATGGGCACCTGTGTCTCGTCTTCGACTTCGCCAAGTCGAACGACCATGAGATCATCGTCACCGCTATACGGTGAACACTAAGACACAATGGTCTGCCCGACGTTTCGATATCCTTTTCTCGAAACATCTATGACCACGAACGTTTCTAGACTTATACTACTGACGGTCAAGCACTTCTCCATGATCGAGATCCTCATCTCGATATATGTTTGACCTTGCATTAAGTCTCAGGACTTTACCTAAGTTAATTTCTAATGATAACTACATTATAATTTAACTTAGATAAATACTTACCAAACAGCTTACTGTTATTTTGAACAAGATGACTGTATAGATACACATGAATGAATTTGGCTCGAGGGCATACCCATCTCTCAACAAGTAGCCCCTGCATTCTTCAAACCAAATGGCATTTTGGAGTAACAGAAAATACATCGATGAGTGATGAAAGAAGTTTTCTCTTCGTCCTCCAGTGCCATCTGGATCTGGTTATATCCTGAGAATGCATCCATGAAGCGAGGAGTTCGTAGCCCAAAGCACTGTCGACCAGATGGTCGATTCGTGGCAGAGAGTAAATATCCTTTGGGCATGCTTTGTTGAGATCAATGAAGTCGACGTACATCCGCCATTTGCTATTTGCCTTCTTCACCATCACGACGTTCGAGTGCCAGTCAGGATATCTGACTTCTCGAATGAAGCTTGTCTCCAAAAGTCGATCCACTTCCTCAATTGCAGCCTTCATCTTTTCTCCTCCCATATTTCTCTTCTTTTGATTCATGGGTCTAGAAGTCGGGTCAACTTCCAGTTTGTGGCATGCCACCTTGGGGTCTATGTTGGGCATATCCTTCGGGGACCAGGCAAAAATGTCGGCGTGCTCTTTCAAAAGAGCGATCAATAATTCACTTAGCTCAAAGGGGAGCATTGATCCAATAGAGACAGTTTTCCCTTCCTCTTCGGAGATCCGGATGTTCTCTGTCTCTTCGACTACTGCGGGCCGTCGATCTTTGCCTCTAGGATCGATCGGGTCTGCCTGCCCAATCCTCCTCAAAGCAGTGGACAATGTATAACACGACCGCGCCTGATTTTGATTCTCTCTTGCCTTTTCGACTCCCTCGGGTGTCTGGAATTTGATCATCTGATGGAAAGTTAAGACCACTGCTTCTATAGCGTTTAGTAGTGGTCTTTCGATGATCCAGTTGTGCGCAGATTTAATCTTCACCACCATGAACTGGTCAGGCGAGTGATTTGTCGAGGATACATGTTGAGGGTTACCGGTAGGGTGATGATGCCTGTTATTGGGGCAGAATGTTCGGTGAATCCCACCAGGGGCCCCGAACAGAACGTCAACTCCGCGGAGGGCAACCTCATCCTCTCCAACGTAGTGAAGAAGAGTATATCGCACGAGCTTTCGATGTCGACAAGTAACCTCTTTACGGTGATCTCATTGATGGTGGCCATGATGACGATGGCATCATCGGGCGACTGTTCCACACCCTCTAGATCTTTGTCTGAGAAGGAGATAGGAGGTGTAGAGTCTCTGGGACGCTTTTGCCCCACAGATACCGTCATCAATCTTCCGACGTAAAAGCTTTGGAGAGAGATTGACAGCTCCGGGTGCAGGGGACCTCCCATTATCTTGTTGATGAGGTTGACGCTGGGAGGTGTCGAGGTTTCCCTGGAGGATGTTGATGAGTGAGTCGACATGGTCGAGCGGTTCATCGATCGGGATGTCGACTCGTGGTTTACCATAGATGGTGCCAAACTGTTAAGGCCAAAAATGACCGATATAGTTGTCAGATAGACATAGGTCCCTCGGGTTGAGTTGGAGCTGTTGGGGGATGTATGCCTTCAGTTCATTTGTATTTGATGGAAATGATTTTTTATTATAGATGTGGGAATTTTGCATATGATGCAAAGGGAAATAAATGTCGTAAAATGTTTACGTGCGTATTTAATATAATAAACACGAGAAAAAGGTTACCTGGACAACGGGATCGTCCCGGTCTAAACGCAGGTTCAAACCGCGTCAAAAAAGGACACCAAACGCACAAAATAGAGCCAAAATAGTGAAAAAAAAGACAAAATTGGCAATGCAGGTCGGGCGCCCGCCTAGCGGGCGCCTAACCCGCCTGGAGGCCACATTAGGGTTTTTAAACCCAGTTTTGTGCGACGGCTGCAGTTTTTGTGAAAAACTTGTTTTTGGCTATGTTTGGACACTCGTTTGCGGGGTCAAACGAACTCGGAGTGACGTGTTGTTTCTTCCTACGTGTTCATCATTCAACCCTCTTCGATTTGATAGGTTGTATCACTTGCGAAGCTCTCCCCTGAGCGGGGAAAAATTCCCTAAAGTTTGCCCTTGTGAAAGGTAAACTTTAATTAATTTTTTCTACAAAACTTTTTGTCCCACATTGGATACGTAGTGAAGGGGAGTGGTCAGCCGCCTATATAAATAGGGGTCTACCCCCTCCTTGAAACTTGTCCCAAGCTCCAGATCTGAGTAGCTCTATTAAACGTGAGCAAGCCCGGATTTGAGCTTAAATTAAATATTCTCTTTCTCCCTAAATTTCTTCTTTGCTCCTGTTCAGGCTCAGCAAAGTTATGAAGGAGCTCGGATCGGATCCGAAGTCTTGACGAAGGATCCACTCAAGGTAAACTCTTCTTCGGCGCGTGGTTGACTCGGCAACAATGATGTTGCTTGCCTCGGGACACGGTGCGGTTCGAAAAGCGGTTTGGCTCGGGACAAGGAGCGGCTCGGGAAGCGGTTCAGCTTGGGAAAGCGGCACGAGGGTCAAAGAAGTGTTGCTGAAAACGACGCTTCGTATTCTGCGGAAACGAAGTGAAAGGTATGTAGTTTAAATTAAGCATGCATTTATAAATTGCATATGTTAGATTGATCTATCCTTATGGGTTGGTCGGACCCAACCCCGGGATAGTAGAGATCTTGGCGAGGGTTTGTTCCCTTTAGGGCAAGACTTCAAATTGTTTTAAGTTAATTTTTCCGCTACTGTTTTGATAACTTCGTCCGACCGAATTAGGCCGGACGTCGTATTTATGGCCATAAGGACCCAGAAAACCCATCAGTGGTATCAGAGCTATGGTCTATGATTGATCTATAGATTTGCAATTTATAAATTGTATATGATACAACATGCTTCTCCATCAGATGGATGTTTTAATTTAAACTTTAAAAATGGCGTTTTTAAAAGCAACATTTTATTTTCAAAAATTGTTTTTTGAAAATTAGATTTAATTTTATTTTAAAAATTAAATATTTAAAATTACGTGATAATTTTGGATGTAACTTAAACTTATGCGATAAATTTTAGGTTGCATGTTTAGCAAGATATTTTATGAGATAAAATTTAAATTGCTTTGTTATGCCATGCTAAATTGTTTAGTTAATGTTTTTAATGGTTATATTAGTTAATTTTGATTATGTGATAACTCAAGAAAGACTATTCGGATAGCCATTAAAAACTTCCAGAAAAATTATGAGATAATTTTTGGACATGCTATGATTTAAAAATTGTTGCAACAAATTAAATTCATGTTTAGGATAACCTTCTCTAAATTATTATTTTAATTGTTTTAATAATAATTTCAAACAAAAGGATATGATTTAAAATTGTTGTAACTTGAATTTTTTAAAATGCCTAATACATGATTAAGATAGCACCTTAAAATCCTTATAGTTGATGAGGAAATTAATAAAAGTTATTAACCAATCCTAATAATTTCAAATTTTAGGATTCAACTAGTTGATAGGATTAACTAGTTTTAAGAAATCCATTTATAATTGAACGAGACACATATGAGTAATAAGTTTCCTTCACTGGACCATGATCCGGTCTAGTGTTTTTTGACTAGTGTTTGGATCACACTAGCTCGACTGGGGATAGTGATCCTGGCCTAGCCAAATCCCTAACTTTGTTCCACTGGACTGCAAGGATGCGAATTATGATTATGTGACATCGTCGATTATATCTAGTCAATTACGTTAAAAATCTTCTTCAAGGTTAGATGTAACCCTCATTGTTTTAGAGGTTGACAACTATAGGTTCTGTGTCATAGTTGTTGAGCACACTCAAGCTAAGTCATAGATACATCATAGAAACCAACTTCTCAATACACGAGATGTAGTCTAGACTTAACCCAAACCGTCGCGTCATGACCATACACCGAGCGCCGACGTAAGTTAAGCTAGACACGAAAACAAGGGTCCGACTAGACTAGTCATTGTGATTTAGATGAGCACACTCATGATCATAAGTGACTAGGGGTAAAAACCAACAAGAGAATCATGTATGATATGATTGATGAAGAGTCATCTACCAATCCCAGAGTCAAGCAATTTGTTGAGCACACTCAAGGTTGTGAGGCTCTGGGTGGTTGGATCTCTTTCCCATTGAATTTAATTTAATTTAATCGTTCATTATTATAGTTAAAATGATCGCAAAAATAATGAGAGGATATAGTTAGATAAAATCCATTCGATCTATATTTAAAATTGAACATATGCTAAACTAGGCTAGTTGTATGTTTACCAATGGAATCAAAATCATAATATTCTAAGAGAATAAGTTAACTTGTCCAAATGGCTAGTTTATGGGATATCAACTCAAATTATAATTGATAGACTAAACTATGTTCTCATTGACATTAAAATGACCTTCTTAAGCACAAGCTTAATGACAATGATTTCCTTAAGCTCTGGGTCCAACAAAATAAACGCACGCTACCTGTCACTCGCCTCTATGAGGGGCAGTTGAGCATACTGATGTTCAAAGCATGTTTCTCCATACAATTTGTAGTGTCAACTCAAGGTTGTATGGAAAACGGTTTCGATCCACAAAGTTCGAAACTTTGATCAAATTGTTTTGAATCGAAGATAAGTGTATGAGCGATGCAAGACTATTTATCCCAACCGGATCTTGAGACGAGCAACTTGTTGAGCACACTCAAGGTTGAAATGCTCAAGCGTTTGGATACATGAGATGTTTGCACAGTTATTATTTTTGTTGAGACACGTAATATCTAAATGAGATTTAGAAAAGGAAGAAGCCATTAAGAAAAGGCAATTGAGAAAGAAAATTTTATCTATCATTAGTAAAGGCGAAAGTAGGAGGAATTGAAATTGTGACATATTTGATGTCACGACTTCAGGATAATCATAATACAAAATAGATTGTCATACATATTGGAAAAAGGAGCAATTGTTGTTTCTTGGACCATAGAGGACGTCTAACATTTTTTTGTCGAATGTCGTCACGTTGCTTCTGAAGCAATGGGAAATTTGTATAACGTTAATGTATTAAATATTAATATATGAATACACAAGATAATAGCAAAACTTATATGGCAAAATAGACTAGGCTGTACCAAAGAGACTAAGCTTCACAAGTATAATAAAGAGGGGTCTAACCTCTCGTATTATGAAGTTAATATGCACTTGTGAATCTTGTCTCAAAGGTATGATGTCCGAAATTCCATCTGTAAGACAGTATGAGAATGAGTTGGTGAACTCGTAGTCTAGTGCATATGGATGTACCCGGACCCAAGTCTACATTAGCCAGTGTTACGAGGTGGAACTCGCGTACAATGAATTTGTATTATGGGGAACCAAGGGCACGATGGTTATGTGGAGAAGAAGGTTTAGGTAGGCTGTTTTACAAGCGATTAGTGGAGTGAAGAAGTTGGATCTGTTGCCGGTGGTGCTCACGGGATCGTATCTCGCCGGGCTCAGCTGAGGAGGGCTGGACGGCAGGGGGCTGACGCTGACTTTAGTCAATGGGCGAGCTCTCCTGCAGCACGAACAACTCGTCAGAAGGGCGGGGTTGGGGTTCAACCCTTGGCCCCTCCGATGCCTAAGTCAGTAATAGGGCTTAAAAGGGGGGGGGGGCTGGACACGCCGGTCGGACTATCAGTGTGTCCGCCGCGCGTGACGAGCTATAGGTGGGAGAGCAAAGATATGGAAGACCTTTGCTCTCGTGTGTGAATAATGGAAAATGAGAGAGAGAATTCTCCAACCTCCTCTCCGTAAGAGGAGAGGGGGTATTTATACCTGACGGGTGATGAATAGGCATGCTGAGCTGGCTCGGGTGTCAGCGTAAGCTTCGGGAAAGGACATCGGGAACAGGAGTTCCTGACCTGCTTCTGTCAGGCGGCGCAACGGCCAAGGGGTGCTTTTGTCGGGATGTCAGGGCCGAAAGCGCTAACCGTCGGACGGGTCAGCCGCCTGGGGGTGCTTTGTCAGGCGGTCGGGTGACGTATGTGTCAGTCGTGTCCTTATCCTAGGCTGTTTGTCGTTAGCGACGAAATTAAGGTCGGGCTGTGTCACTCTAGACGCCGCGGTTCGCGGGAATCGGGCGGACCGTTTCGATCGGGGGTTGTCCGGCCCGGCCGCGCCCCCCGATCGGTCATGGGGTATGGCCCGCCGGTACGGAAGGGTACGTCCGCGCCCGTCAATAGGCCTGGCCTAGCTACCCAAGCGTCCCCAAGCACGCTACCCCGGTGGGTCGGGCGGCTGCGATTGTTCGCCTCGGCCGGTTGCGATTGTTCGCCTCGGCAGGTTCGGGGAACGCTGCAAGGCGAGCCTGTCTCCATGATGCCCCGGATTTTTGGGGCGGCGGCCCTTTTGTGAAATGTTGAGTTAATGGGGTATGTTAGCGGATCCGGGCGGGAGTCGGGCTCCTACGATCTTTAGGTCGTAACAATTGCCCCCGGCATTCGAGTGCGAGGCGGAAGCCCGGCTCGTCTCGGATGGCGTAACGCTACCGCGACACTATCTTTTAACGTTACCCGGGCTTGGATTCAAGCTTAGGGGGGATGCTGGTCCTGCGGGGTGTGTCCCGCTATAGCGGGATCGCGAGGTCTCTTCCGGAGTGTGAACCAAGCGGGGCGGTGTCCCATGACGAGGTGCCGTTGTTGGTGGTTATTGAGTCGGATTTAGGGGGAGCTCGACTTTTTGAGAACGCTAGGGTTCTTGTTGAGAGGCGTTCATCGGAAGCGCTTGTAGTTTTCACGGAACTTCAGCCGGGCCGTGCCCGGTGAACCCTTCCGCTGATGTGCGCTTGGGCTTAGGGGGAGGAGTCCGAAAGGGGGAATATTATACACCAATCTTTATCGGAGGTCTAAGTGATATTACAATACTATTAGAAGATGTGGGTCAACCGGTGGTTGGGACGGAGGGTTATCCTCATTCATTGTTCGCTCCGTCGGGAGGAGCAGATCCCCGCGTCGGGGCGGTCTTCCCTTATGTCGTGAGGGTTTAGCCTTCGGGGGGCGACCCTCGGTCGTAGGAGGGGACCCTCTTCCTTTCCCTTTCATCGCTTCCTCGCGCTCTGCCTCGCTGTTGTCGTGCTGGAGGGTAGTTCGGCCTTGCCAGGGACCCCGCGCACCGAGGGGGAACCCCAGGGAGGCCGAGGATGAGGTGGCGGTGGCGGCGCCGCTGGGAGAGCAGTTGGGGGGTTTCCCCCCGACACCCTGTGGGGATCGCCGAAGGTGACGGCATTAATTGGGGTGTTGTGGCACGCGGACGGCCATCTGGACCCGCCTTTTGATACAGTAACAAGCAGGAGGCAAGCTGGCTGGCGGGGCTTTCCGCGTGTAAGGGGAATATCCTGTCGGAGGTGGCGGGGCTGTGACGCCCATCGTCGGGGGAAGTGAGGTCCGTCGGTGGCTGTCGGCTTTTTTCGTAGCTCGGTGGGGCGTTTAGGGCCGTTTTATGCCCGGAGTGAGGGGAGGGGAATCCCCTACGTCTCTCTTCCTCCTTTACCCTGACCTCTGGAGGGGGTATTTATAGCGAGATTCTGTGGAAGGGTTTTTCTTGGGTAATGCGGGGGATTAGTGCCGTTAATGGGCTTCGCGGAATCCCGCGCTTTGGGAATCGCTTTTCCCTGGCGGTATCTGGCACTCTGGCCTCTCGGGGGGCGTGTTGTTGCTGATGGCATGTAGTCCAAGCGTCCTTTCGTTGCGTTGAGTCGCATCGTGGCGCTGCTACTCTGTCTGCGGTATCTGGCACTCTGGCCTCTCGGGGGGCGTGTTGCTGCTGATGGCGTGTAGTCCAAGCGTCCTTTCGCCGCATCGTGGCGCTGCTTTGACGGGACAGGGCTGCTACTCTGTCTGGACTGGGCGCCTATTTCGCGGCCTCTGCCTTGTGACCGGTCCGTTCCGGGTCACGTGACTTGGCTTCTTGCTGGAGTTACACAATTCCTAATTATGCCCCCAACATTCCCGTGTCCGAGATCGCGAGGTCTGGGGGAAGGGGATGTTGTCGGCTTGTGTTGCCTTTGGGCGGGGCGGGGAGTCGGCGAAGGGGTGCGGGGTGAGACCCGCCGTCCTATCGTGATTTGATCTCGGGCCGAACCTGTTACGTAGGGCGGGCCCCCGTGTACCTCTCTCCCTGTGTTGGTGACTTTCAGGGAGCGGGGGGGGCTGGTTTCCAATCGTAGTATCGCGGGGTTCGAGCTGCGGACGTAGGCTTCCTAGAAGGCCTACGCCAGTTAGGCGGGGTAGCGAGTTGCTCGCCCGGCACGTGGCCGGGGGATAGCTACCCGCTATGGTATCTTCCGAAAAATCTGAGCGTATAAAGAAGAATGTTTTTATTTAAATTTGTAAGAGCTGAGCTACAGCTTGTACATGAGTTCTTAGTTCATCGCCCGTTGTGGGGTCAGATCCGGCTCGGGGAGGGGCTTTAGAGCTGTCCTCGCCCGGCCGTATGGGCCTAATGACCTCTGGATCTAGGAGTCACCGCGGGCCGTGCGGGCCTGTTTTAACTTGAGTTGATCTTGGCGCGGAGGTGATTGGCCGCCATCTGTGCTGAAGTGTTGCGAGGTCTCTTTGGCCCGAGATAGGTGGGGGGTGGTGGATCTTGCCGATCGGGCCGCCTTCCCTCCGTTGCTTTGTCATCTCCTTCCGCGGACAGGGTTTTCCTCGGTCCGGTAGAGGCGCTGAGAAGGGAAGCCGTCTTGCTGAGGCTTGCTCCTTGGGGAGGTTCTTGAGCATCGGGCCGTCCCCCGCCGCCCCGTGTCTCGCTGCTTCGGTTTGAGAGTGGGGTTCGGCGCCCGATGGTGCATGGGCGAGCTGACACGCCAGGACTTGCCGTTTGGGCTTGTCGGGGATGCAGCCTTTCCGAGGTCCTCGGCCGGAGGTCGAGGGCGGGGAGGTACTGGCCGGCCAGTGCTGGGGGCTCTCGCCTGCCCAGTCGGCTTTGAACGGATGCCATTCTTTCTCTGACTCGTCCTCGTTTAGGGGACGGAGGCGTGAAAGGTGGATTTCCCTTGTGTAAGCGGAATATCCAGTTGGCGATCCGTTTGTAAGGGGAATATCCAGTTGGCGGTGCTGGAGATGTAGGCACCGCCGCCCTGGGCGGCGGGAACCATTGATGGCCGGTGACCTCTCTTTTGTTAGGGCGGTGTATCTCGGCCCGTTTCCCGGTGGGTGGGGGGATCAAATGGCGGTTTTTCATGTCTGCCGGTTCTCCTACTTTCAGAAGGGGGAGTGGCGTCTTTATAGGGAGATCTCGCTTATGGTTTCTCCTTCTTTCAGAAGGGGGAGCGGCGTCTTTATAGGGAGATCTCGCTGACGGTTTCTCCTTTATTTATTGCGCTGAGTTGGCACCATTAATGGGCTCCTCGAATTCGCGCCTGTGGGAAAACGCCTTTGCCAGGTGGCTCTTATGGGTCCTCTTTTGGAGCGCATTATTAATGGTGGCGTGTTTCTCGAGCGTCCTTTCGTTTCGCCGAGGCCCGTCGGGGCCGCCGACTCGGGAACTGATGCCATTTCGTCCCGGTTCGTGTGCCCCTGTTCTCTTTTGATTTTCCGAGAGTCATGGGTACGTGGCCCCCTTCGGGTTGGCCCGGCCCCCGAGGGCTGGAGGGAGGGGGGCGGGCGCGTAGCCCGGCCCGTGGCCTTCTTTGGTTTGGGTGGCTAGGGTTGGCCATGCCCCAGAGGTCTGGAGGGGGGAGCGGGCGCGTAGCCCGGCCCGTGCCCTTCTCTGGTTTGGGTGGCTAGGGTTGGCCCTGCCCCAGAGGTCTGGAGGGGGGGAGCGGGCGCTTAGCCCGGCCCGTGCCCTTCTCTGGTTTGGGTGGCTAGGGTTGGCCCTGCCCCAGAGGTCTGGAGGGGGGGGAGCGGGCGCGTAGCCCGGCCCGTGCCCTTCTCTGGTTTGGGTGGCTAGGGTTGGCCCTGCCCCAGAGGTCTGGAGGGGGGGAGCGGGCGCGTAGCCCGGCCCGTGCCCTTCTCTGGTTTGGGTGGCTAGGGTTGGCCCTGCCCCAGAGGTCTGGAGGGGGGGAGCGGGCGCGTAGCCCGGCCCGTGCCCTTCTCTGGTTTGGGTGGCTAGGGTTGGCCCTGCCCCAGAGGTCTGGAGGGGGGGAGCGGGCGCGTAGCCCGGCCCGTGCCCTTCTCTGGTTTGGGTGGCTAGGGTTGGCCCTGCCCCAGAGGTCTGGAGGGGGGGAACGGGTGCGTAGCCCGGCCCGTGCCCTTCTCTGGTTTGGGTGGCTAGGGTTGGCCCTGCCCCAGAGGTCTGGAGGGGGGGAGCGGGCGCGTAGCCCGGCCCGTGCCCTTCTCTGGTTTGGGTGGCTAGGGTTGGCCCTGCCCCAGAGGTCTGGAGGGGGGAGCGGGCGTGTAGCCCGGCCCGTGCCCTTCTCTGGTTTGGGTGGCTAGGGTTGGCCCTGCCCCATAGGTCTTGAGGGGGGGAGCGGGCGCGTAGCCTGGCCCGTGCCATTCTCTGGTTTGGGTGGCTAGGGTTGGCCCTGCCCCAGAGGTCTTGAGGGGGGGAGCGGGCGCGTAGCCCGGCCCGTGCCCTTCTCTGGTTTGGGTGGCTAGGGTTGGCCCTGCCCCAGAGGTCTGGAGGGGGGGAGCGGGCGCGTAGCCCGGCCCGTTCCCTTCTCTGGTTTGGGTGGCTAGGGTTGGCCCTGCCCCAGAGGTTTGGAGGGGGGAGCGGGCGCGTAGCCCGGCACGTGCCCTTCTCTGGTTTGGGTGGCTAGGGTTGGCCCTGCCCCAGAGGTCTTGAGGGGGGGAGCGGGCGCGTAGCCCGGCCCGTGTCCTTCTCTGGTTTGGGTGGCTAGGGTTGGCCCTGCCCCAGAGGTCTTGAGGGGGGGAGCGGGCGCGTAGCCCGGCCCGTGCCCTTCTCTGGTTTGGGTGGCTAGGGTTGGCACTGCCCCAGAGGTCTGGAGGGGGGGAGCGGGCGCGTAGCCCGGCCCGTGCCCTTCTCTGGTTTGGATGGCTAGGGTTGGCCCTGCCCCAGAGGTCTTGAGGGGGGGAGCGGACGCGTAGCCCGGCCCGTGCCCTTCTCTGGTTTGGGTGGCTAGGGTTGGCCCTGCCCCAGAGGTCTTGAGGGGGGGAGCGGGTGCGTAACCCGGCCCGTGCCCTTCTCTGGTTTGGGTGGCTAGGGTTGGCCCTGCCCCAGAGGTCTGCAGGGGGGAGCGGGCGCGTAGCCCGGCCCGTGCCCTTCTCTGGTTTGGGTGGCTAGGGTTGGCCCTGCACCAGAGGTCTGGAGGGGGGGAGCGGGCGCGTAGCCCGGCCCGTGCCCTTCTCTGGTTTGGGTGGCTAGGGTTGGCCCTGCCCCAGAGGTCTGGAGGGGGGGAGCGGGCGCGTAGCCCGGCCCGTGCCCTTCTCTGGTTTGGGTGGCTAGGGTTGGCCCTGCCCCAGAGGTCTGGAGGGGGGCGCGGGCGCGTAGCCCGGCCCGTGCCCTTCTCTGGTTTGGGTGGCTAAGGTTGGCCCTGCCCCAGAGGTCTGGAGGGGGGGAGCGGGCGCGTAAACCGGCCCGTGCCCTTCTCTGGTTTGGGTGGCTAGGGTTGGCCCTGCCCCAGAGGTCTGGACGGGGGGAGCGGGCGCGTAGCCCAGCCCGTGCCCTTCTCTGGTTTGGGTGGCTAGGGTTGGCCCTGCCCCAGAGGTCTTGAGGGGGGAGCCGGCGCGTAGCCCGGCCCGTGCCCTTCTCTGGTTTGGGTGGCTAGGGTTGGCCCTGCCCCAGAGGTCTGGAGGGGGGAGCGGGCGCGTAGCCCGGCCCATGCCCTTCTCTGGTTTGGGTGGCTAGGGTTGGCCCTGCCCCAGAGGTCTTGAGGGGGGAGCGGACGCGTAGCCCGGCCCGTGCCCTTCTCTGGTTTGGGTGGCTAGGGTTATCCCTGCCCCAGAGGTCTTGAGGGGGGGAGCGGGCGCGTAGCCCGGCCCGTGCCCTTCTCTGGTTTGGGTGGCCAGGGTTGGCCCTGCCCTAGAGGTCTGGAGGGGGGAGCGGGCGCGTAGCCCGGCCCGTGCCCTTCTCTGGTTTGGGTGGCCAGGGTTGGCCCTGCCCCAGAGGTCTGGAGGGGGGGAGCGGGCGCGTAGCCCGGCCCGTGCCCTTCTCTGGTTTGGGTGGCTAGGGTTGGCCCTGCCCCAGAGGTCTTGAGGGGGGGAGCGGGCGCGTAGCCCGGCCCGTGCCCTTCTCTGGTTCGGCTGGCTAGGGTTGGCCCTGCCCCAGAGGTCTTGAGGGGGGGAGCGGGCACGTAGCCCGGCCCGTGCCCTTCTCTGGTTTGGGTGGCTAGGGTTGGCCCTGCCCCAGAGGTCTTGAGGGGGGAGCGGGCGCGTAGCCCGGCCCGTGCCCTTCTCTGGTTTGGGTGGCTAGGGTTGGCCCTGCCCCAGAGGTCTGGAGGGGGGAGCGGGCGTGTAGCCCGGCCCGTGCCCTTCTCTGGTTTGGGTGGCTAGGGTTGGCCCTGCCCCAGAGGTCTGGAGGGGGGGAGCGGGCGCGTAGCCCGGCCCGTGCCCTTCTCTGGTTTGGGTGGCTAAGGTTGGCCCTGCCCCAGAGGTCTGGAGGGGGGAGCGGACGCGTAAACCGGCCCGTGCCCTTCTCTGGTTTGGGTGGCTAGGGTTGGCCCTGCCCCAAAGGTCTGGACAGGGGGAGCGGGCGCGTAGCCCGGCCCGTGCCCTTCTCTGGTTTGGGTGGCTAGGGTTGGCCCTGCCCCAGAGGTCTTGAGGGGGGGAGCGGGCGCGTAGCCCGGCCCGTGCCCTTCTCTGGTTTGGGTGGCTAGGGTTGGCCCTGCCCCAGAGGTCTGGAGGGGGGGAGCGGGCGCGTAGCCCGGCCCATGCCCTTCTCTGGTTTGGGTGGCTAGGGTTGGCCCTGCCCCAGAGGTCTTGAGGGGGGGGAGCGGGCGCGTAGCCCGGCCCGTGCCCTTCTCTGGTTTGGGTGGCTAGGGTTGGCCCTGCCCCAGAGGTCTTGAGGGGGGGAGCGGGCGCGTAACCCGGCCCGTGCCCTTCTCTGGTTTGGGTGGCTAGGGTTGGCCCTGCCCCAGAGGTTCGGAGCTTTAGCGAACTGCAAAACTTGTGTAGGAACAACAATGTTGCGTAAAACGAGTAGAGGCGTATATTGCGCGTAAAGAAAGGGAAAACTCACAACTATTGGTAGAATTTTAGCAGATGTTTCGCGTTCCAGGGGTGGGCCAGTTCGCTCCCTTCGGGGGTAGCCAGGATGTACGTGGCCGGCCCGACAATATCGATGATCGTGTATGGCCCTTCCCATTTAGCGGCCAGCTTTCCCCGCTTTGTAGTCTCGGGGCGGAAGGTGGCATCTCGGAGGACCAAATCGCCGATCCTAAATGTCCGCGGTTTCACCCGGGAGTCGTAATACCGTGCCATCCTCTGGCTGTGTTTGACGAGGCTGGTCAGGGCCCGGTCTCGTACCTCGTCTATTAACTCAAGACTGAGGCCGAGTCCTTCTCCGTTCATTTCTTCGTCGAAGAGCTTTAGCCGGAGTGTTTCCTCGCCGATTTCCACAGGAACGACCGCCTCTGACCCGTATGCTAGCACGAAGGGGCTTTCCCTGGTCGAGGCCTTGTGGGTGGTACGATAAGACCACAGGATTCCCGGCAGCTCGTCGACCCAAGCCCCCAGAGCGGCGTCCACTTTCTTCTTCATAGGGTTCAAGATACATTTATTCGTGGCCTCTGCCATTCCGTTGCACTGTGGGTGGGCGACTGACGCGAACTGGAGTTTGATTCCCCAGCCCGAGCAGACGTCGCGGAAGCCCTTGCAATCGAACTGCTTTCCATTATCTGTGACAATGGAGCGGGGAATCCCGAAGCGGCATATGATGGATTGCCAGATGAAGCCCTTCATGTCCGTCCACGTGATTCGCGCCAGCGGCTCTGCCTCGACCCATTTTGTGAAGTAGTCCACGGCGACGACTAGATATTTTCTTCCCCCGGAGGCCTTTGGGAACGGCCCCAGGATGTCGAGCCCCCACTTGGCGAAGGGGATCGGGCTCAAGATGGGCATCAGGTTGGCCAGAGGTGCAGTCGTCCGCCGGTAGAACTTCTGGCATGCCTCGCACTTCTTGACGTACTGTACCGCATCCCGGATCATCGTCGGCCAGTAGTATCCTTGGCGCATTACTTTGTGGGCGATGGTGCGCCCGCCATGGTGGTTTTCGCAGAAGCCTTCATGTACCTCGTGGATGACTTGCTTAGCCTGCTCCGGGCCCAAGCATTTCAGGTAGGGCAGGACGTCGAAGTTGGCACGGCGGCGGCAGTACAACACTCCGTCGAGAAGTACGAATGATAGGGCCCGCCTCTCCACCTGTTTTGCCAGCATCTGTTCCTCGGGCAGCTCGCCCGTCTCTAGGTACTTCATAATGGGGGTCATCCATGACGTCCTCGTGTCCGCGCACATCAGCTCTCCTTCGTCGATGGTTGGCGTCACCAGGCTTTCCACGTAGATTGCCTTCCCGATCTCGGCCGCTGAAGAGGAAGCCAGCTTAGACAAGGCATCCGCCCGGAGGTTGCTGGAGCGGGGTAGGTGTTGGACGTCCGCTTTCTTGAACTTACGGAGTTCGATCTGGATGCGATTCAGGTATCGCTTCATTGTTTCCTCTCGGACTTCGAAGCCCCCCAGGATCTGTTGGATGACGAGGCGGGAGTCACTCAGGAGCAACACGTTCGTCGCCCCCACCGCCCTAGCGAGCTTCAACCCGTTAACCGCGGCTTCATATTAAGCGACATTGTTGGTGGCCGGGAAGCTGAAGCGCAGGGCGTACTCCAACGAACATCCATCAGGGGTCTGAATGACTATACCTGCTCCTGTCCCGGAGCCTGTTGCGGAGCCGTCGACGTGGATGGTCCATAATTCGCCCGCTGTCGTCGGGGAGGGTGCTGAGGGTTCACCCACCTCGATCCTCCACGGGGACGTGGTCACCGATGGGAGCTCCGTCTGGTCCCCCGGCGGGACTTCCGTGGTGCATTCCACCACGAAGTCGGCCAGCGCCTGGCCCTTGATTACCGTCTGGGCTTTGTACGTTATGTCGAACTCGCTGAGCTCGACGCTCCAGTTGAGCATTGTAACGACTGTTTTTCATGTATCTGGATTTATTATAATATAATATATGTTTTGGTGGATTTTCTCCTCTTGTGTGGTTTTCGTCTCCGTAGCTTTCATTTTCGATCGATTCGTCGTATTTTCTCGTTTCTTCCTTAGGATTGTCGATTTCGAAGTATGTCACTCGTGACGGACTTCATAACGGTCGTATCTAACTATTAGATCAAGCCTAGGAGTCTTAGGAATCGATCCCAGAGCTCCGCGCTCCGTATCGGAACTTTTTGTGCTCATTAGCCGGTATAAGAAGGGGCACCGACCGACTAGATGACGATCCAGTCGGTCGGCAATCCTTCTTGGACTGACTAGTTGGCTTTCTAAATTTCTCAGGAGTTACTGTTTATCGTTAGTCGGTCTAAGAACGTTGGTTGACCGACTAGGTTGTAAACTAGTCGGTCGGCAATGCTTCTTTAACCGACTAACACATCATCTTAATTTTAGTTGAGTTACTGTTTACTCTTAGTCGGTCTAAGAACGTTCATCGACCGACTAGATGCTAAACTAGTCGGTCAGTATTTGTTCATGGACCGACTAACTCTAAATCCTATTTTCGTTCAGGAGTTACTGTTTGCACTTAGTCGGTCTGCGTTGGTCGACCGACCGACTAGTTGCCAAACTAGCCGGTCAGTGGTTGCTCTTTGACCGACTAACCAGTGTTGAAACCCTAATTTCTGGGCAGCCGCCAGCCCATCCTATTTAAACCCAACCCAAACGTTTTCTTCTTCCTCAACACGACCCAAAACCCTAAAATCTTCCCCCTTGAGCCCCCATCTTCCTCCAAGCTTCATTCCTTCATTCCAAGCCCTAAATCCATCATCCAAACCATCCATCCACTCTATCTACCTCTCATCTTCCCCAAAATCTCACCAAATCCATCAAAATCCCCAAATCCCCCAAAAACCCTAACTCTCCAAACTTCTCCAATCTTTTCCAGATCTGATCCTAGGGTTCTCCGGAGTGTTTCTTCCGCTTCCTCTCGGTAAGAAATCGATTCCTCTATGTTTTCATAGCCTATTGGTATTTTTATGAAACCCTAATATAATTTCATGTTGTTTGATGATTGTTCCCCCATAACAGCGATTTCCCCGTAGATTAGCATCCGTGAGACGAAGTGGTCGTCATCCCCGGTGCTAGGCAAGTGAAACTTGCCACTTAGGGTTTAGGCCATGTTTTAGGCCATTTGCTTGTTGTAGGCGTAAAAGAGGCTAGGCGACGAAATGATACTCGCCTAGGCGCAAATTGGGGAACTAGCTTGACAACGAAGCTAGTTCCGACATTTAGCATGCTGCACAATTACCATGTCATGTTTACTTTCCATTAATGGTACGCAAATTAATTGTCATGTCATTGCATTCTTTAAGTGTTTCTGTGATTGCGTAGCTTCGCTATAATGCTTGTGTTCCTGGCTCGTGTTCCAGAAGCGGGCCATGTGTTGGTTGATAGCCAATGCCCGAATTGCGTGTTTCCGGCTAGGTGCACCCCTACGCCAAATGTTTAGAATGCGAGCTCATGTGCGGGGCAACCCCAGGCTCACTAGCTGAGCTCCATGTGCGGGGACCCTGGCTCCATTACGTGTGGGTATTGGGGGTGAGAGTTAAGCGACCAATCAACTGGGAGTCTGCCCGATCAGCAACTGCAGTGGTAAGGCGTAAACTCTGGGTTTTGGGGTAGTTGTTAAGCGGCCAATCAGCGAATGTGAAACCATTCAGCTGTAAGGCGTAAACATCTACAAAACAACGTGAATAGTGAATTGATTGAGATTGATAGTAGTGTGGCTACTCTTGTCTTGTATTATCTTGTCCCGATGATTGTTCTCTTGTACAAATTGTCTTGCCATGTTTTAATTGTGCACTCATGTTATAACTGCCATGTCATGCATACTAAACTGCTAGGTTGCTAGAGCCTTACTTTCAGTTTCCTTGCTCAAGTCTTTTAGACTTGCTGACATGTGCCCCTTTACTCTTTTGGGTGACACATGTTAGATCCTGAGCCTGAGTACCTTGTTGAGGACGAGGTGTTTGCTGACGCCGAGCCCGAGCTTGTGTTTGACGGGGAGTACGTGGACACTGGGGACCAGTCCTAGTGTCTTCGTTGTGTTTTACTTTTGTTAGATAGTTGGTTTGTTATCGGTGCGTAGCACCTATACCTTGTTTTGTCGTTGTTGTTTTTGTTGGCCTTGTTCTGGGCCTTAGACTCTTTTCCTTTAGCCTGGTGGCTTTTCTGGATGTTGGACTTATTTTCTTGTTGGACAATTTATGAGATATGGGATTTTATTTCAGTCTCTCCTTGTGTTATTATTGTTATTCCGTTGTGGTTACAGGGACCTGCTTTTGTATTTTTGACGCTTATCGGGTTTGGGGCTTCACAGCTCCACTCTCGTGCGGACCTCCTCACGTCTCGCCTCCATTTTAGGGAAGCGGGTCGTGACAGGTTTTGTTGGTGGCCCATGCAGGTCCTTCTGTAACTGCGATTATCGGAAGAGCGATAATAATATTAGAATGTCCAATAAATTAAGTTCGACGTCCGATGTCATAAGCTATGAGTCTAATCTGATTCGTTTTCTGTGTCACTAGATGGCAGGAAGACATTTCACCCGTGGTGGGGGTAGTGGCGCGATCCCTCATGATGAGGAGCCTGAGCGGGAACCCACCAGCGGTGAGATGATGCGGATGATGCTGTAGATGATGCAAGTGCAGCAGGGCGTGCTTCTGCAAGTCCAGAATGCTCCACTTGCTCGAGCTGCCCGGGCTCTTCCGGATGCCCCTCGCTCTGAGCCAGGAGCGAAGCAATTTCGGGAGCTGGGTCCCGCATATTTTGATGGTTCTGAGGGTCCTCTGGCTGCCGATGAGTGGATTCGGAACATCGAGGACAATCTGAAGATGGCCAAGATCACCCCGGTTGGATGGGTTGATTTGGCGAAGAGGCAACTCAAGGATAATGCTCGGAATTGGTGGGATGCGGAAGAGAAGTTGTTGGTGGAGCCGATAGCTTGGGCTACCTTCAAGGCTAGATTTGAGGGTGAGTTCTTCCCGAAGGCTGCCAGGGAAGAGATGCTGCAGCGTTTTATCGATCTGAAGCAAGGGAGCTCGTCGGTGGACATGTATCACCAAGAGTTCATGAGGCTGAGTCGGTTTGCACCAAAGATGGTGCAGGACGCTGAGGAGAAGGCTCAGAGGTTCCTGCAGGGGCTTGCTTTGGAGCTCCAGAGTTTTGTGACCTCCTCTGACCGGGAATCTTATCAGAAGGTTCTAGTAGCAGCTAAGAGGCAGGAGCTGCTCGTGAACCAGAGGAGGGGGTCTGTTGTTGGTGCTGGGAAGAGGCCTGTGGAACAGGCGAGAGCTGTGGTTAGACCTGGATTCAGGCCTAATCAGTCTGCTCAGTTTAAGAGGCCAGGAGGGCCTATTCTGAAGTTTTTCCATTTCTGCGGCAAGCCTGGCCACGTCAAGGATCAGTGTCGGAAGTTTTTGGGCCAGTGCCTGGTTTGCGGTGATGCTTCCCATGTCGCGAAGGATTGTCGGCATGCGAATCAGCTGCGGAGGGCTCCTGTTGCAGCTCAGCCGTTGCAGCAGTGAGCGTCTGTTCCTGCTGGACGTGGAGCAGCTCTTGTTCCACAGGGACAGGCTTTTCGGCAGGCTGTTCCGCCGAGGAGGCAGGCTTTTCTGATGACCGCTGCGGAGAGCGAGGCTGTGGATGAGGTTATCGCAGGTAATCCTCAATCTAGCTGATACTTTCCTAGCTGGTTTTGATTGTTAGATTATGTTGTTTGCTTGAACATGGTTGTTTGCTAGACTAGGGTTTGATTGTTAATTGCTTGATTAGGTGTGGTTTTGGTTTGCACATTTCCTGCACAAGTCCTCTTTGACTCTGGTGCATCGATGTGCATTATTTCTCGGAGTTTCGTGGAGAGGCATTCCTTGTCGACGTCCCCTCTTCCCAAGAGTTGGAATATCGTTACAGGGAATGGTGTGGTCTCGGTGCATCGTGGTTGCAATTCTTGCTCGTTGGTGGTCTGTGGACATGAGCTTTTTGCTGATTTCATTGTCCACGACATCATCAACTATGATGCAGTTCTTGGGATGGATTGGCTTGCGAGCTTCTATGCTACGATCGACTGTCGGAGAAAGAAGGTGGTGTTCGAGATTCCCGGACATCCAGTGTTTGAGTTCAGTCGTGGTAGCAGTTCGCTTGGTCCTGTCAGATTTCGGGCCAGGCCGGTGGAGGCTGTGGCTATGCAGATGGAGTTGGAGTGGCCAGCTGTGGTGTGTGATTTTGGCGACGTCTTCCCCGAGGAGATGTCTGGTTTGCCACCTGATCGAGATCTAGAATTTTCTATCGATCTCGTTCCAGGTGCGTAGCCAATTTCGAAGGCGCCGTATCGTATGGCACCTGCAGAATTGGAAGAGTTGCGGAAGCAGTTGGATGAGCTTTTGCAGAAGGGTTATATTAATCCTAGCATGTCTCCGTAGGGAGCACCGGTGTTGCTGGTTAAGAAGAAGGATGGTTCGCGTCGCATGTGCGTGGACTATCGGGAGTTGAATGCTGTGACCATTAAGAATAAATACTCGTTGCCTCGCATCGATGATATTTTTGATCAGCTTGGAGGTTCGAGGGTGTTTTCTAAATTGGATTTGAGGAGTGGTTACCATCAGTTGAAGGTGAAGAAGGGAGATGTTCCGAAGACAGCGTTCATGACGAAGTATGGACACTATGAGTTCGTGGTTATGCCTTTCGGCGTAACTAACGCGCCCGCAGTTTTCATGAATCTGATGAACCTGATTTTCTACGACTTCTTGGATAAGTTTGTCGTTATCTTTATTGACGACATTCTGATCTATTCGAAGTCGGAGGAAGAGCATGCCTCGCACTTAAGGACGGTGTTGGAGATCTTGAGGAAGCATCGTTTGTATGCTAAGTTTTCGAAGTGCGAGTTTTGGCTGGATAGAGTTGCTTTTCTCGGGCATGTGGTGACTGGAGATGGTATTTCAGTGGATCCCGAGAAGATTCGGGCCATCAGGGAGTGGCCTGTTCCGTCGTCAGCGTCTGAGATTCGGAGTTTTCTTGGACTTGCTGGTTATTATCGGCGATTCATTAAGGACTTTTCTCGTATTGCTGAGCCGATGACCAGGTTGACGCGGAAGGATGTTTCTTTTGTTTGGTCGGGTGATTACGAGAGTGCTTTTGGTATTCTGAAGGAGAGGTTGACGACTGCCCATATTCTGGTTGTGCCTGATCGCAGCGGTGGATTTGAGATCTTTTGCGATGCTTCTGGCAAGGGTCTCGGTTGTGTGTTGCATCAGCATGGGCATGTTATGGCGTTTGCATCTCGTCAGCTTAAGGTTCATGAGAAGAATTATCCGACGCATGATTTGGAGTTGGCTGCCGTTGTGTTTGCTCTTAAGATTTGGAGGCACTTCCTGCTGAGTGAGAAAGTGAAGATTTTCACCGATCACAAAAGCTTGAAGTATATTTTCACTCAGAAGGAGCTCAACATGCGACAGCGTCGATGGTTGGAGCTTATGGCGGATTATGAGATTGATTTGCAGTTTCACCTTGGCAAGGTGAATGTGGTTCCGGATTCTTTGGGTAGGCTTCCGGCGGTGATGATTTTGACATCGCAGTGGAGATTGCAGCAGGATTTTTGTGAGTCTGGCGTGGAGATTGTTCTTCCTGGAGAGGCTTCGTCGTTGATGTACATGCAGGTACAGTCGACGATCGTGGATCGGATTAAGGTTGGCCAGGCTGAGGATCTGAAGCTGGTGAGGATTTGGGAGCAGGTGGAAGCCGGTCTGTGGACTGACTTTTTGATTCATGAGGATGGCTCGCTGAGGTTCGGAGCCAGGTTGTGTGTGCCAGCTGGGGATATCAGAGAGGAGCTGATGGTGGAGGCACACAGTTCGCCGTATTCTGTGCATCCTGGTGGCACCAAGATGTACCAGGATCTTCGTCTGAATTATTGGTGGCATGGTATGAAGAGGAGCGTGGCTCGGAGTGTAGCCAAGTGCTTGGTTTGCCAGTAAGTGAAGGCGGAGCATCAGCGTACGGCCGGGTTGCTACAACCGCTTCCGATTCCGGAGTGGAAATGGCAACACATCACTATGAATTTCGTGACTGGACTACCTCGGAGTCCGAAGCAGAATGACGCGATTTGGGTGATCGTAGATCGATTGACCAAATCTGCGCACTTTATTCCGTTCCGAGTGGGACAGTCCACTGAGGCGCTAGCGAGGAGATATATGGAGGTAAAATTCTTTTTACTCTCCGTTTTATTTCCTTTTCCTAGTTTGGATAGTGATGTAACGTGAATCGTGCAGGAGGTTGTTCGACTTCATGGAGTCCCCGTGAGTATCGTGTCTGACAGAGACACGAGGTTCACATCTCAGTTCTGGCAGAGTTTGCAGAAGAGCTTGGGTACGCGTCTGAGTTTCAGCACGGCGTACCATCCGCAGACGGATGGCCAGTCCGAGAGGACGATTCAGATTTTAGAAGACATGCTGAGGGCGTGCATGTTGGATTTCAAGGGTTCGTGGGAGGACCATCTACATCTGGTAGAGTTTTCCTACAACAACAGCTTCCAGGCGAGTATTGGCATGGCGCCTTTCGCCGCTCTTTATGGGAGGAAATGTCGATCGCCATTGAGTTGGGATGACGTTGGTGATCGGGAGTTGTTGGGACCTGAGATGATCGTGGAGGCCGTGGATATCGTCAGGAATATTCGGGAGAGGTTGAGAATTGCTCAGGACCGTTTTAAGCATTGGGCGGATGCTAAACGTCCTCCTTTGGAGTTTCAGCCGGGCGACCATGTGTTCTTGAAGATTTCCCCGAATCGTGGTATGATTCGTTTTGGGAAGCGTGGAAAGTTGAGCCCGCGATACATTGAACCGTTTGACGTTTTGGAGAGGGTTGGCGAGGTAGCTTATCGCTTGGCCTTGCCGCCATCTTTGGAAGGAGTTCACAATGTTTTCCATGTGTCGCAGCTTCGTCGATACATTAGCGATCCGTCTTATGCGGTAGATTTTTCGGAGATTACCGTTCGCCCCGATATGACGTATGACCAGCATCCAGTACAGATTCTGGACAGGCGTCAGAAATCGCTTCGGAACAAGATTGTCAATCTTGTGAGGGTGATGTGGCGACACGGCTCACCTGGAGAGTCTACTTGGGAGAATGAGGATGAGATGCGAGAGCGTTTCCCACTTTTGTTTCCGGACTCGTGAGTATTTGGAAATTCCGAGGACGGAATTTTTCTTAAGTTGGGGAGGATGTAACGACTGTTTTTCATGTATATGGATTTATTATAATATAATATATGTTTTGGTGGATTTTCTCTCTTGTGTGGTTTTCGTCTCCGTAGCTTTCATTTTCGATCGATTCGTCGTATTTTCTCGTTTCTTCCTTAGGATTGTCGATTTCGAAGTATGTCACTCGTGACGGACTTCATAACGGTCGTATCTAACTATTAGATCAAGCCTAGGAGTCTTAGGAATCGATCCCGGAGCTCCGCGCTCCGTATCGGAACTTTTTGTGCTCATTAGCCGGTATAAGAAGGGACACCGACCGACTAGATGACGATCCAGTCGGTCGGCAATCCTTCTTGGACCGACTAGTTGGCTTTCTAAATTTCTCAGGAGTTACTGTTTATCGTTAGTCGGTCTAAGAACGTTGGTTGACCGACTAGGTTGCAAACTAGTCGGTCGGCAATGCTTCTTTAACCGACTAACACATCATCTTAATTTTAGTTGAGTTACTGTTTACTCTTAGTCGGTCTAAGAACGTTCATCGACCGACTAGATGCTAAACTAGTCGGTCAGTATTTGTTCATGGACCGACTAACTCTAAATCCTATTTTCGTTCAGGAGTTACTGTTTGCACTTAGTCGGTCTGCGTTGGTCGACCGACCGACTAGTTGCCAAACTAGTCGGTCAGTGGTTGCTCTTTGACTGACTAACCAGTGTTGAAACCTTAATTTCTGGGCAGCCGCCAGCCCATCCTATTTAAACCCAACCCAAACGTTTTCTTCTTTCTCAACACGACCCAAAACCCTAAAATCTTCCCCCTTGAGCCCACATCTTCCTCCAAGCTTCATTCCTTCATTCCAAGCCCTAAATCCATCATCCAAACCATCCATCCACTCTATCTACCTCTCATCTTCCCCAAAATCTCACCAAATCCATCAAAATCCCCAAATCCCCCAAAAACCCTAACTCTCCAAACTTCTCCAATCTTTTCCAGATCTGATCCTAGGGTTCTCCGGAGTGTTTCTTCCGCTTCCTCTCGGTAAGAAATCGATTCCTCTATGTTTTCATAGCCTATTGGTATTTTTATGAAACCCTAATATAATTTCATGTTGTTTGATGATTGTTCCCCCATAACAGCGATTTCCCCGTAGATTAGCATCCGTGAGACGAAGTGGTCGTCATCCCCGGTGCTAGGCAAGTGAAACTTGCCACTTAGGGTTTAGGCCATGTTTTAGGCCATTTGCTTGTTGTAGGCGTAAAAGAGGCTAGGCGACGAAATGATACTCGCCTAGGCGCAAATTGGGGAACTAGCTTGACAACGAAGCTAGTTCCGACATTTAGCATGTTGCACAATTACCATGTCATGTTTACTTTCCATTAACGATACGCAAATTAATTGTCATGTCATTGCATTCTTTAAGTGTTTCTGTGATTGTGTAGCTTCGCTACAATGCTTGTGTTCCTGGCTCGTGTTCCAGAAGCGGGCCATGTGTTGGTTGATAGCCAATGCCCGAATTGCATGTTTCCGGCTAGGTGCACCCCTACGCCAAATGTTTAGAATGCGAGCTCATGTGCGGGGCAACCCCAGGCTCACTAGCTGAGCTCCATGTGCGGGGACCCTGGCTCCATTACGTGTGGGTATTGGGGGTAAGAGTTAAGCGACCAATCAACTGGGAGTCTGCCCGATCAGCAACTGCAGTGGTAAGGCGTAAACTCTGGGTTTTGGGGTAGTTGTTAAGCGGCCAATCAGCGAATGTGAAACCATTCAGCTGTAAGGCGTAAACATCTACAAAACAACGTGAATAGTGAATTGATTGAGATTGATAGTAGCGTGGCTACTCTTGTCTTGTATTGTCTTGTCCCGATGATTGTTCTCTTGTACAAATTGTCTTGCCATGTTTTAATTGTGCACTCATGTTATAACTGCCATGTCATGCATACTAAACTGCTAGGTTGCTAGAGCCTTACTTTCAGTTTCCTTGCTCAAGTCTTTTAGACTTGCTGACATGTGCCCCTTTACTCTTTTGGGTGACACATGTTAGATCCTGAGCCTGAGTACCTTGTTGAGGACGAGGTGTTTGTTGACGCCGAGCCCGAGCTTGTGTTTGATGGGGAGTACGTGGACACTGGGGACCAGTCCTAGTGTCTTCGTTGTGTTTTACTTTTGTTAGACAGTTGTTTTGTTATCGGTGCGTAGCACCTATACCTTGTTTTGTCGTTGTTGTTTTTGTTGGCCTTGTTCTGGGCCTTAGACTCTTTTCCTTTAGCATGGTGGCTTTTCTGGATGTTGGACTTATTTTCTTGTTGGACAATTTATGAGATGTGGGATTTTATTTCAGTCTCTCCTTGTGTTATTATTGTTATTCCGTTGTGGTTACAGGGACCTGCTTTTGTATTTTTGACGCTTATCAGGTTTGGGGCTTCACAGCTCCACTCTCGTGCGGACCTCCTCACGTCTCGCCTCCATTTTAGGGAAGCGGGTCGTGACAAGCATCCTCCCCGACCGCTCCAGCCTTTTCAGGTTCTTTTCGAGGGGCATGTCGGTGTGGACGATTATGGGGTGGGCCTGGAAGTAGGGTCGGAGCTTCCGGGCCGTGGTGATTAGGCAGTAGGCGGCTTTCTCGATAGGGCTGTAACGAGTCTCCGCCTCCCGGAGGATCTGGCTGGCATAGTAAACGGGGCGTTGCACCCCTCCTTCCTCCTTGATCAGGACGGAGCTAACGGCCTCCTCGTTGGTCGCCAGGTACAACCCCAGGGGTTCGCCCTCCTCCGGCCGTGCGAGGAGCGGTGGGCTCTGTAGGTATGCTCTCAGCTCCGCGAACGCCCGCGCACAGTCGTCATCCCACGGGATCACCTTCCTTTGGTCTTTAGCTTCGCCCAAGGCTGTGCGCAAGACCCTGAAGAAAGGGAGCGATTTCTCCGCCGATTTCGACAGGAATCGCCCTAAAGCAGCGATCCGGCCGTTCAGTCGCTGCAAGTCCCGGATCGTCCGGGGCTCCGTCATACCGATGAGGGCCGTCACCTTGTCGGGGTTCACCTCGATTCCCCGCTTCGTTATCATGAAGCCCAGGAATTTTCCCGATTGCACGCCAAAGATACACTTCGCGGGGTTTAGCCTCAGGTTGTACCGGCGGACCCTCTGGAAGGTTTCCTACAGGTCGGCGAGGTGGTCGGGGCCCTTCCGCTCTTTACCAGCATGTCGTCGATGTAGACCTCCAAGTTTCGTCCCACCTGAGGGCCGAATATTCGGTCCACCATTCGTTGATAGGTCGCCCCGGCGTTCTTCAGTCCGAAGGGCATCTTGGTGTAACAGAAGGTGCCTTTATCGGTGACAAAAGATGTCTTCTCCTCATCTTCCTCCGCCATCGGTATCTGGTTGTACCCCGAGAAGGCGTCCATGAAGCTCAACAACTCATAGCCGGACGCCTGGTCCACCAAGTGGTCGATTCTGGGCAGAGGGAAGCTGTCCTTCGGGCATACCTTGTTGAGGTCGGTGAAGTCGACGCACATGCGCCACTTCCCACTGGGCTTCTTCACCAGAACGACGTTGGCGAGCCAGTCGGGGTAGTCCACCGGCCGAACAAATTTGGCTTAGAGGAGTCGCTCTACTTCTTCCTCGGCCGCCCTCTTCTTTTCGCCCCCCGCACTTCTCTTCTTCTGTCGAACAGGTCGGGCTTCCGGGTCTGCATTCAACCTGTGGGAGATTACGCCGGGTCCACCCCAGGCATGTCGGCGGGTGACCATGCGAATATGTCCGCGTTTTCCTGGAGCAAGGCGACGAGGGCCGTCCTTAACACGGACGGGAGTTTTGTCCCGATGGAGACGGTTCTTCCCTCGTCCGAGGCCACTGGGACCTCCTCCACTTCCTCTGCCGGGGTCGGCCGCTGGTCGCAGAAGTCCTCCCTCTCGTCAGGGATGAGAGCAGTCAGGGACCGCCTCGGGCTCCTAGGCAGGGACAGCGCCTGGTTGTGGTCCCCGGGCACCTCCCGTCCTCCCCGCACCTGCCCCACCCCCCGCGGGGTCCGGAACTTCATCGTCTGATGTTGCAGGCTGGGGAGCGCCTCGATGGCTGTCATATATGGACGCCCTATGATTCCGTTATACGCCGATGCGACGTCGACGATGACAAAAAGCGCTTCCTTGGTCACGACCCTCGGTTCTTCCCCCAGGGTCATGGGTAGGGTGATCGTTCCCTCAGTGGGGATCGCATGGCCGGTGAAGCCAGCAACAGGGCCCACACAGGGCTCTAGGTCTGCACGCCCCCATCCCATCCTCTCGACTGTTGACAGGAACAGGATGTCGCAGGAGCTACCAGTGTCAATCAGGAGCCGGTCGACGTCTATCGCCCCGATCCGAGCCTCGATGACGAGAGCGTCATTGTCCTGGCTCCGTGCCCCCAGCCAGTCCTCCTCGGTAAAGGTGATGGGGGGTCGGTGTGTCCTTCGTCGCTTCGGTCGGTGGCCAGCGGCCACCACCATCACCTGTCGGGCTCCGGCCCCCGGGATTGCGGGCGCCCGCCCCGCCGAGGAAGACCCTACAGTTATCATCTCAATTCGCAAGACCGCCCTTGGGGGGCGTGGCTCCTCCTTATCGCGGTTCACCGGCGGTTCCCGTCCCCCCTCCTCCGGGGGGGCTCTCTCTCCTGCTGCCGCCCGCCTTCCCGCGACGAAGTTCCCCAGGTGACCCGCCTGGATCAGTCGCTCGATCTCTCTTTTAAGGGAGTAACAACGGTCGGTGTCGTGACCGTGGTCCCGGTGATAACGGCAGTATCTCCGGGGGTCCCGCCTCGCCGGGTCCGTCCTCATCTCCCGGGTAGGCTCCAGCAATAACCCGGCCCTTGTCGCCGCGGCCAGCACCTCCATCATGGGGGCGTTGAGTCGCGTGTAAGGCGCCTGTAGGGGGCCTTCTTGTCTTGGGATGACTCCGGGGGCCCCCGCGCCGGGGCGAGCTCACGCACCGGGCCAAGACGATCTTGTGGGCGAGGCTCGGGCGGCTCTCGCCGCGGTCGGGCTATCTGATCATGGTCTCGGCCCCTCTCTTCCTGCCTCGGCCGAGGGTGTGGCCGGGGTCCGTCTTGGGACGGTTTCGCCGGGGGGAATACGGCCTTTGCCCCTAGAGTCTCTTCGGCCAACGCGTGTCTTTTCGTCATTGCAACCAACGCTTCATAGTTGGTCGGCGGATCTCGGAGCAGGGATTTGTGGAGGCTCCGAGTTCGCAACCCCGTCTTGAAGGCCAGCATAAGCACCTCATCGCCACATGTCACCACCGCCCGCCTTTCCTCCTGAAAGCGGCGGAGGTATCTACCCGTCGTCTCTCCTTCCCCTTGGATTATTGTGCTGAGATAGTCCAAGGGCTTCTTCTTCGTCCGCCCGGCTCGGAACTCTTGGCAGAACTTGTGGGACAGCTCGCCAAAGCTCCCCACGGATCTCGCGGGCAGGCCAAAATACCAATCCAGCGCGGTGTCCCTCAGGCTTTGGGAGAAATGTCGGCATAGGAACGCCTCATCCACATCCTGCGCCTCCATCGCCCCCGGTATTGTTGCACGTGCGTGAGGGGGTCGCCTCTCCCATTGTACGTGGCCAAGTGAGGGGGCTTGAACCTTACGGGCCTTGGGGCGGACGTGATCCACCGTGCGAGCGGCGTGGCCTCCTCCAGATAAGTAGGGTGATCCGACACATCCCCTCTCCGCCATTCGGGGGTCTGACTTCGGTCGCGCCTCGACCGCCGACGGTCCTCCGTCCCCTGGGAGTAGCTCCTTCCCCGGGCCGAGGATTCGACGGGTTGCGGGCTACGGTTCTCCCAGTACCAGCGCCTCCCGGCCAGCTCTCCTCGGGCCTCCATCCGTTCTTGATTCTCTCGGAGGAGCCTTTCGCGCTCGGTGGTGAGGTAGCGTAGTTGTCGACAAACGGCTTCCTCGTGTAGGGTATCGGAGGGGTGGTGCTGGCGATGCGGGCTGCCTCCTCCGGGTGGGGACCTGTTCAGTAACGGGTCCCGCGCGTCCCCGAGCCGTCGGCCTGTCGTCGTCTCGTCCAGGATTTCTCGGTCGATCCTGTTTTCTTTCCTTAGCCTCTCGCGCTCTGCGACGATGAGGCGGAGGCGGTGGCGAGCGGCCTCTTCTTCATGGTAGGCCCTTCGGGCGGCCTCGGCCGCTTCGTCCACACGCCTTTGTGCGGCGGCTGCCTCCCCCAGGCGCCTCCACCGTCGCACAACTTCCATCTCCTCCTCCAGGAGCCTTTGCTGGGCCGCAATCTCCTCAGCGAGCCCCATGTTCTCTCCCTCCTCCTCGAACTGAAGGCGGAGGTTCCGCCTCACGTTCTGGGGCTACGAGGGGCCTGGCAGTGGCTCCGTTCCAGCCGTCTGATAGCCTCCCCTGGCCTGAGTAACGGCCTCGAAGCTCTTCAGGACGGCGTGGGCTGAAGTATGTTCAGTTTCGGTGCCCACCCCCAAAAGTGGGTCGGACGCCGGGGTGATTTGTAGAGAGAGCGGTTCCTGATCCACGGGATCTTTGCCGTGGTCAGGGTTCCGCGGGATCGACGTGGATTCTAACATGGGTGTGACCCTTCGTTCCCACAGACGGCGCCAATTGTTACGAGGTGGAACTCGCGTACAATGAATTTGTATTATGGGGAACCAAGGGCACGATGGTTATGTGGAGAAGAAGGTTTAGGTAGGCTGTTTTACAAGCGATTAGTGGAGTGAATAAGTTGGATCCGTTGCCGGTGGTGCTCACAGGATCGTATCTCGCCGGGCTCAGCTGAGGAGGGCTGGATGGCAGGGGGCTGACGCTGACTTTAGTCAATGGGCGAGCTCTCCTGCAGCACGAACAACTCGTCAGAAGGGCGGGGTTGGGGTTCAACCCTTGGCCCCTCCGATGCCTAAGTCAGTAATAGGGCTTAAAAGGGGGGGGGGCTGGACACGCCGGTCGGACTATCAGTGTGTCCGCCGCGCGTGACGAGCTATAGGTGGGAGAGCAAAGATATGGAAGACCTTTGCTCTCGTGTGTGAATAATGGAAAATGAGAGAGAGAATTCTCCAACCTCCTCTCCATAAGAGGAGAGGGGGTATTTATACCTGACGGGTGATGAATAGGCATGCTGAGCTGGCTCGGGTGTCAGCGTAAGCTTCGGGAAAGGACATCGGGAACAGGAGTTCCTGACCTGCTTCTGTCAGGCGGCGCAACGGCCAAGGGGTGCTTTTGTCGGGATGTCAGGGCCGAAAGCGCTAACCGTCGGACGGGTCAGCCGCCTGGGGGTGCTTTGTCAGGCGGTCGGGTGACGTATGTGTCAGTCGTGTCCTTATCCTAGGCTGTTTGTCGTTAGCGACGAACTTAAGGTCGGGCTGTGTCACTCTAGGCGCCGCGGTTCGCGGGAATCGGGCGGACCGTTTCGATCGGGGGTTGTCCGGCCCGGCCGCGCCCCCCGATCGGTCATGGGGTATGGCCCGCCGGTACGGAAGGATACGTCCGCGCCCTTCAATAGGCATGTCCTAGCTACACAAGCGTCCCCAAGCGCGCTACCCCGGTGGGTCGGGCGGCTGCGATTATTCGCCTCGGTCGGTTGCGATTGTTCGCCTCGGCCGGTTCGGGGAACGCTGCAAGGCGAGCCTGTCTCCATGATGCCCCGAATTTTCGGGGCGGCGGCCCTTTTGTGAAAGGGTGAGTTAATGGGGTATGTTAGCGGATCCGGGCGGGAGTCGGGCTCCTACGATCTTTAGGTCGTAACAGCCAGGATAAGTTGTTCTTATTTTATTACGACACGTATTCTTGCTGAAACGCAAGTCTGATAAAATAGATAATATAATAACAGAAGTATGTGAACTGCTTCGATCAGATCGAAGAGTCAAATACTTAGCTGTATAAATCATGCAAAATTAAAAGAAAATGTGATTTTCTCTCAGGTCAAGTCTCTTAACACATCGGTGTGTTAGAGAGCATGAATCACACTTTGTTAGACATGGTGCGATGCATGACAAGTGGCTCTGAGTTACAATCCTCCCTCTGGGTTAAGTCCCAAATAGTAATGCCTAGTTTATTGATAAGGTTCTATGATGAGCTTATCAATAAGATATTCATTAAATCAATCGTTAGGAAGTTAAATGATTACTCCAGTCTCATGAGACGAGAAGTCGAGTAAGACATCATAGTTGATGATGACTTAGTCAACTTCCAGGATACCATTCGGAGTAGGGACTTTGATTAATAACTTGATGCAATCAGAAAAGGTCCGTGCACGTAAATAAAGTATGGACTTTAGTTTACATGCCCAAAGAAAGTGTTTCTTATTGGTTGCAAGTAAATCTTCAAGATAGAAGATTGGTGCAGAGAGAAAATAGTGAAGTACAACTTATGTTGATTGAGAACAGTTATCATCCTAACTCTTATAAACGGATTATGGTGAAACTGTCTTACCAACAGATGTGTACAGATCTACTTGGACCGAACTCGATGTAAATGCTCATGATGCCCATGAAAACTGGAGCATTCATGTATAGTCTGTTTTCTAAATATGATTTAGAAGAACGAACTTATATGAATCGGCCAGAGAGTTTTCACAGTCAATGGGAGCGAATAAAAGCATGCGAGGCATCAAGGAGCCAGAACATATGTTTTGACAAAGTGATCAAAGAGTTTGACACTTTACCAGAAATGATTATGAACCGTCTAAATGACCAGTAACTTATTTGGATTATTCTTGTAAGGTACGATGAGCTAGATGAGATACAGGAAAGACATTAATCTTGACCAAGTAAATTATTTGGATGAGATTTAATATGTGGTCTAACATGAACTTAGAAACATCTTAAGTCTATACAGTAAATGGTTTGGCAGATTCACTTATAAAGGCTCTGTCACATAAATTCTATAGAGATTTATGTGTAAATGCGGTATGAGATACCGGGATAAATGGGCCTGAGTGCAAGTGAAAAATATTGGGAGATAGGTATGCCCTCGAACTCGAGGCAGTTTATCTCTTTGTATATGTACAAATATCTTGTTCAAAATTACCGTAAGCTGTATGGTAAGAATTTATCTAAGTTAATCGACATTAGAACTTAGGTAAAGTCCTAAAACTTAATGCAAGGTTAAACAAGCATCGAAATGAGGATCTCGATCATAGAGAATTGTTTGACTATTAGTAGCATAAGTTTAAAAACGTTCGTGGTCGTAGATGTTTCGAGAAAAGGATATCGAGACATCGGATAGACCATTGTGTCTTTGTCTTCACCATAGAGTGATGACGATGATCTCATGGTCGTTCGACTTGGCAAATTCGGAGACGAGACACAGGTGCACATTGGAGAATGAGTTCACTGAACGATCCAACGAGAGTTATAATATGGTTTATATTGACCAATCTGTCAATGATAACTCTTAGTGATGATAGGCAGGTTGGTCTTTTGACTTGAGGTCATTGTACGAACCTGTACGTGAACGGTGTCATTTAGATCACTGATCTAGCCTCGGGGCAAGCCCCGTTGAAAGGTTTATGGTTGGGTGACATTTGAAGCGTGACAGGAGAGTAATGACCAAGATAGGATTTGTCTCTCCCGGTCAAGGGGAGTTAGTGTCGCTGAGTTAGTTTGATCTTTTAGTGAAAACTCTGGCCAGAGTATGTTGGAAGTAGTCCAACATTATTTGACTAAAGATCGAAGGAGACTAACCAAGTTCAAGCTAGTAGGGTTGACAGTTGACCATAACGTAGGCTTGACTAAGCGACATAGTTTTGACGAAAAGACCATAACTACGGTATTCATCACGGACACAGTCAGGGTGGTCCCGACAATACTCATGTCAATGAGTTAACCACATAAGTATGATACCAAAACAGGAACGACACTTATTGCTCGTGGTCTCTGCCGTTTGGGGTTTCGAGCCCCACCTGTAGTAGGGTCAGGCTGTATGATCTCACACAGAGTGTGACCTTCGTCAAGTAATATGTAGAAATTAGGGAGAATATGCATTTGATGCAAGGGATAGAAAACTACAAAGAGTTTGCAGTTAGCTTTTGCATTCGGGATAAATGATCCTGAGTGCAAATGGGAGACGTTGGGGGATTTATGCCCTCAGTTCATTTGTATTTGATGCAAATGATTTTTTATTTTAGATGTGGAAATTTTGCATATGATGCAAAGTGAAATAAATGTGTCGTAAAATGTTTACGTGTATATTTAATATAATAAATGCGAGGAAAAGGTTACCTGGATGGCAGGATCGTCCCGGTCTAAATGCAGGTTCAAACCGCGTCAAAAATGGACACCAAACGCACAAAATAGAGCGAAAATAGTGAAAAAAAAGACAAAATTGGCATTGCGGGTCGGGCGCCCACCCAGCAGGCGCCCAACCATCCTGGAGGCCACATTAGGGGGGTTTAAACCCAGATTTGTGCGATGGCTGTAGTTTTTGCAAAAAATTAGTTTTGGGGTATGTTTGGACACTCTTTGAGGGGTCAAACGAACTCGGAATGACGTGACGTTTCTTCCTATGTGTTCATCGTTCAACCCTCTTCGATTTGACAGGTTGTATCATTTGCGAAGCTCAACGGTGAGGGATGAAAAATTCCTTAAAGTTTGGCCTTTGTGAAAGGTAAACTTTAATTAATTTTTTCTCCAAAACTTTTAGTCCCACATCGGATATAGAGTGAAGGGGGGGTCAGCCGCCTATATAAATTGCATGGCTAAGGTTTGTTTCCTTTAGGGCTAGACTTAAAATTGCATGCGCTTATGTTAAAAGGTATGTAGTTTAAGTTAAGCATGCGTTTATAAATTGCATATGTTAGATAGATCTATCATTAGGGGTTGGTCGGACCCAAACCCGGGATAGTAGAGACCTTAGCTAGGGTTTGTTCCCTTTAGGGCTAGACTTAAAATTGTTTTAAGTTATTTTTTTCGCTGTTGTTTTAATAACTTTGTCCGACTGAATTAGGCCGGACGTCGTATTTATGGCCCTAAGGACCCAGAAAACCCATCAGGAGCAACGTTAGTGAATGAAGTGGGGCCTTAAGTTGGAAGAACCTGGGTCGAGTGATTGATGTAGATGATGATGCGGTGCTCGGTCGACCCTTAAACAGCCGATACATCGATCGTTCAAGGTTGGGATGCTCAGAAATGACCCTCACAAAGGATGGTGGTTCGTCGATCTGCACCACAAGGACACGTTAGGGGGTCAGATCTGGGTTCCGACCCAAATCCCCTCCGATACTTAAGTTAGTTTGGGAACTTAAGGAAGAGAGTCAAGGTGGCCATTCAGCCCACCAGCCCGGAAGCCCGCCGGACCGGACCGGACTGGACTTCGGGCTGGGCCGGACCGACCCAGTCAGCGTTGACCAGGCTGCTGACCGAACCCGGCCCGCCCGCCTGCAGGCAAAACACACGCGCGTGCAGAAAACAACCAAAAATGGCTATTGGGGGTATTTTTGGCCAAAAATGACCAAACCCCCCAACAGCTATAAACGGTCTAATGGGGGGTATTTTGGTCATTTTGGCCAAATAGACCAAAAACCCCCCAACAGCCATAAAACGGTCATATTGGAGGGTTATTTTGGTCTTTTTGGCCTAAAATCATATAAATACCACACCAATTCATATCAATTTCTTTACAATTCTAAACATCTCTACTCTCAAGTTCTTCTCAAATCTCAAGCTCTTGCTCTCAACTCACGGTGCTCTCAAGATCCGGCTGCTACCTCTCCGCATCTCAACTTTCAAGCTATGTCTTCTACCTCCCTGAGTCTCGGATCATCTACTGCCTCACTGCAGCTCAAGTTGATCTTTGCTCTATATGCAATCAGGTTCCTTTTATTGTTAACGTAGCATAATGGTAGGATCAAACAACCCACGTAGATATATTAACGTTAATTTCAATAACACGGAAGAAATTGGATATTATCAAAATATGCTGAACAACCCTATTGATACACCGGACTTTCCAGAAATGTCACAAAATGAACACGAATGGAACGATAGTAATCACCATAGCCCCATAGTGGGTACACCAGGGTTTTCTTCTTCTGCACAAACTTCAACCCCTTCACAAACTGCTATTATTACTGGCCCCACTTCTACACAAGCAACCCAAACTAGAAAACAGAAATCTAAGGTTTTGGAAAACTATACCCTTGAAACATTACCTGAAAAAGGACTTAGGGCGGTTTACAAAATTTGTAGAGCAGATATCGTTGGCACATCTAAAGATGGCACAACACACCTGAAAAGACACTTAGATGCTCATATAAAAAAGAGGCTAGACAGACCACTTTAAACTTAACAGCTACATCTAGATCTCTATCTACTTTCTCATATTCTTCTGATACAATGCGAAAGGAGGGACCTTATATTATAAATATGCTTCTAATTGGTTAAAAAAGGTAGGAACCTTTTGTTATACATACAGTCTTCTGCCAATAAGAGAAATTTGTACAAAGAAGTATGTAGAAATAGCCAAATTTCTTGCCGTAAGTTTAAATTTAGTGTTCTACATAGGTGGAATTCAACGATCTAATGATGTGTTGCATGATTAAAAACAAGATTCAGCTTAGTTATTTTGTTAGTACATACATTCCATATGATGCAGATTACAACATTAGTGAGTTTGAGTGGAAAACGATTGAGCAACTTTGTGATTTTTTTGAGGTTTTTTATGTTGCTACAAACAAACTCTCTGGTGTGTATTGCTCAACATACATTTTAGGTCTTGGTCAATTATTTACCATTTCAGACAGTTTAGCGAAGTATAGAGACACTACGGACACTACCCTTGTTCTTCAACCTATAATAGAAGAAATAGATAGTAAACTAGCGAAATATTGGAAGTTTGTTCCTTTGCTTTATTCATTATCTAAGGTTTTTGATCCACGGTTTAAAGAGGAAGTAGTAGTTGGGTTATTAGAAACCTTTTATGAAATCATGAAATTTGAAGTTGATGATCATATAATGAATTTTAAAACTAGCTTAAGTGTCCTTTTTGCGACGTATGAGGCTAGATATGGTAGTTCATCACACACTTCTTCTGTTCCTGCTAGTTCTAATATTACATGCAAACTTCGACAGATAATGAGAAAGAAAAAACAAAAAACCGTATCTACAGAAAGTTCGTCTAATGAGTTGTCCAAGTATTTAGAAATTACTTTTCCTTTTACTGAGTCAGAATTGGATGATGAGAATTTTGACATTTTGGGCTGGTGGAAAATGTATGAACATAGGTTTCCAATTCTGACCATTATGGCTCGTGATTTGTTATCAGTCCATATTTCTACTGTTGCGTCGGAGTCTGCTTTTAGTGCAAGTGGCCGGGTTCTGAGTGACAAGAGATCAAGGCTGAAGGAAGATATAGTTGAAGCGGCGGTATGTGCAAAGGATTGGTTTCATGCTGAAAACTGCTATCAAGATAAACAGGACCTTTCGGAAGACTCTGAGGAAGAAGCTACAGAAGATGAATGATTTTTTTTTTTTCTTGTATTGGTATTTTCTTACTTGTATTAGCATTTAGAAGTCCTATATTTTGGCCATTGTATGAGGGGTAAGGCTGGCCAATGTAAGTCCACACCTCAAAATTTTTTTTACTTAATGAAATTTAAAGGTTCAACCCGGGACCTTCGTGAATTTCGGGCTTAAATATCTTTTTTTTCAATAATATAGATTTAATTAGAAATAAAATAAGGGATCCGTACATCATTTCTTAAAAATTGTATACTTCAATTTTTTCTAATCTACTATATAAATTTTTTTAAGTTCAATATTTTTTAAAAGCCTCTATTTTTAACCTACAATATGTTTAGTTTGAAATACTTTCATTTTATCCTTTTGAATTTTGGATAATTTTATATTAAATATACTTCAATTTATAAAATGCTTAACCTTTTAAAATATTTTTATATAGTTCTTATAAATTTTTTAAAATTTTTATATATTTCTTAACTTACTTTTCTTCTTTAAACACTTTTTAATTAATTGTACGTATTTAATAAATTTTTTAAAATTATTAAGATTTTTTCGATTTCTTTAAAAAGCATTTTTTTGGCCCGGCCCGCTTGGCAAGCGGCCCGCCTGGCCTGCGGCCCGCGGGCTGGGCATTTGGGGGGTTCCATCCCCCCGGGGCCCAGCGAAGCCCAGTGGGCAACGGGCCGGGCCGGTCCAGCCCGTTGGCCACCTGAGATGAGAGGGAGCTAGGAGCAGCTGAATTCGACCCCACAAAGGTTCGCCTCAGATCTGTCGTCGCTAGCTCTATAATGTAGGAAATATCAGATGGGGAAGTAGAGTTCAATGTCTTAGATCTCGTACCTTGAATTGGGAACCCCTTTACCTTTGTCCTTTCGTCCATTTATAGGTTGTTCCTCTTTGATTGTATGTAACCGTCCCTCATTGATTCGGGCACGATCTCCTCCGGGATTTGAGATAAGGCAGCCCATTTACTCGGCCATATTAACCTCCCCCTGAATATTAGCGTAAGCCTAACGGTCAAACGGTCCGTTTGTCTGACTCGGTAACACCTCGCTTTAAGTGACGAGTATCGGGTTGCAGGTGCCAAATGGGTCGGGTACGCGGATACTCCAACAAGATCCGTACATGTACACTAACAGCTTGCCACATGGCATTTGAGTTGGTGGGAATTAAGGAGCTAAGGAAACTTCATAAGAGGAGGTGTCCAATTTAGGAATTTTTGAGATTTGGTTTTTATAAAAAAAATAGAAATGATATTATTGATACCATATACTCCTTCCTAATACAAGTATTCCTCTTAAATACGTGCTCAATTAAATTCCAATGATCCTTAGAAATTATTTAGAAATAATTTCTTCATCACAAAAATTGGGAAAAAATATGAAATACATGAAAAAAATTTATACGTACACGTACATCCAAAAATACGAATCCATATGCATATATTCGCACTAGGGCCATTACATTCTATACCCAAACTTGACCCATTACAGCCTATATCAATAACTAATGACTTGTTTACCCTGCTATGCATGGAAAATGAGGGTTGTAGTGACACTAAAGTTATTTTTCTTTTCATCATTGAGTTTGCTTTAATCTAAGGTCAGTGTGTTAATTTTTGTACCAATATCGTTGCAAATTCAAAGATTAATAATGGGAAAAGGTCTTTCTTGTAGTGACACAAATGCGTCGATCAAAAATTAATAATAGGACTTTAGGGGGTGGCAATTTCAACCCATTAGCATGCCCGAAACTCAAACATGATCCAAAACTTCTAGTTTTGGGACATCCTTAATCGGATGCGGGTCACACCCGAGTCAGCTCAACCGACAGGATTGGTAATCGGATCTGTTTAAGGTCAGACCCATTGCCTCAAGTGGACCCGTTTAAATAATTAAATATCATATGTTTTCCAAGACATTTTAAATGATCATAAATGATTGTTGAAGTTGCCGGCTAGTTTGGTGGCTTTAACCTGATTGTCGTCGAAGTAGGTGGAAGGATGGTAGCAATTGGACTGGTTTTGCTTGCGAGTTCGGATCGATAATGTCGTGGATCCGAATTCATTTAAGATGTATTATGTGAAATTTAAAATAAGGTCCTTTTGGAAATAACTTCCCTCCAGTTACTCATATGAATAAATAACCCTCCACTTAAGGGAGAAGGCAACCATTCTTATTCTTACAACTCTCCCTTTACTTTGAGATTTTTACTATGGATGTTTGAACATCAGAGGAGTTGAGCTGGGGCCCTCACCCTGGTTCGACTTGCTAATGTTCATAGCTATTATGGTGTGTAGGTCATGTGACCATCTTACTATAGGTCAACAGATAACCATGATAGGTCTACATTCCTACTTCAACATCATTGGCATTGTTTGTGGGAACAAACACCACCATGTATAACGCATGGACTGCGTGTGGAAGGATTCAAGTAAATGGAGAAGAGCATGATAGTCGTAAACCAAGGCGATATGAGAATGGTGGCGAATATGACGCTTCATTTCCACATCTCTCCTAAGATTCTGGATGAGTTAATGACCATCTCTGAGGTATACATAAATACCAAGGAGCCCGCGATCTCATGGAAGGGTTAGAAAGAGGACCACAAACATACCAATCGTGGGCAGTGGCGGAGCCAGGAAATTTTCATTTAGGGGGCAAAACATAAGCTAATACAAAATAATTTCTACGTACAATAAAAACCAATAAGCAAAAGTACAATATTAAATAGAACTCTAATAAAAACCAGTAACCTAAGAACTCTAAGACAATAAAAACTTCTTAAAATAGAAATTTAATTTACATTCAAATTCGCAACACAGTAAGAAAAGTAACATATTCTACAGATGCATGTGTGCATGTGTTAGAGAAAGCAACATATCATAAACATCAAAGATTATATTAGAACATGGGTAGGAATCGTGCATTGACCGAGCAACATCCTAAGAGCATTTCGAATTTGCGACCGCCAACCATCATCTCTATAATTGGACTGTCTTAGCCCTGATATTTTATGAACATATTTTGATATTGAAATAGAAATAAGACCCCAGGGTAGCCCCACCTGAAAAAATTTCTCAGATTGCCTTGTTCTTTCATCAGGTTACCTGAAAAAATTTCTCAGATAGCATGGATGGATGCAAAGAAAGTACAATTAATGCCCAATCACAATTCCAGTATACCTCCCATGTGAAGTAACAGGAGGACATCAAATCGCTGGGCCCTTCACTGGCCCCTTTTGCTTTCCCTTCTCGGTATCATCGCAGCTTCTTCAGGTTTTGTGCAAAAACTACACAAATATTCATTCCGTAATAAGTTAGAGAGAGAAAGATATACAAAGATCCAGACGATGGAGTGACAAGATTGCAGCTTCTCCCTTGTCCACAAGAACACGAAACGGAGAGACGCACTCACGTATAACAATTTCAAGATGAAGAAATCATGAGAATTCATGGAAGATATCGGAGAGAGAGAGAGAGAGAGAGAGAGAGAGAGAGTGTGTGTGTAGGGGCAGAGGGGGCAACGGGCAAAGGGGGGGTCTGAGGGGGCAAAAAAACTTAGGGGGCAGTTGCCCCCTCAGGCCCCCCTTTGCCTCCGCCCATGATCGTGGGAAGTGCAATTATAAAGATATGAGGAGCAGAAGGACTCCTCCCCATGTCTCTTTGAACAATTTACTCCTCTAAATGCCCATACGACCCAGATCTTGATTTAGATATAGTATGATGGTGCCAAGCTGTAACGACCTGTTTTCATAGTGCACGTTTTTCTATATTCAAAACGAATTCAAAGTAAATGATTTTTACATTTATTTTCGTCGCTCAAATTTTAAAAAGGACTTCGTTTTCTTCTTCCTCGTGATAATACGATCACATGGTATTATTTTCGTAATTTTGTGGAGACGTTAGTTCTAGGGGCAAAATGATAATTTTATACCCCTAATTACTAATTACCGTTTCTATCAACGCTAACCCCACTTAATTAACTAGACACACCCTCATTATACACCTCCTAAAGTTGGTCAGATCCGAATTATTTTGGATCCAACCCCCAACCCTTTAAATTAATATTACAATTAAAGTCAAACCATTCCCATTTATACTACACCTCTCTCTTCTTGGAACCCACAGATCACATTCGTTCCTATTTAAAACCCTTCATTGAGAACTCAACCAGAAAAGAAATCCACAGAGCTCTTTTCCCCTCCCTATCTCTATTCTAATATATGTTCCCTCGTCTCTCTCACACAACAACCCGCGGCTAACCTTTCGTATCCCCTTATCTTTCCCGACTCCGCCCATCCCTCATTGGTGCCCTGGTCTCCGCCACTCATCGCGACGCCGACGAATCATCTAGGTGATTGGACCAAAATGATGCACTGATATTCCCAAGTATTGGAAGTCGGTCAAGTAGTAATCCTGGTGAGTCTAGGGTCGTATCCTCAGGGACAAACTAATCTACAAGTTTTACAATCTAAAATTTGTTTGGAAATGATTTAGTGAATTATGACCACCCTTTGAAGGTGAATTTTTGTGTTTGGTTTTGATTTTAGATAAAACATGTACTAAAATTTACAAAAGTAAATAACGTAAAGAAATGATACGGTAAAAAGTGTGTGTGTGTGTGTGTGTGTGTTGTGTTTTCATTAGTGTGATAGGATGTCATGCTATTCATTCTCCATAGATCCAAGGCATGGGGAGCGGATGATTTATCTTTTAAAAATGATTATTTTCAGTTTCAAAACATAATCTTAAAAACGAGTAACTTCTTGAATAACAAAACATGAATAGAAGAACCACGCGATTCATCACTCTCCTTGGGCTCCTCTAAGGATTGATGCACATAGACGATGCCTCGCGGCATGTCATCCTAAGCGGACTCCTCTACGGATTGCGCATTTTTCAACAAATGAAGAAATCAACATTTTTAACGATATCGATAATTGCAAAACTTATGGAGACATGAAAACATATATCCTAGTAATACTAACTTCCACACAACACACCACATGATGTTCAGCTAACCATGGTAATAAAAATAGCAAATACTATTAATACAAACATCATTTGATTACAAACTCTAATACAAACTAATAAAAACATAGGAAAAGTGGAGAGATTTCACCCAAAACGATGTCAGAACACCCTCCGAACTTCTCCTACAGCTGCTCCAACTCCTCTGGAATTTGGGGGAGAAGCCCCCAAAACAAATTTCGCTCAAAACCGAGCTTGGATGCCCAAGATATACCCAAAATACCACTTTATATAGGAAAATAGTCTTAACGGACCTGCGGGTTGCGCACCGCAACCCAAAACAAGTGGATAGGCTGGTCAAACCACCGCCCGTGTTTTCCACGGGGGCACCGCCCGCGTTTTCCACGTGGGCGGGCGTCCGCGTGTCGGCAGTAGCGGGCGCCGCTCGCTCACTCAAGGCGGGCTGACGCCCGCTTTGACTAGCGGGCACCCGCCAGATTGCAAAGCAGCCCACGTTGCGGGCGGAAGCTGACGCCAGCTGGCGTCAACAATGATTTTTTTAATTTTTTTCTTTTTCTTTTTTACACCTTTACAATGCCTTTTAATTCATAGAAAATTGATCCGACATCCGAAAAATATGGAAAAATAGCAGTTGGATTCGGAAAATTGCAAGCTTTACCTGAAAAATAAAATTGAGACAAAATTAGGCCATAAAATGGTATTTTACGTATAAACAAGCGATATGCTCTAAAATTAAATGATCTTTCAATAATACACTTATTAGAGACCAAATAGATATTAAATATACGCAAAATACAGTCTAAATGATGGGTTAAATATACTATTCTCTCAGAATCACACCCCCAACTAGTTTTTTGCTAGTCTCTTAGCAAAATAAGCGAATATTCCAAAAATATGTTATACACCCCAAAAATGAATTAAGAATAATATTACACAACAAAGTTCAATAACTATCATGGGTTTTCATGGACTAATGCAAAAATCTACAAGTTATCTCAATCCACACATATTCAGTATTGCACAAATGCAATTGTTTAATCAATTAGGTACTCGCGTGTCCTAAGTTGTAAATTTCCTAGGATTAGGCCATCACAACATCCAAATCATAAGATTATGATCTTGAATCCACTCAAAATATCTCATCTCTCTTTTTTCTTTTTTCTCTTTTTTTATTTTTTTTTTTTTTTTCTTTTTTAAATAACATTTTAGAGCAATCCATGTAACGAGCGTTAGGTCAATGACTCCCAAACCAGACGGTATTAGGGCATTAGGTTTTGAAAAACCCCTCAGACTTAATAACTCGGAATGTCTAAAGATTATTATGCACTCCCCTATACTTCATTTTTCGACGCGAATCCACATGCTTCCTGAGGCACGAGGACCCGGCTACTAAATAGAAGCTGAAAGAACGGTGCATTTTATTCACTTTTTATTGTTTTTTTTGACATGAGACATGTTTGAGTAAAATTCTCCATCACCTACTAATCAGCAAGCCTGTATATGTGGTTGGCCGTTATCTTGAGAATTTATAACCTTCTTCACATAATTACCAATTCATAAACGCATACGCGACATGAAATTGCCTAAACCAAACAATGGTTTCATGAGATTACAATTGCAGATACATGCACTAATTTACATGAAAGTCATGATAATTTAAAATTCTACGTAGGGGTAAAACATTCTTAATCTATTTTCCAATAATGAATATAGGTGTTCAATTAAAGACGATAGAATTTCCACTTCAAAGGGACATATAGATGGTTTGGGTGAAAAACACAACACTCTTTTTTTCATTATGCAAACATAAGAAAAATATAGATGCAAACTATGCAACAATTTTTTTAGGTGCCAACAAACAACAAACTATTTATAATGTTTATGCAAACTTTTTGTGCCAACAAACAACAAACTATATATAATGTTTATGAAAACTTTTTTCTATTACTTCATCCCCCCACCTAAAATGAACATTTTCCTCAATGTTTGAAGGGTAGCAGAGTAAAATATGGATATCAATATATGTGAAGGCATAAACAAACATCTCCCCTTTCAAATATAGATAACGATGTATAAGGGTAAAAATGGAAGAGATCACCGTAGCCTCTCAAATAGAGGATCACAGATATCTATTGGTGGAGGAATTTGTTCTAGAAGCTCCTTCCGTATATCCTCCGTCAGTGGTCGAGATGGCGACGCCAAAGACAATTGTGTAAAAATTGGCATCCAATAAGTGCTAGGCGTCGCATATGGTGATGGTACTGTCTCCATCACAAAAGGAGGATCCAGAATCTCTAGCAAAGGTGGCATCTGCACGATCAACTCATTGCGCTCCTCAGCCAGCTGTTGCGAAGCTAGGCCTCCACCAGCCTTCTTGGATTCCAGCAATGCAACTCCCAGACGAGCTGCATCAATCCAAGTGTTATCCTCATACCCTGTAACAAAAGTGTTCCAAAATGGGTCATCAAAATTAACTAAAGAGTTTAAATTCAATTGACGACATTTTGAATCAAAAGTATATGGAATTGAAATTGGTGATTCACTAATATAGGGCATGAAATTGTGGGAACTCCCCTGGTGTGTGTCGCTACACACGATCTGATACTTTGCCTCAGGAGGAGGAGGAGGAGGAGGAATATCTGCAGAAGTGGATCTGGATGGTAAAATAGCGCTGGCTCAATGTAGACTATCTCAAAATCTCCATCAATCGCCTCCTGAGGTGAAGGTAGTGGGAACTGCTGCACTGAAGTAGGAAGAAGGTATGGTTCGGGCTCCATCTTGGTCTATAAGCTCGCTCCCTCGCACATATCCTCATCGTCATCATCAAAGTAGATTCCCTCTTGTCAACACACACCACAGCATCCATCTTTTCTTGCTCCTCAAGATATGGTCGTTCATCTTCTTTCATTTGGCTCCAATGTCTCCCATCAATATGTTCTTCAAGTTTTTCCAGAGGGTCGCATTGGAATGAGCCCTCCGGCGGAACCTCAGGCCAACTGTGGACCTGTTGGAGTCCAACCTCATACTCAACAAGATCATTCAAGTACCAACATGCTTCCTCGGTCGAATAAGCAAAGAATTCCCCATTGCAGCTCGTCTACACAAAATCTCTCACAGATGGCAGTAATCCAGTGTAGAAGATTTGTAGGAGTTGATCATCGTGGAAGCTGTGGTGTGGACATGCAAGCATCAAATCATTGAACCTATGCCATGCTTGATAGTATGCCTCTTCATCAGCTTGAGCAAAGCTCGCTAAATGTTGCTTCGTGGCCTGCCGCCCCTGTTCCTGTGCAAAGAAGATAGGAAAAAACACTCGGAGAAATTCAGCCTGAAGTGACAACCAAGTAGAATCTGAGTCAAGAGGCAATGTTTCAAACCAATGCTTCGTAAAATCTCTCAAAGTATATGGGACGTATCTAAGAAATAAGTCATCAATGCATGTACTCCCACCAAATAAAGTGCGGCATATCGTTTCAAACTTTTGTAAATGTAAATGTGAGTTCTCTTCCTCCGTACCTGGAAACTGGTAGGTTTGAATAAACCCCGTAATAAAGTCGGAAACGATTACATCACTATCAATATCATAATCCATTAAAAAAAATTTAACAGTTTTAAATTTTTTTGGTTTATATAAAGAAAAGTGAAAATATAAAGAAAACAAAATGACTTAAAAAATATAAAAGAAAGAAATTTTAAATCACACAGTAAATATGGGACACTTTAACCAAACATCCAAAATAAAAAATAGTGGTTAAAGAAAACGTAACAAAAAATGAATAACCAAAAGGAAACAAAATTGAAAATATGGATATACGAAGAATATATACACAAAAAGTGGACAAATCTCACCAAAATTTTCAAGCTAATTAGAAATAGCAAGAAATATAAAACTAATTAGAAATAGTAAGAAATATAAACCGTTGTCCCCGGCAATGGCGCCAAAAACTTAACTGGACCAAAATGATGCACTGATATTCCCAAGTATAGGAAGTCGGTCAAGTAGTAATCCTGGTGAGTCCAAAGTCGTATTCCTCAGGGACAAACTAATCTACAAGTTTTACAATCTGAAATTTGTTTGGAAATGATTTAGTGAATTATGAACCACCCTTTTAAGGTGAATTTCTGTGTTTGGTCTTGATTTCAGATAAAACGTGTACTAAAATTTACGAAAGTAAATAACATAAAAATGATACGGTAAAAAGTGTGTGTGTGTTGTGTTTTCATTAGTGTGATAGGATGTTATGCTATTCATTTTCCATAGATTCTCAATCCCACATCCATGCCAAGGCATAGGGATCAGATGATTTATCTTTTAAAAATGATGATTTTCAGTTTAAAACATAATCGTAAAAACGAGTGCCTTCTTGAATAACAAAACATGAATAGATGAACATCGCGGTTCATCACCCTCCTTATGCTCCTCAACGGATTGATGCACGTAGACGATGCCTCGCGACATGTCATCCTAAACGGATTCCTCTACGGATTGCGCATTTTTCAACAAATGAAGAAATCAACGATTTTTAATGATTTTGATAATTGCAAAACTTATGGAGACATGAAAACATATATCCTAGAAATTCCAACTTCCACACAACACACCACATGTTGTTCAACCAACCATGGTAATAAAAACAGCAAATATTATTAATACAAATATCATTTGATTACAAACTCTAATACAAACTAATAAAAACATATGAAAAGTGGAGAGATTTTACCCAAAACGATGTCAAAACACCCCCATACTTCTCCTACAGCTGCTCCAACTCATCTGGAATTTGGGGGAGAAGCCCCTAAAACAAATTTCGCTCAAAACCGAGGTTAGATGACCAAGATATGCCCAAAATACCACTTTATATAGGAAATAGTCTTAACAGGCCTGCAGGTTGCGCAACCCGCAAGTCAAAAAAACAAGTGGATATGCTGGTCAAACCACACGGGGGGCGCCCACGTGTCGGCAGTGGCAGGCGCCGCCCGCTCAGTCAAGGCGGGTGGCCGCCCGCTTTGACTGGCGGGCACCCGCCAGATTGCAAATCTGCCGGCAACTTCCGCCCGCAATGCGGGCGAAAGCTGACGCCAGTTGGCGTCAGCAATGTTTTTTTAATTTTTTTCCTTTTTCTTTTTGTACACCTTTATTGGGCCTTTTAATTCATATAAAATTGATCTGACGTCCGAAAAAATATGGAAAAATAGCCGTTGGATTCGGAAAATTGCAAGATTTACCTGAAAAATAAAATTGAGACAAAATTAGGCCATAAAATGGTATTTGTGTATAAACAAGTGATATGCTCTAAAATTAACTGATCTTTCAATAATACACTTATTAGAGACCAAATAGATATTAAATATACACAAAATACAGTCTAAACGATGGGTTAAAATGTACTATTCTCTCAGAATCACTAGGCCGAGAGCCCAAACCCTGCTCTCGAGCTCCTTCTCCGACTTCACGATTCCTCTACTCCGTCCATACAACCGTCACACACCGTCGACCGTCGCTCTTCTCCGATCGTCCTCCACCAAACCCGACCTCTCCCAAGCTTCAACATCATAACCGTCGGAAGCCCAATGTGTGCTTGCCACAATGAGTATTCATGACAGGAGGGCTCATATTATGGAAGGTATACATAATGTGTAGGACTAACCCACATTTTTTTTAAACAAAATTCTAAAACAAACTTCCATAGCTTCAAAATAGTTCAATATTATAACCCACTCGTACATTCCACAGACAAAAGACCATTTAGTTTAAGTTCTATATATTTAACAAGACTAAGAGTGAACTACATGTGGAGGTTTCCCTACCCACACAAAGCCAAGCTTCAACTCCCAAATGCCGAGCGTATCTTCTAACCTCTTGCCCATGTCCCTCCCCTTGCGCGTGAGCTGCTCCTCCGACATTCCCGTTCGCAAGCCCGAAGCTCCGAGCCCCCTCCATTTTACATAGTTGTTGCTGCGCGCTGCCACTGCGCGCGCCGTCACCACACACGCTGCTAGCCATCGGTCGATGACCCCCGTCGAGTGCGCAACCCCTCCAGCGCCGCCCCTGCCAGCGGCCCCTTGCCCCATCACCACAACGCGCGCGTTGTGAGAAGCAGACGCAGCAAACGAAAAAAGGCAGATGCATGTATAGAGGGAAGAGAGATAGAGAGAGAGAGAGAGAGAGAAAATTAACAATAATATAATAATATAATTATATTATATAAGTTTGTATATATTGATATGAATAGTGTCATTTTGATATAGGCATCAGACGAATGAACAGATACCACCAAAAGATCTACGCCTTCATCACGAATACATAAGCACTGGTTTCATTGGAATCAGGCAAGTATATCTCCCGTAATAAAATTTTAAAGCTATCCGATTCATCCTAATGAATTATTTCTTCCGGATTTTACGTAAACTTAGGTGTGATACAATTGTCTATAAATATACTAGTTAAAACGAACATTTTGACATATCACATGAAAATTTCTGCCGAGTATATATTTTTAAATAAATTGTTGAACATTAAGATAGTCATTTTATAATTTAGAAAATTAGCTTTAATTCATTTTAATTTCTAAAAATCGTTTTAAAGCTTTCAAAAACTACTAAAACTACCTATGAGCTTCAGAAAAATATTTTCTTCCTAGATAAAATTATTTTCCTCATATCCAGTCTATCAAAAAATTATTAGCGAGTGTTTTAACCCGTTTTTAGCTATTATAAAAAATACGAACACGTTAAGAAAAATAGATAGAAAATAGTAGGCCTATAACCGATAATTTCTTGTGATTGCAGGTAATGATTCTCGTGCACGAGCACCCCTAGCTCCAGTCTCTGCTTACTACGACGATCCTCAAACTGTAAGTCACTCTAATTCTAACTTTAGAAATTTAGATAGTGTACTCGTATGAACTTAGGACATCATATATAGCATCTGAACAACTATTGACTTGAACCAATAATTAGAGACCTGATTAACTAGAGAACTAATCAGCTGCAGAACGACTTTGACTTGAGAATACGACATTGCCAACTTTCAACTTTGATAGTTGTAGCACACAACCATCTACTTGGATAAACTATGTACTAATTTAAATACTACATGCTCGAAGCATGCAATCAACATCTTTGTTGAACTTGTCTTTATCCTTAACTATCTGGTTTTTCAATAAGGAAATAAATCAGTGGTCTTAGTTTAACTATCATAGTAAATGTGGAACGTCATGTTGCTTGTCGCTTAAAAACTATGCATGAACTTTGGATACCCTTATTGCATGATTGATCACTTTTAAATAGTCACATCACTTGCTGCATGACAGCTATAAATGACTCAGTAAATGCTAATGAATTGTTGAATAGAATATCTTGTGGTACATCTTGTAGAATAACTTGTGATACATCTTGTGGAATATCATATTGTGGAACATCTCGTAATAAAAAGAATATACTTGCTAAACACCATAGACACTTGGGGTTTTGGGGTAACTTATAATAGTGGAAGTGCGGGAGGGACCAGTCCAATCTTTGTAGTTGTTGTCCCGCTTGTCGGTGACATATTAACAGACATGAATCACAGATTATTGAAGAATATCGTATTTGTTGTACAGTTTTGGTTTAACACGGGTACGCGCACCCGTGGTATCAGGTGGATTCTTGGTTGCTCATTGTACTTCGCTTTATAAGTCACGAACTAGGCTAGGCACAATTCTCTTCCTTAAGATGGTCATCTCATTAATACTTCATTATTGCTATGGTTGTTCTTATACGTTACTTATTGTACCTGCTCAGTCACCATGTACTTTACTTGTCGCACTTGCATGCTTGCCCACCTTTACTTTTTGCACTTGCATGCTTGCCCACCTTTACTTTTCGCACTTGCATGCTTGCCTACTTGTACTTTACTTATCGCACTTGCATGCTTGCCCACCTTTACTTATCACACTTGCATATTTGCCTACTTGTACTTTACTTATCGCACTTGCATGCATGTCTGCTCTTACCTCACTTGTTGCACTTGCATGATCGTATTTAAACTGCATACTACTATACATGTTCCGTACTTTTGCACTACTTTATATCTATTGGTAGAATTGTTGTGACTTACCTACGGTTCCATCTTCGAGGCACCGTCAGACGACGTACATGTAGAAGAAGAGGTTCCTGAGCATGAGGAGCCAGAGTTCGACCCAGGGACTACAGTTTTAGAGTTCATGTCGTGGCGTATTATTATTTGTACTTCTTTCCTTTCATGCATCTTTGTTGGATCATATTGTATAATATGGATTGTAATAAATGGACTCTGTTTGGATATTTTGTACATCTCTGCATCAGAAGCTATTTTGTTTTCACTGGTTAACTACAGACCTGCGAATGTAATCAAATAAGTAATGCCCCCCGAAGGCGGGTCGTTACACAAGCACTTACCCATGCGGAGGATCCAAAAAGAGATAAGAAGAGGTACATTGAGTACCATAAGAACCATGACCATACTAATGGAGAATGCGTACAACTTAAACAAGACATTAAACCCCTGGTTAGGCGAGGTCAATTGCATTGATACATAACTAAGAACTCATAAGGTGAACAGTATAATGAGCTAGCACTACAAGAAAAACGATTTTTAGTGACGAATTTTCAATGACGGCTATAAAAACCATCAGTAACGACAGACATTTGCTGACAGCTTATAATTTACATCCTTGAATAAAGGCTTTCGCTGATGGCATGTGATATAGTTAGAAAACCGAGACTTTCACCGACGATAGGGGTTAGCGAAAACACGGCTTTTACTGACAGCTCATGCTTCCTGTTAGTGAAACGTTGCACCATTACATGCGCAACACTTTTGCTGACAACCACGTGGCCGTCAGTGAAAGTCTAGTTTTTGCTGACTGCTATAGTTGGCTAAAGTCTAACTTTGCTGACAGTTTTTTCCGTCAGTGAAAGTTGGCACATCATGAAAAATTTTCGATGATTTCACCGACATTAGCTTGTGTCCATAAGAATTGTTTCATTGGTTGGCGCCTTATTTTTCGACATGGCGTGTTACCATCTCTAACATGAAATTTAGACCGTCAACGAACATTGGATTTTTTTCGGTTGCTTCACCGACGAAAAGATATACCATTAGTGATAGCTAGCATTTGTGACGGTGCCGTCAACGAAACCATCCATTAAAGTTGGTTTCACTAAGGAACCGTCAGCGAAACCCCCACTAAAAACCCTTAAGTTATTCCTTTAGTTTTACTGACAGTAAAACCCCCACTAAAAGTTTTTATCTCCCTTTACTCACAATCGTGGAAATACCTAGATCCCTCACAGCACCTTCCCCTAATATCGATTCACCGTCCCCCAAATTGAGATCCCCCCTTACAGCACCTTTGATCACCTTCCCCTAATCTGGATCCCCGTCCCCCCAAATTGCGATCCCCCCTCACAGCACCTCCGATCACCTTCCCTAATCTTGATCCCCCGTCCCCCAAATTTCGATCCACTGTCTCCCTAATTTCGATCCCCCGTTCCCCTAATCTTCGATTGTCTCTGATCCTGTGATAGCTTGCTTCCAACCATTATCGTTCATGTCATAGCTTACTTCCCACCATTATAGGATTGCCAAGTACTTAAATTTTTAAATATGTCTCTTGCTTTTTAATTGTTGAATCAATGCAAATGGTTTATAATAACTCGTTTGATCTCTTTCAGTCCGAGTAATTTCGTCACCTCCTAAAACGTGTGACATAGATTAGCTTCCGATTGTCGTCTTTAGTCGTAATAAAGTTGGGTTTTTTGCTACTTTTCAAAGAGGCTTGCCGCAAGAAGAACACTCACTCACTGTAATTATTTTCTTTGGTGAGTAATCCTTTTATACAATCTACGTTCTCATGTTTTATTGATGCGAAATTGTGACTTGGGTATCGATGTTTCAGGTGCTATTTTGATGGTAAAGGAGTAGCGTCGATGCTTATCCTTTGATCCGCCCCACAACCCTGCCATCCACGGCGTAGTCATTCTTCTCCTTCTTCAGCAAGGTAAGCATGAAGATTTTCTTACTCTCGCTATAAATTATATGGTTATGGTTTGAAGATCTAAAATTTTGACTATTTCCTTGGATCGTTTTAAATGTGCATGCCTTTTTTATTATTTTTGTATTTGGTTTTAGTTGATGTCCATAAATTGTAAGCATTACATGAACAGTTATAATCCATTATTTGGTTGGTTGTAAACAATACTGTTATGCTTAAGTATTAAACAAAAACAGTGTACGTGCAACTCTCCTGTATATTGTGATTTTTAATTCCAAAGTGTGATTCTGTTTGCACTTTAATATATTGTACACCGTATATCAATGGTTCTTTGGCTTTCTTAATGCATTTGTATAATCTGTGCTATTAAAATATTTGAAGTTCCATATATTGATAGTGTTAAAACATTATGATCATTGTGTGTGCTGTAAATTCCAAGATTTGGTTTGTCATTATGAACTATTGTAATACTTAATGCTCTACTAGTGCAAATGGTTGCTTTTTATTATTCATGATGCATGCATTTTCAAACAAAATGCTACCATATTCTTAATGCTAAATATTCAAGTATAACGATCTACATATTTAGATCAGATACATCTCTTTGTAGAATTTTCCGTAGAAATATAGATCATATTCAGATTCTTACTCATTTATCTGCTTTATCACGAATTAGTAATGCACAAAAGTGAATCTGCCCATCAATTGTCATCAAACAAACAAGTCTCAAATTAATAACCATCGATGTTTGTATATATTTCAATTGATACAAAACAATAGCACATAAATAATAGGGGAACAAAAGTATTTCAGACAAACATAATTTCATGTCTACAGTGCATTCCTCCAAAACACATGCTATATGACCACACTTAAACATATTTTTTTTTCGTTTTTTCTCTCTATTTAAAAGAACTATAGAAATCTACATCTAAAGATGGTTCCTATAGGGAGCAACTGAAGAAACAACAAAATAAGTTTCCTAAAAAATAATTTTTAGTAGGAGGAAATTGAACAAGGTTATCTTGTGGAAAATGACATAACAAAAACATGAAATGCCATGGTAAATTTGGCTTGTTGTTTCAAACTTGAATGCATGTTTTCTATGTAAGTTCAAAAGGGAAGAATAGGATAAGAGACCCCTAACATCTATTATACAATAGAGGAGGTTGTCACATGTGTCATGTTTGTCCCATGTGGCAATGTCACATCGCCACATGGGCGCCACATGGGACATCCACCTCACCCACAACCCAAAAAATCACCCCCAAACTCACTTATTTACATGGTTGTAATTCCCTCATCATCCCAAAAAATCACCCCCAAGCTCACTTATTTACATGTTTGCCCTATGGAATTTTTTCCCCTATAACCCCCAATGTTTTTTATCCTTCTATCCCCCGATGATGCCGACACATGCACCCACACTTCTTACTCCTTTTCATTTGTGTGCATGTACCACATCCTGTTCGTGGGGGGTTTTTTCGCTCCGTGTATTGTGTGCACGGGTTAATGCTATGTTTTTACATTTATCCTTTTACCCACCGACGATACCGACACATGCACCCACACTTCTTACTCCTTTTCGTTTGCGCGTGCGCACTGCATCCAGTTCGTGGGGGTTTTTTCGCTCCGTGCATTGTGTGCACGGGTTATTTCTAGTAATATCTTATGTCTTGATCTTATGAAATTAGTTCATTTTGATTGGAGTCATGTCAGAAATAGATAAGAGTTGAATATAACATTTTAATGGCCCTAGAGGATATGACTGCAGTGATGAGTATAGACAAGGGGTCGAAAGGTTCTTGGACTTCACGTACACTGATCCAGAAGAAGTATCTCCCGACGATCTTAGCATCAAATGTCCTTGCAAGACATGTATAACCCAAAAGTGGTTGGTACGTGGTATGATGGCATATCACTTGTGCACAAAAGGGTTTTACAAGAACTATCGGACGACTTGATTTTTACACGGTGAAAAACACATTAGTTCGTCGGTTCCCCCTGTTCCAATGGCGCAAGATGAATTGGAACATACAAAGAGCTCATACAACTTTTTGTGAAATGGTTGCAGATGCTGCCAGGTATGAAATCTTCAATTAGTTAAGTAATAAGTCTAAAACAGTTGAAGAACAACCTAATAATGAAGCTCAAAAGTTCTATGATTTGCTGAAGGCGGCAGAAGAACCTTTATACAAAGGATATCAAAAGTCTAAATTGTCTGTTGTGGCTAACCTACTAAACATTAAATCAGAAAGCAGTATGTCAAATGATGCCTTCGATCACATGATGCAATTGATGGGGCGATGTAACTTAGATGTGTTGGAAAATGATAACATGATAACATTTGATTCTATTTCCCATAAGGTTTTGATGGTACAAACACAGATTATTATTTGTGCACACTAACTCTTTCTATGCAAATAGTCCATTTCAACATCATGATTTAGCTCTACACTCCATCTCAACATCATGGTTCAAGCTCTACTCGAATATCAAGTCATTTTGCAAGAAGCATTACAATCAAGATGAAAATCGAGATTATTGACATATTATGTATCTTGTTGTAATTGATGTAATAATGTTGTAATTTTCTATTTTTACTTCTTGCAAACTTAGATTGTTAAAACCATGATGATGATCTATCTTAGAAACCTAAGTTTCTACAAAAATAGTAAGCCCTAACCTTTATTGGTCGACTAGAACTTTTTCCTAGTCAACTAGCTTCTTCGCGTAACTTTTGTTAACTTTGACTTTCTGTCTTAGACGACTGACACCTTTTTCTAGTCAACTAACACATTTGTGTAACTTTCATTTTTTGGTCCTAGTTGACTAACAACTTTTCCTAGTCAATTAAGAGTCACTTTCAACTGATCTATTTTTGACTGTTTCTAGTCATAGTCGACTAACAGACTTTTTCTAGTCTACTGGAGTCAGTTACAATGGCTCTATTTCTGACCGTTTACTATGCCTAGTCGACCAACTATTTTTTCTAGTCGACTAATGGCAAAGAGTTTTGTTACTAGCCGTTTTCTGACCGTTTTAATCAGTTTATGGCAGTTATTTAGGACACCCTTTCAGTCCTATAAATATGTCCCGACACCCTGCCATTCCTATCAAGTTTTTTTCTCACACACTCTCTAAATTTCAGATTTTCTCACTCTAAAGAGAGGTTGATTTTTAGATTTCTTGGAGAACAAAGTGCTGAAATTTTCTCCATAGAAATTCCATCTTCATGTGTGTTTCTACCCATTCTTCCAATCAAGAAACCATGATGATCTTTTCACCTTCATTGTGATCTTCACACATAATCAAGGCTATTGGTGATATTGTTTCTTTAAATTACTTTGATGAGTGAATCTCTTGTTGAAGAGAATGTACAAATTTGAAACACTGTGAGTGTGAGCATCTTCGTCTGTTTTGTGCTTGCAGGAAGCAAGTGGTTATAGTGGATTAGAAACCTCTGAATCAAGAGGATCCTAAGCAGGATAAATCTCTGTATTTGCGCTTGACTCTTTTCTAGATTGTGATCTTTACTTACGCATTTTCTTAATGCAAGATTTAGTTACTTTTAATTTGCAATATTCGTCGCGATATACGCTATTACCCCCCCCATCTAGTGTTGTTACGCCTATTTGACCGAGACCCATAAAGCACGAGCCCATGAGCCCGACTACTGGTCAAAAGCCCATCTGCGTCCTCAAAGCCCATTCGACAAAGGCCCTACAAGGGACCTTCTCGAACGTCGATCCGACCCGGCCCCAATAACCCGTTGGTCGCTCTCCCACTCCTGCGAAAACCACTCCCCCGGACGCGCGACCACTAAATAGCGATAATGGGGAGGTGCTGGCATGGCGGAGAGAGCGGCGGCGAGGGGGGACTGATGGGGCACGATCAATAACGGGCGTGGGACGTGGGCCGGAGGCAATCAAGCGGGGGCTCTACAAAAGGGCCAGGAAGACGACGAAGAAAGGGACCGCATCTCAGGTAACAAAACCTAAGGTACTCCATCAACGACCTCGTTCCCCCAATTCATCTCCTTCCTCCCCCGCTCGCGCCGAGAGACGCCGTTACGATCTCCTCACGAGTCGGACCGTCTCCGCCGGGCCTCCTTTCTCAGATCTCTATCTGACTTAGGCATCGGAGGGGATTTGGCCGGAACCAAGGTCCGGCCCCCTGACGAGCGTTCTCGTCTGCGCAGGTGGACAACAGATCAACGGGCCGAGGCTACCCCTTGCCCCTCTCCGACCACTCGATCAACCGGACAGTGAGGCTTCCCCTCACCGTCAGCCTGCCGCGGCCGAGCACGTCCTACCGAGGCCGAGCGTCCTAATCGGGTCCGAGACTCTCCCTCGCCACCCGTCGGACGTGCATCTACCCGGGCGACTGAGGCTACCCCTCGTCCCCCTTACAGCCGAGGCCGAGCACACCTGTCCGAGGCCGAGCGTCTCAACCAGGGCCGAGGCTTCCCCTCGCCCCTTCTGCACCGATTCGAAGCCCCCGAGGGACCCAAAGCGGGCCCCTTGACCACGTTGACCGGGTTCTCCACGGTCAACGCTTTGCAGTGAGAAAACACTCTGAAACATCTGGCACCGTCTGTGGGAACCGAAAATCATCCCACGAAGCAGAAAACCACACCAACAATGGCACGAGCCAGCAATGGAAGGAAGCGCATGCCCCCCATCCCGGAGGAGGGGAATGGCGCGTCGAACGGCAACCCCGAGGACGTGCCCGTCGGCGACCACCCTGCCCTCTCAACCGAGAAGACCGGCGGCTCAGAACTGGCCACGCAAGGACAGCTCCGCGCCCTGGCTCAGGAGACCAACGCAAGCCTCCAGACGTTGGTCGCGACGGTGCAGCAGCTCGTTGGCCCTGCGCCGCCCAACGGAGGCACGTTGGACGATAGCCATCGATGGACAGGGGGTCCCCCGCACTTGCGGTCTGCCGTGGTCGACGACCACGGGGCCCAGAAACCGAACACGGAGCGTCGGTACACGCTGTCCAGCTCTCGTCAGGCGAGGTCACGCGCCTCCTCGCCCTATCGTGAAAGGAGCCGAAGAGAGACCGAAGGGACGAACGGCGAATCGATGACGGCATCGTCTCGTCGATCACGGTCGTCCCGCTGCAGGAGAAGCGAACGACACCACTCAAGAGACCGATCACGGCGGAGCAGGAGCTCCCGCAGGAGGAGTCGGTAGCGTCGGGTCAGCCCGACCCCCAGCGTGGCGAAGGCTGCGGAGCCAGCCCCGCCGGCGCCGGTGCTACCTCCACCCCCGATCGAGCCGGAAGCAGGCGAATACCGCATCCCCGGAGGCATCCACGGGGACCGGTGTCCCTTATCACGGAGAATAACCGACGCCCGGGTCCCCTCTCGATTCAGGATCCCGGTGCTGGGAAAGTACGACGGAATAGGAGATCCGGCACACCACGTGATGGACTACGAGGGGGACATGGCCTTCCAGGGAGCTGACGATGACCTGCTTTGCCGGGGCTTCTATTCTACTCTCAGGGGAGCGGCGAGGATCTGGTACCACAGCCTGCCCGGCCGCTCCATCGACAGTTTCGAGCAACTCGCCCAGTTGTTCTGCAAACAGTTCATGGCGGGGAGGCTGATCAAACCTGGTGCTGAACATCTGTTCAACATAGTGCAAGGCCCGGCCGAGCCACTCCGACAGTTCATGCGCCGCTTCAATGCGGAAAGGCTAAACGTGAACAACCCACCCGACCTGGTGGTCCAGACGGCTCTTAAGAAAGGGCTTCGCCACAGGGGCCTCAAGAAGTCCCTACACAACGACCCCCCAAAGGACCTCCCCGGGATCATGGCAAGGGCCGAACGCTTCATGCTGACCGAGGAGGCCTTGGCCGAGGATGCAGGAAAAACCGCTCGAGGGACCAAGCGTGGCGACGGCGGACGAGCTAGCCCCGAAGGGTACCGGACCGAGAAGAGGCAGAGGAACAGGCAGCGGGGAGAAAGCGCGAGGGACACCACCCCAGACGCCATTCTCGCCCAAGTACAGAAGGAAGAGCGAGCTGATCGCCCCCCGCCGAAGGCTAAAAGAGGCGGGAAGAACAGGGAGAAGTACTGTAAGTACCATAAGGACGATGGTCATGACACGGAAGATTGCTGGCATTTGAAGAAGGACATTGAGAAGCTGATGAGCCGAGGGCACGCCAGGAATCAGGCCGACGAGCCGGCCCACGGAGAAGGGACCTCCACACAGCCAGACAAGGGGAAGAAGATCAACACCATCCAAGGCCCCCTCCGCATCATAGAGTGAGCAGGCAACGTCTCTCCCCCCGGTGGCAGCCTAGTATGAGGGAGTTATCTAGTTTTACACCCCTCTGTCTAGCTTCATTTCCTTTTTTCCCTTTCCTCCAAATGTACCGGTCCGACAGGACTCTTGAGAGTACAAACGCACCGCTTCTGTTGTCTTTATTTAAAATCCCGACGGAGTTGACATGTCACCAATAACGCAAAAGGCCAGGGACCGCCGCCTCACTGGAGGAGGAAGAGGAGCTTTGCCCTCGCCGACCGTCTCCGGCACTCATAAGTCAGGGGACAATTCCAGCAGGCACGAACGCCGACCGGTCCTAAGCCGAGGAGCTTGGCCCTCGCCGATCGACTCCATCGCTCATAAGTCTGGGGGCAATTCCCCCAGCAGACGCGGACGCCGACCGGTCCTAAGCCGAGGAGCTTTGCCCTCGCCGACCGACTCCAGTGCTCATAAGTCTGGGGGCGATTCCCCCAGCAGACGCGGACGCCGACCGGTCCTAAGCCGAGGAGCTTTGCCCTCGCCGACCGACTCCAGTGCTCATAAGTCTGGGGGCAATTCCAGCAGGCACGAACGCCGACCGGTCCTAAGCCGAGGAGCTTGGCCCTCGCCGACCGACTCCATCGCTCATAAGTCTAGGGGCAATTCCCCCAGCAGACGCGGACGCCGACCGGTCCTAAGCCGAGGAGCTTGGCCCTCGCCGACCGACTCCATCGCTCATAAGTCTGGGGGCAATTCCCCCAGCAGACGCGGACGCCGACCGGTCCTAAGCCGAGGAGCTTTGCCCTCGCCGACCGACTCCAGTGCTCATAAGTCTGGGGGCGATTCCCCCAGCAGGCACGGACGCCGACCGGTCCTAAGCCGAGGAGCTTTGCCCTCGCCGACCGACTCCAGAGCTCACAAGTCTGGGGGCGATTCCCCCAGCAGGCACGAACGCCGACCGGTCCTAAGCCGAGGAGCTTTGCCCTCGCCGACCGACACCAGCGCTCATAAATCTGGGGGCAATTCCCCCAGCAGGCACGGACGCCGGCCGGTCCTAAGCCGAGGAGCTCTGCCCTCGCTGACCGACCCCTGCGCCCCTAAGTCTGGGGAGAATCCCCAACGCCAGTTTCGTCCATTCCCAAGCCAAGAACAAGGCAACAACGCAAAGTACACAAGAAATCCAAGTAAGTCGATTTCGTTTATAATAGTTAACCAGAGTACAAAAATGCGTCTTATTTACAGGGGATCAAGGCGAAGGGAACACCCTACAAACAATCTACTCACGACGAATGACAGAGTTCGTCACCAACAGAAGCTAGATCGACACCGACAAAGCAAAATTGGTTGACAAAAGACCCAAAGTAGGTAACCCGAGCTAAACGGCCATGCAACCAGCAATTATTGGCCGCGGGGCTGAAGGAGATAGCGGGGGCCAGGGATCCATTTCAAGTAGACTGGCCCAAAGCGAAGCGGATGCTAAAAAATTTGAGGATAAAGCCGGGAGGGGCAGCTCAGTGAGCCCGAGCTCGAGAGGACACATCCTCGGGCACATCGCCCTGCTCGGAGCGAGGGGACTCGACTGGCAGAGGGGCTTGCCGGACACGCTCCGCACATTCCCGGAAGGAAGACTGGACGACTTCGACGATCCGGGGGGCGATGATGTCTACATACTTACCGAAGGCCTCCCTGAGAATCTCGAAGATCCTCTTCCCCAGGGCCTCGACGACGCCCTTCTCCACCTCCTCCGCAAGCCGCATTACCTGACGGCGGTCCGACAGTTCCCTCTGAAGCTCCTCCCTCTCCAGGCGGAACGACTCCGCCGCTTCCTCAGCCGACTGATGAGCATCCTCCAGCTTTCCCTCGAGGTCACCCACTTGTCCCTCCAACGCAGCCACACGGAGGGTGAGGCGCCGAGACTCCATCTGGGCCTCCATCATGGCCACCTCGGCCGCCCCGGCCCGCTCCTGAGCCTTCATGGTGGACTCCTCCAGCTTCCTCAAGAGGATGGCTCGCCGCTGCAGTTCCACGGCAAGCGTCGACCCCTGGAAAACGGGACATAAGCTAGGAAGGGTGTGAAGGGAAAGAAAGGACTGCGAGAGGGCCGAACCTGTTGAAGGGCCCAAACCAAAGAATCCGACACCTTGTCGGCGGGAATCTTCTCGAGGGTGCTGCGGTCCCGGGGGAAGACAGAGACCTCGGCCACCTGCTGGGCCAGGGCTCGGTCGACGAACACCGAACTCCCGGGGGCAACATCGAGGGAAGCCATATGGCTCGCCAATAGCGCTCCGATTCACGGGGACGGAGGCGGGGACGCTGCGATGGGGGTGGACGTCAGAGTCACCTGAAGACCCCCGGTGGTGTCGGCAGGAGGCACGGAACTGGCCGGGCTGGGGGACTCTGCACCCTCCTTCCTCTTCTTCCCTCCATGAGGCTCCACAAGCGCCGGAGGAGAGCGCTTCCGCCTTGCCCCATCCCCACTCTCGAGGACGGGAGGGGACGCTCCGAGGGCGGGGGGGACTACACCGGACCCGCCATCAGCCCCTGCCACTCGGGCTGGTGGGGCGGATCCGGCTTTAACTACGCCCTCGGGGAGATCGCCATAAGAGGAGGCAGGAGGCACGGCAACTACCTTGCCCACGGAGGGCTCGGCTCGGCGCACCTCCTCCTCAACAGTCCGTCGAGGCGCCCTTCCGGAGGTACTGCCTCGGCTCCGAGCAGCTCCACGATGGATCAGCTCATCAACGTCACGAACAAACTCGCGGCCTGCCATCCCTGCAAAGGAAACCGAAATCAGGATGAGTCACAGGGCAGTCCGAGGAAAAAAAAGCGACCTACCCGGGGACCACAAGATGGCCTTCAGGAGTAGGTCATCCAACAAGGAGCAGATGGACTTCGATTCCAAAGGAAGAGCCGACAGCATCGCGGCGGCTGTCTGGTCAGCGTCGGAAAGGGCTAACGGTGAGCAAGGCTGGACGGACGCGCCCCAGCTTGTCAGGATCTGGGCATCACCCAAAAAGACCACAAAGACATAATCCGAGCTCCAATCCCCCGACCAGCGGGGAAGCCCTATCAGACATTCACTCCTTGAACGGGCACGGAGGTGCAGCCATGACCCCGGCCCGACCACCTGGATCTGATAAAAGTGGAAAAGAAGGGGGAGAGACGGCTCCAGACCGCGGATGCAACAGAGCGTTACGAAGCCCGTCAGTACCGCGATCGAACACGGGGTGAACTGACACAGGGACACCGTGAGATGTTCCATGACCTGGATGAAAAAAGGATGGAGCGGGAAGCGAAGACCCAGGCGGAACATCTCGACGTAGGCGCCGACCTCATTGCTCCTCGGAAGGCAAATCCGCTCGTCGACAAATGGAACTCGAACCTCGTATGGGAAGCAGAGATATCTTTCCCGGATCTCCGCGGCCACCGAAGGAGGAGTCCTCGACTGAGTACGGAGGACAACCGGGGGCACATTAAGCCGCACGGCAGCCGACGCAACATCGTCACGGGCGTAGTCTGGAAAAAGTTTCCCCTTCCCCTTATCTTGAAGAGAACGACTCCCGGCGGGGGAACCTGACTCCCCTAGCCGGGGTTCGCCCCGCCCGGACTCCGGAGGACCCCTCGTCCTCCGGCCAGAACCGCCTATCCTAAGAGCAGCCATAAGATGAAAGCAGGAGAGGAATTACCTATTTTCAACTAGTTTGGAGAGGGCAAAGAAGCGAAGGCGACGGGGAACTCCGAGTTGCTGAAGGCTTTGAATACCGGGAGGAGCAAGGGAGAAGTGGAAAGCAACACAACTGGGGATCTTATATGCCAGGGGAGAATTCGAAGCGCCTGACAAGAACGCGTGGCGAGGCTCGAAGAGTCGGCGGCGTTCCGAATTTGGCGCCAGTCGAAGTCCAATCGATCCGCCTCATCATGACCCGCATTTATGGCCTCGCCTCGATTGAAGCGCCGCTCGGAATCCCAGGAGACACAACGGGCGATCTGAGCGAGTCGAGGCTGATCGACCCCCCCAATGGCGGCTCACGAACCCTTCGGCTTCTCGAACTTAAGGCGACTCCGCGAGCGACGGGGATAAGCTTGCCGCTACACGTGGCAGCATCTGAAGGCCGACGGCACTTCAGGACCCGCGCCTCAAAAATATCGAACGGGCCAACTCATGATGACGACTAATAAATGAGTCGGCATCGACTGGCGAGCTCGTCAAAATCGGCAGAGGTCACATCGGCCGAGCCGAACCGGCCGAGGCCGATCAACCCGACCGATGGGGGCAATTGTTACGCCTATTTGACCGAGACCCATAAAGCACGAGCCCAGGAGCCCGACTACTGGTCAAAAGCCCATCTGCGTCCTCAAAGCCCATTCGACAAAGGCCCTACAAGGGACCTTCTCGAACGTCGATCCGACCCGGCCCCAATAACCCGTTGGTCGCTCTCCCACTCCTGCGAAAACCACTCCCCCGGACGCGCGACCACTAAATAGCGATAATGGGGAGGTGCTGGCATGGCGGAGAGAGCGGCGGCGAGGGGGGACTGATGGGGCACGATCAATGGTGGGCGTGGGACGTGGGCCGGAGGCAATCAAGCGGGGGCTCTACAAAAGGGCCAGGAAGACGACGAAGAAAGGGACCGCATCTCAGGTAACAAAACCTAAGGTACTCCATCAACGACCTCGTTCCCCCAATTCATCTCCTTCCTCCCCCGCTCGCGCCGAGAGACGCCGTTACGATCTCCTCACGAGTCGGACCGTCTCCGCCGGGCCTCCTTTCTCAGATCTCTATCTGACTTAGGCATCGGAGGGGATTTGGCCGGAACCAAGGTCCGGCCCCCTGACGAGCGTTCTCGTCTGCGCAGGTGGACAACAGATCAACGGGCCGAGGCTACCCCTTGCCCCTCTCCGACCACTCGATCAACCGGACAGTGAGGCTTCCCCTCACCGTCAGCCTGCCGCGGCCGAGCACGTCCTACCGAGGCCGAGCGTCCTAATCGGGTCCGAGACTCTCCCTCGCCACCCGTCGGACGTGCATCTACCCGGGCGACTGAGGCTACCCCTCGTCCCCCTTACAGCCGAGGCCGAGCACACCTGTCCGAGGCCGAGCGTCTCAACCAGGGCCGAGGCTTCCCCTCGCCCCTTCTGCACCGATTCGAAGCCCCCGAGGGACCCAAAGCGGGCCCCTTGACCACGTTGACCGGGTTCTCCACGGTCAACGCTTTGCAGTGAGAAAACACTCTGAAACAAGTGTTATTGGGATGTGCCAAAAGATCCAACAAGATGCTAAATATGCTTTGAATCACAAGGAAGCCAAGAAGTTGATGGGTCGGTTGGATTTGGATTACAATGGAAATCAATGCATGCCAACATGATTGCATGTTGTACTACAAAGAATCTGAGAATGAGAATGATACTTTTTGCCAAATTTGTCATCATCCTCGCTATAAACATTCAGATGATAGTCAGAAGAAGGAAGCATATGCCTCATAAGTTATTGTCTTACAAGCGTGTGCCTTGTAACTGCCGACTTGACATATTAAGTACGCAAAAAATAAGAGGCAATGAACTAAAGCGCTTAGACTTAAAGAGGTGACAGAGGCTTGCTTTTCGCTAGATTTAAAGCACACTGATTGAAACTGAATGTTCTCATACCTAATCTTTTGAGAAGAATTGAACTCCATAGCACAGGCTTAGGCCATGTATGCGACTACCGTTAAATAGGTATATGAGCAGGTTTATGAGCCCTTGCTTCGCAATTGTGTGAGTCCTCATAAACATGGTCTTGACCACCATCTCTACCCTGAGTCAATGTCCAAAAGGTCATCGGCAAATAAATAAAATGGGTTATGATTGATCATTTGCTAATCCTCCATGATTGATTCAACCTGAATGAGATTGAGAAGACTACTAATTTTGATTGAAAGGGCATGTATGTGAAAAGGATATCAGTAGTATACTGAACAGCAAATGATGCAAAATGGGAAACTAGAGGATGCCATACTACAAGAAAGTACTTTGACCATTATCATTGTTTGCACACACAATCAAGCATATGCTTATCCATCAGAGTTAGGAAACTCACCACTTAAACAAACGGAACACCAAATTTAGAATAATCATCAACAAACAAAACGCTAGAAAACTCGCCTCTTCAAATAAATAATCACCAACCCCAAAAGTTTAAAAATGGGAGCTAGGGAGTAAACCAATGAAACCAGTGAGTGGCTGCCAAAGGGAGATTTTATGCGGCATTAAAGAAAATATCACAGGAGAAGAAACCATGATAAAATATAAAGTAAGAACCAGAACCACACTACATGTCAAATTTCATGACCCACATTTAACAGTTCCTTTCAAGCTTTACATCAGGCCCTTAAGATGGCTCCCTGGTAACTAAGAACAACAAGCGACAGTCACTGCTACCTTAATGTCCCAGACAACCGCCGGTTTGGTGCAGCATGGCATCAATCTCATCCCCATCCTCCATCTCAAGCTGTCACAAGATACAAACAACGTTAAAATCTTGATCAGATTCGAGCGGAAGTAAATATGGGCCAGAGCTCAAAGCATAATTTACTTCATCCGGGGTCTGCTCTCCTCGAAGCCTGCGCCCATCAAAAAGGAAGGCAATGGAGTTGAAATCAACAGACTGCCTGTCACAGTATGCGTTCATAAGCTTCTTCAGTTGAGTGCTACGCTTGATTCGGAAGAAGACCTCATTTCCATCCTACAACAATACAATATACATTTTTACACATTACAAGGGAATGCAGCAAGTCATCTATTGAATAATCTGACATATGCAGATACCTAGAACAAAATTAATATATACACAAAACATATTAAAATTATTATTGAAGAAAGTAATTCTAGACTAAAACCAGGTCAAGTTGGCAAAACCGTGTCCAAGTTCCCCAAGGAAACATTTCTAAAAAAACAATCATGGACGAGGCTACATGATGAAAACATATCTAATAGAATTCATTATCAAGGCATTCTTTTTTAAAATTTCCTCAATTTACCCCTTCAATTCAAAGAAGGGAAGCCGCAACATCTCCATGGTCCAAATTAAAAAAAAGAATGAAATAATTTGGACTCCTAAAAGTGGCTCAGTAGTAATTACCAACCCCCATAAAATCAAGATTTTCTATTTGGCAAATATAAATATTTCAAAGCATCCCAAAGAGAATACAATTGAGACACATTAAGTATCTCTGAATCTAGATTTACCAGCCTCAATGTATTCATGCAACGTATTAAAGCTAGAAAACAAAAAAAACCATATATGCTATAACCAAGCATTGAAACTACAATAAACTCTCTGTAAAATAAATGCCAGCAAGAAAAACACAGCAGCAGCATCCTTGTTTAATGTGATACCACAAAAGTACCAGCTCAAGTCAACCCAACAGTAAAATGTGGCATAATGGACCAAAAAGGTCTAGTTCTTTCTACTACTGGCATGATTTTTTATTACACCTTCTATCTCACACACCCACCTAAATCATATATGGACATTCCTAAAAATGTTTCCATGTATAGTATAGATATGAAATGATGGCTTGTTCAGATGCCCTAACAGCTGACCCATGATGCAGGTCTAGATAAACAAAGTATACCACAAAAGGACACATTTCGGTCCTATTTTCTAATTAAAACATGTTCAAAAAATATAAGACACCAAAAAAAATCAATAAGATGCCTACTACTTGCACAACATTGTATAGAATATAAAATCTAAAAGTTGATGTTTTAAAAATAAAAAATGATTAACAATACTAACAAAGGCACTCCTACATATTACGTAGAAATAAAACTCAACAATGCAAGGAAAAGCATGGCCCGGGTTACCCGTCTGTAGTAAGAGGCAACAAATATTAAAAGGCAACCAACATAAAATCACAAAGCCTTATTAATTAATACAATTACATAAATGTATGGCCTATTGATAATCTCCCAGATAGTGTGCCAAAAATTCCAACCTTTTGTACCAAAAAGTTTTGGAATTTGGAACGGAAATATAAACCATCAGTAAAACTCTGCACAATGGCTTTTTTATACACTCAACACGACCATAACTGGGAATTCACTATGTTAAAAGCTTAAGAAATATGCATAGCATGGACTAATTCTTCCAGACTGTGCCATCACTAGACAAAAGCGCAAACTAGATAGATGGCAGATTATGCCCAAAAATTGGAAACATTGACACGGAAGAAATGGTTAAACAGATCGGAACCCTATGCTAAGCAAGGTACTAATGCAACACCTGCTGACTAATCTAACATGCCCAAGTAAATCCAAGGCCACACATGTTACCTGAACATGGTGGGTAATTCTAAACACAGACCTAATTAATGTGCACATGGATGCCCCAAACAAATTGTTTTCTTACTTTACACACAACACCATATTGCCACATTACCCATCTTCTCCTCCCCTTCCACTTCCACGTTGCCGCCACCAGCCGCCGTTGCAACGGGATGCAACAACGGCGACGACGACGGCAACGACAGAAGGGAGGAGGGTGATGAAGAGTGTGTAGGGGGAAGAGTAGGACGACGGGAAGGAATGAGGAAGATGTGGGGTCGGCAGTGCACGATGACGGAATGTGGTGAAGGCTACGGGGCTGCAACAGCGATGGCGGCCGATGTTGGCGGTGGAGAAGAAGAGGAAGAGAAGAGAGGATGAAGAAAGTTAAAAGTATAAAAGAGGAAAAAGTTTCAAACAACCCTATAAATTTCGAATGGCAGACTTGTAATAAATGATCTGGTGTATTCAGCAGCAATTAGGTCTGTGTGTATAGCATCTCCCTTTGTTGCCATGCCAAATGCTCGAGGGCACTTCTCGAACACTTAACAGACTTCTATTATAAGGTTTTTGGCAATTTGAAAGTATATGTCCAAAGTGAAGCTGCTCTCATTAAACATGAAGGACACAATGATGAGATCAGGGGTATATCTATCATTTTGGAGGATCGGTGGCGTTTTCGTAATTTAGGGATCCAGAAGGCGTACACATAATTTTGCTAAAAATTTGATTATTATATATATTAGACTTATGGTATTAGGGATCGGGGCTGAAACTTGGTGAGAAACTTGTTAGAGGTTGATTTGACCTCTTTTATGGAGAGTGCGGCCATCCTCTCGAATTGGTGGCTTGGCCCTCTCGAACGTGGCCAACTATCCTTATTCTCGTCTCGTTTCTAATAAAAACATTTTTTTTACTTTCCAAAATCCAATTTTTACTTCATAAACCCCTAGAAGATCCTATCACACATCAAGGAGGCAAGGTGTTTATCGTATTTATATAAGAGTGTGAACATGATGCCACCAAAACACCAAATATGACGACTTGCAAATTTTAAGAAAGTCACTTTAGGTCTTTAAAGGTGAAATGTGGGAGATAAAACATTAAGACAATTTTCTCGTGTCATAAAAGCGAATCACTTTCACGCTTTCATCCACACTAGCCAAACTCACCCCCTAAAACTGTCAGCATCACAATTTCGTTGCAATCGTGTATCTTTCATATGCAATATGCCACACAAGTTTGTATCATATAGCCTTCCATACACACTATTTAAGGTTAGTTTGTTGCCTAAATTTCCAGTTCTTACCCTTTACAAAAAAAATTTGCACAAGTTCTCATGCACATCACATCCAGGATATAGCCATGTCCTCGAATCCAATTCCTAGAATATGGTATCATACATTTCAAGACACCCATACAATTGACAACTTCCCCCACCCAAAAAGAACAAGCACGCGACACTGTTTTAAAGTTGCATAGCCTTCCTAAATTGATAAACAAGAGGTTAAACTCAACCAAACAAATATTTTTTTGACATTTTACAATTTATGTCCAGCAAACAAATTCACTCAATAATATATACAGTTTCTCCTAAAAATAGCATTTTATTGCAAATGCTTGTCAGTTACATGTATGGTTAAACAAAAGTTCTCAATACCTTTCAATCAGTAAAAGAAAGATCAGAAAAGGAAATTTCCAGCCTATTCTTATTATTAATTCCCTTTTTCGCTAATAAAATTTAAGGAAACATAAAAATTGTATGATTGCATCTAGAAGCACAGACAAGGAGGATGTTCCAATATATTATAAAAATTGTATGATTGCATCTAGAAGCACAGACAAGGAGGATGTTCCAATATATTAGGTGGAAATAATATATTCTGATTGAAACACAAACTAGACAACTTGATATGATATGCCATAAAACATATAAATACAGCAATCACCATAAAAAGTATAAAGTCTGTCTTGACGATTAGAACTTCCCAATCATTAAGAAACTAGGATAGGCAAGCCAATAAGTTAAAACCACCTCCCCAGTAGACCATGGAAATCCCCATCTCGGAAGAAATAAATGAAGAAAGAAAAATGAATCAAGAAACAAGACCACCTTTAATAAAATTATGGCAACTCAAAATAGTAAATGACATCCATAAAAAAACTTCCACCCAGCAGCAGGTAAGGTTGGAGACGCATACAGAGAAATGACACTTCATTTATTTTCTAATGTAACTACAGATATATAACCCCTTCAAATCAGTTCAAGTTTCAAAGCTAATTATACAAATTTAAGTGACCTCAGTAACAACTTATTAATCAATCACAGACCTGCTTCAAATCGTAAAGAAGAAACTAAGAGTGAGAGATTGATTTCATAATGGAAGGACGGCTAATAAATTTACCTGCGCCTTAACCTTAATATGCATGTACAGTGTCTGATCCACTGGCTGCTTCTCCGCAGAATGCCTTGCTACAGACATTCTCTCTCCCTAAGATCTTATTGAAAACCCTAAACCTCTAATTAAAGTGGGGAGGGGGGACTATGTTTTTCCCAGGTTCAGCAAAGATGAACCAGTAGAAAAATGGAGAGGCCACTGCAAGCAAGCTGTAGCTGCTGTAGAATGCCCTTCCTTTTGAAGAGGAATCTCAGCATCAATTTTAATAGATATTTCAGATCCACCAATCACAGTGTATAGACAACGATCAGCAGATTAGATTCAGGTGGGCGTCTCCGTTTGCTAACGGCAGCATAACGGAGGAGTAATAGGATTTAAAAGCGGCCAAAAAGGGAAATCTCTTTCTACCATTTATTTCCACGTGCACTCAAGTATTTGAGGATGATGTAACTGCAATTCTGGCATATGTCAAACCTCAAATATGAGGCAATTTTCGAGTGATAGCATGGGGAAAACACTAACATAGTGAACGTTAGGTTAAAAAACATAGGATGTAATTTGGTTACAGCGTGGGAAAAAGCTATGTTTAAAGATTTCACATAAGTAATTGCTTACCATCTGGACACTTGCTGGAACTACAAGCCACAATTAACTAAATTAGTTCCAAAAATATTCAAAAACCAACAAATATAGTAAAATTAACACTATTACCTTAAAAATATAATGTTTTGGTATGCATGATCCATTTCAAAGCCAAAAGAACAGCACCATTCTTTGTTCAAGAAAAATAGGTGCTAGAATTGTCCATAAAGATGTGCCGCCAAGACTATGGTCTTGCTTACTGCAAACTTGAGCATCAAAGAAGTAACCATAAAGTGGAACCATGACTACAGTTCACTACAGTGAACTTTACTCCAAACTTATAGAAACAAATCCGGATCACCTACCCTACATATTGGACAATGGTGTTTCCAATTTGTTAGTCATAGCTATCTGCTATTACTACTGCTGCTGCTACTACTACCGCTACATCTGCTGTTATTTGTCTTGAATATAACAAGGACAGCCATGCATGCTTGTGTGCGGGGAAAAGATGATGTTCGTTTGAAAAGTCCTAGCTAGTGGTACAAGGTAAGACATTCTAAGGTCAACAGAAATCATACCCCAATATTGATAGAACTCTTAAATCACATAGAAGAGAACAACACATCATTACTAGTAATCCTTAATGATGTGTTCAATTTTTTTACTAGGCTGCCATTGTTATGAAGTCAAACTCATGAATAGACATGTTCCCAACAAACATCACTCGCTCCAAAATATCATAATGTTTGTTTATCAAGATTCCTACAAAATCATGTATTTTTGTGACTTTTCTTGGAAACCAAATGCACCCTAAAACAACATCCTCATCATCCTCATCATAGCCTTCATCCCAAAAATTGGGAACGTCGTTGCGACTTAATAGAAAAAATGTCGGATCATAATTATGTCAGAGTTTTCCACGCATTATGATCTAGAACTTTTTCTTATGTCAAACCAAGATCTTTCATATCCCTTCTTATCACTTCCAACAAACATAATCATAATATTCGATATTTCTATTCCAAATAAATTTTTTCAATATCATGATTTTAGAATGCTTTCCGTATTGTCTCAAAACACTCGCTCCAAAATATCATAACATTTTTTGTCAAAATTCCTGCAAAATCCTGTATCTTTGTGATTTTGCTTGGAATCCAAATACACTCTAAAACATCTCACAAATGTTGCATCTCAGAATTATACATTAGAGAGTTCAAACAACTTTGGCCTAACCTAAAGTTAGATAAAAACATTAATCAATAACATTAAGTTGAGTTGAGTTTATAAACAACGAAACACACAAGTGGTCGCACTACATCAGATATAAAACACCAAACAGTTAAAATTATAAATTCTATCACGCGTGCACAACATTATAGGTGCTTTTTATGGTTTATTTACCAATAAAGCCACCATGCAACCTATTTAATAACCTAAAGTGTTTAATAATTCAATTTTATACTTAGTATCGTTTTCCCTTAATTAATAACAAACCAATTATATACTTAAAAACACAATAAAGCAAACCGTTTGATCATCGTTACGAAAACCCTAGGTTAAACAGCAAAACCTATTTCCAAAAATCAATAAAATATATTAAAAATAAAACTAACAGATAATGCAACCAATCCAATCTATAATGCAGTGCCAATTACATTAATTTAATCTAACACAATATAACAAAGAGAAAATGATCTTAATAAAAAGAACAAAAATTCATAAATTATACCTGACCCTTGACCTTGAGATTGATGTGCGCCGCCTGATCGGCCGGCTTCTTATCCTCCTCTTGCCCCGCTCCCGACATTCACACGATCAAAAAAACCCTAACGCTTGACAAAACCCTGCCCTCAAACCTAAGGTTTCAACAAGATGACTTCTTAGAAAATGAAAATGCCCTTCCTCCATTTTTATAGCGGGACTTCAAAATCGAATTTAATTACTATTTCGGGTCCGCGGCTCCTGACAGCGACCGGCGATTCGACTCAAATAGACGGTTCCGATTTGAGTTGCGAGCAATATGAGACGGACGGTTGAGATTTATGTGGGGTTTAATGAGAGGTCGGAGTTCGGTATATTCCTTCTGTGCTTACTTTGAGTTCGGCGAGCAGCGATGCGGATACAGGGATGGTGGTGAGCTTTCCGAAAGAAGAGAGAGGGATGGTGGTGAGCTTCTACAGAGCGCGCAGATTCGTCCTTGTCGCTGGTTCTTGGGATATTATATACGCACAGACCTAATTTATTTGCACACACGTCGCTTTTACACACCCCTCTTTGATATTTTTTAAAAAGTGGCTACAACGCGCACATACCGAATGAATCTATATCCGTCTTGCCTTTTGAAATGAACAGTAACAAACTTGACTCTGTGAAAAACCAAGAAATACCACTGTCTTTATTGAACAGGCATGCACGCTGAGTACTTTTGATCTTCAACATGTAATTTTACTCAACGCGCACAACTGTACAAATTATGAAAGCGCACAACGGGCAAAAGCAAATGCAAAAGTTTTGCCCGTTGTGCACAGAGAGTAGGTTTGTTTACATGGATGAAAATTGCTAGGCGCGCTCAACGGGACTATCGGACCCGATTGAGGGTCTGACCCAGAATGCGAACAGTCTAGAGTCCAACCAATGTCGGGTTCAAGACTAACGTTGTTTTGATAGAGTCCAGCAAGTCTATAGTGTTAGTTCTTGGGTTCAAGACTAACATTGTTTTGATGATGATCAATACATTATTTTGGTGTGCTAATTAATCTTATGTTTTAGTCTCAGTTTATCTTAATGATTATATGTTGATGAGACAAAGCATAATACTTGGAGGATATTACAAGGGATATCTTAAAGTTCTCCAAGAGTGATGGTGTGATCAAGCTTGGATGAAGTCATGAAGATCATCTAATGAAGCCAAAGCTTGGAGCATGATGATGGATGTACATTTAGAGAAGCATTGACAAAGCTTGGAGCTTGATGAAGGGAAGCTCATCAAGGAGTGCCAAAGCTTGGAGATGATGGGGAGCATCAAGGTATCATGAGCTTGAAGACTTAGACTCTAGGAGATTCAATATGTAATCCATGTAATTTCTATTACATGCATTTCTCTTTTTGAGTCTAGGATTATTGTAATGCCTTGATAGATGGTCATACTCTCATGCATATGCATTTAACCATCTTAGTGAGCCTTGGGATTATCATAGAATCCAATCCAATAGGTTCATCTAGCCCAAAGACTCAATTGGAGTCTCTGGCTCTCCAACAGTCGCCTCATGAAGGTTTTACAGTCGGCTGGGTGATTCCAGGCGCCTGTCGAACCTTCTACAGTCGACTATGGTGCATAGCTCAAGTCAACATTTTTATTGACTCTTGTTGAGCTTTTCGCTTCAGTCGACTGATGTTCAATTAACAGTCGCCTGTGTTTTTACATTCGCCTGTGAATTGGTCGACAGTCGACTGTGCGCATCTTGCATTTTCTGGGCTTCATTCCAATTTGCAAGACAGTCGACTGATGATGTTTTTACAGTCGCCTGTATATTTACAGTCGCCTGTGAAATGGTCAACAGTCGTCTGAAAGGCGTAAGTGCGAAAATTGCATCTCTATCTGTTTTACTTCCATCCTCTGCAGCAGTCAACTGATGAAGGATATACAGTTGCCTGTCTATTTTACAGTCGATTGTACTTTGGTCATCATTCATCTGTATGCATACTGGGAGTAAGTTGCATCTCTCTGTTTCATTTCCATCCCTGCAGCAATCGCCTGATGAAGGATATACAGTCGACTGTCTGTTTTACATTCGCCTATGTAGTCTTCTACAGTCGACTGTCCTGGCTCAGATTATAGCCGTTGGGATTTTTCTAGCCGTTGAACAGTCGAATGTTTTTTGTTCATCAGTCGACTGTCTGTGCCATAAACTGCCAAAATCTAGCAGTTGCAGATTTCTTCTCTTTGGATTTTTGGCTGATTTTATGGGTTCCTTTGGGCTTCCTATATATAAGAGATGGCTTAGTTCATTTAGAACTCTTGGTTAATATTGAATATCTTTGAGAATCAATAGCCACTCCTAATCTCTCATATTCCCCCATTTAGAGCTTCAATCTTATGCTATAGCATCTATGCTCTAGGGAATTTCTCCAAGGGATTTCAATCTCATTCCTTTTCTTGGAGAACATCTTTTTTCTCTTCATTTCATACACTCAAGTGAGAAGTGTTAGGATTCATTCCTAGAAGAGAGAAAGATCATTAAGTGCAATCAAAGCTAATCTCAAGCACTTGGTCATTCACTTGCATGTCTTCTTCTTCACATTGGCAAGATCATATCAAGGCATATGTAAGTGTTGTTTCGTTTTGTTTTTTTTTGTTCGAAACCCTAATTCTCTTTGTGGGAATTAGTTACTCTCCTTGTGGGAGTTACTCTCTTTGTGAGAGTTTGGTTCTTTCTGTGAGAGAGAACAAATCCTCTGTGTGAGAGTAAGGATATCTCTTTGTGGGAATCATAAATCCTCTATGTGAGGTATCTCTGTGTGAGATTGTATTCACTTCTCTTTGTGGTAATTATAGTGAATACTGGTGTGGCTGGACGTACCCAAGTTTTAGGGAACCAGGGTAAAATCCTTGTATTTGCGATTGTTGTTGTTGAGCACTCTGTTTATTTTCTGTTGCTTATTGTGCTTTAATTTTAGTAACTTTTAATTAAGTATTTTGCTTGCTATTACACTATTCACCCACCTTCTAGTGTGTGTAGCCCCGCAGGGTCCCTTACATAGAGGATAGAAGAGTTCCTGCATATGGCATCACTGTCGATCTTATTTAGGGTTTTACAATGTCACCCATCAACCGCAACTGCAACCGCAAATGAGCTGGAAAGACGACGATCAATGTCAATGATGCTATAACTACAGGGAGCGATCAAGAAGATACAAATCCGACCGAAGACCAACCAAAGTCATCAACGCAGCCACCATCACCTCCATAATATCGGTCGATTGATGTACCGTCTTGTCACGCCCCAGTCACCCTAATACTCAGGGAAAGAGAATTCAATCTCAATTCTCCGAGTCAAGAGGGAATGAGTCACGTGACGGGCCGCGGTCTTAGACCAATCATAGAAGAAAGAGTAAGGCAGGCCACTGCTCATACTGAAACAACACAGAGACAACACATAGTGTAGGAAAATAAAAGCGCTCCGACAATCACAGATAAACAACAACATCATCAAAGTGATACTGAACAAAAAGCAGGAAAATAGAATCAACAACAACACCACAGAACTAACTGAGTACTAGAAACCACATAATATGTACAAGACCCGCAGTATCACAAAAAGTACAAAACATCATCTAAATATGACTACATCGCCACCATCAAATCACTACTACAGGGGCACATCGTCTACGGAGTGCAACTGTAACTGACCAGAATTACAACAAAACAAAACGACTACACTCGTCACTGGAGTGACTACAACGACTACAAGCTCGTTGCTCACCATGCCCACGTACACCAACAACATCGCTCTCAAGCAAATGGAGACACTAGACTACGCTGGACGCCTGGCTGGGTCCTGCTCTGAAGTCTGAACATGTGTTGTTGCGGGATAGAACTCGCGTACAATGAATTTGTATTATGGGGAACCAAGGGCACAGTGGTTATGATAATGATGAGGGTTAGGGTATGCTATTTAACAAGTGAGTAGTGGGACGATGAGGCTAAGCCTGTTGTGAAGGCTGACCACGGTATCGAATCCGGAAGGATGCGGTAGAAGGGCCGAACTTCCCGGGGCAGGGACGAGCACGACCGATGGTGACGAGCTAACCTGCGTAAGGAGCAACTCGTCAGAAAGACCGGGTTGGGGTCCAACCTTTAGTCTCTCCGATGCCTAAGTCAGTAATAGGACTTAAAGCGGGGGCTAGGCACCCAGGTCGGACTGAAGGTGAGTTGACCGTACGTGACGAGCTATGAATGGTGGAAGAACAAAGATATGGACGACATTTGCTCTTGTGTGTGAGTAATAAGATTCGGAGTAAATTTGCCAACCCCCTCCCCGTTGGAGGCGAAGGGGTATTTATACCTGATGGAGGCAGTTAGGTGAGGCTGACCTGGTGTGCGACTCGACGTGCTGAGTTGGTCCAACTGTCAGCGGAAGCTTCGGACGAGGATGTCAGAATCAGGGGTGTCAGCCATACTTTTGTCAGACGGTGCAACAGCCAGGGACGCTTTTGTCAGGTTATCAGGGCCGAAAGCATTAAGTGTCAGGGGGCGCAGCGGCCAGGGGTGCTTTTTCAGATGGTCGGGCGACGTAAGTGTCAGTAGCGTCCTTGTACTAGGTTGTTTGTCGCGACCGATGTGCCAAAGAGTCGTCGGAGCGCCTCCGAGGGGCGGGGCTAGTGGCGGTTTGCCGGGCCGCCCCGGATTGAGGACGGGCGGTCAGGACCTACACCTTGCGCGCTGTTCCCGGCAAATTGGGCGAAGAACGGGTGTGCGTCCTGCTGTGACCGCGGGGAGCGCCCCTACCAGCGGCTGAGGCGGAGTGCGCCCTTCCCCTAGTCGCGTCGGACTCTAGGATCGACAGGCGCCCTGCGGCCCTCTGACATTCGGGCGTGGAGCACCCTGTCGCTGGGTCGGTCGTCCTACAGGAGGGAGGGACGAGCCGATGGGGTATTTCGGCGGTCTGGGATGGAAGGTCGGACTATCACGATCTTTAGGTCGTAACAATTGCCCCCCGGCATTCGAGCTTGGGGTGAAAGCCCGGCTCGGCTCGGATGACATATCACCTCCCCCACCTTGAACCGGTGATTCGGATTTCGATCTGTGCTCGGGAGAGGCGGCGCAGGTCTAGGAATTCCCCCATGTTGGCCATTATTTGCGATTTGAAAGTGCAAGGGGGAAATCGAAGCGCCTCCACTGTTGAACTCGCGACGCGTGGATGAGGTGATTTTCACGCCAGTCGAGGCATCAGGGATGCTCCGATGGATGCCGCATGGTGGCGTATCGACGGTCGAGATGGCCTGTTGTCTTCTATAAGTATGGAAAGAAGGAGATCAACGGAAGCTTTCTCCCGATTTCAACTCTTCCTCGTGCTTTCTGGTTTTTGCCACTCGTTCGCCGGCGTTGTCGCCGTTGTCTTCGTCGGAGATCCGTTTCTGATCGTCCTCTCAGCTCGGCTGCTTTGCTAGGTAATCCCTATATCCTTTAATCGATGGCTTCTCATTTTGACTCCGGAGGGGGTAGTAGTGCGGCGACAGAGGAGTCAATGGAAGAGGAGAGGTGGTGGCGGGCGTAGAGGCCTAAGAGAAGGAGGATGTGGCGCACTGACGTATCGAGGGCTATTGAGGCCGTCAGATATAGACCGGATAGGATCAACATTAGGGAGATTCGGGTGCGGTTCGTGCGCCCGCCCTGTGAAGCGCGGGTCCTGGGACCTGAAGAAAGGTTGTGTTGGCCTGGGGACAACGAAGTTGGGGTTTACACCCGGTCCTTCGAGTTAGGACTTCGCTTCCCGATCCACCCTTACCTCCTACACCTGATGAACTTCCTAGAGCTGCCAATCTTTGCCTTGGCGCCCCGCTTCTGGGGCTTGCTGGTGGGGTTCGCCGTGCTATGCTTCGCCAGCTCCCTGAGTCCGTCCCTGGCGCTGTTCCAGCACTTCTTCGCAGTTCGGAAGAGGGGGATGTACCATTGCGTCTGCACGAGGAGGGGGCGGGAGCTCATCTCGGGGTGTCCGCCGATGTTGGAAGGTGGATGGAGGTTTTTGTCTTTGTTGGGATGCCAGTCGACGCGGTGTTGATGTCGAACTGGGGGCACTGAACCCTCTGGTGAATGAGAGTGTGAAGCTAACTGGTGACGACCTGGTGAAGGCATAGATCTTGGCGGAGCTGCCCGAGGCGCACCGCCGGTTGGCGAATTTGACGCAGGACAGTCGGCTCGCCCAGGATTTTTGGTCCCAAGGTAGTTTGAGTCTGGGGAGCCTTTTTGTAGGCTTACCCTAATCTTTCTTTTCTTCGCAGGTGGGGACGCAGCATTTTCGCTGGAGGAGATGTCGGGGGCTGCCGAAGTGCCGGTCGGGAAGAGCGCCAATCCTCGTGATAAGGGTAAGAAAGCGATGGGTGAGGATGGGCATGTAAAGGAGGTGTCCCGAAAACGGAGTGCCGATGTCCCAGGCGAGGAGGAGGCGGACCGAAGGCGAAGGACGTCCAGATCTGGCGCCTCTTCTGGTCAAGCTGGCGAGGGCCTCCCCGAGGGTTCACCCATTAGGGGAGTGATCCTCCCGGTTCCTACGCGGGTACCCAAGGCGGGGAAGCCTCGCAAGGCACCCCCGGTCCAGAAGTGGCCTTACGGAATTCCTCTGTGCGAGATGGGAAGGGCGACGAACCCGAGCTGCGAGAACGCTCTCGTCTGCTTTAAGCGGACAAAGGCGGAGGTCGAGGCGCTTCCAAACGACAGTCTTCACCTGCCGACCTATCGGATAGGCCGTGATGAGTCGATATTTGAGGATGCCGGGGTGGCGGCACGTCTAGCAGAGTATTGCCTGCTGCCGCGGGATCGCGAGTCCCTGATCCGCGTGGGGGCAGAGCGGCTGTGCGGTTCCACCGTGTGGCATGTCATGCAGGTAGGCCGAATTCCTCGTCTCGTCTCCCAAGTTTTCTTTGCTTGTGTCCGAATGAGTGGGGTCTTTTTGTAGATGGTCACGGCTATGGTGACCCTACGGCGCCAAACTCCGGTGGCTGCCACAAAGGCGGCTCTCGACAAGGCAAGGGTCGACCTTAGTGAAGTCGGAGAGAAGCTGCGGGCGAAGGAGGAGGAGCTGGTGCGGGTCACGGTGGCCTATGAGGTTGAGAAGGGGCGGGTCGCGTACTTTGATGCAACGAAGGCTAGGCTCGAGTGTCAGCTTCTGGAGGAGGCGCGCAAGCAGGCCGATGTCCTGGCGAGGCAGGCCGACGAGATGGCTAGCAGGCAACGGGTAATCGAGCTGCAGGTGGGGCAGATAGCCGACCTGAAGAAGACCATCAAGGCGGAGAGGAGGGAGAAGGGTATCCTGAAGCAGCAGCTGGAGGAGAGACGGGGGTTGAGCGCGACGTGATCGAAGCCGCTATCCGCTGTTACCATGACGAGCATGTCGTTCCGCTGCTGCAAGAGGCGAGGGAGGCGGGAGTTTGCCAGGTGGCGAGGGAAATGGGGGCTCGGCCGACGGAGAGGCGACGACGCTGCGGACTTAGAGTAGGGGAGATTTGTCTCTTTTTGTACGGCCGGCGGGGAGCCGGGCCCGATGTAATGTTGTATTCTCGGCGGGCTCCGTGAATAGCCTCACCGTTTAAAATAAATGAAATGGATTGGTTTTGTTTTGGTTTCCTTTCTTACATTTTGGGTGTGTAGACTGTTTGATTGTGAGGGTATAATTGCCCCCAACGTCCCTCTGTCGACGACTGCTGAGTTGTGGGGAGAGGGAGGTTAAGACATAGTACGTTTGGCAAGGGTATGAGGGTGAGCTCGGGGCGACCCGGGGGGTCCGTCGGGTCGAGGCGAGTTGAGGCGTTCTGTCCGGTCCGGTTGAGGATGTTGGTGCCGCAGTCCGACCTCGACTGTGTGCTGCTCAGTCTCCTGGGCCGTATTGGTGGTGGCATGGCCCTTCTTGGGATTGAGTAGAGGAGGAGGCTGGAGCGAAATCATTTCGATTTGGCGTAATTATTTCGCATCGAAAGAAGGCGGAGATCGAAGCGTCTCGGTGTCCGTTGCACGAGCCGAGATGTCCGTTGCACGAATCGAGGCGATCTTCTCGAATCGGCGAAGGATGGAAATCGAAGCGGTTTGGCCATTCCTCAGGTGACGCGTGACGGATGCGACAGCTACTGTCAGTCGAGGCGTCACATCGCGTGGATCGAAGCGTCAGGGGGCGTGGATCCTCGACGCGTGGCGGGATTTATACGGTCGCGATCATTCGGGGCGCCTTATAAAGAGCTCTAGGTGGGAACGAGTGAAGATTTCTCCCTTTTGAAATTCTCTTAAGAGCTTGCGATCGCTGGAGATTGTAAGGTCCTTGTCGAAGTTGCCGTCGGAGATCCGTCCGTTATCTCAGCGTCGTCGTTAAAGCCACTGACATCGTAAAGGCATTTCATTTCTTTCTTCTTGATGTCTTCGTCAACCTCTTCTATCCATTTGCCAGAGTCGAGGGAGGTAGAGGAAGAGGGGTCCGACACGGCTACGGCGCAGAGCATCGGGGAGACGGAAAGTCGGAGTTGGAATGTAGGTGGGGAGCCATCGGTGAGCTCGCCCACAGCTACCCTGAGGGACCTGAAGAAGGGGAAATGGCCCGTAGCTAGGGCCTCGAAGACCGCTACTCTGGCCGCTGTGACTGTGGCGGATGTTGAGTATTGACTCCCCGGATTTGGTTTTGGATGATGAACAAACATAAATATATCGTGAACTAACTCTCTGTGAGCGCAGTTATGGAGATCGTCGCCAAAATTCCACGTATATCAAATGCGACGTCTCAAGACTTCTCAAAGCACGTGATCGTATGCCTAAAGCTTCATTGAAGCTCAAGGACCATTATTGAAGTCATGAAGATTCGATTGAAGCTTTTGATGATGGTTCGTCAAGTTTTATTTATAGTCTTCTAGCTTCGTTTCGTAGAATGTTAAGCCTTGAGTAGGTCTTACGTTTTAATCTTCATATCGCTCCTATCTTAGAGCTAGGATCTTATTAGAAGCCCATACAAACTTTCCTGAAGCATCGCGCTTCGATTCGCGGCTTCTTGTGCATGTTAGTTGGTTCAAGAAGAAGAACCAACCGACTAGATGGCAATCTAGTCGGTCGGCAAAGCTTCTTGAACCGACTAGAATGCCTTCTCAATTCTAAGCTCTTTACTGTTTACAGTTAGTCGGTCCATGTTGAATCACCGACCGACTAGTTGATGAACTAGTCGGTCAGTGATCCTGCTTAGACCGACTAGTTGAGCTTTCCCTGTACAGCCTAAGTTACTGTTTATCGTTAGTCGGTCAAAGAACGTTTGTCGACCGACTAGTTTATGAACTAGTCGGTCAACATGTGTTCTTAAACAGACTAAATCAACTTGAAGTCAGGCTTCTCTATTTCGACTGTTAGTCGGTCAAAGAACATTCACCGACCGACTAGTTGTGAAACTAGTCGGTCGGCAAGTCTTCTTAGACCGACTAGTTGTCTATCTCCTGTACTTCGACTTTTGGCTGTTCAACCGTTAGTCGGTATACGTTGTATCACCGACCGACTAGTTGATGAACTAGTCGGTCAGTGATCCTTCTTTGACCGACTAGTCTGGTTCAGAATAGAGCCGTTGGAGCTTTAATTGAAACGTTTTTCTCTCTCTCTCTTTCCTCTAACCTATATATACTTGGAGTGCTGCATTCTTTGCACTCAAGGCTGATATTAAGAGAAGTTTAGAGATCAAAAGAGAAGCATTCAATCTCATTCAAAGCTCATTCATTTCATTCTTGAATCTCTCCCTCACTCTTATTTCAAAAGAGAGATTCATTGATTGTGAGCCTTCCAAGCCAAGTGCTTGATTCTAGGTCACCATCTACCTCCTAGGTCTCCATTGCTGGTCATCTACTTGGAGCTAGGGTTTGGTGCCTTCGTCTTCCCCAAAATCCGTTTTGCCCTAATTCGTAAGTATACTCAAGGCATAGGATTTTGTTGGTAAGAATTTCTATTTCAATTTACTTTGATATTGCAAGTGATTTACTCTCGGTTGTGAGAGATTGTTTGTGATCCCGGTTTGTGGGAGTCACAATTTCATTTGTGTATGATTTGACCTTGTAGAGGTTTCTACAAGTATTTCTTAGTGCAAATTTGAGTTAAGGTTTCTAACTCAAGTATCCGGAGGGGATCCGGGTGGTTGGGACGTAGGATCACCGGGAACAAGTCGGGGAGACTTGGGTGGATCCGAACCCGTTAATATCGTGTGTTTACGATTGCATTTCTTTGTTGTCTATATTTACATTTCCGCATTTCCGCATTTCCGCATTGTTGGTTGAGTTTGCAAGATAATTAGGAATTATCTTCTTAATTATTTTAAAGTACTATTCACACCCCCTTAGTACTTGTGCAGTAGCTACGTAGGGCATTACATTTGGTATCAGAGCCAAGTCTATAGCTATGTCTGCCAACGACAACAAGACCGTTCGTCTACCTTCGGATTATAGCACCTTCAAGAACCATGAAGGAGCTTATTCGGTGATGGAAGGACACTCCTCAACGAGGCCTCCCTTCTTCAACGGTACCAATTACGGGTACTGGAAATGCCGGATGGAAACGTTCCTCCAGAGTGCTTCACTATGGAGAGCCACGATGAAGGAGTATGTCGAGCCCGCCGAAGAAGATTTCGCTAAGTGGACTCCCGCAGAGGTCGCCGCGGAGGTAACTAATGCCAAGGCAATGAACGCCTTGCAATGTGCCTTGGAGCCTGAGGACTTCAATAAGATATGCACATGTAAGAGTGCATATCAAATATGGAACTCTCTCCCCATCTTGCATGAAGGAACGAGTTGGGTAAGAGACTCCAAACTCGTAGTTGTGAATAAAGATTTCAAACTATTTCATATGCAACAGGGTGAGAAGATGAAGGAGTATTACGCTCGCTTCGTTGACATCACCAACGAGTTGGAGGCCCTTGGAAAAACTTACACCCAAAAGGAGAAAGTCTCAAAGATAATTGACGGACTTCCTTCTTGTTGGGAGAAACGTACCTTCGCCATCGAGGAAGGTAACGACATGAGTAAGTATACGATTATTCAACTAATGGGTACCTTGATGTCTTATGAGGTACGCAAGGATAGCAAGCTAAAGTTGCAGGACAAGATGAAGTCCTACCTAAAGCAAGACGAGCCAAAGAAAAAGGCTATTGCTTTCAAGGCCCCTCCATCAACATCCACATCTACCGATGATGAAGACTCGGAAGACGAGTTGGACTTGGAATCCATGGCTCTCATGGCAAAGAAGTTCAACTGGTTCTTCCGGAAAGGTAATTACAAGAACAAATCTAAAGTTAGTTCTTCTAACGCCTCCGCTCCTTTGTGCTTTAAATGCAATAAGCCAGGACACATGAAAGCGGATTGTCCTCAAAACAAGCAAAAGGAGAAGTGGAAGGTGCCGAAGTTCGACAAGTCAAAGAAGTAAAAGAAAGGGTACAAGAAGGGACTTGTCGGGACATTCACCGACTCCGAGGATGACTCCTCAAGTGGAGAGTCGGACGATGAGCAAGTGGAGAAAGCACATATGTGAGCAAGATAAAGATTCCTCCTCCGATGATAGCGAAAAGGAAGGCGATGAGGTACTCAAGAAAAAGAAACGGAGCAACAAATTCAAATTTAGCTCCAAGAATAATTGGATACTCGATAGCGGGTGTTCAAAACACATGACGGGTGACGCTCAATTGCTCTCTGGAGTGGTGCCCATTGCAAATGGAAACCGAGTAGTCTTTGGAGGCAACGAGAGCGGAACCATCATAGGTGTTGGTAAAGTGGGTAATCCTTCTAAACCTCTAATAAGTGATGTTTACATTGTTAAATGATTAAACCACAATCTCATTTCAATAAGCCAACTTTGTGACAAAGGTTACAAAGTTAGCTTTGCGAAAGGAATGTGCCATATTTTAAGAAAAGATAATGATGAATTACTATTTTCCGACACATGCCATAAGGATATTTATATATTAGATCTCCCAAAATCACATGAACAATGTCTCGCTGCCAACACAAGTGAACAACACTTATGGCATCGACGTTTCGGTCATATGAACTTTGGAACACTATTTAAGCTTTCCAAGTTAAATTCTATTAGAGGCTTCCCTAAGCTTGTCTTTCAAAAGAAAAGCTTTTGTGACTCTTGTCAACGAGGCAAGCTTCCAAAATCGTCTTTTAAACCTAAGAAAAGCATTTCATCTAAGCGGCCACTAGAGCTATTACATCTAGATTTATTTGGGCCAACTAGAGTTGCTTCATTAGGAAATGCACGATATGGACTTGTCATCGTTGATGACTTTTCTAGGTTTAGCTGGGTATTTTTCTTAAGTAATAAAAATGATGCTTTTGAAAACTTCACAATATTTGTCAAGAAAGTACAAAATCTCATAGGAACCACCATTGTCACTATTCGTAGTGATCATGGAGGGGAATTTGAGAATGAATTTTTTGAGAACTTTTGTGATGAAGTTGGTATTACACACACCTTTTCATTCCCTCGCGCACCTCCTCAAAATGGTGTTGTTGAGAGAAAGAATAGGACGCTAGTGGAGTGTGCTCGCACTATGCTTGATGATAGCCAACTTGGCCATCAATTTTGGACGGAAGCGGTACATACCGCTTGCTATGTGTTTAATAGAATACTTTTGAGGCCCGGCACCAAACAAACTTGTTATGAACTGTTGTTTGGTAGATTGCCTCAAGTTAAACATTTTCGAGTTTTTGGTTCAAAATGTTTTATTAAAAACACGTATGGTAGCTTGGACAAATTTGATCCAAGATCCGATGAGGGGATATTTGTTGGATATTCCTTGCGTATCAAAGCCTACCGGATATACAACAAACGAACCTCAACGATCGAGGAATCTCTTCATGTCTCATTTAATGAAGATTTTGTTCCGGCTAGAATTACCAATGATGATGACTCTATGGATGTTTTATGTGATTCTATTGGTAATTCAATTTCTATTGATTCTAATGATACTAACCCGACTAATGAATCTTTTGAGAATGTTCCTAGTGATCAGGGAATTCCCAAACGGCTTCATACGGTCCGTGACCATCCTCATGAGCAAGTAATTGGCAATATTCATGATAGTGTCAAGACGAGATCGCAAGTGAACTACTTCGCTCATTGTGCATTTGCCTCCTCAATAGAGCCAAAGAATATTAACGAAGCATGCGAAGATAGCGCTTGTATCCTTGCCATGGAAGAGGAACTCATTCAATTCGAGAGGAATGAGGTTTGGGAGCTTGTTCCATTGCCTTCGAAGAACCACACCGTCATAGGGACAAAGTGGATCTTCAAGAACAAGACCGACGAGAACCGAAACGTCGTCCGGAACAAAGCTCGGTTAGTAGCTCAAGGCTATCGGCAAGAGGAAGGTATTGATTTCGAAGAATCCTTTGCTCCGGTAGCTAGATTAGAATCTATTAGATTATTGTTGTCTTTTGCATGCCATAAGGATTTTAAACTTTTTCAAATGGATGTTAAAAGTACGTTTTTAAACGGAGATGTTGTTGAGGAAGTTTACGTTTCTCAACCTCCGGGTTTTATAAATGAAAATTTTCCAAATCATGTTTTCAAACTTAAGAAAGCACTTTACGGTTTGAGACACGCTCCTCGAGCTTGGTATGACCGGTTAAAGAATTTTCTTTTGGATTTAGGTTTTAAAATGGGTGAAGTTGATTCCACATTATTTGTTAAGTATTCGAATAATGATATCATTTTAGTTCAAATTTATGTTGATGATATCATTTTCGGTGCTACTAACTTTGCTCTTTGCGAAGAGTTTTCTAATGTGATGAAGGATCAATTTGAGATGAGCCACATGGGTGAGCTCAAGTATTTCTTAGGTCTCCAAATTCGCCAAATGAACGATGCAATCTTCATCCACCAAACGAAGTACACGGTGGAGTTGCTAAAGCGATTTGGAATGGAGAATGCCTCCGGGAAGAAGACTCCAATGAGCACGACTACACATCTTGATAAAGATGCGGGCGGTAAAGATGTAGACATTCGTCTATATCGAGGTATGATAGGTAGTTTACTATATCTTACCGCTAGTAGGCCCGATATTATGTTTGCCGTATGTGTATGTGCTCGTTATCAGTCTCAACCTAAGGATTCTCACTTAGTAGCGGTAAAACGTATATTCCGTTATCTAAGTTACACACTTGACTTTGGATTACTTTATCCAAAGTCTAGCACATATGAGTTAATCTCATATAGAGACGTAGATTATGCGGGATGCAAATCCGACAGGAAAAGTACTAGTGGCACTTGCCATTTTATAGGAAATTCTCTTGTCTCTTGGTTTTCCAAGAAGCAGAATTCTGTATCACTTTCAACCACCGAGGCGGAATATATTGCCGCCGGTGCCGCGTGTGCTCAGGTTCTTTGGATGAGAAACACTCTTAAAGACTTTGGTATAAACTGTGATACTTGCCCTATCATGGTGGACAACCAAAGTGCAATTTGTCTCTCCAAGAATCCGGTACACCATTCCCGTTCTAAACACATAGATGTCCGACCCCATTTCTTATATGATCATGTTGCTAAAAAGGACATCATTTTAGTGTACGTTGAAACCCAGAAGCAAATCGTCGATATTTTCACGAAACCACTCAAGGAAGACTCCTTTGTGCGGTTGCGTCGAGAATTGGGGATTATGGGTGAATCCGAGATTTAGGATTCATTTTATTCAATAATCCTGCATGCTATCAATTTTCGTTATATATGTTCATGCTTGATGTATTGGAATTTTCTGGATTTTTCGTTGAATTTTCGGAATTTATGCTCGATTTATTCATGAACGTCAAATTTAAGATTTTCGATGTTTAATGGGGTAGTATAATGATTAATGAGAGTATTTCGATGTATCGTCCAAGTGCAATTAGGAGAGAACTCAAAATTTCTAATTCTAAGATTTTTGAACTCTGTTAGTCGGTTCATGTTCATTGACCGACCGACTAGATTGCGTTCTAGTCGGTCAGTGAATGAACGCAGACCGACTAACTCATGCCCTAAATTTGGCTTCAGTTACTATTTACTCTTAGTCGGTCCAAGTTCAGTCATCGACCGACTAGATTCAGTTCTAGTCGGTTAGTGGATGAACTTGAACCGACTAGATCGTTGCCCTATTTTTGACTCTGTGCGGCTGTTTACACTTAGTCGGTTTATGCTCATTGGCCGACCGACTAGATCGTCATCTAGTCGGTCAGCGATTGAACTGTGACCGACTAAGTGTGTAGGGGTAGTTGCGTCTTTTTGCATTCCATGTCAACTTATACTCCATCTAACCGACTATTTCCATTTCTAGTCGATCCGAAGTCTCTCTCCCAGCCAAAATCCCCCGAAAACCCCTCGACTTCCCCTCTCCCTCCGCCGTTGTCTGTCGATTGCGTCAGCTTTTCCGGCCATCTCTGCATGTGCCGATCATCCCTCTCATCCTTTCGACCTAGGTATCACTCTCCTCTAGCTCCTAGGGTTTGTTTCCAGCTTCTAGGGTTAGGTTTTCCAATCGATTTCAGTTTTTAGGGTTTGTGGTCTAGGGTTTTGTGTCGATCTCGTTTCATTGAGCGTGTCTTGTCTCGATTATGGCAAAGACAAGCATCCCGATCCGACCATCGAGTCCGTCACCTATGACCGTCGAGTCTCCGCCTACGGACCCCCCGCAACCCAAACGCCGTTCCAAGACCACCCATCCTTCGTCGTCTTCGCCTCCTCGTAAGAAGAAGAGGACGACGACCGCCAAGCCTAGATCTCAGCCTAAGCCTAGGAAGCAGACCGTCTCTCCAGCTTCATTCTGTGCTCCCTCTCCTCCTAATGATTCCGACACGGAATATATCCCCGAGACCGAGCCTAGCCATAGGGATCCTACTCCTCCATCCCGATTTAGCACACGTCAGCCTAAGGGGAAGGCTCCGATGCCAGTTGGCGGTGTCGATATATCGCTATGTCGCGATGACCCTATGTGTCTCACGGCATATAATCGTATTGAACACTGTCCACTGTTGTTGGAGCACTTTGTTCAGTTCTCCGACTTCCCCCACCTCGCCGATCTTCTTTCTCATTCCGGCCTTATCGATTATCTTCGCTTTGACCCTAAAGCGAATCCACATCCATACCCATGTCTGGTCAAGCTATTCTATGCCAACCGCGTTTGCGGTCAGTACGACGTGACCCATTCCATTGAGACGACTGTCTTTGGGACACCGATAGTCCTCATGACAGAAATCTTAGGGGATTTGATAGGTGTCTCCTCGTCTAGCCTTCTTCCTTCTGATATTTCTGTTGACGACATTTCTGAGCTTGATCAGGTGATGCTCGTCGAGATTTTCCATGAGATCCCTCCTGCCATGATTGGCGTCCCATCCAAGTCTTTTAAGCCGAATGCCTGGGTTCTTAATCTGATCTTGAAGTCGTGCCTCCTTCCGAAGTACGGCTCATCTTCCTTGCCATCCCATCCATTCCTCAAGCTCATTTACGCCATCTTCATGGGGAGTGAGATCAATTGGGCACGGATTATTCTCGACAAGATGGACTCTTTCGAATGTATTCGAAAGTCCACCAAGTCGGCCCACATTCCATATCCGTGCCTATTGACTCTCGTCTTCCGTCACTTCCAGGTCCCTCTGCCCCCTGATGATGAGCGTCCTCTCGGTCCCCCTCTGAATGCGACGGCCGTCAAGAAGTCTCTTGCAGCGCTCCGTTATGTTCAGAGGACGACCCCTTCAGCCTCTGCCTCTGCTTCAGCTGCTTCTGCTCCCTCTCCTACTCTTGCTGAGCTTGCACGTTCGTTGAAACGTGTGGAGTCTCGGTGTGCTTGATCTGAGGAGATTCTTGCTCGCATTGCATCTCATTTGGGTATTGAGATCCCTCCGTCAGTTTCTGACGAGGAGGAGTTGGATGAGGATGATATCCAGGAGCTTGTTCGTTCTGCTGCTGCTCGTGCCCCTGAGGGTACATCGTCGGGTGCTGTTGTTTCTTCTGCCGGTGATCCCGAGAGCACACCTGCTGCCACCGTTCCTCCGGTGGATGCTTCGTCTGTTGCTGCTCCCGAGACCACTTCTGTCATGCCAGAGATCTCCACTCCTGCTGACCCAGTGACCACCTCCACTCCTGCAGAGCCTGCTGCTGCTGCAGATCCTCCCGCTGCTTCCTGAGCTTCATTGGAGGACTCTCCTATGCACATTGGATGATTTTTGTAGTCGTGAGAGAGTTGGGTAGGATAGATGATGGTTATGCTATATGATGTCATTTTGATGTATTTTGATGTCATTTTGGATGGTGTTTTGATATTTTTGTATGTATGTGATACTCTGATATCTGCTTGATATAGTGATGTATTTTGTGCTTCGATTTGAGGATCGTTTATGTATGTTGGCGATGTATATTTTTGATGTATCCATGTTTCACTTATATATATATACATCGATGTTGCCATTCATTCTCTTGTGCACATTATATTCCTTTTTATGTCTCTGATGATTGATTTCGTCGCTCGACGATAATAACTTGGTTAAATAGAAATTATTTCTATGAAAACATAGAATTGTTTTCCATGCACTAAATTAACCAAGAATGTTAATATTGGAGAGTATATTCCATAACTCAATATGTTTAAGTGATTTGAGTTTTGATGATTTCGTTTTTCGATTTTCAACTATGGTATCATTGACACGCTTTGATTTAATTCGTTATTTTCCTTGGTGTCATTTGAACCGTGGTCGTATTCTTCGACTCCCGTGTTTTTATTTTAGCCATTGTTGTTGTCGTTGTTCTCCTCCCGCTCTTTTTGCTTATGCCAAAGGGGGAGAGAATTAATAATGACGATGCGCGACATGATAAACATGATAATTCAAAGCAATTTACCATGAATCTAATTTGATGTGTTAGATTCAGGGGGAGTGTAGATATATAAATGGATTTTCAAAATCCGATATTTCAAATATTTCAATGATTGGATTCTCATTTTATTTCTTCTCTCGTCTGCTTGATGCATATGATTATTGTTATTAATTGGAATTAACGTGTCAACAATGCAGGGGGAGTAAGTAAATTTCATTTGAATCATTATTTTTGATTATTATTTATGTTGGTTTGTCATCACCAAAAAGGGGGATAATGTTGAGTATTGACTCCCCGGATTTGGTTTTGGATGATGAACAAACATAAATATATCGTGAACTAACTCTTTGTGAGCGCAGTTATGGAGATCGTCGCCAAAATTCCACGTATATCAAATGCGACGTCTCAAGACTTCTCAAAGCACGTGATCGTATGCCTAAAGCTTCGTTGAAGCTCAAGGACCATTATTGAAGTCATGAAGATTCGATTGAAGCTTTTGAAGACGGTTCGTCAAGTTTTATTTATAGTCTTCTAGCTTCGTTTCGTAGAATGTTAAGCCTTGAGTAGGTCTTACGTTTTAATCTTCATATCGCTCCTATCTTAGAGCTAGGATCTTATTAGAAGCCCATACAAACTTTCCCGAAGCATCGCGCTTCGATTCGCGGCTTCTTGTGCATGTTAGTTGGTTCAAGAAGAAGAACCAACCGACTAGATGGCAATCTAGTCGGTCGGCAAAGCTTCTTGAACCGACTAGAATGCCTTCTCAATTCTAAGCTCTTTACTGTTTACAGTTAGTCGGTCCATGTTGAATCACCGACCGACTAGTTGATGAACTAGTCGGTCAGTGATCCTGCTTAGACCGACTAGTTGAGCTTTCCCTGTACAGCCTAAGTTACTGTTTATCGTTAGTCGGTCAAAGAACGTTTGTCGACCGACTAGTTTATGAACTAGTCGGTCAACATGTGTTCTTAAACCGACTAAATCAACTTGAAGTCAGGCTTCTCTATTTCGACTGTTAGTCGGTCAAAGAACATTCACCGACCGACTAGTTGTGAAACTAGTCGGTCAACAAGTCTTCTTAGACCGACTAGTTGTCTATCTCCTGTACTTCGACTTTTGGCTGTTCAACCGTTAGTCGGTATACGTTGTATCACCGACCGACTAGTTGATGAACTAGTCGGTCAGTGATCCTTCTTTGACCGACTAGTCTGGTTCAGAATAGAGCCGTTGGAGCTTTAATTGAAACATTTTTCTCTCTCTCTTTCCTCTAACCTATATATACTTGGAGTGCTGCATGCTTTGCACTCAAGGCTGATATTAAGAGAAGTTTAGAGATAAAAAGAGAAGCATTCAATCTCATTCAAAGCTCATTCATTTTATTCTTGAATCTCTCCCTCACTCTTATTTCAAAAGAGAGATTCATTGATTGTGAGCCTTCCAAGCCAAGTGCTTGATTCTAGGTCACCATCTACCTCCTAGGTCTCCATTGCTGGTCATCTACTTGGAGCTAGGGTTTGGTGCCTTCGTCTTCCCCAAAATCTGTTTTGCCCTAATTCGTAAGTATATTCAAGGCATAGGATTTTGTTGGTAAGAATTTCTATTTCAATTTACTTTGATATTGCAAGTGATTTACTCTCGGTTGTGAGAGATTGTTTGTGATCCCGGTTTGTGGGAGTCACAATTTCATTTGTGTATGATTTGACCTTGTAGAGGTTTCTACAAGTATTTCATAGTGCAAATTTGAGTTAGGGTTTCTAACTCAAGTAACCGGAGGGGATCCGGGTGGTTGGGACGTAGGATCACCGGGAACAAGTCGGGGAGACTTGGGTGGATCCGAACCCGTTAATATCGTGTGTTTGCGATTGCATTTCTTTGTTGTCTATATTTACATTTCCGCATTTCCGCATTGTTGGTTGAGTTTGCAAGATAATTAGGAATTATCTTCTTAATTATTTTAAAGTACTATTCACCCCCCCTCTAGTACTTGTGCAGTAGCTACGTAGGGCATTACAATGGAGGCTGGAGAGGTGCCCGATGAGATCACAGGTGTGAATTCGGTGCTGAGGAAGTCCCTCTCAGAAATCAGCGAGTCGTATATTAGGCCGCCCTATTTCGTCCGGCAGCCAACCGCGCTGGAGAGGGTGTGTTTTGTGGGAGACTATGAGGTGGGGGTGTACGTGGCCTGCTTCCAGCAGGGGTTGCGTTTTCCCCCACATCTCTTCGTGTTAGAGATCTTGAACTTCCTGGAGTTGCCACTGTTCCACCTGATGCCAAAGTCCATCAGCGTAATCGTCGGCTTTCTGGTGCTGTGCGCTAGCAACCAAGTCTGCCCGTCCCTGTCCCTATTCCGGTATTTCTTCGCGATGAAGAGGCTGAGGTCCTATTATTACCTGTCCGCGAAGAGTAGTCATCCTCTCATCCGAGGCCTGCCGGAGAAGATCAAAGGATGGAGTAGGCAGTATGTGTTCGTCTCCGTGGCCGCGGATGTGGTGAAGAGATCGAACTGGGGGGAGCTGAATCCCGATGCGAAAGAAGGGGTCGAGCCGAGTGATGAGGAGGAGGATGTGGCCTGGTCTCTGATGGTAATCCCGAAAGAGGGCCGGGAGTATGGAATGCTCGCTGAGCCAGACATGATAGCTTGGCACATTTGGCCCGAAGGTAATACGAACTTTGTTGTTGCTGTAGGGGTTTGGCGGACCCTCAGATCTCGGATCTGTGTCTGTCCTAAGTCGGACGGACCACAGGGGCATAAAAGCGCAGCGAAAAAAAACAAAAACTTAGGCTAGCTAAACAATTTAGCTAGGCCCTGAGGGAGCCAGAACCTAGCCAGATCTATGCCAACTTGGGGTGGATCTGACCACCCCAACATGGACCTATTCTACAGTGACAAAATTAAATCTACACTAAAAATTGCTTAACCACATACCCGGAATCTTGACCCTGGGGCGGGCAAGATGTACCGCACCGTCTTCTGATGCTCCTCGTAGCCGAACCGCCTTGACTCGATCCACCCGAGCCGCCTCTTACCCTCGAACCGATCTGCCCGAGCCGCCTCCCGCCTCCAAGCTGATCACACGCGGTAAAAATTTTCACTTGAATAGACCCGTGTTTTAGACATCTGGATCCGAATCCAAAACCCCTTCGTAGTCTTGCTAGGACTAGTCTGGAGAATAGGAAGAAGAGAGAGAGATAGAATAGTTTAGTCGTAGATCGATCTAGCTCAAATATCCGGAGCTACTCGATCGAGGACTTGGTGCATTTTTCAAAGAAGAGAGTGCACCCCTATTTATATAGGGAGTCGGCACTTCTCCTTTCGTTGTGAGCAATGTGGGACAATTGCTAAATTGAAGAGAATTTAATTAAGCTAATTTAGCTTAATTGAAGTTTAGTAAACTTTTCATAAAATCAAACTTCAACGAATTAATTCTCTTCACTCATTAAACTTTAGACACAAAACAAGCAATCAATTTGAAGGGCTTCGAATGGTGAACACGTAGGAACCAACGGCGACGAATTTCGACTTTGTTTGACCCCTCAAACAATGGCCCAAAGATGGGCAAAAAATCAATTTTTGTTGCTGTCATTTGGGGTTTCAAAAAACCCTAAAATCACTTAAGTTGCGGGCGCGCCCGCTAGGCTTAACGGGCGCGCCAGCCCAAGATAAGGAGGGCGGGCGCACACCCGCTGGGTGCGGGCGTGCGCCCGCTGCAGCCAGTGGGCCGCGCCCGCTGCTGTCGCTGTGCAGCGGGCGTTCGCCCGCTGCAGCCAGCGGGCCGCGCCCGTTTGCCCTTGCGGATGGGCTTGTTAGCCCAGTGGGTCTAACCCACTTTGCCTTGGACTGTTATCGCGTTTCTGGGCTCGTTTGAGCTCCGATTTGGACGCGGTTTGAACCTGTGTTTAGACCAGGACGATCCCGTCATCCAGATAACCCTTACCAATGTATTTGTTCCTACAAATATTGTCGTAACCAATTTATGACACGTTTAATCTTTGTTTGCATCAAATGCAACATTGTCCCTATTGCATTTACGACTTATTTTCACAACTAACTTTGTGAATATCAACTATTCAATATCATCAAATGAATCTCTCTAAATTAATCTTCTTATTACTAAGATACGAACGCTACTCGGTGTGAGACCCTACAGCTTGACCTTACTACAGGTTGGGGCTCGAAACCCCTAGACGACGGTCACCACGAGCAGTAGTTGTTGTCCCTGTTTCAGAATCATCATAACGTGATCGACACATTGACAAAAGCATCGTTGGGTTTACTTTGGCTGTGTCAGTGATGAATGTCGTTAGCTATAGTCCCTTCGTCAAGACTGTGTCCCTGTTGGCCTAGTGTATGGTTTACTGTCAACCCTATTAGACAACGTTGGTCAGTATACGGCGGTATTTGTTGTATACACGTTGTACTTCTTACAACGTACCCCGGCCGAGGATTAACACAAAGACCGTACTAAGCACGTGACACTAACTTCCCTTTAACGGAAGAGACGAATCCCATCTTAGTCATCTAGTCGCCTCGAGAGCTTTAGGTGCAACCCAACCTAGGATCTTTCAGCAGGCCTATCCTCGAAGTTAGATCATAGGTCTAAGCTACACGATTCACTCACAGGTTCGTACAAATGACTTCAGGTCACAAGGACCAGCTTACCTATCATCACCCTAGAGTTATTATAGACAGTTTAGTTAAAGTTAACCATTTAATAACTCTAAGTTGGTCGTTTAGTGAACTCATTCTCCAATGAGCACCTGTGTCTCGTCTTCGACTTCACCAAGTCTCATGACTATGAGATCATCATTACCCTAAGGTAAGACAAAGACACAGTGGTCTATCCGATGTGTTGATATCCAGTTCTCAACACATCTATGACCACGAACCGTTTAAGACTTACGTTTCTATTCGGTTGCTTACTTACTCATAATCGAGATCTTATCTAGATACGTAAGGACCTAACTATAAGTCTATGGACATTATCTAAGTATATTAATTCAAACGATTTCATACTTAGAATAATGGATACCATATACAGTATGAACAAGACGCACACTTAGGATAAATCGCCTTATGGGAATATATCCTCCTACATTTCCCACTTGCACTTAGGCTATTTATCTCGGTATCTCAACCGCTATAGCATATCAGTCACTTTGACATTTATGACAAACCTAAGAGTGGGTTTACTAACGAGTATCTATAATGTATTTTAATGGATTATTAATTAATACATCTCTTGATCACACATGGTTGATCCTTTGAAAAATGATATGGATCAATTTTTCCTTTCTTTGTATATCTAACAATTAGCTTATACAATCTAGATGTAGGGTCTAACATTTCTATAAGTCAGTCTCAACTCATTCCAATTTTCTTGTGTCAACATGTCAAGTACATGCTGACACCCTAAGTCTCTATATATTCGATTAAATCAAAACCATTTTGATTCAATGTTCTATTTAGACGATTCAAATAAGTTGTAAATCCTTTTTACTTAGTTCGAGAAACCGGAACTAAGTATACGAGCTAGATCCCACTGACTTTAAGAATTACCTGGTTAAGTACTTCAATTATATATCTAAATCATATTTAGATTATATATATGAAGACATAACCATTTGATTGTGCTTTAGATGGAATGTACTAGTGTCAGGTTGGGTTTGACGAATGAGCCAAGTCAAGGTCGGTTTAAGGAATCTTGACATTGACTTACTCAGTCAAACGTCCTACACTGTACTTTTCCATTAACTACATTTAATATTAACTCTTTAATAACCAAATGTAGTTTATTAAGAATTAATCTTAATATGCGTATAATTGTGATCACACACAATTTATACGCTCTTGGAACCTATACTTAACTACCGATTGACTATAACATTAAGTCAGCTTCAAAACAAAATTTTCTGAAGCTTCGCATCATAGTTCGAGAATTTTCGCAACCAACTCAGAAAGCCACATTCACAGAAATTTAAGCCAATTTCAATCAAATCTCAATTTCAACAGAAAGCACAATTTTCGAGACATTCATTCAAACAACGGATTCATTAAAGATGAACCATAATATATTTATCAAATAAACTTTGAGTGTTGAACACTCAATCATTGTTTTAACTTTAAGGAATGATACATTTTATTCAAAAAAATTGAGTATCAACTCATTCTTCTTCATGTCTCTTTGAAGTCTTTGCACGGCCCCAGCAGCAACGATTGCTCAGATGCCGATCGTCCTCCGAACTTCTTCCAATCTTCGCTTCATCTCAGCCACCTGTATACATTACACAGATGTCTTAGTATCTCATACTATGTGATTGGAAATAATTACGCTAGGCGCTAGGCGTTCGGATTGCTAGCGCCTAGCGCCCATAGCATTAATCGGGGATTAATCGGGGATTAATCGGCCTAGGCGGATTTGCATTTTTTAATTATTTTATTTATTTATATATAATATATTTATGTTTATATATATATATAATTATTTAAAATACATCAAATATTTAATACATACTAAATCAAATCCAGTTTACCTACTTTAGAGTATTTGTGTGCAACAAAATAAAATTTAAAAGATACTCTTGTGCAATTAAGCCATTTACCAAAAACGCCCAGACACTGCCCAGGAACCGTCTAGGAACCGCCCAGGAACCGACCAGAGCACCCAGACACCGCCCAGAACGCTTAGGCGGCTGATTAATCCCAAAAACGCCCAGATTGACCGCCCAGGCCATACTCGAAGCGTTTACTGGCCGCCTAGCGCCTAGGCGCCGCCTAGGCGGCCGCCCAGGCCGATTTTTAGAACACTGTGCTTTATTGATTTTGATTTGTTGTACCTGAGGTAGAGGCATCAGTATGCCCCTTCTTCTTTTCTGCAAGATAAATCTTGCAGTTCCTCTTCCAATGGCCAATCTTATGGCAATGGAAGCACTCAGATTTTGATGGGGCCCCTTTGGTCTTTTTCTTCCCTTTCTTCGCCTTGGTAGGTTGCAGGACCTGCCTCTTCTTATCCTTGCCTTTCGACAGGTCTGAAGAAGCAGAGCCAACAACCAATACAGTCAGTTTCTTCTCAATCTCCTCAAACTGCCTAAGCATAATGAGGAGACCAGGAAGATCCGTTTCAAGACTGTTCATTATGAAACCAGTAATAAAAAGCTTAAAGTCCGGGGTTAAAGACTTAAGGATAATGTCCACAGACATTTCATTGTCTAGGACAAAACCCAACTGGGCGGCGTCCTCCACATACCCGATCATCTTGTTGACATGATCTTGTACGGGCCCTGCCTCCATCTTTGTGCCGCAGAGGTTACTCGTGGCTTCAAACTTGGCAGCTCTAGACCGCTTGCCGTATAACTCTTGTGCATTCAGAAGCATACTTTGAACATCCATATGTTCATGCTTCCTCTGCAGCTCGTTATTCATCGAAGCCAGAGTAAGGCACCTGTCCTTCTCTGCATCACTCTGGTACATCTTATAGGCTTCCTTTTCCTCAAAGGTCGAATCGTCATCGGGCTTCTCCGGAGCATCCTCGAACAGCACGTATCCAATCCCGGCTAGAGAAAGGACTAACTTAATGTTCCTAAGCCAGTCTTTATAGTTTGTTCCATCGAGCACGTTCTTCTCTACCATATAGTTAAGACCTGAATCCATTCTGCAATTTTGTAGATACTTTAGTCAGTATGTGTTCGTTGTATAGTTTCAATGGTTTTTAATAAAACTATATTCACCCACTAAATTTATTAAAGCCATAATAATAAACAGTTTATTATAAAATAACATTTGTGAGAGAGGGATCCGACTACCCTGAGTTTGACAACCTTGAGTGTGTCTCAACAAGTTGTCCGACTCTGCAGTCGGTAGACGAACTCGTCGTCAATCATATTAATTATTATTCCCTATCGATTTTACCCTTATTCACTTGTGATTATGAGTGTGCTCATCCGAATCACAATGGCTAGCCTAGTCGGACCCTTGTTTTCGTGTCTAACCTGACTTGTCCCGTCGCTCGGTGTATGCACGACACATCGGTTTGGGTCAGGTCTTAGACTACTTTCTTGGTTAGACTTACGTCGGCGCTCGACGAATGCACGAGACGCATGTTTGGGTCAAGTCAAGATGTTATCAAGAAATCGGTTTCTATAAGATTGCCATGTCACAGCTTGAGTGTAGCTCAATAACCGCAACACGGGTCTTACAGTTGCCAACTCCTAAAACAAGGAGGGCTACGATTTATCTTGAACAAGATTATTATCGTATTTGACTTAGGTATAGTCAATGGACTTACACAGTCATGATTCGACTCCTTACGGTCCAGCGGACGCGGCCAGGGAATTGACTAAGCCAGGACCACTCGGCCCCCTAGACTAGCTAGGGTGGTCCAGCAAACTTAGCTAAGCACATTGACCGACATCATAATCCATTGAAGGGGTTTTATCAATTCTATGTTCGTCCAACAACTAAATGGCTTTTAATTAAAACTAGTTAATCCTTATCAACTAGTGAATCCTAAAATTCGAAATTTTATGGATTGGTTGAACAATTTTTATTAAAACCCTATCAACTATAAGGTTCATGTGTTTAATGTGCTACCCCAATCTAATTAGGATTTTAATAAAACAATTACAACATATTTCAAAAATAGTCTTTTTATGATAATCATCATTTAAACGATTTATTACAATGATTGTCAATCAAAAGGGACTACCTTAATATGGTATTAGGTTTTGATGTTGTATTGTTTATTAAAGCGTAATATGTCACTAGTCATTAAAATTTCATCTTATAAAATTTTAATCATTTAATGGCTAACCTAAAGGGTTCATGAATACATTATTCATCATGTCCATAAAAAAAACATAAAACAACTAATTTATCCGCATAAATTAAAGGTTCATTTAGTGACATATAATGAAAGCTTGCAAGTTAAAAATTATCTATAACATAATCAAACAACTTGCAACTCTAAAATTTAACATTTAAATATAAAGATTTAAAATTTAAAGCTTAAAGCATTTTTATCACATAAAACTAGGTTTCATAAAATTATCAAATAATTTTAAAACCTAGGCTTTAAAATTTTAACGGTACACTTTTAAGATTAAAATATCGCATAGAATAATCTTAAAACCAATATGTAATTTAGAAGAAACAAATTTATTATTACATCTTATGAGAATAAAATTTTCTTTAATTTACATATTCACTAAAGCAATTTTAAAACATTTTTAAAATCATTAGAAATTGTTTTAAAAGCTTTCAAATAAAGTTTTTAAAAATTTCCAACCTTTATGTAACATAAGAGAATTAAATTTCCAAAATAAAATACATCCTTAAAGTTACATAAACTTTTAAAAAATTTTAAATGCTCGGAAAAATTATTATATCTCATAGAAATTTTTTAAAAGGCATTTAAACATTAGAGACCAATTTAAATTTAACGCATAAAAATTAAATCGACCCAAAAAAAATTTCGTGTGGCAAAACAATTTTTTAAAAAACACAAAACAATTTATAAACTAATTTTAACATAAAGTTAAAATTGTTCGTATGTTCAAAATAGAGTCTAAGAAAACATCCTGGAACTCCCCTCTAATGACGGCTACAAACCCCTTATATAGCCTCCCAAAACCCTAGCAAATCACCCTAGAAAACCTCTCAAAATCGAGCCCAAAAACAGCCCTGGCCGCAACTTAAAATCTGGGCCCGCCGCCACTCGGGCCGATTGGGAAAATGACTCGGCCGAGTGGAAATTTCAGCACTGCAGCATCAACTTGCAGACATTCTCCAGATTTCATCCAACCTCCGATTGGCGCGTTCTTGGCGGCGTTGGAACCGTCATGAAGTCTACTATCCATAAAACATATGAGAAAAATAATTTTATTGCTGGAATGATAGAATATTTCAAAATAGTGGAAGGTTGTCTGAAAATCTGGGCGTGTGTGTCATCGGTGTCACTCGGTCGAGTGGGCTTCTCCACTCGGTCGAGTGGGCTTCTCTACTTGGCCGAGTAGGTCTCCAAAGGATCTCTGAAAATTCCAGTAACTTCGGCCTTTCTCTGGACAATTTCCCTGTACCACTCGGGCGAGTGAGATTTCTCACTCGGCCGAGTAGGTTTTCTTCGTTCGGCCGAGTATACGCTGAAATTGACTCTGTGTGCGTATCCGTTCTGCTCGGCCGAGTGGGGCATCTTGTTCGGCCAATTGAGTGCTCCACTCGACCGAGTGGCATGCTGTAAATGCCCAATCTTCTCTGTTTCTCCTCCCCGTCGCTCTTACGAAGTTCCTTCTTCTTCCACCCATCTTCCATCGCTAAATGGCCCTCAAATGAGCCGTGGGTGACACTCATTAGCGCTTGCGAACCACTTGATCTCAAAATCACTTTGAATCGCTCCATATTTCCTGAAATACGACGAAAACAAGAAATAGTGAAAAGCATCACAATATTGTCGAATAATAGTGAAAAACGCGATATGGGCGATCAAAATGGTATGCAAACATGCAGAAAAAGGGTGTAAAATATGGAGTGATTAAAATCCCCCAAGCTTACCTCCTACTCGTCCTCGAGGAAGATAAGTAGAGAGACGAACTCGGGAGATGAAAACAAAGAAAATGAAATGAAAAAGAAAGAACACGAGGTGGAAGGGGTCGCTAGATTATTCTCTCAGATTCAAGCCATAAGCTACACATCATGATAACTTGGAAAATACGAATCACATGCTATAAGGATTTCATATCTTACTTAGACATGATACTTGCAAGCTTTTAAGAACAACAAAAGGTGTTGGATATTGGACTCCCCGGATTTGGTTTTGGATGATGAACAAACATAAATATATCGTGAACTAATAATTTGTGAGCGCAGTTATGGAGATCATCGCCAAATTCATATGAACATCTAAAGCGACATCTCGAGACTTCTCAAAGCACGTGATCGTATGCCTAAAGCTTCGTTGAAGCTTATGGACCAATTTAGAAGTCATGAAGATTCGATTGAAGCTATTGAAGACGGTATCATCAAGTTTTATTTATAGTCTTTAAGCTTCTTTCGTAGAATGTTAAGCCTTGAGTAGGTCTTACGGTTTAAATCTTCATAACGCTCCTATCTTAGCTCTAGGATCGTAGTAGAAGTCCATACAAACTTTCCCGAAGCTTCGCGCTTCGATTCGTGACTTCTTGTGCATGTTAGTTGGTTCAAGAAGAAGAACTGACCGACTAGATGGTGATCTAGTCGGTCGGCAAAGCTTCTTGGACCGACTAGTTTTTGTCAGTCAATTCTAAGCTCTTTACTGTTTACAGTTAGTCGGTCTACGTTGACTCACCGACCGACTAGTTTGTGAACTAGTCGGTCAGTGATGCTTCTGTGACCGACTAGTTGAGCTTTCCCTGTACATGCATCTTTGAGCCTGAGCTACTGTTTATCATTAGTCGGTCTGTGTTCATTGATCGACCGACTAGTTGATGAACTAGTCGGTCAACTTTCCTTCTTGGACCTACTAGTTTAGCTTTACTGTACATGCCAATTTTCACCTAACTTACTGTTTATCGTGAGTCGGTCTATGCACATTTGGCGACCGACTAGTTGATGAACTAGTCGGTCAACATTTGTTCTTGGAACGACTAAATCAATTTGTGCTCAGACTTCAGTTTTATCTCTTAGTCGGTCTCAGTTAAGTTACCGACCGACTAGTTATGAAACTAGTCGGTCAGCTACTCTTCTTGGACCGACTAGTTCCTTTTGTCTGTGCTTCGACCTTTTGGCTGTTCTTTCATTAGTCGGTCTACGTTAAATGACCGAACGACTAGTTGATGAACTAGTCGGTCGGTGGTTGTTCTTTGACCGACTAGTTAGGTTCAGAAAAGAGCCGTTGGAGCATTTAATGACTCGAATTTCTTTCTCTCTCTCCTCTATCCTATATATACTTGATGGGCTGCATTCATTGCAGTCAAGGCTGATATTATTGCAAGTTTAGAGATAAAGAGAAATCATTCCAAGCTCATTTAAAGCTCTTTCATTCCATTCAATAATCTCTTCTCACTCTTAATTCTAAAGAGAGATTCATTGAGTGTGAAGCCTTCCAAGCCAAGTGCTTGATCCTAGGTCACCAACAACCCCATAGCTCTCCATCGCTGATCTACATATTGGAGCTAGGGTTTGGTGCCTTCTTCTTCCTCAAAATCATCCTTGCCCTAATTCGTAAGTGTACTCAAGGCATAGGTATTTTGTGGTAAGTTATTCTATTTCATTTACTTTCATTTTGTAAGTGTTTATCTCTCGGTTGTGAGAGTTGTGATTGTGATCCCAGGTTGTGGGAGTCACACATTACTTTGTGTATGATTTGACTTGGTGAAGGTTCTTCACAAGTATTTCATAGTGGAAATCTTGCGTTAGGGTTTCTAACTCAAGTATCCGGAGGGGATCCGGGTGGTTGGGACGTAGGATCACCGGGAACAAGTCGGGGAGACTTGGGTGGATCCGAACCCAATAATATCGTTGTTTGCGATTGTTTCTTTGTTGTCTAACATTTACTTTTCCGCATTGTTTGGTAGAGTTTGCAAGTAATTAGGAATTAGCCTCTTAATTATTTTAAAGTACTATTCACCCCCCCTCTAGTACTTGTGCAGTAGCTTAGCAGGGCATTACATTTGGTATCAGAGCCAAGTCTATAGCTATGTCTGCCAACGACAACAAGACCGTTCGTCCACCCTCCGATTATAGCACCTTCAAGAACCGTGAAGGAGCTTCTTCGGTAATGGAAGGACATTCCTCAACAAGGCCTCCATTCTTCAACGGTACCAACTATGGGTACTGGAAATGCCGGATGGGAACTTTCCTCCGGAGTGCTTCACTATGGAGGACCACGATGAAGGAATATGTCGAGCCCACCGAAGAAGATTTCGAGAAATGGACTCCCGCGGAGGTCACCGCGGAGGTAAGCAATGCCAAGGCAATGAAGGCCTTGCAATGCGCATTGGAGCCCGAGGACTTCAATAAGATATGCACATGTAAGAGTGCATATCAAATTTGGAACTCCCTCCTCATTTTATATGAAGGGACGAGTAGGGTAAGAGACTCTAAACTCGTTGTAGTTAATAAAGATTACGAGATGTTTCATATGCTACAGGGTGAGAAGATGAAGGAGTATTATGCTCGCTTCGTCGACATCATAAACGAGTTAGAGGCTCTCGGCAAATCCTACACCCAAAAGGAGAAATGTTCGAAGCTTATAGAAGGACTTCCTTCTAGTTGGGAAAAGCGCACCTTCGCCATCGAGGAAGGTAATGATATGAACAAGTATACCGTTGTTCAACTAATGGGTACTTTAATGTCATATGAGGTACGCAAGGATAGCAAGTTGAAGTTGCAGGAAAAGATGAAGTCTTACCTACAACAAGAAGAGCCAAAGAAGAAAGCTATTGCTTTCAAGGCCGCTCCATCTACTTCCACATCAACCGATGATGAGAACTCGGAAAACGAGTTGGACTTGGAGTCCATGGCACTCATGGCCAAGAAGTTCAACCGGTTCTTCCGGAAAGGTAACTTCAAAAACAAGTCAAAGTTCAATTCTTCTAACACCTCTTCTTCTTTGTGCTTTAAATGCAACAAGCCAGGACACATGAAAGCGGAGTGTCCTCTAAACAAGCAAAAGGAGAAGTGGAAGGCGCCTAAATTCGACAAGTCCAAGAAGTACAAAAAGGGGTACAAAAAGGGGCTTGTCGGGGCAACATTCACCGACTCCGAGGATTCCTCAAGCGGAGAGTCGGACAATGAGCAAGTGGAGCAAGCACACATGTGCTTCATGGCAAGATAGGACCATGATCAAGGATCTTCCTCTTCCGATGATAGCGACAACGAAGGCGATGAGGTAACCATGGATGACCTTAGGAATGCTAATTCTCAATTGTGGTCTAAGTATACTAAATTAGTAAATAGGTATACTAAAGTAAAAGATGACTTAGCTAGCATTCAAACCTCGCCTAAAACTATCATCACCAACAACGACACCGTTGTTGAAGGGTTGAAGAATGAGATTGTTAATCTCAAGACTCAACTTGAACATGTTAGCATTGGGGATCCGGAGGAACACAAAATAGCGGATTTGACTTCTCAAAACTCGACTTTGAGTATTGAGAATGAGAATCTTAAATCTCGTGTTTTTGTGCTCACATTGCAAGTATCCACTTTGGATGCTTCTATGCGTTCTCTCACCGAGAAATATGAGAACACATTAGGCCGAATTAATAAATTCAATAAGGGTAAGGACCATTTGGATAAAATCCTAAGTGACTTACTTCCGGCCAATCACCACATTGGCTTGGGGTATACGATGGAAAGTTCATCCAAATCGGCCACTACTTTTGTTAGGCCAAATTTCGGTGACTCAACGAGTGGTAGCAAACACTCTATTGGTAGTTCATCTACCAATGGTGCTTCCACCTCGTCCACACCCTCTTTCGGAAAGAAACCCACTTTGGGTGGACCTCCAAAGAAAGGGCATGCTTATATGTACACCAATATTATGCCACGTAGGAACACACGTCCTACTCCACCGGCTCACACATATGATGATTTCTATGCTACACATTCACGGGCACGTGCACACCATGTGAGACACCCCCACGCACGTGTTCCTCCACATGCATATGTTCACCCACATCATCGTATGAATAATTATCCACATGCACCATTCCATCATGTTCCTTATGCCTATCCACGACATGCATCACGTAGAAACCAACAACGCATGCATGCACCCAATAGGATGAGGGCTCCCAAAATATTCACAATTTGGAGCCCAAAGGATACAAGCATGGATGAAAAACAAGTTTACATGAATGCTTATTTTTCGGATGTTGTGCATAGTAGAAATTATGTGGGGAAGTCTAAGTCCAATTGGACTTGGCTTCCAAAGGTCTAATCTTTTGGACCCAATGACCTTGGGTACCATGATATGAAATTTTCTATCTTTAGGTACTCAAGGAAAAGAAAAAGAAAAGGAGCAACAAATTTAAATTTAGCTCCAAGGGGAATTGGATACTCGATAGCGGGTGTTCAAAACACATGACGGGTGATGCTCAATTGCTCTCCGGAGTGGTTCCCATTGCAAATGGAAACCGCGTTGTATTTGGAGGCAACGAGAGCGGAACCATCATAGGTGTTGGTAAAGTGGGTAATCCTTCTAAACCCCTTATATGTGATGGTTACCTTGTTAAAGGATTAAACCACAATCTTATTTCAATAAGTCAACTTTGTGACAAAGGTTACAAAGTTAACTTTGCGAAAGGAATGTGCCATATTTTAAGAAAAGATAATAATGAATTATTGTTTTCCGGCACACGCCATAAGGATATATATATATCCTAGATCTTCCAAGATCACATGAACAATGTCTTATTGCCAACACAAGTGAACAACACTTATGGCATCGACGTTTTGGTCATGTGAACTTTGGAACACTTTTTAAGCTTTCCAAGTTAAATTCTATTAGAGGCTTTCCTAAGCTTGTCTTTCAAAAGAAAAGCTTTTGTGACTCGTGTCAACGAGGCAAGCTTCCAAAATCTTCATTTAAACCTAAGAAAAGCATTTCTTCTAAGCGGCCTCTAGAGCTATTACATCTAGATTTATTTGGGTCAACTAGAGTTGCTTCATTAGGTAATGCTAGATATGGACTTGTCATCGTTGATGACTTTTCTAGGTTTACTTGGGTATTTTCATTATGTAATAAAAATGAAGCTTTTGAAAACTTCACAATTTTTGTTAAGAAATTACAAAATCTCTTAGGAACCACCATTGTCACTATTCGTAGTGATCATGGAGGGGAATTTGAGAATGAGTCTTTTGAGACATTTTGTGATGAAGTTGGTATTACACACACCTTTTCATTCCCTCGCGCACCTCCTCAAAATGGTGTAGTTGAGAGAAAGAATAGGACGCTAGTGGAATGTGCTCGCACTATGCTTGATGATAGCCAACTTGGCCATCAATTTTGGGCGGAAGCGGTACATACCGCTTGCTATGTGTTTAATAGAATACTTTTGAGGCCCGGCACTAAACAAACTTGTTATGAATTGTTGTTTGGTAGGTTGCCTCAAGTTAAATATTTTCGTGTTTTTGGTTCGAAATGTTTTATTAAGAACACGTATGGTAGTTTGGACAAATTCGATCCAAGATCCGATGAGGGGATTTTTGTTGGGTATTCCTCACGTAGCAAAGCCTACCAGATATTCAACAAACGAACCTCAACGATCGAGGAATCACTCCATGTTTCATTTAATGAAGGATTTGTTCCAACGAGAATTACTAATGATGATGACTCTATGGATGTCTTATGTGATTCAATTGGTAATTCTAACTCTATTAATTCTATTGATTCTATTGATACTAACCCGACTAATGAAGTTGTTGAGAATGTTCCTAGTGATCAAGGTATTCCCAAACGGCTTCATACCGTTCGTGACCATCCTCATGAGCAAGTCATTGGCAATATCCATGATAGTGTCAAGACGAGATCGCAAGTGAACTACTTCGCTCATTGTGCCTTTGCCTCCTCGATAGAGCCAAAGAATGTTAATGAAGCGTGCGAAGATAGTGCTTGGATCTTAGCCATGGAGGAGGAACTCATTCAATTCGAGAGGAATGAGGTTTGGGAGCTTGTTCCATTGCCATCGAAGAACCACACCGTCATAGGGACAAAGTGGATCTTCAAGAACAAAACCGACGAAAACCAAGTCGTCGTCCGGAACAAAGCTCGGTTAGTTGCTCAAGGCTACCGTCAAGAGGAAGGTATTGATTTCGAAGAATCCTTCGCTCCGGTAGCTAGATTAGAATCAATTAGATTACTATTATCTTTTGCATGCCATAAGGATTTTAAATTATTTCAAATGGATGTAAAAAGTACGTTTTTAAACAGAGATGTTGTTGAGGAAGTTTACGTTTCTCAACCTCCGGGTTTTATAAATGAAAAATTTCCAAATCATGTTTTTAAACTTAAGAAAGCTCTTTACGGTTTGAGACAAACTCCTCGAGCTTGGTATGACCGTCTAAAGAATTTTCTTTTGGATTTAGGATTTAAAATGGGAGAAGTTGATTCCATATTATTTGTTAAGTATTCGAATAATGATATAATTTTAGTTCAAATATATGTTGATGATATCATTTTCGGTGCTACTAACTTTGCTCTTTGCGAAGAGTTTTCTAATGTGATGAAGGATCAATTTGAGATGAGCCACATGGGTGAGCTCAAGTATTTCTTAGGTCTCCAAATTCGCCAAATGGACGATGCAATCTTCATCCACCAAACGAAGTATACGGTGGAGTTGCTTAAGCGATTTGGAATGGAGAATGCCTCCGGGAAAAAGACTCCAATGAGCACGACTACACATCTTGATAAGGATACGGGCGGTAAAGATGTAGACATTCGTCTATATCGAGGTATGACTGGTAGTTTACTTTATCTTACCGTAAGTAGGCCCGATATTATGTTTGCCGTATGTGTATGTGCTCGTTATCAGTCTCAACCTAAGGAGTCTCACTTAGTAGCGGTAAATCGTATTTTCCGTTATTTAAGTTATACACTTGATTTTGGAATACTTTATCCAAAATCTAGCACTTATGAGTTAATCTCATATAGTGATGTCGATTATACGGGATGCAAATCCGACAGGAAAAGTACTAGTGGCACTTGCCATTTTATAGGAAATTCCCTTGTCTCTTGGTTTTCCAAGAAGCAAAATTCCGTATCACTTTCAACCACCGAGGCAGAATATATTGCCGCCGGTGCCGCGTGTGCTCAAGTTCGTTGGATGAGACACACACTTAAAGACTTTGGTATAAACTGTGATACTTGCCCTATCATGGTGGACAACCAAAGTGCAATATGTCTTTCCAAGAACCCGGTACACCATTCCCGTTCGAAACACATAGATGTCTGACACCATTTCTTAGATGGTCATGTTGCTAAAAAGGACATCATATTAGTGTACGTTGAAACCCAGAAGCAAATCACCGATATTTTCACGAAACCCCTAAAGGAAGACTCCTTTGTGCGGTTGCGTCGAGAATTGGGGATTATGGGTGAATCCGAGATATATGATTCAATTTTTTATTCAATATTCTTGCATGCTATTCTATTCGTTATATTTGCTCATGCTTGAAGTATTGAAATTTTCTGGATTTTTGTTGAATTTTCGGAATTTTCGCTCGATTTCTGCGTAATCGTCAAATTTCATATTTTCGATGTTTAATGGGGTAGTATAATGATTAATGAGAGTATTTTGATGTTTCATCCAAGTGTGATTAGGAGAGAAATCAAATTTCAAAGATTTTCAATTTTTGAACTCTCTTAGTCGGTCCAAGTTCATTGGCCGACCGACTAGATTCAGTTCTAGTCGGCCAGTGAATGAGCTTAGACCGACTAAATCTTGTCAGGAAATTTGCCTTCAGTTACTGTTTACAACTAGTCGGTTCAAGCTCATTGACCGACCTGTAATGCCCTACAAGCTACTGCACAAGTACTAGAGGGGGGGGGGGGGGTGAATAGTACTTTAAAAATAACAAGGAGTATAATTCCTAATTATAGTGCAAACAACTACCAAATCAATTTGCGAAAGATTAAATTGAATGACAACAACAAATTTAACAATGCTAACAAAAGATGTTACTGGGTTCGGATCCACCCAAGTCTCCCCGACTTGTTCCCGGTGATCCTACGTCCCAACCACCCGGATCCCCTCCGGATACTTAGGTTAGAAACCATAACCCAAGATTTCCACTATGAATATCTTGTGAAAAACCTTCACAAGATCAAATCATACATGCAATGGCAATAGTGAATCCCACAACCCGGGATCACAACCTTCTCTCACAACCGAGAGAATCAACAAGAAATATAAATGAGTTTATAATGAAATAAACAATCTTACCACAAAATCCTATACCTTGAGTTTTTCTTACCAAATAGGTGAAAGGAAGGATTTGAGGAAGATGAAGTCACCAAGACCTAGCACCAAGGAAATGACCAGCAATAGGTGCCTAGGAGTGATTTGGAGACTTGAATCAAGCAAGAGCTTGAAGAGCTCACCAAGAACAAGCTTCTCTCAATATGGATTCTAGATCTAGAAAGTGAGAGAATGGGTTTCTTGTGAGGAAGAGAGCTTTGGAAATGAGTGAGAATGGCTATCTCTTTTAATCTCAATGAATCTCTTAATGGCAGCTCTAACCTAGAGAGAAATGACCTAGGTTCGTATTTATAGGGTCCCATAAAAACAAGTTAGGTCAATTCCCAACGGATAGAAATCTGAGGCAACTAGTCGGTCAAAGAACAACCACTGACCGACTAGTTCATCAACTAGTCAGTCAGTCAAACAACATGGACCGACTAAGTGAGGAACTGAGAAGAGATAGAAATTCAGACCTAGAAATCTAGTCGGTCCAAGAAGACATTCTGACCGACTAGTTTCACAACCAGTCGGTCAGTCAGTGAACGTAGACCGACTAAGAGGCAAAATGAAATAGTCTGAATACAAATTGACTTAGTCGGTCCAAGAACAAAAGTTGACCGACTAGATTGTCAACTAGTCGGTCACCAAACGTTCTTAGACCGACTAACGATAAACAGTAGCTTAGGAGAAATTTAGTATGAACAGTAAGTCATAACTTGTCGGTCAAAGAAGCATCACTGACTGACTAGTTCACAAACTAGTCGGTCGGTGAGTCAACGTAGACCGACTAACTGTAAACAGTAAGGTGCAAGAAATTAAGGAAGCAAACTAGTCGGTCCAAGAAGCGTTGCTGACCGATTAGATCACCATCTAGTCGGTCAGTACTTCTTCTTGTACCAACTAACATGCACAAACAAGTCCGAATCGAAGCGCGACGCTTCGAGGAAGTTAGAATGAACTTGTACTAAGATCCTAGAGCTACGATATGAGCGTTATGAAGATAGAATCGTAAGATATACTCAAGGCTTAACATTCTATAGATCAAAGCTAAAAGACTATAAATAAAACCTTAAGGAACGGTCTTCGAAAGCTTCGATCAATTCTTCATGACTTCCAAAATAGTCCAAGAGCTTCAACGAAGCTTTAGGCAATGAATACGTGCTTTGAGAAGTCTTGAGATGTCGCTTTGATTGTTCTCGTGAATTTGGCGACGATCTCCAATACTGCGCTCACAAATTGTTAGTTCATGAATTATTTATGTTTGCTCATCATCCAAAACCAAATCCGGGGAGTCCAATATTCAACATTCTCCCCCTTTTTGGTGATGACAAATCAACATAAATAATAATAAAAAATAATGATTCAAATGAAAAATACTTACTCCCCCTGCATTGATGACACGTTAATTCCAAAATGAATATATATGAATTGCATCAATCAGACGAGTAAGATAAATAAAGAGAATCGATTTTTGAAATATCGGATTTTGAAAATCCTTATATATATCTTAACTCTCCCTGAATCTAACATATCAAACTAGATTCTTGGAAATTGAGTTAAATTTTCATTTGCCCTATTTATTATCATTATCTCTCCCCCTTTGGCATTATCCCAAAAATGGGGGGCATACAACGACAACAACTAGGGAAATTAAAATCCAACATCGGGAGTCGTAGATGTTGACGATGGACCCAATTGACACAAGGGAAAAACGATGAAGGCAAATCAAGGTGTGCCAAATTGTCCATCATTTAAAAGCGAAAATTAAAATCATCAAAAATACCAAATATTAATTCATTTATTGAGTAAAGGAACATACTCTCCAATATTCAATATTCTTGGTTAAATTTGTGCATGGAAAACAATTCTATACAATCATAGAAATATAATCTATTTAACCAAGATTCCAAGCGTCGAGCGACGAATTCACATTTCATATGCGTTGAACGAATAGAAAATGTGCACGACGAATTAAAACATAGAGGACATCGATGTATATATATATAAAAACATCATGAGTACATCCAAAAAGATATCACATCGAGTACATCAAGTATAACATACCATGGATATCAACAACAAAAAGGAAAATACATCATACATCATCTAACCATCAGCATCATCCAAAGTACATAAAAATACAACACCGACATCCAGAAAAATCAAAATACATCAAAATAACCCTCAAACTCCATCCTAACCCAAAATACTCTCAATAAGATGCATCATCCAATGAGCAGTGGAGAGTCCTCGATACTGACGATCACGAGGGAGTGGCTGGATCAGCAGTCTCCATGGGTCCAGTCGATGGAGTGGACTCAGGCTCTGCTGGGAGGAGAGGCGTGTCAACAGACGGGATCGTCGGGGCAGGAGTGGAAACGACGACGGGCTCAACGGCTGGGGTCCCAACAGGAGTATCAGCAGGCAAGACAGGAGCAGGGTCGTCAACAGGAGCAGCAGCAGCCTCAGAAGTCTGAACTACTGGTGCAGAAGTCTCTAGAGCACCGGAAGAGGTGCCATCTCCAGGAGCAGATGTGGTAGCAGCAGCAGCAGCAGTGGCCTCATCGCCACGAGCCAAGGAAGTGACAAGATCGTCAATATCCTCATCGTCCATCTCCTCGTCCTCAGAAACGGAAGGAGCAAGCTCAATGCCCATCATACGAGCCATACGGCAAACTACCTCCTCAGTACGAGCCAAACGCGACTCGTGCCGACGAAGTAAGCGTACGACATCATCTAATGTGGCAGAAGGAGTGGGGGCTGCAGCAGCTGAGGGAGTGGCCTGGGAAGCAGATGTGGTCGACCTCTGCACGTGACGAAGCGCCGCAAGAGATTTCTTAACGGCCGTCGTGTTCAGAGGAGGACCCAAGGGACGCTCATCATCAGGAGGCAGGGGAACACCGAATCGACGGAAAAACAAAGTCAACAGACATGGATATGGGATATGCGCAGATTTAGTGGTCTTGCGTATACACTCGAAAGAGTCCATCTTATCGAGTATAATGCGAGCCCAATTAATCTCGCTACCCATGAAAAGAGCGTATATCAATTTCAAAAACGGCTGAGATGGAAGAGAAGAAGATCCATACTTGGGAAGAAGGCAGGACTTCAAGATCAGATTAAGCACCCAAGCATTTGACTTGAAAGATTTGGAAGGGACTCCTATGAATGCTGGGGGGATAACCTGGAAGATTTTGCCTAGGGTCCGCTGATCTAAGGAGGAGATATCGTCGACAGAGATGTCAGACGGGAGGAGGCCACACGACGAGCAACCAATCAACTCCCCCAAGATTTCTGCCGTGAGGACTATCGGAGTCCCCAAAACAGAAGTCTCAATGGAGTGGGTCTCGCCGTACTGACCCCGGACACGGTTGGCATAAAATAGCTTGACCAGGCGAGGATAGGGTCGGGGGTTTGCCTTAGGGTCGAAGCGAAGGTAGTCCAATAGGCCACTATAGGAGAGAAGATCAGCAAGGCCAAGGAAATCAGAAAACTGAACGTAATGTTCCAACAGCAGCGGGCAGTGCTCTATACGGTTGTACGCAGCTAGACACTGTGGGTCGTCGCGGCACAACGATATATCAACACCTCCGACTGGCATTGGAGCTTTACCCTTAGCCTTACGGGTCTTAGGAGGAGGTGGAGGAGGGGGTGGAGAGGGTGCCTTCTCGGGATGTTCAGGAGTGTATTCCTCATCGGAGTTATCCTCGGAATCACTATCCGAACGCTCACCGGGAGGGGTGGGAGCACGGAACTTTTTAGGTTTAGGTTTTGGCTTGGACGATTGGCCGGTAGGTTTAGGCTTGGACGTCCTCTTCCTCTTCAACGGAGTTGAAGACGAAGAGGGGGGTCGAGTGGTCTTGGCCCTACGTATAGGAGGGGTCGAAGCGGTCCCAGTCTCTACGGTCATGGGGGATGCCCCAGAAGATGTAATCGGGATTCTCGTTCGTGCCATGATCGCGGCACAACGAGTACAACCAAGCGTCGGGATAGGATCAAACACCCTAAGCTAAAACAATCCTAACCACAAACCCTAAGAAGGAGAAACCGAAACCCTAGAACAATTTCCGAAACCCTAGAGCCTAGAAAAGAAAATGAGATCTAGAACACACCCTAGGGAAGAAAACTGAGATCTAGGAAGGAGGGAGATACCTAGGGGAGAGGTCGACGGCGTTGGACGGCGGAGATGGCCGAAAAAGTGGCCGGAGTCGACGGGAATACGAAGGGTTTCGATCGGGTTTAGGGGGTTTTCGAGTTGGAGGAGAGAAAACAACCGACTAAATGAAGAAACAGCCGGTTTGAAAGTGTTTAAGTCGGTCGGGAAAGCGAAAAGACGCGTTTGCCCTAACGCACTTAGTCGGTCACAGTTCAAGCACTGACCGACTAGATCACGATCTAGTCGGTCGGTCAATGAGCTTGAACCGACTAAGTCGAAACAGAGGCAAACAGAAATTTTTAGGGCTAGAGTTAGTCGGTCGCAGTATACTCACTGACCGACTAGTTTTCAATCTAGTCGGTCGGTAAGTGTACTGTGACCGACTAAAGAAAGTTAATGACAATAGAAAGATTAAAGCTTGAACTAGTCGGTCTGAGTTCACTAGCTGACCGACTAGATGAGCATCTAGTCGGTTGGCTGATGAACTGAAACCGACTAGAAGAGTCCAAAAGTTGATAAATGAGTTCTCTTCATAAAAACACTTGGATGGAACATCTTAACTCTCTCATTAGTCATCTAAACAACCCCACAAAACGTCGAAATCTTAAATACGACGTTCAAAAAAGAATTCGAGCAAAAATTCAAACAAATCACATAAAATCCCCAAAAATTCAATAAATCTAGCATGAACGAAATATCGCAAAATATAATAGCATGCAAGATAATTGAATGAAACATGAATCCTATATCTCGGATTCACCCATAATCCCCAATTCTCGACGCAACCGCACAAAGGAGTCCTCCTTTAGGGGTTTCGTGAAAATATCGGCGATTTGCTTTTGGGTTTCAACGTACACTAATATGATGTCCTTTTTAGCAACATGATCGTCTAAGAAATGGTGTCGGACATCTATGTGTTTAGATCGGGAATGGTGCACCGGATTCTTTGAAAGACAAATAGCACTTTGGTTATCCACTATGATAGGGCTAGTATCACAATGAATACCAAAATCCTTCAGTGTGTGTCTCATCCAAAGAACCTGGGCACAAGCGGCACCGGCGGCAATGTATTCCGCCTCGGTGGTTGAAAGTGATACCGAATTTTGCTTCTTGGAAAACCAAGAGACAAGGGAATTTCCTAGAAAATGGCAAGTGCCACTAGTACTCTTCCTGTCGGATTTGCATCCCGCATAATCAGCGTCACTATATGAGACTAACTCATATGTGCTAGATTTCGGATAAAGTAATCCAAAATCTAAAGTGTAACTTAGATAGCGAAAAAAACGTTTAACCGCTACTAAGTGAGAATCCTTAGGTTGAGACTGATAACGAGCACAAATACAAACGGAAAACATAATATCGGGCCTACTTGCGGTAAGATAAAGTAAACTACCTATCATACCTCGATATAGACGAATGTCTACATCTTTTCCGCCCGTATCTTTATCAAGATGCGTTGTAGTGCTCATATGAGTCTTTTTCCCGGAGGCATTCTCCATTCCAAATCGCTTTAGCAACTCCACCGTGTACTTCGTTTGGTGGATGAAGATTGCATCGTTCAATTGGCGAATTTGGAGACCTAAGAAATATTTGAGTTTGCCCATGTGGCTCATCTCAAATTGTTCCTTCATAACATTAGAAAACTCTTCGCAAAGAGTGAAGTTAGTAGCACCGAAAATGATATCATCAACATAAATTTGAACTAATAAAATATCATTATTCGCATGCTTAACAAAAAGTGTAGAATCGGCTTCGCCCATTTTAAAATTCAAATCCAAAAGAAAATTCTTTAAGCGATCATACCAAGCTCGAGGAGCTTGTCTCAAGCCATAAAGAGCTTTCTTTAGTTTAAAAACATGATTTGGAAATTTTTCACTTATGAAGCCCGGAGGTTGAGAAACGTAAACTTCCTCAACGACATCTCCGTTTAAAAATGCACTTTTAACATCCATTTGAAATAATTTAAAATTTTTATGGCATGCAAAAGACAATAATAGTCTAATTGATTCTAATCTAGCTACCGGAGCGAAGGATTCTTCGAAATCGATACCTTCCTCTTGTCGATAGCCTTGAGCTACTAACCGAGCTTTGTTTCGGACGACGACTTGGTTTTCGTCGGTTTTGTTCTTGAAGATCCACTTTGTCCCTATGACGGTGTGGTTCTTCGATGGCAAAGGAACAAGCTCCCATACCTCATTCCTCTCGAATTGAATGAGTTCCTCCTCCATGGCAAGGATCCAAGCACTATCTTCGCACGCTTCAACTATATTCTTTGGCTCTATCGATGAGGCAAAGGCACAATTGGCGAAGTGATGGACTTGAGATCTCGTCTTGACACTATCATGAATATTGCCAATGACTTGCTCATGAGGATGATCGCAAACGGTATGAAGCCGCTTGGGAATACCTTGATCACTAGGTACATTCTCAACAACTTCATTAGTCGGGTTAGTATCAATAGAATCAATTGAATCAATGGACTTAGAATTTTCAAACGAATCACATAACACGTCCATAGAATCATCATCATTTGAAATTCTAGAAGTAGTAAAATTCTCATTAAAAGAGACATGTAGTGATTCCTCGATCGTAGAGGATCTTTTGTTGTATATCCGGTAGGCTTTGCTACGTGAGGAATACCCAACAAATATCCCCTCATCCGATCTCGGATCAAACTTGTCCAAATTATCATATGTGTTTTTAATAAAACATTTTGCGCCGAAAACACGAAAATGTTTAACTTGAGGCAATCTACCAAACAACAATTCATAGCAAGTTTGTTTGGTGCCGGGCCTCAAAAGTATTCTATTAAACACATAGCAAGCGGTGTGTACCGCTTCCGCCCAAAATTGATAACCAAGTTGACTATCTTCGAGCATAGTACGACCACACTCCACAAGCGTTCTATTCTTCCTCTCAACAACACCATTTTGAGGAGGTGCGCGAGGGAAAGAAAACATGTGAGTAATTCCAAGATCATCACAAAAATTTGAGAAAGACTCATTCTCAAATTCACCCCCATGATCACTACGAATAGTGACAATGGTGGTTCCGATGAGATTTTGTACTTTCTTCACAAATATTGTGAAGTTTTCAAAAGCTTCATTTTTATTACATAAGAAAAATACCCATATAAATCTAGAATAATCATCGACGATGACAAGACCATATCTTGCATTTCCTAAGGAAGCAACTCTAGTTGGCCCAAATAAATCTAGATGCAATAGCTCTAGTGGCCGTTTAGTAGAAATGCTTTTCTTAGGTTTAAATGAAGATTTAGGAAGCTTGCCACATTGACAAGAATCACAAAAACTTTTCTTTTCAAAAACGAGCTTCGGAAAACCTTTAATGGAATTTAATTTTGAAAGCTTATAAAGTGTTCCAAAGTTCACATGTCCAAAGCGTCGATGCCATAAGTGTTGTTCACTTGTGTTGGCAACGAGACATTGTTCATATGACTTAGGAAGATCCAAAATATAGATATCTTTATGGCGTGTGCCGGAAAATAATAATTTATTATTATCATTTGAAATATGACACAATCCTTTCGCAAAGCTAACTTTGTAACCTTTGTCACAGAGTTGGCTTATTGAAATAAGATTATGATTTAAACCATTAACTAGATAGACATCACTAATTAAGGGTTTAGATGGGTTACCCACTTTACCAACACCGACGATGGTTCCGCTCTCGTTGCCTCCAAATACGACGCGGTTTCCATTTGCAATGGGAACTACTCCGGAGAGCAATTGAGCGTCACCCGTCATGTGTTTGGAGCACCCGCTATCGAGTATCCAATTCCCTTTGGAGCTAAATTTAAATTTGTTGCTCCTTTTCTTTTTCTTTTCCTTGAGTACCTAAAGATAGAAAATTTCATATCATGGTATCCAAGGTCATTGGGTCCTCAAAGGTTAGACCTTTGGAAGCCAAGTCCAATTGGACTTAGACTTCCCCACATAATTTCTACTATGCACAACATCCGAAAAATAAGCATTCATATACACTTGTTTTTCATCCATGCTTGTGTCCTTTGGGCTCCAAATAGTGAAAATCTTGGGAACCCTCATCCTATTGGGTGCATGCATGCGACGTTGATTTCTACGTGATGCATGTTGTGGATAGGCATAAGGAACATGATGGAATGGTGCACGACGAGAATTATTCATATGATGAGGTGGGTGGACATATGCATGTGTGGGAACACGTGCGTGAGGGTGTCTCACATAGTGTGCACGTGCCCGAGAATGTGTTGCATAAAAACCATCATATGTGTGAGCCGGTGGAGTAGGACGTGTGTTCCTACGTGGCATGGTATTTGTGTACATATAAGCATGCCCCTTCTTTGGAGGTCCACCCAAAGTGGGTTTCTTTCCGAAAGAGGGTGTGGATGAGGTGGAAGCACCATTGGTAGAGTAACTACCAATAGAGTGTTTGCTACCACTCGTTGAGGCATCGGAAGTTGGCCTAACAAAAGTAGTGACCGACTTGGATGACTTTCCCAAGGTGTACCCCAAACCAACATGGTGATTGGCCGGAGGTAAGACACTTAGGATATTATCCAAATGGCCCTTACCCTTATTGAATTCATTGATTCGGCCTAATGTGTTCTCGTATTTCTCGGTGAGAGAACGCAAAGAAGTATCCAAAGTGGATACTTGCGACGTGAGCACATAAACACGAGATTTAAGACTTTCATTCTCAATACTCAAAGTCGAGTTTTGAGAAGTCAACTCCTCTATCTTATGTTCTTCCGGATCCTCAATGCTAACATGTTCAAGTTTAGATTTGAGATTAACAATCTCATTTCTTAACTCTTCAACAACGGTGTCGTTGTTGGTGATGATAGTCTTAGGCGAGGTTTGAATGCTAGCTAGGTCATCTTTTACTTTAGTATATCTATTTACTAATTTAGTGTATTTAGACCATAATTGAGAGTTAGCATTCCTAAGATCATCCATGGTTACCTCATCGCCTTCGTTGTCGCTATCATCGGAGGAGGAAGATTCTTGATCATGCTCCTCTCTCGCCATGAAGCACATGTGCGCTTGCTCCACTTTCTCATCGTCTGACTCTCCGCTTGAGGAATCCTCGGAGTCGGTGAATGTTGCTCCGACAAGTCCCTTTTTGTACTTCTTCGACTTGTCGAACTTCGGCGCCTTCCACTTCTCCTTTTGCTTGTTTTGAGGACAATCCGCTTTGATGTGTCCTGGCTTATTGCATTTAAAGCACAAAGGTGGAGAGGCGTTAGTAGAAATAAATTTAGATTTTTGTTTGAAGTTACCCTTTCGGAAGAAGCGATTGAACTTCTTTGCCATGAGTGCAATGGATTCCATGTCCATTTCTTCTTCCGAGTCCTCATCATCGGTAGAGGTGGATGAAGCCGCCTTGAATGCAATCGCCTTTTTCTTAGGCGCGTCTTGGTTCAAATAGGACTTCATCTTTTCTTGTAACTTCACCTTGCTATCTTTGCGTACCTCGTAAGCCATCAAAGTACCCATCAATTGAACTACGGTATATTTATTCATGTCATTACCTTCCTCGATGGCGAAGGTACGTTTCTCCCAAGAAGAAGGAAGTCCTTCGATAAGCTTCGAACACTTCTCCTTTTGGGTGTAGGTTTTGCCGAGAGCTTCCAACTCGTTCATTATGTCAACGAAGCGAGCATAATACTCCTTCATCTTTTCTCCCTGTTCCATGTGAAACAGTTCGTAATCTCTATTGACTACTACGAGTTTAGAATCTCTTACCCGACTCGTTCCTTCATGCAAAATGATGAGCAAATTCCAAATTTGATATGCACTCTTACATGTGCATATCTTATTAAAATCTTCGGGTTCCAATGCGCATTGTAAAGCATTCATAGCTTTGGCATTTGCAATCTCCGTGGCGACCTCCGCGGTAGTCCACTTGTCGAAATCCTCTTCGGTAGGCACATTGTACTCCGACATGGTAATTCTCCACAAGGAAGCGCTCCGAAGGAACGTTTCCATCCGGCATTTCCAATATCCATAATTGACGCCGTTGAAGAATGGAGGCCTTGTCGAGGAATGTCCTTCCATGACCGAAGACGCTCCTTCACGGTTCCTGAAGGTGCCATAGTCGGAAGGTGGACGCACGGTTTTGTTGTCGTTGGCAGACATAGCTAAGTATCTGGCTCTGATACCAAATGTAATGCCCTACAAGCTACTGCACAAGTACTAGGAGGGGGGGGGGGGTGAATAGTACTTTAAAAATAACAAGGAGTATAATTCCTAATTATAGTGCAAACAACTACCAAATCAATTTGCGGAAGCTTAAATTGAATGACAACAACAAATTTAACAATGCTAACAAAAGATGTTACTGGGTTCGGATCCACCCAAGTCTCCCCGACTTGTTCCCGGTGATCCTACGTCCCAACCACCCGGATCCCCTCCAGATACTTAGGTTAGAAACCCTAACCCAAGATTTCCACTATGAATATCTTGTGAAAAACCTTCACAAGATCAAATCATACATGCAATGGCAATAGTGAATCCCACAACCCGGGATCACAACCTTCTCTCACAACCGAGAGAATCAACAAGCAATATAAATGAGTTTATAATGAAATAAACAATCTTACCACAAAATCCTATACCTTGAGTTTTTCTTACCAAATAGGTGAAAGGAAGGATTTGAGGAAGATGAAGTCACCAAGACCTAGCACCGAGGAAATGACCAGCAATAGATGCCTAGGAGTGATTTGGAGACTTGAATCAAGCAAGAGCTTGAAGAGCTCACCAAGAACAAGCTTCTCTCAATATGGATTCTAGATCTAGAAAGTGAGAGAATGGGTTTCTTGTGAGGAAGAGAGCTTTGGAAATGAGTGAGAATGGCTATCTCTTTTAATCTCAATGAATCTCTTAATGGCAGCTCTAACCTAGAGAGAAATGACCTAGGTTCGTATTTATAGGGTCCCATAAAAACAAGTTAGGTCAATTCCCAACGGATATAAATCTGAGGCAACTAGTCGGTCAAAGAACAACCACTGACCGACTAGTTCATCAACTAGTCGGTCAGTCAAACAACATGGACCGACTAAGTGAGGAACTGAGAAGAGATAGAAATTCAGACCTAGAAATCTAGTTGGTCCAAGAAGACATTCTGACCGACTAGTTTCACAACTAGTCGGTCAGTCAGTGAACGTAGACCGACTAAGAGGCAAAATGAAATAGTCTGAATACAAATTGACTTAGTCGGTCCAAGAACAAAAGTTGACCGACTAGATTGTCAACTAGTCGGTCACCAAACGTTCTTAGACCGACTAACGATAAACAGTAGCTTAGGAGAAATTTAGTATGAACAGTAAGTCATAACTAGTCGGTCAAAGAAGCATCACTGACCGACTAGTTCACAAACTAGTCGGTCGGTGAGTCAACGTAGACCGACTAACTGTAAACAGTAAGGTGCAAGAAATTAAGGAAGCAAACTAGGCGGTCCAAGAAGCGTTGCTGACCGACTAGATCACCATCTAGTCGGTCAGTACTTCTTCTTGTACCAACTAACATGCACAAACAAGTCCGAATCGAAGCGCGACGCTTCGAGGAAGTTAGAATGAACTTGTACTAATCCTAGAGCTACGATATGAGCGTTATGAAGATAGAATCGTAAGATATACTCAAGGCTTAACATTCTATAGATCAAAGCTAAAAGACTATAAATAAAACCTTAATGAACGGTCTTCGAAAGCTTCGATCAATTCTTCATGACTTCCAAAACGGTCCAAGAGCTTCAACGAAGCTTTAGGCAATGAATACGTGCTTTGAGAAGTCTTGAGATGTCGCTTTGATAGTTCTCGTGAATTTGGCGATGATCTCCAATACTGCGCTCACAAATTGTTAGTTCATGAATTATTTATGTTTGCTCATCATCCAAAACCAAATTCGGGGAGTCCAATATTCAACACGACCGACTAGATCGTGATCTAGTCGGTCAGTGCTTGAACTGTGACCGACTAGTTGTGACGGGGACTGTTTTATCTTTTCGAATTCCAGTCGATTAAATCTCAGCCCCGACCGACTATACTCATTTTTAGTCGGTCTCTCTCTCACTCCAACTCGAAAAACCCCCCGACCCTTCGACTTCCTCCTTCGTGTCCGTCGATCTTCGGCCTGATTCCGGCCATCTCCTCTGTCGCCGACCGTCGCCCTCTCCCCCTAGGTGATCTCTCCTCCCTCTCTTAGCTCTAGGGTTCATTTCCTGCGCTTAGGGTTAGGTTTTCACTTGATTTCGGCTAGGGTTTCTAGTTATTTCAACTTTCTAGGGTTATTTCGATCTCTTGTGTCATGTCGTGCCACGCTTATGGCTCGTACACGTATCCCGATCACTCCCTAAGGTCCTTCTCCCATGACCGTCGATTCGCCACCCTCGGACCCCCCACCTCCGAAACGCCGTTCGAAGCCTACCGAACCCTCTTCGTCTTCGCCTCCTCTTAAGCGTAAGAGGACGACGAAAGCGAAGCCCCATGCTCAACCCAAGCCCAAGCCTAAGCCCAAGACCAAGGAACTTGCCTCTCCATCTTCTTTCCATACTCCTACCGATTCCGATACCGAGTTCATACCCGAGACTGAGACTCATAGGGAACCCACTCCTCCTACCCATCCTGAGTCTAGCTCCCGACCACGTACATCTACCCGTAAGCCTAAGGGAAAGGCTCCGATGCCGGTTGGTGGTGTCGATATTTCGTTGTGTCGCGACGACCCTTTGTGTCTCGCGGCTTACAACCGTATCGAACACTGCCCACTGCTTCTGGAGCATTTCGTCCAGTTTAGTGACTTCCTAGGCCTCGCCGATCTTCTTTCGTCCTCCGGTCTTCTCGATTACCTTTGATATGATCCGAAGGCGAACCCTCACCCCTACCCTCGCCTAGTAAAGCTTTTCTATTCCAATAGGATCTGGGGTTAGTACGATGCGACCCACTCGATTGAGACGACTGCCTTGGGGACTCCTATAGTCCTCACGGCAGAAATCTTAGGAGAGATTTTGGGTATCTCCTCGTCTGGCCTCCTTCCCTCTGATATTTCTGTTGATGATATCACCTCCCTTGATCAGGTCGTCCTCTCTCAGATTTTCCACCAGATTCCTCCCGCCATGATTGGCGTGTCCTCCAAATCCTTCAAGCCTATCGCCTGGGTCCTCAATTTGATTCTGAAGTCGTGCTGGCTTCCCAAGTACGGCTCCTCCTCTCTACCGTCCCAGCCATTCTTGAAGTTGATATATGCTATTTTCATGGGGAGCTCGATTAACTGGGCTCGCATTATACTCGATAAGATGGACTCTTTCGAGTGTATTCGCAAGTCCACGAAGTCGGCTCATATCCCCTTCCCGTGCTTGTTGACTCTGGTATTTCGTCACTTCCGTGTCTCTCTTCCTCCTGACGATGAGCGTCCACTTGGTCCTCCCCTGAACGCGACGGCCGTCAAGAAGTCTCTTGCGGCGCTCCGTCACGTTCAGAGGACGACACCTTCAGCGTCAGCCTCTGCCTCTGCCTCAGCTGCTCCCTCTTTCACTCTTGCCGAGCTCGTTCATTCTCTGCGATGTTTGGAGTCTCGTCAGGCTCGTTTTGAGGAGATTCTCTGCCGTATAGCTCGTCACCTTGATATTGAGGTCCCTCCGTCTTTTTCTGACGGGGATGAGTTGGATGAGGAGGACATTGAGGAGCTTGCTCGTGCTTATACTCGTGCCCCCGAGGGCACTTCTGGTGATGCTGCTGCTGCTTCGTCTGCTGGTGCCCCCGAGAGCACACATGTTGCCACCGCTCCTGCGGTGGATGCTCCGACTGGTGCTCCCGAGGCCACTACCGTTGCTGCCCCTGAGATCGTCTCTTCTGCCGTGCCTGAGACTTCTCCCGTCGCTCCCGTTGACATTCCAGCTCATCCAGTTACCACCTCCGCTCCTGCAGAGCCTGCAGTTGCTTCTGATCCTCCCGCTGCCTCTTGAGCTTCTTTGAGGCCTCTCCCGATGCACATTGGATGACATATTTAGTTGTGAGAGAGATTGGGTAGGATAGTGAGGGTGGCTATTTTTTGATGCATTTTGATGATGTTGTATGTTTTGTGTCACTCTGATATCTGTGAGATATGATGCTGTATTTTGTGCCCCGATCGTTGGATCGATGTTTTGTATGTCAGTGATGTATATTTTTGATGTACTCTGGTTCATATTATATATATATATATACATCGCAGTTGACATTTCATTCTACTGTGCACATTATATAATTTTTTTTATGTCTCTGATGTTTAATTTCGTCGCTCGACGATATTAACTTGGTTAAATAGATTTCAATTTATGAAAACATAGAATTGTTTTCCATGCACTAAATTAACCAAGATTGTTGATATTGGAGAGTATATTCCATAACTCAATCCGTAAAATTGATTTGAGTTTTTTTGATGATTTCGTTTTACGATTTTCGACTATGGTTTCATTGACACGCCTTGATTTTCTTCGTATTTTTCCTTGGTGTCGCTTGAACCGTCGTCGTATTCTACGACTCCCGTGTTTTTATTTGAAACCATTGTTGTTGTCGTTGATCTCCTCCCGCTCTTTTTGCTAATGCCAAAGGGGGAGAGATATAATAATAACGATGTGCTAAATGATAATTTAAAGCATTATTCCAAGAATCTAATTTGATATGTTAGATTCAGGGGGAGTTAAGATATATAAATGGATTTTCAAATCCGATATTTCAATAACCAACATTTGGTATTCGATATTTCAATAATCGATTCTCATTGATATACTTTACTCGTCTGCTTGATGCGTATTATTATTGATTAATTTGGAATTTAACGTGTCATCAATGCAGGGGGAGTAAGTAAATTTCATTTGAATTATCATTTTTGATTATTATTTATGTTGGTTTGTCATCACCAAAAAGGGGGAGAATGTTGGATATTAGACTCTCCGGATTTGGTTTTGGATGATGAACAAACATAAATATATCGTGAACTAACAATTTGTGAGCGCAGTTATGGAGATCGTCGCCAAATTCATATGAACATCCAAAGCGACATCTCGAGACTTCTCAAAGCACGTGATCGTATGCCTAAAGCTTCGTTGAAGCTTATGGACCAATTTAGAAGTCATGAAGATTCGATTGAAGCTATTGAAGACGGTATCGTCAAGTTTTATTTATAGTCTTTAAGCTTCTTTCGTAGAATGTTAAGCCTTGAGTAGGTCTTACTGTTTAAATCTTCATAACGCTCCTATCTTAGCTCTAGGATCTTAGTAGAAGTCCATACAAACTTTCCCGAAGCTTCGCGCTTCGATTCACGACTTCTTGTGCATGTTAGTTGGTTCAAGAAGAAGAACTGACAGACTAGATGGTGATCTAGTCGGTCGGCAAAGCTTCTTGGACCGACTAGTTTTTGTCAGTCAATTCTAAGCTCTTTACTGTTTACAGTTAGTCGGTCTACGTTGACTCACCGACCGACTAGTTTGTGAACTAGTCGGTCAGTGATGCTTCTGTGACCGACTAGTTGAGCTTTTCCTGTATATGCATCTTTGAGCCTGAGCTACTGTTTATCATTAGTCGGTCTGTGTTCATTGATCGACCGACTAGTTGATGAACTAGTCGGTCAACTTTCCTTCTTGGACCTACTAGTTTAGCTTTACTGTACATACCAATTTTCACCTAACTTACTGTATATCGTTAGTCGGTCTATGCACATTTGGCGACCGACTAGTTGATGAACTAGTCGGTCAACATTTGTTCTTGGAACGACTAAATCAATTTGTGCTCAGACTTCAGTTTTATCTCTTAGTCGGTCTCAGTTAAGTTACCGACCGACTAGTTATGAAACTAGTCGGTCAGCTACTCTTCTTGGACCGACTAGTTCCTTTTGTTTGTGATTCGACCTTTTGGCTGTTCTTCCATTAGTCGGTCTACGTTAAATGACCGAACGACTAGTTGATGAACTAGTCGGTCGGTGGTTGTTCTTTGACCGACTAGTTAGGTTCAGAAAAGAGCCGTTGGAGCATTTAATGACTCGAATTTCTTTCTCTCTCTCTCCTCTATCCTATATATACTTGATGAGCTGCATTCATTGCAGTCAAGGCTGATATTATTGCAAGTTTAGAGATAAAGAGAAATCATTCCAAGCTCATTCAAAGCTCTTTCATTCCATTCAATAATCTCTCCTCACTCTTAATTCAAAAGAGAGATTCATTGAGTGTGAAGCCTTCCAAGCCAAGTGCTTGATCCTAGGTCACCAACAACCCCATAGCTCTCCATCGCTGATCTACATATTGGAGCTAGGGTTTGGTGCCTTCTTCTTCCTCAAAATCATCCTTGCCCTAATTCGTAAGTGTACTCAAGGCATATGTATTTTGTGGTAAGTTATTCTATTTCATTTACTTTCATTTTGTAAGTGTTTATCTCTCGGTTGTGAGAGTTGTGATTGTGATCCCGGGTTGTGGGAGTCACAAATTACTTTGTGTATGATTTGACTTGGTGAAGGTTCTTCACAAGTATTTCATAGTGGAAATCTTGAGTTAGGGTTTCTAACTCAAGTATCCGGAGGGGATCCAGGTGGTTGGGACGTAGGATCACCGGGAACAAGTCGGGGAGACTTGGGTGGATCCGAACCCAGTAATATCGTTGTTTGCGATTGTTTCTTTGTTGTCTAACATTTACTTTTCCGCATTGTTTGGTAGAGTTTGCAAGTAATTAGGAATTAGCCTCTTAATTATTTTAAAGTACTATTCACCCCCTCTAGTACTTGTGCAGTAGCTTAGCAGGGCATTACAAAAGGGACTCTCTAAATTCATACAATCAATTCATATCCACATTACGCATTTCATAGAATTTAATATACAAATGTTGGCGATGCACTTTTCAATCAAAAGTTATAAATGAAGCATATAAGATACACACCAAGCATGCAATAGAGAATAGAATAAGAGTCATGGCATTCACATATTTATTTCAAATCATGAAAAATCTCCATATCTAATATATTTTGCAAAGTCTAAGCATCATCGAATATTCCCATTCATGCACGTCTCCACTCTAATGTCATACTCACTCATATGGTCAAATGGATTCACCCCCCAAGCTTAGCTTGAGACATCACATCTAAAGGAATAAGATAGTGGCAAATGGGATTTTTGCCTTGGTTTTCCAAAGTATTTTGTGGCTCCAATAATGAGATAGAGAAATATCTTTCTTTTTCTTTTTGAACATTTTGTTTCTCATTTTTCTTTTGGATTTTTGTAGGAGCTATATGATTTGTATTTTTTGGTTTTGGCTCCTTTTTGGCTTTTCGGACTTTTTGGAGCAACTTTTTCTTTTGTGGAGATTTTCGGGAAATAGATGCGATATAAGTAGCTTTAGGAGGTGAACTCAAGTGACATGTAGAGAATAAAAAGATATAAGTGGAGAAGGAAATAATGTAACACTCGGTTCACTCTAAGATGTGCACAAATGGTTCAATAAGATAATACATCAACTAAACTTATATGTAAGCATGGATATTCTCAATCATTTCAATAAATAGTGAAGTCAAGCAATAAAGTTTACAATCACATCAGGCATGCAACAGAAGGTGAATAAGACAATAAGGCAGATGCTTCTGTTACACAATTGATGCGTGAATCTTGGTGCACTTCCAACAAAAGCATACTAAACACTAATCCATACATTCAGCTTCAATTAATATCATGCATTCATTTAGAGGAATCATCAAAAGATATAGATTTGCAAGCACATGTGGATAGCAAGACAATGGAATACTCTAAGTAGCATGGCATGGAATAATAAGCATCGTGATGGCTACTAAAGCAATAAGATATATCATCATAAGGAAAAAATCTAGCAAAAGGAGGAAAAGAAAATAAAGATATAAAAATAAAAGAGAGGAAAGAAAAGAAAAACAAGCACACAACATGATGCATGAACACACATAAAAGGAAAATAAGATGGAAAATTCAAAAAGATGATGCAAAATTTTGAAAAATTTTAAAAACCCTAAAATAAAGTAAAAATGCAACTAATGCATCTAAATGGCATGGAAATGCACTCCCCCAAGCTTAAACTTCACATTGTCCTCAATGTGATCATAGTGGAATAATATGAGGAACAACGATAATAATAAGGGGGTGAATGAAAAATGATGAAATGAATTACATGAAATCCTAATGCAACTACATGCAAATACAATGATGCATGAGAGCGCTTTCCCCAAGCTTATACCAAACAATCCTATTCAAATGACTTAATCAAAAATGTCATGGCTTTGCAAAGCGTGATCAAGTCAAATGAATAAGAAAGTGAATATTCACTTGAAAGAAATGCTCGATGGTGGTGAGCCAAAGGATGTGGCGTATCAAAATATGAAGATGGCAATTAATATATATAATGGGTTTGGGGTGTAAAAAATTTTTGTTGCCATCATATGAGGTGATATTTATTCAATCAAATCTATACGGTCCTCTCGCTGTCGAGAGGATTCGTGTTTATTTAAAGCATAAAAATTTCTGCACTACTGGATTGATGTCACCTATAGAAAAAGGCGGATCCAGTATCTTTGCCGGTGCAGGCAATTGCTCCAACTGCTCCTTCCGTGGCTCTGCCAGATGCGTGTGTCCACGGACTCCAACGAACTCCAGCACTGCATCCTCCAGCATTCCCACAAGGACTCCACCTGTACCCTGCAGAGAATAGGATGCATCAGTTCGCTGCAAAAAATTCACCCTCGTAATAAAAGTATCCCAAAGAGGATAGTCTATAGAAATATATGGAATAAATAATGGTGGACGATACTTCCATGGAAATAATCCAATATCCTCATGTGCTGTGATAGCTATCTCCATGGTGTCTTCTCTATGCTGCTCAGGTAAATCTAGATCATAGGTGTGGACCTCATCAAGATGATCCTTATCATCGTCGGACTCATCCCAGCGCACCTCTTGATCATATTCATATGCGTCCATGGGTGCTAACTCCTCGCTCTCCTCCTCGTATACATCCCATTGTACATTTTGTTCATATGTATATGTGTCCTGCAAAAGGCACGATGAGTCGTCAAAATCTGAATCACAAAAAACATCATACACGGGAGGGGAATCAAATGTAGGAGATGATGGGGTGAAGAGATCTCCCTGAAAGGGAGCCATAAGCTCTGTGGGATAGTCCTCAGCGTCAATGGAAGGATGAGGTGGCAGCAGAAGCTCAAATGGAGGAGGGTAGTGCTCCTTTGCCTTCTCATCAACTATTAATGTAGGCTCTCTCTGGAATGGTGATGCTGGCTACTCAGGTGTGGCAACTTGCGGGGATGTATCATGTGGAGGGGAATGCCCGTTGGCAATCCGAAAATATAGTCTATCCCCCTCAAGATTGACATGGATGTCCTCCTCAATTGTTCCTGCAGCTGAAACGCGGTTCATAACAAAATCTGCAAATCGTAGCTCAAATGCATCACCTTCTGTAATGCTCTCTGAACCGGTGAACCTCACTGACTCCAAGAGGCCCCCCAATAATCTCTGAATGCGTCCTCCTCTGGATGCGTATATGACTCAATTTCTGCTTCCTCCACTGCCTCTTCGTCCATCCATTCTTGATATGCAATAGTTGTATCGTAGGATGTGGGATCGATGACGGCACATTCTGGCTCTGGTAATATGACCTGTGATGCTTCTTGCCCATAAAATGAAGAAGCAGAACTGATATCTTTGGAAATCCATGCAACCTTAAGCATGAGCGCATTCATTTCAAGTTCCCTCTTCACGCATTCCAATTGAAGGGCGCCCTTATCAAGCCTGGCTTGTATTTCAACTTGGTGTGCATGCATCTCATCAAAAAAAATTCTTTGTTTCTCATCAAGCTCGGGCCAGTGCATTTCCTCAAAAAAGTATTCTCCCATCTGAGCACTCTGATCATAATAGTATTCTCGCATCTGAGCACTCTGATCAAAATCTGTGGTCCACATAGTATAATACATAGCACCTGATCAACAAAGATAAATACCTGGAGAAAAATATCAGTGGCACAAAAGAATAAAGAAATGATAATAATGGTGGCGGGGTGAAAAGTTTCTTTTTGTTAATTAATTTTTTTCGTAGTCTAATCAACCTAATTGTGACAAATTGGCACCCAACGGGAAACACCTCCCCGGCAACGGCGCCAAAAACTTGATCGGCCCCGGATATACACCCGGAGAACGATTGTAGTTTTACCGCAAGCGCACGGTCAAGTGGCGAGTGGGTATCGAACACGAGGAGGTGGTGTTGGTTCCAATCTATCCTAGGTTGGTTTGACTACGAATGTATTATTAGTGGGGATGGTTATGGGGTGATGTAATGGAAATAGTGGTGGTTGTCGGTGTCGGTGATAGAGATGTTGGTCAAATATCGATTCAAATACAATATAATAGAAGTGTCTAGAGCTAGGGAATCCCCACTACGGATCGTCATTCATACATGTAAATTGTGAATCTCAATATTGCGAGACTTGTGTCGAGGTGAACTAGTCGTAACTGAATAGAGAACCAAGCTCACGCTCTCGCGCTATTGCCGGTCTATAGTAACCTAGGTTAGGGCCCACTCTCGTGCAAACCCTAACCTAAGCCACTAGCATTATGATCGACATCATCGTTCAATCGCTTCTCGAGCCCACTCTCGTGCAAACTCGAGTCACGATCTAGGTTGTGATAGTTCGTATTCGTCCAATCTCTTGCAAACGAATATTAGTATAGATTTATAATAAAAATACTAGCTTTGGTCTAATCTCTTGCAAACCAAGTCTAGAGAATCTCGATTATAAACCTAAATCGAATATCTAGGCTTTCCCATCGATTAGAATCCAATCTCTTGCAAACCCCAAATCGATGGAAATTTCTAACTATCCGTAATAAATCAATCACAACCTAACCTCCTAGCAATTTTAGCAATTTAGAAATTTATTCATCACAAATCTGAAATTAGATCCATAGGGTTCATCCCAATGCCCTAGAACATCAAATCTACTTAAGCATAGCAATAACGATATGAGAATCAATAAAAATCATTTCTTGCATACAAAAAGATAGAAAAACAAAGATTCAAATAACAAGAACAAAATACTTAGCTTTGATGAAGATCTTCAATCCAAATACAAGCTTTTAGATCCAAGAGGGGGCCTAGGGCATGGCCTAACCTCTAAAATAGAGTCTAAGAAAACATCTTGGAACTCCCCTCTAATGACAGCTACAAACCCCTTATATAGCCTCCCAAAACCCTAGCAAATAACCCTAGAAAACCCCTCAAAATCGAGCCTAAAAACAGCCCTGGCCGCAACTTAAAATCTGGGCCCGCCGCCACTCGGGCCGAGTGGGAAAATGACTCGGCCGAGTGGAAATTCCAGCACTGCAGCATCAACTTGCAGAAATTCTCCAGATTTCATCCGACCTCTGATTAGCACATTCTTGGAGGCGTTGGAACCGTTATGAAGTCTACTATCTATAAAAAATATGAGAAAAATAATTTTATTGCTGGAATGATAGAAGATTTCAAAATAGTGGAAGGTTGTCTGAAAATCTGGGCGTGTGTGTCATCGGCGTCACTCGGTCGAGTGGACTTCTCCACTCGGTCGAGTGGGCTTCTCTACTCGGCCGAGTAGGTCTCCAATGGATCTCTAAAAATTCCAGTAACTTCTGCCTTTCTCTGGACAATTTCCCTGTACCACTCGGGCGAGTGAGATTTCTCACTCGGCCAAGTATGTTTTCTTCGTTCGGCCGAGTATACGCTGAAATTGACTCTGTGTGCGTATCCGTTCTGCTAGGCCGAGTAGGGCATCTTGTTCGGCCGAGTGAGTGCTCCACTCGGCCGAGTGGCATGCTGTAAATGCCCAATCTTCTCTGTTTCTCCTCCTCGTCGCTCTTACGAAGTTCCTTCTTCTTTCACCCATCTTCCATCGCTAAATGGCCCTCAAATAAGCCGTGGGTGACACTCCTTAGCGCTTGCGAACTACTTGATCTCAAAATCACTTCGAATCGCTCCATATTTCCTGAAATACGACAAAAACAAGAAATAATGAAAAGCATCGCAATATTGTCGAATAATCGTGAAAAACACGATATGGGCGATCAAAACGGTATGCTAACATGCAGAAAAAGGGTGTAAAATATAGAGTGATCACCAAGCATAGCATAAATGCACTTGGCTTGGTGTTCAGAGAGGACATCATGGCTACCAGCTTTCTGGGTGATGTTATATGACATGATGTTTGCTAAAATTCTAGTAGGATATCGGAGTTCACTACTAGGCAATTTTGTTAGGAAAAATTTTCCTGGCAAATACATATTGTCTAACACACTACCATCAACCATTTTGAAATCATCTAGCAGTTTCCCAGCGTAAGGAATTCCTAGGGCTTGACCTAATGATTTCACAGTTATATGATGCTGGATATCAAGCACTTTGGTTCGAAAACAGAATTTTACACTATTAGCATCCATGTTTGCATAGAATAGATGAACAAATTTAGGATAACACAAGTAAGAGTTGTCTTTAGAAAAGAGGTTCAACAGGTTCTGAAACTCTAAGATGTTGTCTATGCCATAATTTTCAACATCCTCAATGGTGACAAACCTTTCATGGAGGATTTGTCTTTTTGAGATGGTTAAAAATTTAGCATAACTAGTGAAATTAACCAAATATTGTTCCTTCTCTGTAAGAGCATGGGAAGTTTCATCAAATTTCCTCTTTTTTATAGCTACAACCTTGCTAGGCATGATTTCTAAGACAAGGATATGAAATATTGCAAGAGAGGAGTGATATTACCTTGTTGACAGAAATCTCTTGAGGAAATGAATTATCTTTGAGGAACAAGATCTCCAAAGAAGAAGTATGCAAGAGAGATAAAAAAAATCAAGATGAAAGCACAAGTAAGGTAATTGACTACCTTAGGGTTTGGGAGAGGGCGTTTTTGTGTTTTCTTGATGAAAGAAGAGATGAATGAGGGCCATTGATTAAAGAAGGAAATGGTTGAGATCTATTCTCTTATTGAGCATAAGTTACCTTGTGGGTATGAGTCCAATAGGCTTTGAAAACCCGCCAAGAGTTAGTCAAAAATAACACAAAATTTCGGCAGTCAGTCCCTCTGGGAGTCGTCTCCCTCTCTTTGGTATTCGACTCCCTCCTGGGTTTGAGAGTTTTCTCATCCCGATGGGTTTTAACATGCAAGTTGAGTGTTTTGCCGAAAGAATGTGTTAAATAAAACTATAAACACAATTATAAGGTTATAAAAATATAGTAATAATTTTTAATCATTTATATATCTTACACACTTGCGAAGCGACAAAATTTTTTTAAAGCGTTCTTCCACCAAGTGCTGATGCCAAGTGTTGATTTTTGTTCAACGTATTCGAGCAAATATTTTTGTCTTCCTCTTTTGTTTAGAGTACCTGAAAAATATAAACATTTGTGGTACTCTTATAATTTTGATTCCAGAGGATTAGTCTTTAGGAAGCCAAACCCAATGTGGTTTAGTTCCTTCAATAGAAACATATTTATAATCTTTATTCAAATGAACATTTTGAATAAATTCACGTGCGTAACTTTGTTTCTTATGATGTGTCTCATGTTTTGGAATCCATATGCTCAAAATTTGGTGTTAGCATATGCATCCTAGTATACTTATTTCCTTTCTTGGCATGAGTAGAATCATAACCAAGTCCGGTTCTACTAGATGATGCTTTTTGACTGTTGATTAGACTATCTAATTTTTCTTTTCCTTTATTGAAGTTTTCGAAAATTTTCATAGTAGAATCGTATTTGTCTTTAATAGACACAAGAAGATTATCCAACCCTTCAATTTTTTTCTTCATGGAATGAATGTCATTTTCAAGCAACTCATTTTTCTCTTTTAATGAAATGTTCTCTTTGAGTAGTTCTTCTTTATCTTTTGCATCCTTTCTAACCAATTTCAAAGTTTTTCTATGTTCTTTAATGAGTTTTTCATGAAGTGCGCAAAGCTCCTTATATGCACCCCTATAATCCATATCTTCATCATCACTAGGCAATGTATCATCTTCGCTAAATGATGAATTATGAAGTGAGTTTACCTGAGAGGATGTGGAAGCTAAGAAGAACATATGAGCTGACTCTCTTCTGTCTCCTTTGTTGTGGGATGACGATTCGTCGGAAGTTGAGTCATCACTTAGGTCAAAAGCTGCATATGCTTCCTTTCTTGGTCGTCGACGCTTGTTTCTTCTATCGTTCTTTCTCCCATTGTTTTCTCTACTTTTGCCACGATCTTTGGTATCTCTGTTGTTCTTCTCTAATGGACAATCTCTTTTTACGTGTCCTAGTTTGTTGCAGCCAAAACAAATAATGTTGTTAGTAGAACAAAAAGATCGTTTACCATACTTACTTGACATGAAGTCCTTGAAATTTTTCGAGAAGAAAGCAATGTGATCTTCTCTGTCAGTGAAGTCAGAGTCTTCTTCGTTGACGTTGAATGCTAGGTTCTTTTTCTTTGGCTTCTCTTCTATCTTTTTGTCTTCTTCGAGTTCAATCTCATATGCCATGCGATTTCCCTTCAACTCTTCAACGGTGAGGTCACTTACATTGTGAGCTTCTCGAATGGCTGTCGTCTTTCCTTTCCATTCGGGTCTGAGTGATCTTAAGATCTTCATTACCTGATCATACTCAGGTACCTTTTTACCTAACACTGCAAGCTCATTTGTTATATTAGTAAAACGAGTCTTCAATTCAGTAATACTCTCTCCTTCTTCCATTTTGAAAGTTTCAAATTTTGAATGTAATACATTTATTTGAGATGATTTTAACTTTTTCGTTCCTTCGTGACTTACTTGAAGAGTGTGCCAAATCTATTATGCGGTTGCACATTGAGACACACGGTTGAACTCCTTACCTGTTACGGCACAGAATAATGCGTTCATGGCTTTAGAATTCAGGTTACCTTTCTTCTTTTAATCTGCAGACCACTTCCTGGTGTCTACTTCGGTAGATGCTGTGTATGGATCCTTGGTGATGGTCCATGCATCGATGTCCAGAGACTGTAGATGGGTCTTTATGCGTATCTTTCAACTCGCGTAGTTTATTCCATTGACAGAGGTGGTTGCATGGTGTTAAGTCCTTCGGAGTGGTGAGATGTTAAAGCCATCGTCTTTTAGCCTTGCTATGATACCAAGTGTTGGATCTTGTGGAAGGTAAACAATACTAGAAGGGAGGGTTGAATAATGTTGTATGAATTAAACTTTTTCGACAATAATAAATACACAACAAATTTCCCTTCCAATGATGCCTAAGGAACCAAGTAGAGTGACCTACGCTTGGTCCTTAATCAACACGATGATCTTAAAAGAATACAAGATGAGAACAATACAAAGATCAAATGCACAATGATTAATGAAAGAGAGATTTCACAGCGGAAATAAAAATACAATCTTTGTAATAATAATATTATTATTAACAAGGAATTTCAAATGACATATATTATAAACAATGAACAACTTTGCACAAAATAAAAAATAAATGACAATAACCTCTAGCGGATCGGGAATTAGTAATCACCCCTAGCGCTCGAGTCACTCTCGTGATCACGAGCCCTGAAGGCGGCCACAAAGCCCTAATCGGATTCGTGGGGATTTTCCCTAAAATATGGAGCTACTTTCGCGATCCTCCAATTCTAAGGCTAATCCCCCAAAACCCTTGTTCAAACTACCATAGAGCAACCCTAAATTCGTCTAACTAAGGTTAACCTAACATCCAATCCCTAGGGTCCTAGGGTTCATCCCTAAGCCCTAGAATCACACTACTCTAGCATCACAATGACAATAATAACTGGGGCAATAGGGAGATTCATCACAAACATGGCAAACATACTGAAATCAATGTTAAAATGTAGATAATGCAATAATAACGAGTAATCTAATAAAAGAAATGAGTTTCAACTATTCACCAATCATTGGATCGAAGAAAACAAACACCAAAGCTCTTTCTCTCTCCAAGTGATGTCTCAAAACTCTGTAAAAAAGACTTGCCCTAATCTAAGAAAATTGTTCACTTATATACAAAACCAAGAATTCGCAGGTTTCCCCCAAAATCAGCCCCAAACCCCATTAAGCTTGCCCTAATTTGAAGGCTGTCGACGACACACTCGATCGAGCGAGGTGGATGCTTGGCCGAACGCGTCTCTTGTGGCTCTCGATGGGTGCTATGAAGAAGAGGCTGCTCGTTCGAGCGATATGAGTCGCTCGGCCGAGCACAATCTTGGGGCTTCGGATCCTGGCTTGGGTGAAAGGATATTGCTCGGTCGAGCAAGGAAGGCCACTCGAACGAGCGAATTAGACAGAGAATTCTCCTTATTTTCAGCTTGTCAGGAAGAGAGGACGCTCGGTCGAGCAGGGAAGCTGCTCTACCGACCGAATTAGGCAGAGAGTTCTAGGCCAAATCGAAGGTCTTCTGCAGAGGTTAACTTGGTCGAGCGAGATGGGTCGCCCGGCCGAGTGACCTCTTGAAATTTTCCCTTTCTTTATAAGAGCTCAGCTCGGTCGAGCATGTGGCACGCTCAACCGAGCGACATGGAAACAATGGCATGAGTCTCTTATTCTCCTCCTCTCTTCTTTCTTCCTTCCTTTGCTCTCATCTTTTGCTTTGCTCCTTCCTTCCTTAGCTCCTTCGAGTCGTCAAACATGTCGACATGAGCTCCAACTTTCGGTATCCATGTCCATCATTCATTTTCTCTCCGAATCGTGCCAAAGTTTAAGAAAATCCACAAAGCATTGCAAGAATCAAATATATCGTGAAAAGCGCGATAGAATATAAAAACGTGAACTTTGGACGATCAAAATGCTATGAAAATGCACGATAAAATATGGAAAATATGGACACATCACTGTGTTGCTAGTACAGTACTATTTGTGTGATTATGCCACTAAATGCCAAAAGGAGAGTTTGTTGTTCACACGTGATGTGTTTATTTGTTGTCATTAGTGGCTGGTCGCTCCAAAATGTAACCCAAAAGGGCGACCGTGTAGTTTTACCGCAAGCGCACGGTGTAGCGGCGAGCGGGTTATCGAACACAGGGAGGACGTATGACAGTGCCTGCTCCGAACAACATGGCTATAGGAACAGAAAAGAGGGAATTTGCCTTTTGGCAATCCTGTCACAATCGTCAGACAAAGTATGGAGATATAAAATCAAATAAAGATGCCTAGGGAATGGGGAATCCCCGCTACTCACCGTATCTCGTCAATGTGATTCATTGGTATCGCAATTGCTATGGTAGAATTTCGGATGAACTAGTTGCTACTGAATGTAAACCTAGCTCACGCTCTCGCGCTGTTGCCGGTCTATAGCTATCCTAGGTTTGGGTCCAATCTCTTGCAAACCCTAGCCTAGGCAAGCTAGCATTAGGATCAACATCATCGTTCAATCGCGTCCCGAGCCCACTCTCGTGCAAACTCGGGCCACGACCTAGGTTGGGATAGTTCCTACCCGTCCAATCTCTTGCAAACGAGTATCGGTATGGAATTGCAACCGAGAACCCTAGTATCGGTCCAATCTCTTGCAAACCGATACTACGGAAACTCAATTTCAACCCAATTCAGATTTCTAGGGTTTCTTATCGAATTGGGATCTAATCTCTTGCAAATCCCAATCGATATGAACACCTAGCTATCCGTAGTATATCGATCCCAAACTAACCCTAATAGCAATTCTAGCAATATTTCTACCAAATCTTCACAAATCGGAAATTGGGCTCGTAGGGTTCATCCCCACGCCCCAAGACGTTAGGACTACTCACAATTCATATCACAATTGCAAAAATAATCAATTGAAATAACAATAGAATTCATGGCAATATTCAAATAAGCAATAAAAATGAGATTTTTAATGAAGAGGGAGACAAACCAATAGAGTTCTCCAAGAATCCAACAAAAATGAACTTTTCTCTCCTCTCCAATCACAAGAATCAAAAGCTAAAAAGTTTTATCTAAAAAGCTGCAAAAAGCAAGGGAAAAAGCTCTCTAACCTAGGTTAGAATCAGGGGTTAAATACCCCCCAAAACTGCCCAAAAAACTGTGACCAAAATGCCCCTGCGCCTCTCTAATTTCGAGTTTTCTGCTACAGGCGATAGCCGCACTCGGCCGAGTGACAAATGTCGCTCGGCCGAGTGAGAAACCCTGAAATTTTACAGTAAGTTCGGGTCTTCGGGGGTCTTCACTTCGGGGGTCACTCGGCCGAGTGAGTTGTCGTCACTCGGCCGATGGCTTCTATTCACTCGGGCGGTCGGTAATTTCCACTCGGCCGAGTGGGTCTTCTGTTGCTCAGACTGACGAAAAACAGTAAGGTGGCTCTTTTTGAGGGGCGTCGTCTGAGTGCCACTCGGGCGGACGGGATAAGTCGCTTGGCCGAGTGGGCTTATGATGCTCGGCCGGGTGCACGCTTGGAGCATGTCCGATCTGGCTGGCCGAGCGGGGTCTCGTCGGTCGGCCGAGTGACTCCTTCACTCGGCCGAGTGGGACACTGAAAATGCCCAAACAGCTTGTTTTTGCCTCCTCGTCGCTCCTACGACGTTCTTTCTTCTTCCGCTCCTCTCCAATAACAAAATACCCCCCGGGGAAGTCGTCGGTGACACTCCGGAGAGGGTGTATCTCGGAATCACTCCAAATCGCTCCAAATCTCCTGAAATACGACAAAAACAACAAATCGTGAAAAGTATCGCAATATCATCGATATATCGTGAAAAACATGATTTGAGCGATCTAAATGGCATGCAAACGTGCGGGAAAAAAGTGTAAAATACGGAGTGATCAGTGGCACTTGCTCTTTATCTTATCTGAACTAGAATCATGGTTAGTCATGTTGTATTTCATGTCGCAACAACGTCTACAACATGCAGTTACTGGAGTTCATGTTGTAAGTCATGTTGTAACATTGTTCACAACATGCTTAGTCGACTACATGTGCAGGATTTCTGGCTTTAGGTTTTTAGATATGATATTATTGTTTCATTCAGATCTATTTTTTATTCTCTCAGAATTTCGGTGCAATCCTGAGGATTGCTATATTTATTGAGGGAGTATCCGCTCAAAATTTGGTTAGACTATTTACCCGAAATAGTTATATGGTTCCTTGATGTATAAGATTACTTGCCCAAAGTAGTTCCTAAATATATGGGTGGAAAATCTGTGTGAGATCTTATTGAACTGTTTTCCAAAACAATTCCTAAATTGATGGAGGCACACTTATAAGGTGCTTATGCGGATTCAACTAGGGTTTATCTCTTTCGTGAAGATTGTTGATCTATATCCAAGGACGGAGGCCGATGGCTACAAATGTAGGGATTAAAGGGAGTTCAATCTGGTCGGTTTATGCAAGGGGATCTTGCGTGATTACTCAATGGGATTGATTGGGATCACCCATTACGGTTTGTATTGAGGGGGAGTGAATTCTAATGGGAAATCGAATCCCACCCTTAAGTAGTTTTGATGATGAGCGCACCAAATGATGTTAGTGTACTTATAAACATTATCTAAAGTGTGTAGTGTTGGACGCAACGATCTAGGATCTCTTTGTTTGATGATGACAAACGTGTTGTGATAACTAATGTGTGTGCTAGTGTGTTTCAGGATTGGCGAAACAATATATTTTCACCTTTTGGCGGAATTGCTATTCGTATAGCATATTGGGAGAGAGGGAGTGTGTGTGCACAAAGAAGATTTGACTTGGTCAATGTGGAGAGAGATGGAATCTATTTGGGATGTGGTCAAATCAATTAGAGATTAATTTCAATTTCATATTCAATTTGAATTGCTAATAAATCCCAATTTGATCATATCAAATCTCCTACTTGTGGTGCAAAGTGATAGAACCAAATCTCTAATCTCCTATTCAAAATAGGATTCCCCGTAACCGCATCACCCTATTATCACCCTATTTAAACCCAACATCATAGCCAATTCATATCTATTGGGATTGAATCAAATCAATTAGAGATTGAGCCAAAATTTGTTCTCCTAATTCATATCACATTCAAATATCCTATCCCTTGCCAAATATTCAAAACCCTAGCCTCCCCTATTTAAACCCAACATCATGCAGCAATGAAGGGGAGCCAGAAAAAATATCACACGGCCAATAATTAATCCTCGCAGCCGCAATTTTTTCCCAAGTACCTAGCTGCCGAAATTTTGATTGATAGTGGCCGTAACATCCAAGGGAACAGGGGGCAGCCACATGTTCTTTTTTACAAGGCACCAATTGAAGACAAAAGCCGCAACTGTGTTTTTAGAGAGCTGCAATCAACAAACCCCCCACAAGCCATGTGCATGCTGAAACTTTGAGAGAAGAGATTTCTCATGCTGCCGAATTCTTTGAGTCCCCACCCATCAAAGATAGCCGCAAATATTGACTCACCAATTCAATATTCATTTCAAAGGGAGCAATTTGTTTTGTGAAAGACAGGGAAGAAAATTTCATACACCTTTTGAATGCCCACTTGATTTTAATGATGACTTGTTTTTAATTCTAATTAACTAATTGATTTGTGTTTTCGTTTTGCAGGGCCAGAAAAAAACACAAGGGACCTCTGGTTTGCATGCCGGATAAAAATTATTTAAAGCTGCATTGAAATAAGGAGCAACAGCAATAAGGGAAGGCCGCCATCTTTTGTTTTCTTTTTATTGTGTCTGCCGAATTTTAAAAAGAGCTCTTCATTGTTATTTTTCATCATTCTCAAGGCCAAGAGCTGATCACGTGTGTGCTCAAAAAATTTCACCCCAAGAGCCGCACTTAATTTCTGAGTGGTTTCCGTTTTTAATTTCAAAACATTTTTTGAGGAGACATCTGCACATTCTTTTAGAGAGCCTGGCCGAAATGTTTTTTTGTGCAAGGTTTCTCTTTGTTTTCTCTACATGCATTCCTCTTTGTTTGCTCCAATCAAAAATCTGTGAGGGGGCCGAATCATTTATTTTGGGGTGCTTGCTCTGTGTTGTTTTGACTGTGAAGCCAATTGTTTTTGGTGATGAGATCAGCCTGATTCAAAGGAGCCAATTTTGTTTTGTTTTGGCAATTCTCAAAGATCAGATCATTTTTCGTTGGGAAGTGTGATTAAGGGTTTTAATTCTCCACCCAAGATTTATTTATTTGGGATTTAATTGTTTGCAGGGAATCAAGGAGGAACTCACAGAGGTCCTGCATACATCAAGCTGCAATATTTGAGCAAGACCTTTCTAATCCAATTTGAGAAGTAGCAGCCGCAAGTATTGGAGGCACATGTTTAAGGGTGGCCGAAAAATCTCAGAGAGCAAATTCTAGAAGGACAGTGCCGCAACATAGAAAGGAAGGGCAGTGCCGCAACATCAGAAAGTGTCGAGGCCGCAACTTGAGTTACTGGTGCCGAGGAGACCATTAATACTTGCCAGACGACTTCTGGCCTGTGCTGATTGACGAAGACGACGCCGCTACATAAACTGAGCTTTCTAAACTCTGTCGTTTATTATTTTGTGTAGTAGTTGCTAGATCTTCGTAGGGGATACTTTACCTATATTTGGGACTATTTTGGGACTTGTCTAGTTGGGATTAGACAAGCGGGACCCAGCTAGTTTGGGACTAGCTGGTAGAAAGCTTTACTAGGATTGATAGTGAGAGAAAACACTGTGTGTGGGGTACTGAGAGCCTGGCAAGTGTAGAGACGTAGAGGGTGCTCTGAGCGTGCTCTAACTTGTGGTTTTGTACCTATTGCGCTATTCAATACTAGTTCTGCTTTGGGGGCTGGAGTAGGTCGAAGGGTCGACCGAACCAGGGTAAATCTGCTGTGTACTCTGTGTCTACTTTTTATTTACCCTGTTGCTGCTATAACTGCGTGTGCTTATTCGTGGGTTGCACGAATTATTTTTAAAAGCCTATTCACCCACCCTCTAGGCTAGGATCCAGATCCAACATGCAGGTTGTGCGATCAATAGCTTTACACATACTCCGATGAAGCTCAACCACATTCAGAAGATGGAGACGAAATTGGTAGCTCTAAGTCAAGCACAAGTGAAGCTTAAAGATAAAGCTCATGGAACGTACTCAAGCCTAATGAAGGAGGAGCACAAATTCAAATTGAAAGAACACATCTACATCAACATCTGATCGGCTTCAAACGTCTTCATTTAAGTCTAGTGTGTGAGTTGGTCTTTTAGGATTATGTTAAAGCCAAGTTTAATTTCACACACAAAACATTTTTGGAACAAAGTTTTTTGAAAACTCATTTTTAAACTATTTGAAAGCATTAGCTATTTGATTTAATATTTGTAGTCAATCTCCAACACCCAGGAGTTGATTACTCATTCTCTAGTTGAGTTTCAGTGAAAAAGTGCTCTGGGAGTCGACTAATAAAGGATGGAGTCCACTACCAGCTGTGAGCAGATTTTTCAATGAAATCTCTCTGGGAGTCGACTACCTCATCTGGGAGTCGACTACCAGCTGCAATTCTGACTTTTGACTTTGCTCCCTCAATTCTCGCATCTCCTTGATTTATGGGCTAAAGTCAACTTTCTCTTGAATTTCAAATTCATCTTAGAAAATCTATAAATAGAGCCTCATGAGAACATTTCAAGAACCAATTCATGATCATCTTTTGAGCTAAAGTTATATTTCTGGAGTTCTTAAATCGCTCTCAAACGCTCTCAACGTCATAGCCAAATTCTGTTTTTAAATTTCTGATCTCATATTTTTTTCTGAAATTCCTTTTTGAGATCTATTTTATTTTGGCTATTAAAAATCGTTTTTCAAAATCCCTCTTTCTTGATTTAATATTCTTTGAAGGATTTTTGAAAAACAAAAGGATCTAGATCACATCAAATCAAAATATATTCTTTGTGTGATCTAAGATCACTTTGAATTCTTTAAGCCGCATAAGCACAAATTGCAATATTATCTTGGCTATAGAATTCTTATTGGGTGTAAATCAATCTCCATCAAATATTGTGGAGAATTGGATCTTTGTTTTTATTTGGGATTCCCTTTGTGATAAGGGTTGTGAAAATCCTAGAATAGTCTAGGTGGTTGGAAATCTTGGTAGGGATACTAGGTCGTTGGAAATCCTAGCGAGTGAAGCTAGGTAACTGTATTGCCAAGGCAATAGTGGATTGAATCTCGTAGCGGATTGGTCGGGAACTGGACGTACCCAGGTTGTGGGGAACCAGGATAAAAATCTCTTGTCACTGCGTGCTTTCTGTGTTTGTTTATTTAATTGTGCATGATATTCATTTATTTGTCAATATATCAACTTTGTAATTCTTTATTAATATATTGCAAAGTTGTTCTCTTTATTCTGATGTAGTAATATCTCTTTGATTGTAATATTCATCCGTTTATAATTATTCTTTGTAATTGCTCTATCTTACTTTGTTGATTAAGAACCAAGCATAGATCACTCTACTTGGTTTCTTAGGCAATATTGGAAGGGGATTATTGTGTTGTACTAATCAACGGAAAAGTTTTATAATTCATACAACACTAGTCAACCCCCCTTCTAGCGTTGTTTGCCATCCATATGATCCAACATATTCCTCTTAATAGAAATGCAATATTAGCGATTGTAATCTTTATTTGATATAGTGGAGTAATCTGATTTTTTGGGCGTGACCCCGTAGATGTAGGTGTGCGCACCGAACTGTGTTACCAAGTTTTGTGCGTTATTTTGTTTTCCGTATATGTATTCATATTTACATAATTGATGCCTAAGTACTGAATTTCAAGTTGGTTAATAGATTAATCTTGTATACTCATATATCATAGAAGTTATTTATTGTGATTTTGTTTTCTGTCAATGTTTTTTTGGTTCCTTCCTTTTTAATGTCAAAATTTGACTCGACAGCAACTTGTGTACCTCACTTCACTCCAAGAGATGACAACAACTTGCACACCTTACTTCACCTCACTCCAAGAACTAGACATCAACTTGCACACTATGCTCAGCACCTGCCATGCCTTCCAAATTTCCAATCTCTCTACAGATGTTTGAGATCTTTTGGTGTACTCTATTGCAGGAACTATCAAAAAATATTTAGATTGTTATTGGCATGAAATTTCTGGTATTCCTTTCATACGAATTGCTTTTACAGTCATGCGGGACAACAAAATGAGCATAAGCAAGTTGGGCATCACTTGCTATTTTGTTTGTAAACATTGGTGTAAAAGGCATGTCTGAATGATTGATGTATGTATTTTTTTGAATATGTAATGAAAATATATATATTCTTTTTGGATTTGTATTGGTGTTGGCTTTCCCTGTCATAATATTACAGCAAAGCAAAATTATGCTGATTGCAGCCAAACATAACATCATAGATAAGGAGTGGTCGTTGGTTATATCAAAACTTTAGAATTGTGATGATGGTGATGGATCTAACAGGACGTGGGATATGTTAATTTCAATAGGATTCAGTTGAAATTTTCTGTTGATGTCGTTGACGATGGGCAGACTTGCTATGTTTATATCAATGGAAATATATTGTAGGTGTAATGGCAATTCGTCACTAAGTTGATGCATTGTTCTCTTTTATTCATGGTAATGGGGGAAAAGGAAATGGGGGAGTCCTGAGAACCTAAACTCACTATTGTATGAGTTAAAAGGCATTTATGCCCATCAAGTCAACTGGAGCATGAAGAAATGTGGTGCAAATAAACAAACATTCATCTTGTAGGATGCAAGTGATACATCAAGACATGAACAGACTCTAGTTACATTGTTCATCCAATCAAAAAATATTATGTTCGGAAGATATACACTTCATGTTAAGTCTTCTTTGTCACAATGTGAGGAATGAATGCATTTATATATTACCACTAAAGATCCACGACAGAATAAATACTTCTTCTTTTTTCTAAACATAGTAAGGTCCATAAGTTATGAATCTCCGAACCATAACAAGTAGCACCAAAGTTTGATGCTATCATTTGTATCTCAAAGACATTTACAAATATGAGGACATTAACAAATACATACACATACATCAGTCCTTAAGCGCTGCCTTTTTTACACGAATTAATAAAAACAGATGATCCAATTGTATATGTTAACATCAATATTTGTAACTTTCTCGATTGTTCCCTCGCCTCTTTAGCACAATCAGGTCTCCAGCATTACCTCTCCAAGCTCATCCATGTCACCATTTAGCATTGCTTGCCTTCAGTATATATACATAGAGAAGTTTTTCGCTGCGAAAAAATTAACCTAACCAAAAAAAGATCCATGTGTCAGTTATCAGGTATAGCTACCAGTGTATCACATAACCGTACCAGATGTTTAAACCAACAAAGAAATATAACAACACAAAGCAATATAACATTTAATTCCACCTAGATATCAAAGCAATATAACATTTTTAGTGCCACTTAGATAGCGAAGCAATATAACATCCTATACAATCATCTTTTGCATATATAATTTTGAAGAACAAAGTGTGGATGATGCATGCTTTGAATAATTATCAAAGTATGGATGATACACGCTTTAGAAACTTCCAAACACCCACAACCTGCAACAACATTAGTAAAAAAAACTTTGCTTGTAACATCAGTAAAAGTAATAACATCCTATGCAATCATTCAACCTCGGCTATAGTCATATAATTTAAGATCTGAATTGGCCGAAAAAAATATTTTTTCAATAAATTTAACTATCTAAATTTTTTATAATATTATATTTCTATAAATATATTGGTATTGTTTCAATGATAAAATTATAATTATTGTTGTTCGTTCAAAATTATTGGATCCAAGATTTAGGGGGGATATTTTAAATTAATAGGGCCCTTAGAGCACAAGTTGAATCGAGTGAAAACTAAATTTTGAAGAGAACTGTTATATGATAATGAACTCAAGAGAGAGAGAGAGAGAGAATTTCATTGCTAAGAATAAGTCACCATAGCTAAGAGCCATGGTGCTCTATTTATATATCTCATAGTGGGGAGGCCAAAAGCCTCTAGGAGACCAAGGGTCCCCATTATTCTAAGTAATGGGGGCCTAATGAATGGGTAATGAAGGAGGGGAGGCCAAAGGCCTCCCTCATTCATAACACTCCCCCTTACATATTCATCACTTCGGTCTCAGCTACTGAGGCAAGGGGTGGATACTTCTGGATCCAGAGTAAGTGTGTTTGCCTCGTTAAAACCTTAGCTGTGGAAAACCCAGTGGGAAAACCCAACAGCTTAAGGAAAAAGAGTGCAACCCACATGTTACTCCCCCTAATCCGTACAAGCTTCAGGCTTGCAGGTCTTTCAACTGTCGCATACCAATGTTCTTTACAAGCTTTACAAAAGTACATTTAGGCAATGCCTTAGTAAAAAGATCAGCTAAGTTGTTGCATGGATGGATCTGTCGAACTTCAATCTGCTTGTCGTTCTTCTGCTCGTGCGTCCAGAAAAACTTGGGAGAAATGTGTTTTGTCATGTCGCCTTTGATGTAGCCCTTCTGAAGCTGAGCAATGCATGCGGCGTTGTCTTCGAATAGGGCAGTAGGCTCCAGATCACTGGTCTTCAGGCCAGTGGATTGGAGGATGTGTTGGACGACTGAGCGTAGCCAAAAAAATTCTCTGCTCGCCTCATGGATCGCGATGAGCTCTGCATGGTTGGAAGATGTAGCAGTAGTGGTTTGTTTTACCGATCTCCAAGAGATAGCAGTACCTCCGTAGGTAAATACAAAACCTGTTTGAGATTTTGCCGTGTGCGGATCAGAGAGATAACCTGCATCAGCATAACCAAACAATTTGGGGGAGGCACCTCTCTGGTAGTAAAGTCCAAGATCAATGGAACCCTGAAGGTATCGCAGAAGATGCTTTACTCCGTTCCAGTGGCGCTTTGTGGGCGCAGCACTGTGTCTGGCTAGTAGATTAACTGTAAACGCTATATCGGGACGCGTACAGTTAGCCAGATATAGAAGTGCTCCAATGGCACTGAGGTAGGGTACTTCAGGACCCAGTATCTCCTCCCCCTCTTCCAGTGGCCGGAAGGGGTCCTTATGTACATCTAGTGATCTTACGACCATAGGAGTACCTAAAGGATGACATTTATCCATATGAATCTTGCGTAGAAGTTTCTTTGTATAATTAGATTGGTGTAATAGGATTCCACCTCTTAGGTGTTCTATCTGTAAGCCAAGACAATACTTTGTTTTGCCTAGGTCTTTCATTTCAAAAGTATGTTTAAGGCTTTCAGATATCTCTTTGATCTCTGCAGGAGATCCTATGAGATTTAAGTCATCTACATATACAGCTATGATGACAAATTCTATTCCCGTTCTTTTGATAAAGATACACGGGCAGACTTCGTTATTCGTGAATCCTTGCTGTGCAAGAAAATCACTTAGTCTGTTATACCACATCTTGCCCGATTGTTTTAGACCATATAATGATCTATGTAGACTTACAGAGAATACGTCCCGAGGTATCTCTTTCATCACTGGGGGTAGATTAAACCCATCAGGAAGTCTCATATAGATATTTTTATCTATATCGCCATATAGATATGCAGTCACAACGTCCATGAGCTGCATTTCTAGGCTTTCCAGAGAAGTTAGGCTGATTAAAAATCGGAAGGTGATCGAATCCATGACCGGGAAATACGTATCTTCGTAATCAATCCCCTGTCTTTGGGAAAATCCCTGGGCTACAAGGCGTGCCTTATAGCGAACGATCACATTATTTTCATCTCTTTTTCTTATGAAAACCCACTTATATCCCACAGGTTTTACACCTACTGGTGTTTGGACTACTGGTCCAAAGACTTTGCATTTCAAGAGTGAGTCCAGCTCTACTCTTATTGCCTCGTCCCACTTTGGCCAATCATCTCTGTGTTTACATTCCTCTAGAGATCGTGGTTCGACGTCATCGTCATATTCAGTGACGTGAACGGCAATATTGAACGCAAAATCGTCGACGACGACTATGCTATTTCTGTCCAGTACTTCTCCAGTACGTACAAAATTTAATGATGTTTCTCCTATTGTTTCCTCTGCTGGGGAAATCAGGAGGGGAGAAGTAGCTGGTCTGAGCTCAGCATCCTGTGGAGGGATAATCTTAGTATCGCCAGGAGTCTTCCTCTTTCGAGGAACTTTATCTTTTGAACCTGGTGGGCGTCCTCTTTTCATTTGAGGTACAACCAATTCTGCTGCCGGTGGGCTGCATCCATCTATGGGGATGTCAATCCTAGCTGGCGTATTGGCAACAGGGACGTGTGAACGGACAATCTTCTGGTTGTCCGTGAATTTATCCGGTAAAAGATGTACTGTATTCTGGATGTGAAGGATCTTCAGGATCTCATCTTCACACAGATTAGTACGCGGATCATATAGGGACAAAGACTTCTGGTCCCAACTAATGGTCTCAGAAGCTTCTGGCTTCTTAGACTGTGTGCCCAGTTTTGGAAAAAATTTCTCATTAAATTCACAGTCTGCAAAACGTGCCTTGAATGCGTCACCCGTCAGGGGTTCAAGATATCTGATAATAGAGGGCGAATCAAACCCAATATATATACCTAGACGACGCTAAGGACCCATTTTGGTCCTCTGCGGTGGTGCTATTGGGACATATACCGCACAACCAAACACTCTCAAATGAGAGATATCCGGAGGTGCACTGTATGCTAGTTGCATCGGGGATAAAGTGTGACCTCCAGAGGGTCTTATCCTAATAAGTGATGCGGCATGTAAAATAGCATGCCCCCAAGCATCCACAGGTGATCGCGCCCCGGCGTACACGTCCCGGAGCGACGGTTGTAGTTTTACCGCAAGCGCACGGTATAGCGGCGAGCGGGTATCGAACACAGGGAGGACGAATGACCGTGCTTGCTCCTAATCACCCTGGCTATTTAGAGGGATAATTGCCTTGGGCGATCCTGTCACAATCGTCAGACAAAAGTGCGAAATATCAAATCAAATAGAGAACGCCTAGGGAATGGGGAATCCCCACTACTCACCGTATTTCACAATTGTGGTTCGCCGGTATCGAAATCGCTAGGATGAGAATTTGGATGAACTAGTTGCAACTAAATGTGAAACCAAGCTCACGCTCTCGCGCTGTTGCCGGTCTATAGCTATCCTAGGTTTGGGTCCAATCTCTTGCAAACCCTAGCCTAGGGAAGCTAACATTGGGATCAACATCATCGTCCAATTGCGCACCGAGTCCAATCTCTTGCAAACTCGGTCCACAATCTAAATTAGGATAGTTCCTACCCGTCCAATCTCTTGCAAACGGGTATCGGCGCGGAATTGCAACCGGAGATCCTAGCATCGGTCCAATTTCTTGCAAACCGATACTTCGAAAATCCGACTCCAACCCAATTCGGATTTCTAGGGCTTCCTATCGAATTGGGATCCAATCTCTTGCAAATCCCAATTGATGTGAATACCTAGCTATCCGTAGTAATTCGATCCCAATCTAATCCCTAATAACAATCCTAGCTCAATTTCTACCGGTTCAACACAAATACGAAATTGGGCTTGTAGGGTTCATCCCCACGCCCCAAGACGTGGAGACTACTCACTAATCATAGCAATAGCACAATAATTGGCAATGAAATAGACAATGGAATTCATCACAACAATGATATAAACAATAAAAATAGAGTTTTTGTGGAAGAGAAGTGCAAACCAATGTAAATCTTCAATCAACCCAATAAAAATCCAAGTTTTTCTCTTCACCAATCACAATTAATAAAGCTAAAAAGTAGACTCAAAAAGCTGCAAAAAATCTGAGAGGAGGCTCCCAAAACTAGGGTAAAAACAGAGCTTAAATAGCCCCAAAAATCGTCTAAAAATCCTGACCAAAACGCCCCTGCACAGCCTGTTTTCCGCAAATTTCGCTACAGGCAGCGCATCGCACTCGGCCGAGTGACAAAAGTCGCTCGGCCGAGTGAAAACCCTGTCAATTTCCAGTAAGTCGTGGGCTTCAGGGGTCTTCAGTTCGGGGGCGGCTCGGCCGAGTGAGTTGTCGTCACTCGGCCGATGGCTTCACTTCACTCGGGCGGACGGGATTTGCCACTCGGCCGAGTGGGTCTTCTGAAGCTCAGAGGCCGAAAAACAGTAACTTCGGTCTTTTTGAGAGCCTTCGTCTGGGCGCCACTCGGGCGGACGTGGTATCGTCACTCGGCCGAGTGGGTCTTCTGTGCTCGGCCGAGTGCACAGGTAACTTGTGTCTGAATTGGTCGGCCGAGCAGTGTCTCGCTGGTCGGCCGAGTGGCTCCTCCACTCGGCCGAGTGGGACACAAAAAATGCCCAAACTGGTCGTTTTGGCCTCCTCGTCGCTCCGGCGACGTCCATTCTTCTTCCGCTCCTCTCCAACAGCAAAATACCCCTCGGGGAGGTCGTCGGTGGCCGTCTAGATTACACGCATCTCGAGATCACTCCTAATCGCGCCAAATCACCTGAAATGCGACAAAAACAACAAATCGTGAAAAGCATCGCAATATCGTCGATATATCGTGAAAAACATGATTTGGGCGATCAAAATGGCATGCAAACATGCGGGAAAAGGGTGTAAAATAAGGAGTGATCAAAATCCCCCAAGCTTGCCTCTTACTCGTCCTCGAGGAAGATAAGTAAAAAGCGAACCCGGTGGATTCGGAAAACGAAAACGGCGAAAAACGAAGAAAAATGAAAAACGAAGAAGAATGAAAACCAAACGAAAATAAAGGAAGAAAGAAAGAAGAGGTAGGATGCTAGATCATTTTCTCAGGACGTGGGTTTCACTTACTCTTATGGCATGCGCCGAGTGAGAAATACATGTCAAAGAATCTCATTTTGATATCATAGTAGAATAGTGCAAGTAGAAAATAGAAAACCCACGAACAACGGTATAATCATGAGAAACGGAATGATTTTAAAATTAACATCGCCTGAATCATCTAAAGCGGTATACAAGTCTCAGATCACACACTTTTCAATTGAACGCTTTCTATCTGGAGTATAGGAGTATCACATCATAGAATAGAGAGAATAGAAAAGTATGGGTTTCATGAAATGAATGCTAGGCTTAGATTTCTGGATTTCGTAAAGCTAGAAACAATCTCACCGAGTATAGAATATCACTTAGCCTAGGTTGTCGTGCTATGTCAAGTAGTCGCTCTCTCACACATCAATGGATCTCCTCCCCCAAGCTTATCTATAAGCGTGGTGGCACAAAAATATTTACATCCCCATTTTTATAAAGCTCCAAAGGCAAAGAAGAGAAAGAAGAAAGAAAGAAAATAAGCGAGATGGGATCTTTTATTGAGGATTTTTTTTTTTTTCTATCATATATACAATGATCCCAATTCAAAGAGAGATAATGATATACGAGAATGTTCTTCTCTCTTTTATTATATATATTTTTTTCTTTTTTTTTTGGAATAAGAGATTTGGAGCTAGGAATTAATAACGGGGGAAATGCCATAAAATAGAATCACTAAGGGGAGATTCACCAATGATTTTAAAAGTAGAGAAATGTTGTTCAAGATTTGTGGAGAAAGAAATAAATATAACTCTCGGCTCACTCTATAAGACATGCACGACAACTTCAGCAGGGTGATCTAATCTACTCAGTTTCGATCGCAAAAAAGCTAACTAATCCAGATATATCATAGCTAACAATCATTCAATCATCCGGAAGTGAAGTGTACAATTCATGCATATAGAAGTGATAAAGGAAAAGAAGTCAGTACTCCAGATATAGGCATTCAATGCGTGAATCTTGGTGTGTTTTCTGTGATAGCATACATATGAATATTCAGGCTCAGCTAATAATAAAATTTCATCCATTTTCATGAGGAAAAAGTGTGGGTTCCTATTTCTAAATGCAAGCGAGTCATAGCATATGATATCAGAAATGAAATCTAAGACACGACAAATATAGCATGCATATAGAATAAGCTAACTCCACGCAGACATCATCACAGAAAATTCATCTCTAGCATGAGATGAAAAATAAGGAAGAAGTAAAGATAAAAGGAAAATGGAACTATGCAATGCGGCACACAGGTAAGTAAGGAAAACGTGATGCATGGCGAAACAAAAGGAAAATAACGAAAAATGAGTGCAAAAGTGAAAAGCGGTGTGAAAAACTGAAAATAAAGGTGGCAAATCGAAAAAAGAACGTGAAAGCTCACTCCCCCAAGCTAAACGGCACAGTGTCCTCAATGTGCAAAGTGTGGCACATAGAGAGACAAGCAATGTGAGGGGCAAGTGAGGATGGATGCATGATGGGAATAAAAAATGAAAAGTAAGAAATGAAAATATGATGCGGAAATGATGCATGCACAGCTAGGAGTGATACGAAAATAAATATGGCACCCAGAACTCTCCCTCTCTCCCAAAAAAGATATATATAGATGTGATCAAAAATGAGAATCCCAAGTAGATATGATATGATATGCACAAATAGATATGATCAGAAATATAATCCCAAAATAAGTGAGGGGAGGGGGGTGGACAAAAGTGCATCAGGACCCAGCAGAGACGGGCAGCACAACGACAGGAAAGGATCAAGGCATCAAGAGTGCCTAAGAAGGCGGTGCCGCGCCGTCTCCGTCCCGAGGCGGAGGTGGTGGTGGTGGTGGTGTAGGCTGCTGAGCTGGGGTGGGCGTGGGAGTGGAAGCAGGTCGAGCGGGTGTGGGTGTGTGTGTGGGAACCTGCGGGGTGGGTGGGGGTACGCGCGGGAGACGCTCTAAGATCTGCGTCAGGCAGTAGTGGATCTGAGGGATCAGGTCAAAGCGTCCAGACAGCGTAGAGACGGTGGAGGACAGGCTCCGAAGGTCTCCTCTAAGACCACTCACCGCCACCTCAAGAGCACGTATGCTCTGTAGTACGGTGTCGGGCGGGGGTGGTGCAGAGGGTCGCACCGGTCTAGGCTGTGCAGGGCGAGGCTGGCGTACGCGTGTGGAGTATGTAACGGGCTCAGCAGGGAATGGGACAAAAGGGGCCGCGCCTGGAAAAGTGGGCCTGGCCTCGGTGTGAGGCCGGGACGCCGGCTGGCGAGGAGTGGAGGCAGCGGCAGCAAAGGAGGCGTGAAAAAGAGGTAACGAGGTGGCCAGAGAGGTCCGTGGCACAGACGTGTGGACAGACGCCACGACGCTCTCGGAGAATAAGGCGGCGGTGGAGACAGAGGAATCTCCCGCTGGGGCAGAAGTGTGCGGTCCAAAAGGTGTAACCCCAGCGGAGATCATGCTAACCATGGTCTCCACGACCGAAGTGAACGAGGGCTCTCCGCACTCGACTATGGTCGGCGGGCGCTCGGGGAGTGCGGAGCAAAGGGGCTCCACGGACAGAGGGCCTGAGGTGGCAGAGGGAGTGGTGGGGACAGCCTCGGAAGTGGTGACAGTGGTGGAAGTGGGCTCAGCAAAAGTACTCTCGACACAGGCAGAGGTAGGGACAGAAGTGTGAAGAGCAGTGGAAACGTCAGGAACAGGCTGAGAGGCCACATGGTCGACGGGGTGGGCAGCAGGCTCGGCAGGGTGCGCAGCAGGGTCTGCGGGAGCAGCCTGGGCAGCGTGGGCAGCGGGGCCCTGCTCGGCCTCCTCGGCCTCGAGCACGTAGGCGGCGGGGATGAGGACATCCATCGCCGGAAGCCAGTCAACGTGGGCTGGTGCAATCAGAGTCTGAGCAGGGCTCGGGAGAATCATGTAATCGGCCCCATAGGGGCCGTGCAACCAGACCCAGTGACGCTCGCCGTGCGGACGCAGCATCTTCATCCGGGCCATAACGTCTATCGACAAGGAAGTGGGGCCCGGAACGCGTCGCAGGTCGTCGGGGAAATCCTCGCCGGTCATAAGAGCCAGCAGGGTAATCAGGCCGCCGCAGCATATCGGTGAGCGAGCGCCTACCGATACAATGATGCGGTCTAAGTACCATGCCGCGATATCGATCACGACGGCGGGGACAAGCTCGTCTCCATCCCTAGATAGAGCTCTGGGACGTGTCATCGCATAGAGCATGTAAAGCTCTGGCGTAGACATCTTGCCCGGCTCATATCTGGCCAAAAAGGTAGTCGCCATGAGGCGCTGGGCAATGCGTAGGCAGGGATGTACGATGGCCGAGGCCTTGGCCCTACTAGGGTCAAAGGCGGCGTGGAGACCCGTGATACGTGCCCAGAAGGCACCGGCGTCGAAAGAGGGTGGAGGGATATGTGTGGGGCCATAACCGCGATCGGCTCCGGGGACTGCGGGCCATGAGAAAAATGCTCTCATCATATCGAGAGTGACCTGGCACTCTCGATCCATGAACCGGAATGAGCATCCCTCATCGGTCCGGGCGATAGAACTCAAAACCTCAAGTGTCGGACGGGTAAAAGTATCCGCCGACACCTGGAAAAAATCTCGCCAGCCCACGTTGTCGTACAACGTGAGCATCCCCTCAAGTACCCCCAGGCGTCCTAGGTCAGCGAGGTGTGCGAACCTGGAGGGTACGATCGAGCGCTGGGAGATTCGCTCGAAGACGGCGCGGTGTGCGTCGTCTCGGAACGTAATCCCGAGCGGCCCGACCAGTGGAGCCGGTGGTGGTGGCTGTGGATCAGCGGGGAGAGGCTGTGCGGGCTGTGGGTGCGCTGCAGGCTGTGCGGGGTGTGCGGGGCCTGCAGGCGGTGCGGGGTGTGCGGGGGACGGTGGAGGAGAGTCCTCCAACTCGTGGGAGGGGCCGGCATCATCCGACCGCTTCCGCTTGGCGGAAGCTCTCTTCGACCGCGGCCGTGTCCGGGGCGGCATATCTGCCCCGAGCGCGCGCCGAAAAAGTGAAAAGTGCGGCGTGTGCACAAGAGTGGAAAGAGTTTACCCAAACACGCCGCGAGTGCTAAGTAGTGGAAGCGTGCGAAGTCCGCGCCTCCACGAAGTCCTGAGCAGCCCGTAGAAACTCCCCTGAGCTCCCCTAAGCTCCAAAAAGCAACCTGCGCATGGAAAAGCGATATCAGCGAGTAATAATCAAAATGTATGGAGCAATAGAGGTATAACAGATAGATATAGGAATTGATTTGGGTTAGGGGGGCGTTTAGCACATGGATCCTCAAAATATACACGAGGAGAGGAGAAAACGGTGAAAATAAGCGAACCGGAGGTGATCGGAGGCGGGGCGGCCGGCGGCGACTCGGGCGGAGTCCGGCGACGGGCGGCCGGCGACGGCAGGCCGAGCGGCGGCGCGCGCGGGCGAGTGGGCGAGCGGTCGAGGCGAGATCGGGCGAGGGAGCTGAGGGGTCGCGGGCGAGATCGGGCGAAGGGGTTTTTTTTGTTTTCGAAAACCGTGCCCCCCCCCCCTCGGTTTTATATAAAAAAGTTACGACTCGGCCGAGTGACTTTACTCACTCGGCCGAGCGAGGCAATTAAAAATTTCTCCCCGATGTCGCTTCGGCCGAGTGGCTTTGCCAGCCTCGGCCGAGTGGAGTAAGTCCATTCGGCCGAGTGACTCAAGCTACTCGGCATGACTCGCCCTAGGAGGGTATCCGTTTTACTCGGCCGAGTGAATATATGTACTCGGCCGAGTAGCAGTTCTTATGAAATGAGGAAAATAGACAGAGAGTTGGGTACAGCAGACTTCCCTCGTTCGTGAGCGGCTCGGCCGGACGAACTTCTTGACTCGGCCGAGTGACTAGTATACTCGGCCGAGTGAGCCTTAATTTCTGCTGTTTCTCTTCGTTTGGACTCTAAACTCCGTCTTTCTTCCTCCAGTCGATTTCATGCTCCTCCTAAGCGTCGAACGCCTTCTTGGGGCGCTCCTCATCGTCTCGTTCATCCTCCTCATGATGATCTACCTATCTTCTCTCCTGTCAAGAAAAATAGGACCCGTTATCACAAAATTTTTGGTCGGGTGACTCAAAATACTAAAAATTTCTAAAACGAAAATAAAGAAAAACGAATGAAAATAAAGCAAAAACCGTCGGGTTGCCTCCCGACAAGCGCTCGTTTTAGGTCGTGAGCTCGACCCCCTATAATTTTCAATCAATGCGGGATGTTTGGTGCACATGAGATGCACCCGTCAAACTTTCCGGGGAGCGCGCTTGGATTCGGACGTGGCGGCGTAGCGGTCTCCCTCGGAGGTCTCCTATCTCGAATAGTGTTGGGGGGAGGCTCCCCCAAGCTAGCATTTGCCCCGGTCAACGGCTTAGCCGGCGATGCCGATTTCCGTACCGGCGGAGCTTTCTTTGGAGACTTTGATTTCGAGAGCTTGCAGAGCTCTCGAATCCTTGCGACATCAGCGTCGCCTTCATCTTCATCAGTGGAGAAGTCTGGGGAATCATCATTATTGTCCTCATGGCCTAAATCCGGGCTTTCATCCAATTCTTCATCAAAAAGGGCACCGATTGAGTGAGGGATCGCCTCCTCTATCACCTCATCAAGGAGGTCCGAGAGATCATGCGACCGCTCTTTAAGCAAATATACTCTATTGATTTCGCCCGTAGGGATCCCCTCGGAATAGTGTTTTAGCCTTTGCCCATTTACTTTGAATGTGGTGCCTTCCTTGCTTTCCAGCTCGAAAGCTCCTCCCGGTTGTATGTGCTTGATGGTGAAAGGTCCCGACCAACGTGACCTCAACTTACCGGGAAATAGTCGGAGTCGGGAGTTGTAGAGCAAGACCTTGTCTCCCACCTTGAAGTCCGTGACAGTTATGCGGGCATCGTGGAAAATCTTGGTCCTTTCCTTGTAAATCCTCGAGCTCTCATAGGCGTCTCTCCTTATTTCATCAAGTTCGTTGATGTCCAAGAGTCGCCTCACCGCCGCACTCTTATAATCGTAGTTAAAAGTCTTAATGGCCCAATATGCACGGTGTTCCAACTCTACCGGCAAGTGGCAAGCCTTCCCGTAAACTAGGCGGAACGGTGTGGTACCGATGGGGGTGCGAAAAGCCGTACGATAGGCCCATAGAGCATCGTTTAACTTCATTGACCAATCCTTTCTAGACCGATCTACGGTTTTCTCGAGAATTTGCTTGATTTCTCTATTTGAGACTTCTACTTGGCCGCTTGTCTGGGGGTGATAAGCCATTCCAACCCTATGATTTACCCCGTACTTTTTTAGCATTGCTTCAAACTTGTTCTCTATGAAGTGGCTTCCCCCGTCGCTTATCAAGGTACGCGGCACTCCAAAGCGCGGAAAGATATTTTGCTTGAAGAATTTGGAGACGACCCTCGCATCATTAGTAGGGGTGGCAATAGCTTCCACCCATTTGGAGACATAGTCAACGGCCAATAGGATGTACTTGTTGCCATTGCTCGACGGAAAAGGCCCCATGAAGTCTACTCCCCAACAATCAAAAAGCTCAATCTCCTGGATGGGTCTCATCGGCATCTCATTGCGCTTGGAGATATTCCCGGTCCGTTGACATCTATCGCAACCCTTCACAAAAGTGTGAGTGTCTTTAAACATTGTGGGCCAGAAGAATCCGCTCTGCAAGATCTTAGCGGTAGTTTTAGAGGCGGCATGATGTCCCCCGCATGGTAGACCGTGGCAATGCAAAATGATAGACGTTGCCTCCTCCTTAGGAATACACCTACGAATGACATTATCTTTGCATATCTTGAAAAGGTAAGGATCTTCCCAAAAATAGCTACGGACCTCATGCATAAATCTCCTCTTTTGTTGCGTGGACATCCCATGCGGTTTGATTCCGCACGCCAAGTAGTTGACGAAGTCCGCATACCAAGGTACTTCCTCGGCCCTTACCGCATATAGCCTCTCATCAACGAATGTGTCGTCAATAGGTAAGCTCTCATCCTCCTTATCGCGAATGAGCCTGGATAAATGATCTGCCACGACATTGTCTGTACCCTTCTTATCTCTGATCTCTAGGTCGAATTCTTGCAACAAGAGTATCCACCTAATCAACCGGGGTTTGGCCTCCTTCTTGTTTAAAAGATACTTCAATGCTGCATGGTCGGTGTGGACAATCACCTTGGAACCGAGGAGGTAGGAGCGAAACTTCTCTATGGAATAGACGACCGCTAGAAGCTCCTTTTCGGTAGTTGTGTAGTTTTTCTGCGCGTCATCCAATGTCTTGCTTGCGTAGTATATCGCATGAAGCTTCCTATCTTTCCTTTGTCCCAATACCGCTCCAATGGCTTGGTCGCTAGCATCGCACATTAGCTCGAAAGGGAGGCTCCAATCCGGCGGTTGGATGATGGGCGCTGAGACTAGCGCTTCCTTCAAGGTGTTGAAAGCTTGCAAGCATTCTCCTGAAAAGTCAAAAGGAACATCTTTAGCGAGTAAGGAAGTAAGTGGTCGGGCAATCGAGGCGAAATCCTTAATGAAGCGGCGGTAAAACCCCGCGTGGCCAAGGAAGCCTCTAATGCCCTTGACATTAATAGGAGGAGGAAGTTTTTCGATTACCTCAATCTTAGCTTTATCAACCTCGATTCCTCTTGAGGAAACAAGGTGTCCGAGAACTATACCTTCCGTGACCATGAAGTGGCACTTCTCCCAATTGAGAGTGAGATTGTTTTGTTGGCATCTTTTTAGGACTTTAGTGAGATTTTCCAAGCAAGAGTCAAACTCACTTCCATAAACCGAGAAATCATCCATAAAAACTTCCATAATATTTTCAATATAATCGGAAAATATGGATGTCATACATCTTTGAAACGTGGCGGGAGCATTACAAAGGCCGAACGGCATCCTTCGGTATGCGTAGGTGCCATAGGGACAAGTGAAAGTTGTCTTTTCTTGGTCATCTTCGTGCAAAGGGATTTGGAAGAAACCCGAATACCCGTCTAGATAGCAAAAGTATTTATGGTTCGCGAGGCGTTCAAGCATTTGATCGATGAATGGCAATGTGTAATGATCCTTTCGGGTAGCTTTATTGAGTCTCCTATAGTCAATGCACATTCGCCATCCCGTGACAGTGCGCGTGGAATTGGCTCACCTTTGTCATTTTTTATGACAGTCATCCCTCCTTTCTTGGGGACAACGTGGACGGGGCTAACCCATCTACTGTCAGAGATAGGATAAATTATACCGGCTTCAAGCAATTTTAGGATTTCCTTTTTAACCACCTCCTTCATGTTCGGGTTCAACCGCCTTTGAGGCTCTATGGAGGTGGCTTCGGTATCCTCCAAATGGATCCGATGCGTGCAAAGCCTAGGGCTTATTCCCTTTAGATCGGAAATAGTGTATCCCAAGACACCTTTGTGGCTCCTAAGGACGTCTAGGAGTTTTTCAAGTTGATCTTGTGTGAGGTGGGAATTTACTATCACCGGAAAAGTCAATTTATTACCCAAAAAGGCATACCTTAGATTCGGCGGTAATTGTTTAAGCTCTACCTGAGGTGGCGCTGCTTCTTCCACCTTTTCAGCTCTCATGAATTCGGCTTCTTCCTTGTCATCCGGGTTTAGCTCATTTTCAGATGGCATGCTTTCATGTGACAAGTCGGACTCGCTGCTTAGTGAGGATGAGGCATCGAAGTAGGCGCCCTCTGATTCAGTGCTAGCATCGCCAAAACCTTCGCTCTGCTCCAGTTCGTACCTGGAATCAAGAAACACATCAGACGATTCATAAAAACAAGAGTGAGCGTCATAAAGTGTAACATCCTGAATGTCGGTTTGCTCGAAGGGTTCTTCGGGAGCATAGTGCTCTTCGACATTTGCTCTATTGTCTTCGAAATGCAATTTGTCATCGACCACGTCAACTCTGACATTGCCTCCGATGGTCCCTTCCGGGGAGATTTGGTCCATCACAAAGCTAGCAAATAGTTGTTCGTCGGGGTCCGTGATATTGATAGCAAATGCTCCGGTAGTGTGGACCTCGTCGACAAGCTCCTTAAGGAGGCCTGTAAAGGTGTCATAGTCTTCCCGACTGAGTTCTATTGTTGGCGTTGCATCCCCCATTCTCCCTGTTAAGATCTTATGCAAAATGCGGGGAGAATGTGCAAATAGGGCTACGAATGAAGTTAGGATAAGATGGAGAGGGAAGTAAAGGAAGAGAGTAAGAAGAAATAACCGGGTGGTCGGTGCTGAGCACCGACTAAAAATGTCCCCGGCAACGGCGCCAAAAACTTGATCGCGCCCCGGCGTACACGTCCCGGAGCGACGGTTGTAGTTTTACCGCAAGCGCACGGTATAGCGGCGAGCGGGTATCGAACACTGGGAGGACGAATGACCGTGCTTGCTCCTAATCACCCTGGCTATTTAGAGGGATAATTGCCTTGGGCGATCCTATCACAATCGTCAGACAAAAGTGCGAAATATCAAATCAAATAGAGAACGCCTAGGGAATGGGGAATCCCCACTACTCACCGTATTTCACAATTGTGGTTCGCCGGTATCGAAATCGCTAGGATGAGAATTTGGATGAACTAGTTGCAACTAAATGTGAAACCAAGCTCACGCTCTCGCGCTGTTGCCGGTCTATAGCTATCCTAGGTTTGGGTCCAATCTCTTGCAAACCCTAGCCTAGGGAAGCTAACATTGGGATCAACATCATCGTCCAATTGCGCACCGAGTCCAATCTCTTGCAAACTCGGTCCACAATCTAAATTAGGATAGTTCCTACCCGTCCAATCTCTTGCAAACGGGTATCGGCGTGGAATTGCAACCGGAGATCCTAGCATCGGTCCAATTTCTTGCAAACCGATACTTCGAAAATCCGACTCCAACCCAATTCGGATTTCTAGGGCTTCCTATCGAATTGGGATCCAATCTCTTGCAAATCCCAATTGATGTGAATACCTAGCTATCCGTAGTAATTCGATCCCAATCTAATCCCTAATAACAATCCTAGCTCAATTTCTACCGGTTCAACACAAATACGAAATTGGGCTTGTAGGGTTCATCCCCACGCCCCAAGACGTGGAGACTACTCACTAATCATAGCAATAGCACAATAATTGGCAATGAAATAGACAATGGAATTCATCACAACAATGATATAAACAATAAAAATAGAGTTTTTGTGGAAGAGAAGTGCAAACCAATGTAAATCTTCAATCAACCCAATAAAAATCCAAGTTTTTCTCTTCACCAATCACAATTAATAAAGCTAAAAAGTAGACTCAAAAAGCTGCAAAAAATCTGAGAGGAGGCTCCCAAAACTAGGGTAAAAACAGAGCTTAAATAGCCCCAAAAATCGTCTAAAAATCCTGACCAAAACGCCACTGCACAGCCTGTTTTCCGCAAATTTCGCTACAGGCAGCGCATCGCACTCGGCCGAGTGACAAAAGTCGCTCGGCCGAGTGAAAACCCTGTCAATTTCCAGTAAGTCGTGGGCTTCAGGGGTCTTCAGTTCGGGGGCGGCTCGGCCGAGTGAGTTGTCGTCACTCGGCCGATGGCTTCACTTCACTCGGGCGGACGGGATTTGCCACTCGGCCGAGTGGGTCTTCTGAAGCTCAGAGGCCGAAAAACAGTAACTTCGGTCTTTTTGAGAGCCTTCGTCTGGGCGCCACTCGGGCGGACGTGGTATCGTCACTCGGCCGAGTGGGTCTTCTGTGCTCGGCCGAGTGCACAGGTAACTTGTGTCTGAATTGGTCGGCCGAGCAGTGTCTCGCTGGTCGGCCGAGTGGCTCCTCCACTCGGCCGAGTGGGACACAAAAAATGCCCAAACTGGTCGTTTTGGCCTCCTCGTCGCTCCGGCGACGTCCATTCTTCTTCCGCTCCTCTCCAACAGCAAAATACCCCTTGGGGAGGTCGTCGGTGGCCGTCTAGATTACACGCATCTCGAGATCACTCCTAATCGTGCCAAATCACCTGAAATGCGACAAAAACAACAAATCGTGAAAAGCATCGCAATATCGTCGATATATCGTGAAAAACATGATTTGGGCGATCAAAATGGCATGCAAACATGCGGGAAAAGGGTGTAAAATAAGGAGTGATCAACAGGCAACTGGGATTGCATAAGCAATGGACGTGCAATCTATTGGAGTCTCTTTATAAGAGCCTCAACTAATCCGTTTTGGGTGTGAACATGTGCTACCGGATGTTCAACTTCAATACCCGTTGCCCGGCAATAGTCTTCGAAGACTTGTGAAGTAAATTCTCCCGCATTATCGAGACGTAGTTTCTTGATATGGTTATCGGGGAAATGAGCATGCAACCTTATTATTTGTGCCAATAGCTTTGGAAAAGCTAGGTTGCGGGTGGACAAGAGGCACACATAAGACCATTTGGTTGATGCATCAATCAGTACCATGAAGTACCGAAATGGGCCACTTGCGCGGTGAATAGGCCCGCAAATGTCACCATGAATTCTCTGAAGGAAGCCAGGAGACTCTAATCCCACTTTCAGGAGGGATGGTCTCGTTATTAGTTTTCCCTTAAAACAAGGGAGACATGGAAATTCACCCTTTTGAAGAATCTTCAGGTTCTTCAATTTGTGTCCACGGGATTCAGTGATGATGAGGCGCATCATTGCTGTTCCAGGGTGACCAAGTCTATTGTGCCAGAGTTGGAATTCTGGTATTGATTGGCACATCTAGGGGTGGCAAAATTGACCCGACCCGACCCGACCCGACCCGAACCCGGCCTCTTGGGTCGGGTATGGGTAGGGGCCAATCCGGGTCGGGTCGAATTCGGGTCAACCCGACCGACCCGGATAAAAATCCGGGTCGGGTACGGGTTTGACCCCTCGACCCGGTTGACCCGAATTCGACCCGTATTTTCACTCTTTTCACACCAACCCGACCCGGACCCGACCCGAACCCGACCCGAATCCGACCTTTTTTGAAAAATAATCACTATTTCACACCAAACCCGACCCGAACCCGACCCGTACCCGACCCGTACCCGACCCGTAAGACAAACCGGGTCGGGTACGGGTCACCCGGGTTACGACCGGGTCGGGTTCGGGTATCCGAACCCTGACCCGAATTTAATTCGGGTCGGGTTCGGGTTTACCCTTATTCGGGTCGGGTCAAACCTGACCCGACCCGAACCCGACCCGACCCGCCCGTTTGCCACCCCTAGGCACATCTGGTGCTCAGTCATATTGGCTTCTATTGGTTGAATGTATGTTTGGTAGAGACCCGACGGGAGTCCCTTGAATCGTTCGCAGATGATCTTCCGGTCATCTTTCTGACGAGTTACATACAGATATTCAACCGTATTTTCATCTCTGGTTTCTAAGTGATATCCGTTTAAACGGAAATCCTTGAAACTTACGAGATTCCTATTTGATTTAGGAGAGAATAATGCATTTTTTATTTGAAGTCTTGTGTTATTTGGGAGCAATATAATTGCTTCACCAGATCCTTCGATTATTTGGGACAGTCCTGAAATTGTGATAACAGGACCGTCATATTTATTTACGCTATTAAAATAGCAATGATCGCGAAGGATTGTGTGCGTTGAGGCACTGTCCACTAGGCACTCAGACATCATCTATATAAGCAAAAACGAAATTTTATTTGAGCGAAAATGTAAACATTCATTCGAAAATAAAAGTTCGTACTTAAGCAAATAAAAGATGAAGATACATTTAATTCTAAAAAGCATAGATAAACGATGGTGCTCAATCGAGAAGGTCGTCGTTCTCGAAGTCTTTTGCAGTAAACATTGTTGGCGGCTGAACAGCCGCCAAGTTTGTTTCAGGTAGAGACTTCTGGCTCGCCTGGTATAGATCCTGGAGGTGGCGAGGAGTGCGGAAGTTTCTGGACCAATGGCCAGTCATGCCGCATCTATGGCATTTATCCTCCCAGTTCTTCTTTGGAAGTGACACTTGCTCGGTGTTATTTCGCTTCCAAGTGAAATTTCTTTTTCCCTTATTGTTTTTGTTTGTCTGGGGAGCTGCACCTCTTGGTTGCTTCATTATAGCTTTCCCTTTAGTGTTTTTAGCCTTCCTCTTGTTTTTCCACTTCTGGGGAGAAACGTGGTGGGCTTCAGGGATAGGGGCAGTGCCAACTGGACGTAAGTTATGAGTTGCAAGCAGTAAGTCTCGATTCTGCTCTGCCCTAAGTAGGCATGAGATCAGATCGAAAAATTTCGTGAAATTACGTTCACGATACTGCTGCATGAGGATTGCATCTTTCTCGTGAAACGAGGTAAATGTCTTTTCCAACATGCGCTGTTCTGTCACTTCTTCACCGCACAACTTCAGGCGTGAGGTGATGTTATGAAGTGCAGAATTGTACTCAGCGACGGACTTATAGTCCTGAAGTCTGAGGTTTTCCCACTCATAACTGGCACGCGGTAATATAACATCAATTTGATGTTTATACCGAGCTTCCAGCGCTGTCCACAGGTCCTTTGGATCCTCAACCGTTAAGTATTCGGCCTTTAAGGTCCGATCGATATGTTTCCTAATGTAGATTATGGCTTTCGCCTTATCTACATCGGATACAGTGGTTGTAGGGCTGCTGCTAGTTGTAGCAGAAGCTTCGGCCGCTGCGGGGGCCGAGGGAGGAGCCAAAATGGACCCAAGGAGGGCCATCGAACTTAAGTGGAACTTCAGGTCCACTCGCCAACTCAGGTAATTTGTCCCTGCAGAGTCAAGTACTTCGAAATCGACGCTTGCCAATTTTGCCATTTTATCTACGCAGTTTAAAATGAGCATGAATTAATTAAAATTCAAAAATTCATGCATAAAGAAATAAACAAGTAAAAATGCGGGGATCGGCCAGATACCCAAAATAGTACACAGTACAAAGTTCGTTTAAAGTCCATAATAGAAAAAATAATAATAATACAACTTTGGAAACCCAAACTGAACTGGGTCCCTATATCTCCGTCTTCATATGCTGTTGCATCGAGCTTTGGCTTACACAGTCATGAATCGACTCCTTGCGGTCCAGCGGACGCGGCCAGGGAATTGACTAAGCCAGGACCACTTGTTACCCAGTCAAGCTAGGTTGGTCCAGCAAACTTAGCCAAGCACATTGACCGACATCATGATCCATTGAAGGAGTTTTCATCAATTCTATGTGCTGTTGCATCGAGCTTTGGCTTTAAAATACAAATTTCCTCACTTACAAATTCTCTCAAAAGAAAATAAAAGTGCAAGGAAAGTAAATAGGTATACAATGGCCGATCCCGAAAAACACATTTTTACTGATTTAAACATCCACGCAGTTCTAAATATGCTACGGGCATAAAAGTAAACAACCACGCATATATCTCAAGCAAAACATATGGTAAGGGAAACTAGAAAATATAAATATCTTGTAGACCACGTGGAAACGTCATACACCGTTAGGTTAGTTGACTAACGGCAGAGCGGTCTCAGGATCTTTAAGATAATTATATTTTGAAAAATAGAGTCCTAGTAAACCATAGATTATAATATGCAAGAGGGATGTTTAAAACAATTTTTCAACATGGAATATATAAATTATTTTTGATTTTACTTAGGGGAGAGTCCCGTTAAGGAATTGGCATAAGGCCAATATAAAAATATATACCGTTAGCTAATAGGGGCTGCAGGCCCAATTAAAATATTTGATAGTCACAAATGGGCATCTCTCACTGACATATCGATCGGTTCGAGCTCTACATACTCATCTTTGACATGCTAACTCCAAAATTCTGGCACATACGTCACCACTTAAAGCAGATCGGGTATATGTGATATGTAATTCTTTGGATCAGTATGGATTTTAGGTTAACTTGATTAAATTCAGATTGGGTTGTGGTACACCCTTCAAGGGGATGAGTCAACCCTCACCCGACCTGACCCATTGTGATCATTCTTGTATATATTATATATATAATCACTGTCTTTTTTTTTACTTGATTGGAAATGCATGAAACATGTCTATCCACTGTAAGAAAGATTTATGTAAATCAGTAAATTTTATTTCGTCTATTGAGATCACATATATTCCTTTCTAGTGGTAACTGTGGAACAACTTCCTTATGTTACAACCTGAACCAATGTTTCAATATAAGAAGAATTCATGAAAAAGAACATAGAAATGCTTTTTGGTTATTCATATATCTGAATGTTGCCTTTGCTTCATATGTTTAGGTGCTCAATTTCTCTGGGTAACTAAAGATTTTTCTTCTAATGCTACTGTAAAAAATTATTTGTAATGACACTATTGATATCAAATTCAAGAATGAGTGCCTAGTGCCCCTATGATGACCATGTTCCAAGAAATGCCAGTATCTTTATCAAAAATTTTGATATTAAACAAAATAGTGCAGATTTATACAAGCCTCTAAAAAGAAGCATTGTAAAATCATAGTTTACTATATTTTGTAGGTATCTACGTGATCGAAAAGAAATTACCTCTAGATCAAAGATCTAGGGAAGATCGTGAGAATAAAAATCTGTAGATAGTTCTGCTCCCGATACGCTCCAAAGAAAAATTTCCGCAAAGCTTCGCCGCAACAATAGATTCCTTTGCGCGTACGGGTTTAATTTTTGAGGGGAGACGGGATGAAAAGCTCAAAGAATTTTAGAGCAAACGAGCTGATAACGTGTTATATGATAATGAACTCAAGAGAGAGAGAGAGAGAATTTCATTGCTAAGAATAAGTCACCATAGCTAAGAGCCATGGTGCTCTATTTATATATCTCATAGTGGGGAGGCCAAAAGCCTCTAGGAGACCAAGGGTCCCCATTACTCTAAGTAATGGGGGCCTAATGAATGGGTAATGAAGGAGGGGAGGCCAAAGGCCTCCCTCATTCATAACAAGAACTAATTTTTTTGAGGGAACTAAATTCTTAGGGGAAAGTAAATTTTTGTGGAACTAAAATTTTTATGGGAACTAATAACAATTATTGTGCTTTAATTTTAGGGGAACTAAGATTTTGAGGGGGGATATCTTAAATGAACCATGCCCTACGTTCACGGGTTATGACTAGTGTGTGTATATAAATATATATGTATGTAAGCATGTATATTATGAAATGTTTTTTAAAAAATTAACGTACTTTCAATACATGTTGACGATGCATTTAGCTGTAACAAAATGTACAATCTATTAACAATGGAACGAGTAAAATCATTTGATCATTACTAAAATAATATTTACTTAACATGACCTTTCATTACTAATCGGTTACTTTAAATCATGTAGATTATAATGTAGTTCGTAGATTATCTATATGAATGTTGCATAGTGTGATGTTATGACGTCTTATTAAAAGAGACTATATATGAACACTTTCCCATATATATGAGATAAGAATAATAAGATGCATTATTACATGAAATAAAGGAGATAGTAGGGTATTGTGTTTTAGATAGGTTACAACTATTATTGTTAAGTTAACATCTAAATATAAGGAATAAAAAATAAAAAAGTCAGTAGCTACTATTTATTAAAAAAATTGATGTTAAATGCTCCTTCAATCTTTCCAAAACTAAAATCTGACGAAGTATTTCCATGTGAATATGTAACTTTCTTACCTTTTGAAAAAGCCCTGTTTTAAAGGAAGTGAATTATGGAGACATGCATATTACTATTATCTAAATGAAAATACCCTTACATTGTAAAAACATATTAATATAGGTATTATGCGTAAAACTCTCAACTAAAACTTTACTATTTTTTCTAAAATAGCAACATTATCTGGTTTCATTCTCTTCCAGCTAATAACATTGTCATCATTAATGTGTGCTCTCAAGCCAGCGATGCGAATAGAAAATATATAAAGACAAACATTTATCTTGTCTTTCTCATCATTTTGCTTTCATTCTTATTTTCTTCCTCTTCTTTTTCAATTAATTAAAGAGAAGAGAAGAAATCAGCCAAAATGGATCACCAGAACCCCTCCATACTCTTTAACGTTGCTCAAAAATACTTTCCAAGTAAACCTGATAGTGGACCTTGTAGTAACTTCAATGCTGCATATATCTTTTGTACCATCGTCACTATATTATTACTTATAACTCTCTCCCACTTTCTGCACTTGGTCCTAAAACACTATGGACAACCAAGAATTATCTCCCAGATGCTTGTAAGAATTCATTCCATGTTTCCAAGCTTTATTAAAACTATCTTGTAAAATAATAATTTACAAATTTATAACCTCTTTTCCATGCCATTACTTGCAGGCAGGATTCTTCCTTGGCCCGAGCATCCTTGGACATATTAACTTATTAAATGAGGATAAGACACAGCTTGAATATATTGCATCAACTGCCAGTATCTTTTTCATGTTCTTAGCTGGTCTTGAAATCGACATCTCCAACCTCCGACACACGATTCGTGCTGCATCTGCTGTTGTTGTTGGTAATGTAATAGGATACATGCTAATCAGCATTTTGGTTAGCTTTATCCTCTACCAATTTGCAAGCAAAACCAATAATAAACTTGCATTCTTCATAGCCATCTTCCTCATGCTTTTCAACACATCATCCACAACCCTTATTCGACTCATTAATGAGCTCAAGCTCACTATGACCATAACGGGAAGGGTGGTCATCTCAGTAGCTCTCATCACAGATGTATTGTGCCTATTCATTATAGGATTTCTTGGCTTTATCGGTATTGAGAAGAACAAAAAGGAAAGTTGGCATGACAGACTTGTTTCAGGAATATTCGGTATTATGATGTGGGCCATAATTTCATTTGTAATAAGACGCATTGTCAAGCGAGTGAACAAACAAAATGGGCACACGCATGTTGTCGGAATTGAAGTTGTGTTCTACTTGCTATTACTTGTGTTTGCGATGTCACTGGTTACATCTTTTCTAAGCTATGATCCCATGATAGGTGCTTTCATTTTTGGGTTGGTAATTCCAAAGGATGGCCCAACATCAAGGACACTTATAGAGCAGCTCTCACAAATTGTCTACAACCTCATACTGCCTATATATTTTGGAGTTGCAGCACTTAAAGTGGATATCAACATGTTGAAATTCAAGGAAGTGCTCATTGTGACAACTACAATGGTAATCTTTGGCATGCTCGGGAAGATTGGTGGCATAATTGCTGGAGCTAAGTACCGTGGCATGACAATGCATGAGGGGATGGTTCTTTCCTTTTTATTGAATGTTAGAGGACATGTTAGTCTCATTATCATTAGTTCGGGCTTGAAGTATGGGGTGAGTACTCATTTTAATTCCTCCCAATCTAACTAATTGACACATGGAATTTTATTTTGATAAGAAAAATGAATATTATATGCCCCTACTAAAGCTAATATAATTAGTACTTATTGCATTGATTCCCAACCATTGAAGAATTAGTTAGGGATATCACATTGGTCATACTCTTATGTTAAATATTTTATCAATATTATGTTTTCCAGAAAATGCATTAGCATGAATGAACGTTTGGGCATGTACATATTAAATATTTGTTGACTTTCTTGCAATGCAGATTTGGAATCACAGTATCTACATGGCCCTCCTTATATCTTTGTTCTTGAATAGCATTATAGCATGCCATGCCATAACCTACATTGTGCAACAAAGGCGAGGAACTATTCAATACACCTTTAGAAGCCTTGAATGCTTCGATGAGAGTGAGCTTCGCATGATAGCTTGCGTCCACTCTCCTAGTGACCTCCCTATAATCCTTGATCTTATTGAGATCTCTAATGGCTCCACTGATTCCCATCTTGTCCCTTATATTCTTCATCTTATAGAGCTCAAAGGAACTGCCACCAGCACCATGCTCTACCACCAGCTTCAAGATAGTGATGTTTACAATGATATGGGTAACAGTCAGTCACACCAAGTTAGTGCTATGATCGACATATTTGTTCGACAGACTAGCATTAATCTTCGCCGACTCAATGGCATCTCCTACTTTAATAGCATGTATAAGGACTTACAAAATGGTGTGCAAGACATACATGCATCCTTAGCCATCATCCCTTTTCATCGAAAGCAAAGGTTTGATGGGAAAATGGGGATAGGAAAGGAGGATGTCAGGAAATTCAATATTAATGTGCTACATCATGTGCCATGCTCTGTTGGTATTTTAGTTGATCGTGGGATGGACAAGAGATTGGGAGGTTCACTTTGTAATAAGATAAGCTTATCATTATCTTCGAAAGATGAGATGAAGCTTAATGTGGTGGTTCTATTTCTTGGAGGCCCAGATGATCGAGAGGCAGCAGCTTATGCTGGGAGACTTACACTGAACTCTTGTGTCAACCTTACGATGGTGAGGTTTCTACCAACACTTAAAGTAGGTGACGGAGTCCATCGTTTCACAAATAATATCTCTAGTACAAGCACGTGTGTGGCAATGGAGATAAAAAAAGAAGATGTTGATGGGACTTTCATGTCAAATTTCTATAACAGGTGAGAAAGATTTTGGCTTTCTTCATTACTTTAGCACAAATGATGCCCATATTGCAAAAGATTAGTTATTTATAAATGTGCTTGATGCAGACAACTATAATAATGATAATAAATCTAAAACATATAAAAGTTCACATTATTAAGCAAAAGCAGTTGTCTTTAAATATAGAATTTTTTATAGATATAAGGCATAATCAATCACATGATTTTCCATTTAACTTGATTAATCCTGAGTGTTGTAATTGCAGATTTGTAGTAAAAGGGATTGTAACTTATGTTGAGACGATGGTTCAAAATTCGACAGAGCTGATTGTATCATTATCATCTATGAAAGAAATGTACTCATTATACATTATGGGGAGGCAAATACAAGGACCGGCAGCACAGCTAATCGAAGGGATGAGCAATTGGACAGAGTATCCCGAGCTAGGATCAATCGGAGATCTTCTTGCTTCATCAGATTTTATGAATGATGGATCAGTGTTGGTTATCCAGCAATGTAAAGAAACTATTAATACAATAGGCTAAATGCCTCGCAAAATGATTCAAGCTTATATAATTATTTTTACATTCTCAAATCATTCGATAATAATGCAATGACAAAGTAACATCGATGTACTAGAATAAATTCTAAATTTGTTTTTGACATCAAACTGGAAGATCTACAATTTCCCTTAACTATGTCTACGGGTTGAGTGTCGTTTATGAATGCATTTTTGTGATATAAGCATATCTAGACAGTGTCCTTTTTACCTAAGAATTTTTTTGTGCAAATTCAATAAATGATGATGCGTAACTTTGAGGAAAGACACTCAAGTACCTCCTAAGTTGATGCATTATTCTCTTCATGGAAATGGGGGAGAAGGAAATGGGGGAGAAGGAAATGGGGGAGTTCTGAGAACCTAAACTCACTATTGTATGAGTTAAAAGGCATTTTTGCCCATCAAGTCAACTGGAGCATGAAGAAATGTGTTGCAAATAAAAAAACATTCATCTTTTAGGATGCAAGTGATACATCAAGACATGAACAGACTCCAGTTACATTGTTTATCCAATCAAAAAATATTATGTTCGGAAGATATACACTTCATGTTAAGTCTTCTTTGTCACAATGTGAGGAATGAATGCATTTATATATTACCACTAAAGATCCACGACAGAATAAATACTTCTTCTTTTTTCTAAACATAGTAAGGTCCATAAGTTATGAATCTTCGAACCATAACAAGTAGCACCAAAGTTTGATGCTATCATTTGTATCTCAAGGGCATTTACAAATATGAGGACATTAACAAATACATACACATACGCAATGTAAATGGGGGAGAAGGAAATGGGGGAGTTCTGAGAACCTAAACTCACTATTGTATGAGTTAAAAGGCATTTTTGCCCATCAAGTCAACTGGAGCATGAAGAAATGTGTTGCAAATAAAAAAACATTCATCGTTTAGGATGCAAGTGATACATCAAGACATGAACAGACTCCAGTTACATTGTTTATCCAATAAAAAAATATTATGTTCGGAAGATATACACTTCATGTTAAGTCTTCTTTGTCACAATGTGAGGAATGAATGCATTTATATATTACCACTAAAAATCCACGACAGAATAAATACTTCTTCTTTTTTCTAAACATAGTAAGGTCCATAAGTTATGAATCTCCGAACCATAACAAGTAGCACCAAAGTTTGATGCTATCATTTGTATCTTAAGGGCATTTACAAATATGAGGACATTAACAAATACATACACATACACCCGTCCTTAAGCGCTGCCTTTTTTACACGAATTAATAAAAACAGATGCTCCAATTGTATATGTTAACATCAATATTTGTAATTTTCTCGATTGTTCCCTCTTCTCTTTAGCACAATCAGGTATCCAGCATTACCTCTCCTAGCTCATCCATGTCACCATTTAGCATTGCTTCCCTTCAGTATATATACATAGAGAGGTTTTTCGCTGCGAAAAAATTAACCTAACCAAAAAAAAGATCCATGTGTCAGTTATCAGGTATACCTACTAGTGTATCACATAACCGTACCAGATGTTTAAACCAACAAAGCAATATAACAACACAAAGCAATATAACATTTAATTCCACCTAGATATCAAAGCAATATAACATTTTTAGTGCCACCTAGATAGCGAAGCAATATAACATCCTATACAATCATCTTTTGCATATATAATTTTGAAGAACAAAGTGTGGATGATGCATGCTTTGAATAATTATCAAAGTATGGATGATACACGCTTTAGAAACTTCCAAACACCCACAACCTGCAACAACATTAGTAAAAAAATTTTGCTTGTAACATCAGTAAAAGTAATAACATCCTATGCAATCATTCAACCTCGGTCTATATTCATATAATTTAAGATCTGAATTGGCCGAAAAAAATATTTTTTCAATAAATTTAACTATCTAAATATTTTATAATAATATATTTCTATAAATAGATTGGTATTGTTTCAATGATAAAATTATAATTATTGTTGTTCGTTCAAAATTATTGGATCCAAGATTTAGGGGGTGTTATGAATAGGCCCATTGGGCTAATTGGGTATCCAACCCACTATTGAAAGCTATAAATACAAGGGTAGGGGGCTCTTAACCCTCTACACCTATTCTCCATATATTTCTCTTCATAACACGTTATCAGCACGATCACGCTCGTTGGAGGAGACGACGGCTCGCGGGGAAGGAGATCCATCAATCGCTCAGATTCAAGAAGATCGTAATCTTCTCAACGGGGAGCGAAAATGGCATCCTTCACCAACCGTCGCCTAGATTCCTCGTCGAATCTAGAGGTAAAAATCAAAACTTTTTAGATCTAAACTTGCTTTTCTCATTAGATCTGCATGTTTTAAGGATCAAAAAGTTTATAAACACGGTAAAATTCAATTTTTTATTAGATCTGCATGCCTAAAACAATAAAAATATGTTTTTAGCGATTTAAATAGTTGAAAAATCTGTTTTGTAATCCCCCGCCTTTGATCCAAAAAAATCCGCACGCCCGTAGGGCGGAACGGCGGCGCCTCCGTAGCGTCGCTGGCGGAAATCGTACGCCGCGGCCTCAGGCCGCGGCGGCCGCAGCCTGAAGCCGCGGCCAGCAGCCGTGGCACTGCGCCGCGGCCTCAGGCCGCGGCCAACTGCCGCGGCCTGAAGCCGCGACGGCCGAGGCCGCGGCCAGCAGCCGCGGCCCGTCGCCGCCACGGCGGCCGCGTTCTACGCGGCCAGCCGTCGCGGCGACACGCCGCGGCCCCCCTAGGGTTTCCTGAAACCCTAACCCTAACGGGCCATTTTTCGGGGGAGGCCCAATATTAACCCTAATGGGTTGTTTTCATGGCCCAAAAGGCCAGAAAATTAGCCCATTCACATAAATTATTTTTCTTTTATTTATTTTTGGCCCTAAAAAGCCCAAAATAATTAAAAGAAATTTTAAAAGGGTTTTATAGCGGTAAAATAAAACATTAAAATATGGATCAAAAGGTAAAAGTTTTTCAAAAAAAAAGTTTTTTGCACGCCGCACACAAATTTAAATTATTTTTAAATGCCTGCGTTTTGATTATCTGCGTGGTTGTATGTCTCGAATATATTATCTGCGTGGATGTGCAATATTAGGCTATGTTTTTAGGGATCAGCCAGGTTTCCGACACCGTTTTAAATTCCTGCAATTTTTCTTTTTTTTTGAGAGAAATTTGTATGTGAGGATGAAAATGTAAAAAGAAGACCGAAGGACACCAAAAAGAAGCTGAAGGCGTTCGCAAAATGGAGATAGGGGCTTCTCTCTGAAGTTCCCGAGTTGTACTTTATTTTCATGCATTTATTTTTGATGTAACTTCGGACTGTACTTCTCTTTATTTTTTCGGTGTCGGCTGGCTGATACCCATAGTCCTAAGTCATTTTTCTGTTTCATTGTTTATGCATTAACTGCGTGGTTGTTAATTAGCTTAAATACCATGTTTAATGTCACAATGAAACTTCTTAACAGCATGCGTGAATGTTAATCTTTATTAATTAATTATTCACATTATCTGAAAAAAGGCATGTATGTTAAAATCACATTAATTCAATTCATGCTATGAAAATGTTTACATTACATGCGTGGATGTCTATCTTAGTCAGTTTTAATGATACATACTGTTTTTTCCTTTACATTGCTAGATCATTAAATGGCCAGACTCGCAAATGTCGACTTTTCGGTCCTGAAGGCCGATGGGTCAAACTACCTGAGTTGGCAGTTGGACCTGAAGTTCCATCTGCGCTCTCATGGTTTCAGTCTCACACAGACTGAAAAGGCAACAACAAGTACTGCCCCAGCAAACAAGGAGGCTTCAGTGGAAGCACCTCATACAGAGGAAGTTTCCGATATATTAAAGGCGAAAGCCATTATATATATCAGGAAACACTTAGACTCGACCTTAAAGGACGAGTACCTCACTGTAGAGGACCCTTACGAGCTGTGGGATGCACTCGAGGAGAGGTACAGACATCAGAGGGATGTCATACTCCCCCGTGCACAGTACGAGTGGACTCACCTCCGCATACAGGATTTCAAATCCGTAGCGGAGTATAACTCAGCTCTCTTCCGCATCACCTCACGCCTGAAGTTGTGTGGTGAACCAGTGACGGAGAAGATGTTGCGGGAAAAGTCGTTCACGTCTTTCCATGAAATGGACATGATCCTTATGCAACAATATAGAGAGAGGAAGTTCACAAAGTACTCTGACCTGCCTTCATGCCTGCTTATGGCTGAACAGAACAGAGACCTGTTGGTTGCCACCCACAACCTGCGCCCTCCTGTCTCCGCTCCATTGCCACCTCCTGCAGAGGCTCACTTCCAGTCTTCCCTGAAGAAGAAGACGGACAAAAAGGCAAAATTCCAGAAATGGAAAGAACAGAAGCAGCGGAAGAAGGCCACTCCCCCAGCTCCTCCTCAGAACCAGAAGTTCGTGGACAAGAAGCAGAAGAGGATTCCCAACAAAGGTGGCACTCCCAAGAAAGACTGGGAGGACAAGTACTCTAAATGCGGAATGACGGGCCACTGGTCCAGAATCTGCCGCACAGCAAAACACCTCCAGGACCTCTACCAGGCAAGCCTCAAGCCTCGAGCTGAGACAAACCTGATTGAGAGCGCAGCGTTGGCAGAGACCTCATGGACTCCTGAAGACTTCATGGGAGATGACACTCTCTAGATCTGGACCACTTCTATGCACTAGCAATGTATCTTCTATTTTTATGCATAGTATCTAGTTTTATTTCCATGTCAAAACAATATTTTGAGCATTTATTTTTATGAAAGTAGATCTTTTCTCTTCATTTATTGCTTGAATGTCTTTCCCCTTTTTTAGATATGGAACTTATCTGCCTAGTGGACAGTGCATCGACGCACTCGATCCTTCAAAACATAGACTACTTCAAGAGCGTAAGTAGCTATTCTGGCCCACTGAGAACAATCTCAGGACCAGCAAACATAATCGAAGGATCAGGGGAAGCAATTATATTGCTCCCCGGCAATACACAAATAACACTTAAAAATGCGTTATACTCCCCTAAATCTATCCGAAACCTCCTAAGCTTTAAAGACATCCGTTTAAACGGATATCACTTAGAGACGGTCGAGGAAGATAAAAGGGAATACTTGCTTGTAACGACTTCTTACAAATGGTTCAAAAACCATTGTGGAACGTTTCAAGGGACTCCCCTCGGGACTCTACCAAACAAGTATACAAACTTCAGAAACATCCATGGTGGAGCACCTGCAGTGCCCCCAAACACCAGAATTCCAACTCTGGCACAGTCGACTGGGACACCATGGTTCTGTTATGATGTACCGCATCATAAAGAACTCCAGGGGCATTGCCCTGAAGAACCTGACGATTCTTCAAAAAGGCAAATTCCCATGTCCACCCTGTTACAAGGGTAAACTGATCACGAGACCCTCACCACTGAAAGTGGATGTGGAGTCCCCCAGTTTTCTGGAAAGAATCCACGGAGACATTTGTCGGCCGATTCACCCATCAAGTGGCCCGTTCAGGTACTTTATGGTCCTGATAGACGCATCTACTAAGTGGTCACATGTGTGCCTACTGTCCACCCGTAACCTAGCATTATCTAAGCTTTTAGCTCAGATAATCAAGTTACGGGCCCACTTCCCCGACCACCAGATAACGAAACTTCGTCTGGACAATGCGGGGGAGTTTACGTCACAAGTCTTTCTAGACTATTGCCAAGCTCATGGAATTGAAGTCGAACATCCTGTAGCACATGTTCACACCCAAAATGGGTTAGCAGAATCTCTAATTAAGAGACTGCAATGGATCGCTCGTCCATTATTATTTCAATCCCAGATGCCAGTGAATGCGTGGGGTCATGCAATTTTGCATGCTGCATCTTTAATAAAATTAAGACCTTCTGGATGTCAGTCATCTTCTCCAATGCAACTAGCACTTGGAGCCCCACCAATTGTCTCACATTTGAGAATATTTGGTTGTGCAGTATTCGTCCCCATAGCACCACCACAAAGGACAAAGATGGGTCCACAACGTCGCCTAGGCATTTATGTTGGGTTTGACACCCCCTCCATAATTAGATTCCTAGAACCCCTTACGGGAGACGTCTTTAAGGCACGTCTAGAAGACTGTGAATTCGATGAAACATCATTTCCAAGACTAGGCTCACAGACAAAGAAGCCCGAAGCTTCAGAGAGTATCACTTGGGATACAAAGACTTTATGTCACTTTGATCCGCCAACAAGCCAGTGTGAGGAGGAGGTCCTGAAGATTCTCCACATCCAAAACACTGTCCATCTCTTGCCGGACAAATTTACTGACAACCAGAAGATTGTCAAATCACACGTCCCTGCTGCTAACACTCCAGCTAGGATTGACATACCGCAAAATGGATGCAATCCGCCTGCAGCAGAAATGGTTGGACCTCACAAAAAGAGAGGACGACCACCAGGATCCAAGGACCAAGTCCCTCGAAAGAGTAGGACCCTTGGCAATGGTAAACAAATACCACCACAGGATGCTAATATAAGCCCTGCTACCCCATCTCTCCCAAACTCTCATGAAGAGGAAAAACCGGGAGAAAATGAAGTATCGATACACTATGTACGAACTGGGGAGTATTGGGACAGAAAAATCACAACAATAGATGACACATTTACGTGTAATATTGCCATCAACGTCGCGTACTGCGACGATGATATTGAACCACGCTCTCTGACAGAATGTCAAAGCAGAGATGATTGGCCAAAGTGGAAAGCGGCAATAGGAGTGGAGTTGGATTCACTCACCAAACGCAAGGTCTTCGGACACATAGTCCAGACACCAAAAGGTGTAAAACCTGTGGGTTATAAATGGGTATTTGTTAGAAAACAAAATGAACAGAATGAGATCGTACTCTACAAAGCAAGGCTTGTAGCGCAGGGTTTTACCCAACGTCCTGGGGTGGATTTTGAAGCCACATACTCCCCGGTCATGGACGCGATCACCTTCCGATTCCTCATTGGCATAACATCACAAGAGGGTTTAGATATGCAACTCATGGACGTGGTTACTGCATACCTATATGGCAACCTAGACCGAGACATCTATATGAGATTGCCTGACGGTTATTCTTTGCCTGCAGCACTAAAAGAGAGAGAATGTGACATCTACTCAGTGAAACTGCAAAGATCATTATATGGTTTAAAACAATCCGGAAGGATGTGGTATAACAAACTGAGTGATTTCCTTGCACAGCAAGGATTTAAAAACGACCCAGTCTGTCCTTGCATCTTTATAAGAGCAAAGGCAACAGGATTTGTAATCATAGCCGTCTATGTGGACGACTTAAACCTCATCGGATCTCCCGAAGAGATCGCAAAGATTTCTAGAAGCCTGACAGAAACCTTCGAGATGAAAGACCTCAGAAAATCAAAATTCTGTTTAGGTCTTCAGATAGAGCATCTTAAAGATGGGATCCTGTTACACCAGTCAACTTACACATCGAACTTATTGAAAAAGTTTCAGATGGATAAGTGCCACCCCCTCAGCACTCCGATGGTCGTCAGATCATTGGATGTACACAAAGACCCCTTCCGGCCGCTGGAAGAGGGGGAGGAAGTACTAGGCCCCGAAGTGCCTTATTTAAGTGCTATCGGTGCACTCCTTTACCTGGCTAACTGCACTCGCCCTGACATAGCATTTACAGTAAACTTACTAGCCAGATATAGTGCTGCACCTACACAGTGGCACTGGGTCGGAGTTAAGCATCTTCTGCGCTACCTCCAAGGGTCCATAGACTTAGGTCTATTCTATAGGAAAGGGGCATCAACTGGTTTAGTTGGTTATGCTGATGCAGGTTACAGGGCCGATCCTCATACAGAGAAGTCTCAGACCGGATACATGTTCACATATGGCGGCACTACCATATCCTGGAGATCTGTGAAGCAGACCATGACGACAGTCTCATCCACTCACTCAGAGCTCCTAGCGATCTTCGAAGCAAGCAAGGAATGCTTCTGGCTATGCTCGGTGATCCAGCACATCCTCACCTCCACCGGCCTGACGACCGGCGTTCTTGCACCTACTACACTCCATGAAGACAATGCAGCATGTATAGCCCAGCTACAGGACGGCTACATCAAAGGTGACAAGACGAAGCATTTCTCCCTCAAGTTCTTCTGGACGCACGACCTTCAGAAGCAGAAGCAGATTGAGGTACAGAAGATCCAATCATGCAATAACTTGGCGGATTTGCTTACCAAATCCCTGCCTACTAGTATCTTTGAGAAACTTGTATATGGGATTGGGATGAGGAGAGTGAGTAAATGTAAACTGGGTCAGGATGAGAGAACTATGAACTCATAGATACATAGGAGACTGATGTATAGATTCATAGGAAATCTGCAAGCCTGAAGCTTGGTCAGATGAGGGGGAGTCAACTGCAGAGTTGTACTCTTTTTCCTTGGCTACATGTTTTTTCCCACTGGGTTTTCCGTAGTCAAGGTTTTGATGAGGCAACCTCGTTGACTCTGGATCCTGAAGTATCCACCCCTAGACACATCCCCAAAACAGGGGAAGTTATGGATTAACTGTCCTTTATTTAACAAGGCAGTTATCCTAACTCGGATCCTGAAGAATCCACCTCTTATTCAATGTTGGTTGGATAAGGGGAAGTGTTATGAATAGGCCCATTGGGCCAATTGGGTATCCAACCCACTATTGAAAGCTATAAATACAAGGGTAGGGGGCTCTTAACCCTCTACACCTATTCTCCCTATATTTCCCTTCATAACAGGGGGGATATTTTAAATTAATCTGGCCCTTAGAGCACAAGTTGAATCGAGTGAAAACTAAATTTTGGAGAGAACTAATTTTTTTGAGGGAACTAAATTCTCAGGGGAAAGTAAATTTTGGTGGAACTAAAATTTTTATGGGAACTAATAACAATTATTGTGCTTTAATTTTAGGGGAACTAAGATTTTGAGGGGGGATATCTTAAATGAACCGTGCCCTACGTGCACGGGTTATGACTAGTGTGTGTATATAAATATATATGTATGTAAGCATGTATATTATGAAATGTTTTTTAAAAAATTAACGTACTTTCAATACATGTTGACGATGCATTTAGCTGTAACAAAATGTACAATCTATTAACAATGGAACGAGTAAAATCATTTGATCATTAATAAAATAATATTTACTTAACATGACCTTTCATTACTAATCGATTACTTTAAATCATGTAGATTATAATGTAGTTCGTAGGTTATCTATATGAATGTTGCATAGTGTGATGTTATGACGTCTTATTAAAAGAGACTATATATGAACACTTTCCCATATATATGAGATAAGAATAATAAGATGCATTATTACATGAAATAAAGGAGATAGTAGGGTATTGTGTTTTAGATAGGTTACAACTATTATTGTTAAGTTAACATCTAAATATAAGGAATAAAAAATAAAAAAGTCAGTAGCTACTATTTATTAAAAAAATTGATGTTAAATGCTCCTTCAATCTTTCCAAAACTAAAATCTGACGAAGTATTTCCATGTGAATATGTAACTTTCTTACCTTTTGAAAAAGCCCTGTTTTAAAGGAAGTGAATTATGGAGACATGCATATTACTATTATCTAAATGAAAATACCCTTACATTGTAAAAACATATTAATATAGGTATTATGCGTAAAACTCTCAACTAAAACTTTACTATTTTTTCTAAAATAGCAACATTATCTGGTTTCATTCTCTTCCAGCTAATAACATTGTCATCATTAATGTGTGCCCTCAAGCCAGCGATGCGAATAGAAAATATATAAAGACAAACATTTATCTTGTCTTTCTCATCATTTTGCTTTCATTCTTATTTTCTTCCTCTTCTTTTTCAATTAATTAAAGAGAAGAGAAGAAATCAGCCAAAATGGATCACCAGAACCCCTCCATACTCTTTAACGTTGCTCAAAAATACTTTCCAAGTAAACCTGATAGTGGACCTTGTAGTAACTTCAATGCTGCATATATCTTTTGTACCATCGTCACTATATTATTACTTATAACTCTCTCCCACTTTCTGCACTTGGTCCTAAAACACTATGGACAACCAAGAATTATCTCCCAGATGCTTGTAAGAATTCATTCCATGTTTCCAAGCTTTATTAAAACTATCTTGTAAAATAATAATTTACAAATTTATAACCTCTTTTCCATGCCATTACTTGCAGGCAGGATTCTTCCTTGGCCCGAGCATCCTTGGACATATTAACTTATTAAATGAGGATAAGACACAGCTTGAATATATTGCATCAACTGCCAGTATCTTTTTCATGTTCTTAGCTGGTCTTGAAATCGACATCTCCAACCTCCGACACACGATTCGTGCTGCATCTGCTGTTGTTGTTGGTAATGTAATAGGATACATGCTAATCAGCATTTTGGTTAGCTTTATCCTCTACCAATTTGCAAGCAAAACCAATAATAAACTTGCATTCTTCATAGCCATCTTCCTCATGCTTTTCAACACATCATCCACAACCCTTATTCGACTCATTAATGAGCTCAAGCTCACTATGACCATAACGGGAAGGGTGGCCATCTCAGTAGCTCTCATCACAGATGTATTGTGCCTATTCATTATAGGATTTCTTGGCTTTATCGGTATTGAGAAGAACAAAAAGGAAAGTTGGCATGACAGACTTGTTTCAGGAATATTCGGTATTATGATGTGGGCCATAATTTCATTTGTAATAAGACGCATTGTCAAGCGAGTGAACAAACAAAATGGGCACACGCATGTTGTCGGAATTGAAGTTGTGTTCTACTTGCTATTACTTGTGTTTGCGATGTCACTGGTTACATCTTTTCTAAGCTATGATCCTATGATAGGTGCTTTCATTTTTGGGTTGGTAATTCCAAAGGATGGCCCAACATCAAGGACACTTATAGAGCAGCTCTCACAAATTGTCTACAACCTCATACTGCCTATATATTTTGGAGTTGCAGCACTTAAAGTGGATATCAACATGTTGAAATTCAAGGAAGTGCTCATTGTGACAACTACAATGGTAATCTTTGGCATGCTCGGGAAGATTGGTGGCATAATTGCTGGAGCTAAGTACCGTGGCATGACAATGCATGAGGGGATGGTTCTTTCCTTTTTATTGAATGTTAGAGGACATGTTAGTCTCATTATCATTAGTTCGGGCTTGAAGTATGGGGTGAGTACTCATTTTAATTCCTCCCAATCTAACTAATTGACACATGGAATTTTATTTTGATAAGAAAAATGAATATTATATGCCCCTACTAAAGCTAATATAATTAGTACTTATTGCATTGATTCCCAACCATTGAAGAATTAGTTAGGGATATCACATTGGTCATACTCTTATGTTAAATATTTTATCAATATTATGTTTTCCAGAAAATGCATTAGCATGAAAGAACGTTTGGGCATGTACATATTAAATATTTGTTGACTTTCTTGCAATGCAGATTTGGAATCACAGTATCTACATGGCCCTCCTTATATCTTTGTTCTTGAATAGCATTATAGCATGCCATGCCATAACCTACATTGTGCAACAAAGGCGAGGAACTATTCAATACAACTTTAGAAGCCTTGAATGCTTCGATGAGAGTGAGCTTCGCATGATAGCTTGCGTCCACTCTCCTAGTGACCTCCCTATAATCCTTGATCTTATTGAGATCTCTAATGGCTCCACTGATTCCCATCTTGTCCCTTATATTCTTCATCTTATAGAGCTCAAAGGAACTGCCACCAGCACCATGCTCTACCACCAGCTTCAAGATAGTGATGTTTACAATGATATGGGTAACAGTCAGTCACACCAAGTTAGTGCTATGATCGACATATTTGTTCGACAGACTAGCATTAATCTTCGCCGACTCAATGGCATCTCCTACTTTAATAGCATGTATAAGGACTTACAAAATGGTGTGCAAGACATACATGCATCCTTAGCCATCATCCCTTTTCATCGAAAGCAAAGGTTTGATGGGAAAATGGGGATAGGAAAGGAGGATGTCAGGAAATTCAATATTAATGTGCTACATCATGTGCCATGCTCTGTTGGTATTTTAGTTGATCGTGGGATGGACAAGAGATTGGGAGGTTCACTTTGTAATAAGATAAGCTTATCATTATCTTCGAAAGATGAGATGAAGCTTAATGTGGTGGTTCTATTTCTTGGAGGCCCAGATGATCGAGAGGCAGCAGCTTATGCTGGGAGACTTACACTGAACTCTTGTGTCAACCTTACGATGGTGAGGTTTCTACCAACACTTAAAGTAGGTGACGGAGTCCATCGTTTCACAAATAATATCTCTAGTACAAGCACGTGTGTGGCAATGGAGATAAAAAAAGAAGATGTTGATGGGACTTTCATGTCAAATTTCTATAACAGGTGAGAAAGATTTTGGCTTTCTTCATTACTTTAGCACAAATGATGCCCATATTGCAAAAGATTAGTTATTTATAAATGTGCTTGATGCAGACAACTATAATAATGATAATAAATCTAAAACATATAAAAGTTCACATTATTAAGCAAAAGCAGTTGTCTTTAAATATAGAATTTTTTATAGATATAAGGCATAATCAATCACATGATTTTCCATTTAACTTGATTAATCCTGAGTGTTGTAATTGCAGATTTGTAGTAACAGGGATTGTAACTTATGTTGAGACGATGGTTCAAAATTCGACAGAGCTGATTGTATCATTATCATCTATGAAAGAAATGTACTCATTATACATTATGGGGAGGCAAATACAAGGACCGACAGCACAGCTAATCGAAGGGATGAGCAATTGGACAGAGTATCCCGAGCTAGGATCAATCGGAGATCTTCTTGCTTCATCAGATTTTATGAATGATGGATCAGTGTTGGTTATTCAGCAATGTAAAGAAACTATTAATACAATAGGCTAAATGCCTCGCAAAATGATTCAAGCTTATATAATTATTTTTACATTCTCAAATCATTCGATAATAATGCAATGACAAAGTAACATCGATGTACTAGAATAAATTCTAAATTTGTTTTTGACATCAAACTGGAAGATCTACAATTTCCCTTAACTATGTCTACGGGTTGAGTGTCGTTTATGAATGCATTTTTGTGATATAAGCATAGCTAGACAGTGTCCTTTTTACCTAAGAATTTTTTTGTGCAAATTCAATAAATGATGATGCGTAACTTTGAGGAAAGACACTCAAGTGCCTCCTTCTTATGGCATTGTCGCATTGTATGAATATGCATCTGCTAACGAATCTACAAATTTGGCTCAAGATTGATATTAATTGCATAACTATAAGTGTAGGGTAGCTTCACTTTGCAACTCACATGCTTCATGTGCTGTTGTGAAGTGCAATTGTTATTTAAAAATAATTGCATGGATTATGAGCTTGTCAAAGCTTATATGTTGCGAAGAATACAAGTGATGAATAGGGGGAGTTTAGCCTGTATTAGAAGGACTTGCACTCTATGGGGCTAATGTGGGTTGGATGCCTAATCAAATTGGCATTGACTTTAAGGGGAATTCTATCTATAGTAGAATTTCAAGGGCAAAGGTAGTACACCAAGGGGTTGGATATGAAAATATAGGGTTACCACCACCTAAATTTATATACATGAAACTATGCAGTGGAGGTATGTAGTAAAGAACCTACTTTATATTCAAATTTACATCTATTATTTCTAAAAAAGGGGATGTTGGCTAAAGCATTGGATGATATTAAGTCAGGCACCACTTTGATCTCCTCTAATTGTTCCTGCTTAGGGTGCATATGCTCCTATGAAAGAGATTACAGTGCAACTCTGACCATCTCTAAGGGTCGTAAATTCAACATCACTCAAGTAAAATGTAATTTCATCCAATACAAATTGCATTGTTTGCATTCATAGAACTCCATATTTTGCGTAGCAGTCACTGATGCATGGATGTATGCTACAATGTAACTATATGAATTTAACAAAATAGTAAGAACATGTGAGAGAAATGATATGCAAACTTGAAGGATGACAATTATTTACAGACAATTCTTGAAATAATTGAAGGCATTATTTTCTGAAAATGCTTTCAATTATTTGCATTTGTCCCTTTTGATGAAGTCTGCCATCTCATGAGACATATGAACAATTTCAGCCAAACCTGCTAAAAGCAATCCACCTTTATTGTATGACTATAACTTACTGTCTAGGTCTTTAAAATATCCATTGTTCCCAACATGTTAAAACATGAAGTTGTACTCTACTTTTTACATGCCTCTTTCAAGTGCATTACCATCGTTGAAAATCATTGTTTGGCTATCAAGGACCTATGTTGTAGCAATAAGATTAGACAGCAGCAGACAGCCATATATAAGTCAATGTATTAGGGGTGTGCGGGTCCGGGTACCCTGTTTTTTTATGTTACCCGGACCCTACCCGGTAAGGGACCGGTTCCTAAAATTTGGACCCGGAACCTACCCAGTTGAACCCTATACCCGGACCTTACCCGGACCCTATGGTTCCGGGTAGGTTCCGGGTACCCTGTAAAAAAATCTAATTTATGATGCATTACGAACAATGATTTCCAAATGATCTGTCCGTGACAATTACCTCAAATACACATGAATAAAAATCAATCTGGAAGTAAAATATTGTCTTTAGTCTCTTTCTTCAGTGATAAATGTATACTGACCAGTCATTTCTACTAGATAAAGCTAGACATATGGAAGAATGATTCATGTTTACCTCTACTGCTCTTTTGAACGCATAAGAGAACAATATGATCTTTAATTCAAATGCATTGTTTAATGAACTTACACGTTGCTCAGAACTTCAGGATGCAAGTTGTACTCCCTAATATTATAATTTCAAATTAGATATAGCCAGGGTGGATCACTCTTATATATTTTGATCCTTAATATTATAATATATAAAAAAATTATATATATATAATATCGGTTCCGGTTCCGGGTACCCGTTTTCTATAGACGGGAACCAGAACCGGACCCGATACCCATCGGTTCCAAATTTTCCTACCCGGAACCTACCCAGAACCGATAACTATCTACCCAGAACATACCCGTTAGGGTAGGTTCTGATCGGATATCTGGGTACCCTGTACCCGTGCACACCCCTACAATGTATGCAAATAGTAAGACACTAATAATTATGGGGAAAAAATGAGGCCATATTAATAGATATGCAATTAGAGTGTGTGTTGAAAAGATATGGGTACTCGTGACCAAATAGACACAAGCTGAGATTACCAATCTATAGGCACAAAGTGTGGGCTTGATCCATGGAAACCAAAAACAACATATTAAAATAAAAGACATTTAATATTGAAGCATTGCAAATAAGCTTAAAACTTGTAAGGAAATAATTTAAATCCATCCTATTATCAATAATATACCAACAGAAAAAAATACAAAGAATCGCCTTGCGGAGCAAAAATAAAGACCCAAAGTAAAATACAAATCCTCAAGAAATTTAGCATATGTGGTAATTTGATTAATTGCATCAAGTAAGGGAATATTAATTTGACATCGTTGGAAAATCTCCCTGAGTTCAGCTTGATACTTATCCTTGGTTGGTGGGAAAAGCTTTTGAGGACATGGCACCAGAATGGAATACGGCTTGAGCTCCTAGGATGTATTCCTCTCATGCATGCCCATATTCCTCCTCTACTACTAAATCCGGCAATTGTTCCTTCTCTCCCGCATCCTCAACTTGTGGATCCTTGGATGGATCCACATTTTTGAAAACCTTGCCACTTATTAACGTCGTCACCGCTTGGCATTGCTTCATCGAGCCTCCTCCCGATGAAGAAGTATTAACGTTAGGGTTGGGCATTGGTAGGGATGGAAGATTCCCTTTCTCGAGACTTGCCGTCAACTTAGCCAAATTCTCCACTTTTTATTGATTCTGAGTTTGTGGAAACTGCTAGAATTGCTGAGATTGTTGGCTCTGAGCCTGTTGCACTTGGATGAGTTGTTGCAACGTCTCGTTCATGGATTGCATTTGGGTTTCACTTCCTTCCTCCTTGTTCCTTTGGTAGCCACCTCCTTGATAATTTCTATTGAATGGAGGGGCCTTGTATGGTAATGAGATTGTTGTGTCGGTCCTTGATGTTGTGGTTGTTGTGGCTTCAAGGTCAATTTAGGGTGATTCTTCCAACTTTGGTTATACATGTTGGAGTTGAAGCCTTGTCCTAACACTTGATTCACCTCCGCATTTAGTTCTCTTAAAACCTCTTTCAATAACCCGTGGTCTCGCAAATAGCACAACTTTGCTCCGTGGTACATTCTCCATCACCCTCAACTCCATGGCTTCGATCTTCTTCTGGTTAGCTTCCAAGCGAGCTTCCATAGCATCATCGGTCTTCAAAGTATGTAAGCCACCACGAGTTGGTTGTGATGAAGAGGAGTCGCCTCTATCAAAGTCCAAAGTTGTGTCCCACGTGTGTGCATTTTACACCACCATCTCCAAATACTCCCACGCTTCATCGGGCTCCTTATTGAAAAATTCCCCATTGCACATTGTTTCCAAAAATTTCTTCGATGTCGATAGGAGTCCTTCATAGAAGAAACCAATGACTCGGCATTTCTCGAATTCGTGGTGTGGACATGAGAGTAGAAGTTCCTTCAGCATCTCCCAAGTTTGGTAAAATGTTTCGTTGTTCTGTTGGGCAAATCTCATGATTTGCTTCTTCAATCCATGTGTCATGTACAAGGGAAAAAATTTCTTTAGAAATTTAGCTTGAAATTGTATCCATGATGTAATTGATCTTGGTGGTAAAGCATTAAGCAAATTCTTGGCTTTATCTTTAATAGAAAAAGGGAATAACTTCAAGTATATCGTGTCAGAACTAGTTTTCCCGTCAAAACATGTAGAGCATACATCTTTAAACTCCTTTATGTGAAGATATGAGTTTTTCTTCTCCAACCCATGGAAAGTGGGTAGGAGTTGAATTACCCCGGGTTTAAAGTTAAAGGAATTTGCGTCCGTAGGCAACACAAAGCATGAAGTTGAGCTAGACCTCGTGGGTCTCAAAAGATCCCTCAAAGACCTAGGGACATCGGCTTGAGAATTACTGCCATGGTTGCTAATATTATCATTGTTCATGTTGTCTTCTGCCATGACATGTGTGCGTGTTAATCTATGTGTTCGAGGTGTTCGAATCCACGCAAACTAACCGAACAACCAATGGTATGTAAAGAAAGAGAAAACTAAACAAAGTGGAAATTATGTACGAGTTTTTACGAAAAGAGGTTAAAATCCCAAAGTAAAGCTAAAAGTAACGAAGTTGTTTATGGTAAAACTGTTGTCCCCGACAACGGTGCCAAAAAATTATCGTTTGCAAAAGATTGCACGTGCTAACTCCCAAGTATGGGAGGTCACCAAGTAGTAATTTCCTAGTAAGCTTAAGGTCAAACTCAGGGACAATTTGTTTACGATCAACAATGGTCACGAATAGCTTAAGCGACATGAAGATCACCACCTTTTAAAGGTAAGGATGATTGAGTGGAATATCGATGTAAACTAAAGTCAATTATGCAAATAAAGAAAAGTGTGAGAGAGTACTCAAAGATGATAATTATGGGTGTTTGTGGTTTCATGAAGTAGTAGGGTTTATAAATTTATCTCAACTTACTACGACGTCTCATCCGGCTAAGGAGAGAGTGGTCAGAAGATATGACATTTCATCGAACATATAGGGTGCATAAAATAGTGCATGAAACTTTGAGGAAAATAATTGATGAGCACAATAGAGAGGGTCCTCTAGGATGGTCCACCCTTTGGATTTCCCCCTAAGGTTACAATAAACAAACAAAATCAAGGCTTCATCCACATACAAGAGTTAAAATCATGCTAGAGATGAAATCTATAAGCCATACGCACATCAATCCACCAAAAACACACACAATGAGATTAGCTACTCATATTTACCAAAGTCAACATTTTCATTTCCAAAAACATGATCCAATGGTTCATACAAGTTGCAAAGAACAAAGAGAAGAAGAAAAACATAAACTTTAACATAAAAGAACCCCCTTTTGAGATGATCCTTCAACTTTTCTCATTGAGCTCCTCCTTCTTCTCCAAGTTTTCTTCTTGATTTTGAAATTTGAGGGGAGAGAAGTGATTGGGCCACTTCACTCTTCCCTCCTTTAGCTAAGGCAGCCCCCATAAGCTGATGAATCACCACCACACAAGAACTTGATCAGTGGTTGGAATCTGAGCAAGATATCGGGTCCAAAATCGGGTCGAACCGCAACTTAACAGCAACTTAATGCACCCAGAATCTCAGGATTAAACGACTGCGTCAAATGGCGATGCGGTCGCGTCACCGCTGTGATGCTTGGCCCCAAACTCCAATCTACACGGTCGCTTTGCCTTTGAGCCCACAAAATCAACCGGTCTCGTCAACAATTCGATGCGACCGTTTAACCATCCTGACTTAATGTATTCTTCCTCTCTTTTCTCCTGACTGACCTATCGATGTGACCGTTTAACCTTGACGAAACGACTGCGTCAATAGCGTAATGCTCCAGCCCCTTTTGCCATAAGATCAACACGACCATGTCGATTACGACATGGTCGTGTCGTTGTCATGCTTACTTGTGGCCAATGGCCTCTGCTGCTGATGTCTGCTAAATATCCACATGACCATATGGATTGCACCACATGAACATATGGATTGCACCACATGATCGTGTGGGCAGTTAAGCTCTCAATTCTTATGTCTGTAAGCTCCAGAAATTCTCGGAAAAAATCCCCAAAATTCCTACAATTAAACCCTGACACGATTAAGTCTTAAAACATAGTTTTGTGCAGAAATAAATGATTAGCTCCAAAATATGAGAATATCAACAATATGTAGGAAATGAAGCTAAAATATGAATAATACTTGCACAAAAAGCATCGGAATGGGTGGATAAATATACAATTTTTACCTCGAATCAGCTGTCACTGTAAGGCCCAAATTTGGTTAGAATAGATTCCAGTCTCAAAACCACCCAGATAATAGCTGTACTAAAACAGAAGTTGGAGAATTCATGGTGATATTGGACTTCATTGGTTTTTATGTTTCATCTTCATGTAATCTTATCTTTCTTTCATAGATTACTTGTTGCCTTGACTAGATACACAAACACACTCATATATGCATCATATTCCATCATAGGGTTTCTTAGAATCATGTAGAGCCTATCCCAATTGGTCCATTTCTCAAAACACACTTGGATGTTCTTTTTGGAGCTGGACAGACACCTGGTGTAGGGGCACCAGATGCCTGGCATGTCAAAATTGTAATATGCTGACTCTACCTTAGACCAAAAGCCTAATGGACATTGACCAGGTGCCTGGTACAGTGGTTTAGAAGTCTGGTACATGAACTCCAGACGTTTGGTCAAGTAGAGCCAACATTTCAGCGCTATCTATTTTCAAAATCTGTTTTCTGCAGTCAGTATGTATTCAAACTACTGTAAATTTTTATATATTTATAACTTTGCATCCATTCAAATCTTATCATATAGGAAATCTTGTTACCTTTCCAACGCATCTTGAATCACCTCAATCGGAGTTCATATAAGGGAGATATGACTGTTTTGGTGATCAAGTGTTTTTGGACAGATTTAGAAGCAGTTTTCTCCATACGTCGGAACAGTGGACTAGAGGCCTGGTCACTCTACTCCAGACACCTGGTGGTTATAAAATCTGTCCGTTTATAGTCGTTGGGAGATATTTTCATGGAGCCGTTTTCTTGTCTTTTGTGCAAGACTGAGGGCTTATTTAAGCTCGGTTGAGAGGCATGTTTTGGCATCAATGCTAACTGATTTAGATCTCTTTTTAGAGCCAAAAACTAAGCGCATTTTTCTATCATTTCTCTTTCACTTTGGTTAAAAGTTTCATGCATTGACATTTCTTCAAGAGAGAGTTTTCCAAATGCATCATCTTCTACATCAAGCACTTGGTGTTTCAATCTTTATGCCTTCATTGGTAAAATATATCAAGGCATATGTAAGATTATTTCTTTTTCGTTTCTTTGGTTATGAAACCTAGTACTCAGGTTGTGAGTACATAGTGGGAGTTTACTCCACTTGGAGAGTTTCTCTCCAAATCATGGTGGAGGTATTATCCCGATGTAGGGATTGTACCTCGTGAAGAGTGTGCTTTTGTGTCCCGGTTTAGGAATCATTAGAGGATAAGCCATTGCTCCGGTGTAGGTGGATGGGTCTGGATTAGGATCTCCGGGAAGGGATCCGAACCAGGATAAAAATCATTATGTTTGTGTTTGCATTGTCTCGTTGATTTGTGATTGCATTGTCTCGTAAGAACATGTTGTATATGTTTCTACCTTGAATGATAAATTCTATATTCTTGCAAGTGATATTGTTTTAAGTAAGCTCAAACATGAGGAACTTGTTCTAAGACTTGAAAGGGTAAAGAACAAACCAAATTTGAAAGCTACTCTATCTTGTATGCATGCATCTACTTCTAAGAATAAAACTGTTCAAAATATTGTGCATAAAGATGTGAAGCAACATGCTTTTATTTATAATAAAAATTCAAAACAAAAAATTCATCATGATTCTCATCACAATGTTGTTCGTCACAATTATGTTGCACATAAAACACATCATGTACATAGTTCAAATAAATTTGCTAGAAATAATACTATTTGGGTACCAAAATATTTGAGCACCAAAATATTTAAGCAATCGTGAAAAGAATATTTATGTTTTCACCATGTTTAATACTATGCATAGGAAATAAAATTCAAATCGAATTTCGGTTCCTAATAAATGATCCTTACATATATGCATCTGTTAGGGTATCCACATGCTTCATGTATATTACTTATATACCCAACATTTAGGATTGTACATAATGATAGAAATTTTGTCTAACAACTCGGACCCAATCATGAGTGGGTACCAAACACATTCAATTATTTTCTTTCAGGACATACAGATAATGGATAGCGGGAGCTCCGCACACATGGCCTGGAATGCAAAATTGCTTAGCGCTTTAAAAATGTATGATGGAGGAACTATAACCTTTGGTGACAATAAGAAAGGTAAAATAATTGGCATGGGCAACATCGACGACCCTTCAAAACTTCTTATCAAAGATGTAAGTTTGGTAAGTGGGCTAAAACATAACTTGATAAGCATAAGTCAACTATGCGATAAAGGTTTGAAAGTCATTTTTACTCTTGATGCTTGCTTAGTTTATGATAAAGATATGAAAAAATATTCTTCTTATAGGTAAGCGAGTAGAAAATATTTATGTGCTTAAATTAAATGATCATGATTCAAATGTTTGCTTGATTGTTTCAACAAATGACCCGTTGCTATGGCACAGACATTTTGGTCATGTAAACATCAAAAACATGAGTAAGATATCTAGGAAAGAGTTGGTGCATGGACTTCCAAAATTAAATTTTAAATTAGATAAAATGTGTGACTCATGTCAACTTGGAAAAATGTATAAAAGTACATTTAAGAGTATTGGAGCTCTTAACTCAAATAGGCCGCTTGAACTACTTCATATGGACTTGTTTGGCCCGGTTAGAACTTCATCTCTTTATGACTCCAAATATGTATTTGTCATAGTTGATGATTTCACACGATACGCGTGTGTATTATTCTTAATCAATAAGAATCATGCCTTTCGTGAGTTTAAAATATTTTTCAAAAGAATTGAACGATTATACTCTTTGAAAGTTATTTCTATAAAAAGTGATCACGGCGGTGAATTCGAAAATGAACCTTTTAAAAGATTTTGTGAAAAACGAGATGTTTCGCATACTTTTGCTTTTCCTAGAGCTGCTCCTCAAAATGAGGTATTTGAAAGGAAAAATAGAACACTCCAAGAGTGTGTACGAACAATGTTATGCGAAAGCAACCTTCCAGAATATTTTTGGGCGGAAGCTGTAGCAACCGCGTGCAATATTCAAAACAGAGTTTTAATAAGAAAACCTTTTGAAAAGACTCTTTATGAATTGCTGCTCCAACGAATTCCAAAATTATCTTTTTAGAGTTTTTGGTTGTAAGTGCTATATTCTTAACACAAAAGATAACTTAGATAAATTTGACTCCAAAGCGGATGAAGGCATATTTATCGGTTATTCTCTTCGTAGTAAAGCATCTAGAATCTACAACAAAAGCATCAATGATGTCGTTGAAACTATGCATGTAACATTTGATGAATCCCTTACTAATAATGCTCGCATTAATATTGATGATGATGTTACGCCTATTTTTGATATTGCACCTATTTCTGATGTTAACACTTCCAATTCTTTACCGAAATCTTTTCCAGAAGTTACATATCACCCACAGACCCAAGTTATTGGTGATATTGATGCAGGTGTTAGAACTAGATCTCAAATAGAACACATGTCACACAATGCATTTGTTTCTAACATTGAGCCTTAAAAGGTAGATGAGGCTTTTGCAGATGAAGCATGGATTGATGCCATGCAAGAATAACTTCTCCAATTTGAGAGAAATCAGGTATGGGAGCTAGTTCCCAGACCAGAAGATCGTCTAGTCATCGGCACAAAATGGGTGTATCGAAACAAACTAGACGAAGATGGAAAAGTGGTAAGAAATAAAACAAGGTTAGTGGCACATGAATATTCACAAGAAGAAGGTATCGATTTCGATGAAACTTTCGCTCATGTTGCTAGACTAGAATCCATTAGGATGTTACTTGCATTCGCATCATATAAAAATTTTAAACTGTACCAAAAGGATGTAAAGAGCGCATTCTTAAATGCTTATATAAAAGAGGAAGTTTATGTTGAACAACCTCCTAGCTTTGAACATGATAAGAAAATTGGACGTGTTTATAAGTTAAATAAAGCATTATATGGCCTGAAACAAACTCCAAGAGCTTGGTATGAAAGAATAAGGAAATTCTTAATCAGCTTAGGATATAATGTTGGAAAGATAGATACTACATTATTTGTTAAGAAAATTCATGATGATACCATTCTTATCCAAATTTATGTAGATGACATTATTTTTAGATATACTAACAAAGATCTTGGTCAAGAGTTTGCTAAGGTAATGCAGGAAGAGTTCGAAATGATTCACATGGGCGAGCTTACGTACTTCCTCGGATTACAAATAAAGCAATCAAAAGAAGGAACCTTCATTCATAAAACGAAGTATGCTAAAGACCTAATCAAAAGGTTCGGGATGGAGAATGCATCGGGGAAGAATATACATATGGAAACATCCACTTCTTTAGACAAAGATGAAGCAGGTAAAAAGGTTGATCAGAAAACATATCGAGGTACGATTGGTTCTTTGCTTTACTTAACCGCTAGCCGACCCGATATAATGTTTAGTGTATGAGCTTGTGCTCGATTCCAAAGTGATCCAAAGGAATCAAACCTAAAAACAGTAAAATACATATTTAGATATTTTAAAACCACTTCTGACGTTGGACTGTTTTATCCCAAAGGTAGCACATTTGATTTAATTTCTTATAGTGCCTCAGACTATGCAGTTTGTAAAGCCACTAGAAAAAGCACAAGTGGAACATGTCACTTTCTTGGGCATTCCTTTGTTTCGTGGTTTAGCAAGAAGCAAAGTTCAGTCTCACTATCTACTAATGAGGCAGAGTATATAGCTGCCGGACTTGCTTGTGCTCAATTACTTTGGATGAGACAAGTCTTAGTAGATTATGGTATTAATTCATCTACATGTGTAATTTATTATGATAATCAAAGCACTATTAATCTCACTAAAAATTCCGTTCTTCATCCTAAAAAACATATAGATATTAGACATAGATTCATATATGATCAATGTGTCAAAAAGGATGTTGAACTTAAGTATGTACCCTCTAAGCATCAAGTTGCAGATATACTCACAAAGCCCTTACAAAAGGACGTATTTTCAAAACTTCATCGAGATTTGGGTATCATGGGGGAGAAGGAATTGAGTAAAGAGTAAATCCTTTTACTCATGAAATCTCTGGTAATCATATTTTTGATTGATGACAAGGGGGGAAAATTGGGTAGATGCAAAACATGAAAATGAATAAGTGCTATATGATAACCAGCTTTGATGCTGGGGGAGTATGATTACATCATACCTCATCTAAGCAGGGGGAGTAAGTTATCTTACTTATCATTCCATTATGCTATTATTCATTTTATTTTTCATTTGGGTGTCATCATCAAAAAGGGGGAGAGTGATGGGAAATCGAATCCCACCACTTAGTAGTTTTGATAATGAGCACACAAAATGATGTTAGTGTACTTATAAACACTATCTAAAGTGTGTAGGTTGTGCGATCAATAGCTTTATGCATACTCCGATGAAGCTCAACCACACTCAGAGGATGGAGATGAATTTGGTAGCTGTAAGTCAAGCACAAGTGAAGCTCAAAGATAAAGCACATGGAACGTGCTCAAGCCTAATGAAAGAGGAGCTCAAATTCAAAGTGAAAGCACGCTTCTACATCAACATCTGATTGGCTTCAAACATCTTCATTTAAGTCTAGTGTGTGAGTTGGTCTTTTAGGATTATGTTAAGTTTAATTGCACACAGACACATAACGTTTTCGAAATTTTTTTTTAAAACTCATTTTTAAACTATTTGAAAGCATTAGCTATTTGATTTAATCTTTGTAGTCAACCTCCAACACCAAGGAGTTGATTACTCATTCTCTGGTTGAGTTTCTGTGAAAAAGTGCTCTGGGAGTCGACTACCAAAGGAGTGAGTCGACTACCAGCTGTGAGCAGATTTTTCAATGAAATCCCTCTGGATGTCAACTACCTCATCTGGGAGTCGACTATCAGCTGCCTTTCTGACTTTTGACTTTGCTCCCTCAATTCTCTCATCTCCTTGATTTATGGGCTAAAGTCAAATGTCTTTTGAATCTCAAATTCATCTTAGAAACTCTATAAATAGAGCCTCTTGAGAACATTTCAAGAACCAATTCATTATCATCTTTTGAGCTAAAGTTATATTTCTGAAATTCTCAAATCGCTCTCAATTGCTCGCATCGTCATAGCCAATTTTTTTAAATTTCTGATCTCATATTTTTATATGAAATTCCTTTTTGAGATCTATTTTATTTTGGCTATTAAAAATCGTTTTTCAAAATCCATCTTTCTTGATTTAATATTCTTTGAAGGATTTTTGGAAAACAAAAGGATCTAGATCACATCGAATCAAAATATATTCTTTGTGTGATCTAAGATCACTTTGAATTCTTTAAGCCACATGAGCACACATTGCAATATTATCTTGGCTATAGAATTCTTGTTGGGTGTAAACCAATCTCCATCAAATATTGTGGAGAATTGGATCTCTGTTTTCATTTGGGATTCCCTTTGTGATAAGGGTTGTGAAAATCCTAGACAAGTCTAGGTGGTTGGAAATCCCTACCCTAGGTGGTTGGAAATCCCGGTAGGGATACTAGGTCGTTGGAAATCCTAGAGAGTGAAGCTAGGTAATTGTATTGCGAAGGCAATAATGGATTGAATCTCGTACCAGATTGGTCGGGGACTGGACGTACTCAGGTTGTGGAGAACCAAGATAAAAATCTCTTGTATCTGCGTGCTTTCTGTGTTTTTTTATTTCATTGTGCAAGATATTCATTTATTGTCAATATATCATCTTTTTAATTCTTTATTAATATATTGCAAAGTTGTTCTCTTTATTCCGCTGTAGTAATATCCCTTTGATTGTAATATTCATCTGTTTATAATTATTCTTTGTAATTACTCTATCTTACTTTGTTGATTAAGAACCAAGCGTAGATCACTCTACTTGGTTTCTTAGGCAACATTGGAAGGGGATTATTGTGTTGTACTAATCAACAAAAAAGTTTTATAATTCATACAACACTATTCAAACCCCCCTTCTAGTGTTGTTTGACATCCACAATATCTAACATATTCCTCTTAATAGAAATGCTATATTAGTGATTGTAATCCTTATTTGATATAGTGGAGTAATCTGATTTTTTTGCTCGTGGCCCCGTAGATGTAGGTGTGCACACCGAACTATGTTACCAAGTTTTGTGTGTTATTGTGTTTTCCGTATATGCATTCATATTTACATGATTGATGCATAAGTACTGAATTTCAAGTTGGTTAATAGATTAATCTTGCATACTCATATATCATAGAAGTTATTATTGTGATTTTGTTTTCTGTCAATGTTTCTTTGATTCCTTCCTTTTTGATGTCAAAATTTGACTGGACAGCAACTTGTGCATCTCACTTCACTCCAAGAGACAACAACTACTAGTGCACCTCACCTCACCTCACTCCAAGAACTAGTCATCAACTTGCACACTATGCTTCAGCACCTGCCACGCCTTCCAAATTTCCAATCTCTCTACAGATGTTTGAGATCTTTTGGTGTACTCTGTTGCAGGAACTATCAAAAAATATTTAGATTGTTATTGGCACAAAATTTCTGATATTCCTTTCATATGAATTTCTTTTACAGTCATGCAGGACAACAGAATATGAGCATAAGCAAGTTGGGCATCACTTGCTATTTTGTTTGTATAAATTGGTGTAAAAAGGCATGGCTGAATGATTGATGTATGTATTTTTTTTGAATATGTAAGGAAAATAGATATATTCTTTTTGGAATTGTAATGGTGTTGGCTTTCCCTGTCACAATATTACAGCAAAGCAAACTTATGCTGATTGCAGCCATAACATAACAACATGGATAAGGATTGGTCGTTGGCTATATCAAAACTTTAGAATTGTAATGATGGTGATGGATCTAACAGGACGAGGGATATGTTAATTTCAATAGGATTCAGCTGAAATTTTCTCTTGATGTCATTGACGATGGACAGCCTTGCTATGTTCCATAACTCTGTACATGTTGTAGGTGTAATGGCAATGCGGCACTAAGTTGATGCATTATTCTCTTTTTTCATGGAAATGGGGGAGAAGGAAATGGGGGAGTTCTGAGAACCTAAACTCACTATTGTATGAGTTAAACGGCATTTTTGCCCATCAAGTCAACTGGAGCATGAAGAAATGTGTTGCAAATAAAAAAACATTCATCTTTTAGGATGCAAGTGATACATCAGACATGAACAGACTCCAGTTACATTGTTTATCCAATCAAAAAAATATTATGTTCGGAAGATATACACTTCATGTTAAGTCTTCTTTGTCACAATGTGAGGAATGAATGCATTTATATATTACCATTAAAGATCCACGACAGAATAAATACTTCTTTTTTTAAACATAGTAAGGTCCATAAGTTATGAATATCCGAACCATAACAAGTAGCACCAAAGTTTAATGCTATCATTTGTATCTCAAGGGCATTTACAAATATGAGGACATTAACAAATACATACACATACATCAGTCCTTAAGCGCTGCCTTTTTACACCAATTAATAAGAACAAATGCTCCAATTGTATATGTTAACATCAATATTTGTAACTTTCTTGATTGTTCCCTAGGCTCTTTAGCACAATCATGTCTCCGGCATTACCTCTCCAAGCTCATCCATGTCACCATTCATCACTGCTTCCCTTCAGTATATACACATAGAGAAGTTTTTTTCTACGGAAAAAATTAACCTAACCAAAAAAGATCCATGTGTCAGTTATCATGTACACCTGCCAGTGTATCACATAACCTTACCAGATGTTAAAACCAGCAAAGCAATATAATAACTCAAAGCAATATAACATTTAATTCCACTTAGATATCAAAGCAATATAAAAATTTTAGTGCCACTTAGATAGCAAAGCAATATAACATCATATACAATCATCTTTTGCATATATAATTTTGAAGAACAAAGTGTGGAGGATACATGCTTTTAATAATTATCAAAGTATGGATGATACATGCTTTAGAAACTTCCAAACACACACAACCCGTAATAACATTAGTAAAATTTTTTGCATATAACATCAGTAAAAGTAATAACATCATATGCAATCATTCAACATCGGTCTATATTCATATAATGTAAGATCTGAATTGGCCGAAAAAAATATTTTTTTCAATAAATTTAACTATCTAAAATATTTATAATAATAATATATATATAAATATATTGGTATTGTTATGAATAATCATCATCTGGGGGATGAATCCCTAGCTCTTTATTTATAGCATATAGTGGAGCATATACAAATAAGATACAATAGATACGGTTTTATCTATAAGATAAGCCGTGATCCCAATCGACTAACCAACTCGGTATTATCCCTTCACAACCTCCCCCTTATCCAGCCATAGGTGTTGAATCTGCTCATGAATACTTCAGGATTCTGAGCATAATAAGAGTCTCACATGGGGTGGATACTTCAGGATCCTGAGTTGGTGAGGTTTGCCTCGTTAAAACCTTTAGCTATAGAAAGCCCTGTGGGAGAAATCATAGTTAAGGAAAAAGAGTACAAATGCTCTCTAACTCCCCCTGATTTGTACAAGCAACTCTGCTCATGAACACTTCGGGATTCTGAGCGTCACAAAGGGGTGGATCTTCAGGATCCAGAGTTGATGTGATTTGTCTCGTTAAAATCTTTGGCTATGGAAAACCCTGTGGGAAACACCATAGCTAAGAGAAAGGAGTACAAATTCCCTCGACTCCCCCTGATCTGTAAAACCCCTTAGGCTTTCAGATCTCTTAGGCTTATCTCATCACTTCTATTTACAACATTCCGAAGATATACACAGATTACAAATATTATCACCATTAAGCAGCTGCTGAATCCAGAAACTCTGGAGAGGTGTGCTATGTTTCGTCGCCTCTGATGTGGTCTTCAGACTATGTAGTCAGCTAAATAATACCAGCCTCTATCCCAGTCGTCACTGGGATGTAATGTACCACCAGGCGCCCTCAAATACACCATTGGTGTGTTTCTGGAATAGTGAGGATCTCGGAATGATAGGATGATGTTGCCTTTATAATTTGCTTTGCAGATCTACAGTAGATGGACATCCCACTGTGGGTACCCAGTCTGTGATTTCTCAGTATAGGGATCGGACCTGTAACATGCATTTGCATAAACATGGATGATGATACTATATACTGTAAGCCAAAATCTTTCGACCCTTGAAGGAACCGTAGAAGGCTTAACTCCGGTCTAATGGCCCTTTTAAGGTGCCTAATTATCTCTGGCTAATGAGTTTACTGCAACTGCTATGTCGGGACGCATGCAGTTAGCCAGGAGTGCATGATTGCACTTAGATAAGGGACTTTAGGACCAATTATATCCTTCCACTCTTCCAGCGATCGGACGGGGTCTTTTTGTACATCCATAGAGTGTACTACCATAGGTGTACTTTGGATGATAATGGTCCTTTTAATTTCTTCAACGCACTTCTGGGCATATGTAACAGGATTCTATTAAGATAATAAATCTGTGAGCCATGACTTAATTTATTTTTGCCTAGGTCTTTCATTTCATGTTTAATATTCATGCTTGAACAGATATTTCGTTTTTTCTTCAGGAGATCCAATAAGATTTAAGTTGTTTACAACTATTATCTCAAATCTTGTTCTTTGCTTAGATGCAAATACAACCCTCAGTAGGAATCATTGCTTTATCAAGTGATTATCTTGGTTGTACATTATTTGTTATTCTTATTGTTTTGCTTCAATAGAATAGACGACTCGAAGTCTTTCAGGCATTTAAGGAAATGTGGAATTTATCTTTACCAAGATATCCACAAAGATATGCCATCACAACATCCAATAACAGCATATCAAAAATTTCCTTTGCCAAATCGTAAGGTATTCACATCTGAAAACTTAGGGAGATGATGTTTCCATATTTTACACTATTTTCATATCGTTATTCCATTGCATCTCATGCCATTTTCGTATCCAAATCCCTCATTTTACTGCGATATTGCATTTCTGACGATATTTTCGAGTTTCGTAGTGTTTTGTCAGTTTTCAGGGATTTTGGAGCGATGGACCCCACTTGGGTATGGACACATCCGACGTGCTTGTGAGCTTATTGGCGGGGCTCTGGAGGAGTTTGCCACACTTCTGGAGCCCTCAGAGTAGAAGAGAGAGAGAGCAGAGAGAGAGAGAGAGCAGAGAGAGAGACAGCCCCCAGGACTTCTGCAGCATTTTCCCAGAAAATGCTCGGTCCGAGCAGCTCAGCTGCTCGACCAAGCCATATCAGATTGAGATGGGAGCTGATACGGGCTGGCTCGGACCGAGCAGTTTAACTACTCGGTCGAGCAGCCTTAATTTCCAACTGAAGCCATTAAGCGACGCGCCCCGAGCAGCTGACCGAGTCTACGCCTACTCGGACCGAGCAAGATGCTGCTCGGTGTGGGTAGGCTGAGCAGCGAATTTGATTTTCTATAGTGCACGATCAAGCAGCTCATCTACTCGGCCCGAGCCACCGAACGAGCAGCTCATTACTCGACCGAGTCACCTACTCGGTCAGCAACTCCGGGGTCATTTTTGGAAAGTTTTGAAAGTTCGCGATGCCCGCGATCTCGGAGCACTGAAGGCTCGAAGAGCTGGGCGAATGAGGAGAGCTTCCATTAGGGATTTTTTTGGAGGAGTTTTTACGGAGAGCTGGGCGATTTTTGTAGGGATTTTCTTAGAGTAATTTTTGTAAGAAGAATTTGAGATCAAATACTTAAGGATTATTGCGTTATTTTGGATTGTTCTTGCGCCTGGAATTCTTTAATAAATTGCAGATCTTTCCCTTTGCCCGTTGTAAGTCTTTTAGCCCTAATCTCTTGATTGCTATAATGTTTTCTTCTTTGAAATTGATGCTTTTGTCTGCTACTGCTGCGATGTGTGAGTAGATTTATTCTAGGGTTGATGGGTTAGCCCTAGGATTTTAGGGGGGAAATGTAGATCTAGATCCCTACGTTGAAATGGGGAATTAGGGTTGTATTTCGGTAGATCATACCGAATCCGTAGATAACCCATACTGAGATCATGCCCACGGTCTGTGGAATTGATGTGCTTAAGGGGTATCTAGGGATTCGAATAGGAAAGTCGTCGGATCCAACCAAGGCACGTGACCATGCCCGGCTCGCGCCTTGAGGGGATCCATCGACAAACTATACCGCTACGTTGACTGCTACCGACATTGCGTCAACGAGAGCCACCGAATACCCCGCAATTCTAACCCACGAGAGTGGTACAAATTGGGGGATTAATTCCCTAGCCCTAATGCAATGCAAGGATCCTATCCTAACATCGACCCCCAATCGATCCTGGTGGTGATCCCTAAAGCCCTAGTCCCTTTTATTAGCATTACAACAAATAACCAACCCAAACCTTTTACCCCGACGGCTATCACACTTCTAGATTTAGAAATAAACTGAGAACCATTGACACTATCACCGTCCCTGTGGGATTCGACATCTTATATACTATAACTCGACACCGGATGCTTGCGTATTGAGCCCGTGGTTGTAGCCTAGGGGCCATACCATGCCTGGCGATCGTGACACCGCCAGGTGGAACCTAGGTGTAGGTTACGGGTGCGCCAAGTTTTTGGCGCCGTTGCTGAGGACGGCAATAGTGTTCCATCTCAGTTTGTTTTTATTTTTGTGAAGTTTGCTAGCATTCCGATCATTTCTCACCTTTCCACCATTTTCATTATTTTTCTATTTTATTTGCCTTACTACTAATATCTTCCTTCAGCTAGCGATTATCTCATTACTAATCAGGCATAATGGAGATGGTAATGCAAGTGCAATGGACCTGTGACTCTGATAGCGACTCAGAGGAGTTCAGTCTCTCTTCTTATCATTTACATGGCTTCCCAGACTCGCGCATGGACGAGTCCATGGTTGAATGCGCAGCTAGAGAACTGATCGATGCAGTTTGATTTATTGTCTCAGGAACCTATGTTGCAGGTAACACAAATCAGCAACTAGTCATGGATCATTTAATGAACCAGGTTTCTGATGCAGGTACAATTGAAGATTATATTCGAGTAAGCTTTGAAGAGAACGTGATGCTCCTTCACACCATTGAGGCTCCACCTATTGATGCCTACTGGGGAGAGGCTCATCAATTGGAGTCACTACACAATTCTCAGATGCTTGAGATATTAGAGAGCGTGGTAGCTGACGTATGGGCCCATGGCCCAGTTGAATTCCCTACAGTCGACCCAGCTATGCAAGAGCTCTCGGTTTTCATTGCAAACGCTTTCTATGATGTGGACACCCTGGATGGCGTCGCCGTAGCTGATGGAGTCTATGTACGGCATGAGGGAGATACACTACGCTTCTATAACGACATCCCTCTAAAGATTTCAGTTTATGAAGAACACGCCTATGAAGAGTACCCAAATCCACCACCACCGCAAAACCACATCAACCAGGGAAGTACTCCAGACTTTACGTTTGATAGCGAACACATACCTGAAAACCTTGCTTCTGTTGACAGGTGCGCTACGGGAGCGGAACCTACAGACATGTGCCTCGACGCACCGTCATCTCCCTGCTCCTCCTATGATTCTGCGAATGAAGAGTTTTCGCCCTCTGAACCCGAGATCGAGGATGCGTCATTCTCACAAGCAAGAGACACCGGGGGTACAACGCCCCCTCAGGTAGAATTAAAACCCCACCCCGCAAATTTGAAATATGCTTTTCTGGGGGAAGATTCCACTTATCCTGTTATTGTGAATGCGGCCCTCACGGAACCCCAGTTAGAGAGTCTCCTAAAAATCCTTAGGTCTTACAGAAAAGTGATAGGGTATAATATCTCTGACCTGTAGGGTATTAGCAAGACCATATGTACTCATATGATTCACCTAGAGGATAAGGACGCCACCTCCATTGAGCCTCAAAGGCGATTGAACCCCAACATGAAAGAGGTGGTGAAAAAGGAGATCCTGATACTTTTGGATGCTGACATCAGTTACCACATTTCTGATAGTAAATGGGTTAGTCCCGTACAGGTTGTCCCTAAAAAAGGGGGCATGACAGTCGTGAAAAATGAAAAAGATGAATTAATCTCCACTAGGACTGTCACCGGGTGGCGCATGTGTATCGACTATAGGAAACTAAATAAAGCCATCATAAAGGACCACTACCCTCTGCCCTTCATAGACCAAATGCTCGAACGCTTAGCTAAGCACAAATATTTCTGCTACTTAGACGGATACTCCAGATTTTTCCAAATCCCGTTGCATCGAGAAGACCAAGAGAAAACGACGTTCACATGCCCTTACGGTACCTTCGCTTATCGAAGAATGCCGTTTGGGCTGTGTAACGCACCTGTGACATTTCAAAGGTGTATGACGTCTATTTTCTCAGATTTCATCGAGAATATCTTGGAGGTCTTCATGGACAATTTTTCCGTCTATGGCACCGAGTTCGATAGTTGCTTAGCTAATTTGTACAAGGTCTTGGAACAGTGCCAAGACAACAATCTTACTTTGAATTGGGAGAAATGTCACTTCATGGTAACAGAAGGAGTTGTTCTTGGGCATGTCATCACTTCTAAAGGAATTGAAGTCGATAAGGCCAAAGTAGAGGTTATTAAAAGTCTACCGCCACCTACCAACCTCAAGGGTATTCGTGGTTTTCTGGGGCACGCCGATTTTTAACGACGCTTTATAAAAGATTTTTCTAATATCACTCGCCCTCTCACAGAGCTCCTGGCTAAGGACGCCCCTTTTGTATTTACTGATGCTTGTTTGCTAGCTTTCAACAGGTTAAAGGAAGCTCTCATCTCGGCTCCGATTATACAGCCGCTAGACTGGAATCTGCCATTTGAGCTTATGTGTGATGCTAGTGACCAGGTCGTGGGAGTTGTTCTTGGTCAAAGGAAGGAGGGAAAACTTCATTTTATATACTACACTAGCAAAACCTTGGATGACGCTCAAAAGAACTATACTACCACGGAGAAAGAGCTGCTAGCCGTAGTCTACCCTATCGAGAAGTTCAGATCCTACCTTTTGGGGTCCAAGGTGATCATCCACACGGACCACGTGGCGTTGAAATATCTGCTAAGCAAGAAGGATGCTAAACCGTGTTTAATACGGTGGATCCTTCTGCTCCAAGAATTTGACATCGAGATCAAGGACAAGAAGGGAGCAGAAAACGTGGTAGCAGACCACTTATCGCGGCTAATTCAGAGGCACGGGGACAACAGCCTACCGATCGACGATTCGTTCACTGGTGAACAATTATTTGTGGCAAATACCTCTGAAGCTCCCTGGTACGCCGACATAGTGAATTATTTGGTGAGTGGGATAGTTTTGCACGGGTTGGTGACTTATTCAAGGAGAAAATTCCTGCATGATGCCAAGAGCTATTTCTGGGACGATCCATATCTGTTCAGGACATGCACCGACGGGATCATCAGACGATGCATCCCAAAAAAAAGAATCAACTTCCATCATTTCACATTGCCACGATCAACCATGTGGCGGGCACGCAGCGATCACCAAAACCATGGTGAAAATTCTCCAGAGTGGCTTCTACTGGCCCACTATATTCAGGGATGCAAATGAATACATAAGGAAGTGCGACAGATGCCAGAGGACGGGAAACATCACGAAGAAGAATGAAGCGCCTCTCCATGGCTTCATGGAGATAGAACTATTTAATTGTTGGGGTGTCGATTTCATGGGACCTTTCCCATCGAGTAACGGCAACAATTACATCTTGGTTGCCGTTGATTATGTCTCGAAATGGGTGGAATCCATAGCCACCCCGACAAACGATGTGAGGATAGTAGCCAAATTTTTCAAGAATAATATCTTCCCTCGCTTCGGAGTCCCCCAGACAATCATAAGTGACGGAGGGAGTCATTTTATCGAGAGAAAATTCGAGGCGATGCTGAAAAAATATGGAGTTCATCACAAGGTTGCCCTCGCCTATCACCCCCAGACTAGTGGCCAAGTTGAAGTATCTAATATGAAAATCAAAAGCATCCTGGAGAAAACAGTTAGCGCCTCAAGGAAGGATTGGTTGCACAAGTTGGGCGATGCCTTTTGGGCATACCGCACCGCCTTTAAAACTCTCATCGGCACAACCCCTTACAGGCTAGTGTATGGAAAATCTTGCCACCTTCCGGTTGAATTAGAGCATAGAGCATATTGGGCGATAAAGAAGATTAATTTTGACTACTAAAGCGCTGCCACTAGACGAGCCCTTCACAGCAATGAGTTGGACGAAATTCGGCGTCATGCATATGAAAATGCGAAGATATACAAGGAAAGGACCAAGGCTTATCAAGGTAAAAATATCACGGTTGTTCGCCACGATGTCGGCGACCAGGTACTTCTATATAACTCAAGACTACGCCTCTTCCCCGGGAAGTTGAAATCGAGGTGGTCCGGCCCCTACAAGATAATAAGCTTATCCCCAGGAGTCGCCGTTGAGCTCGAAGGGAAGAACGGGAACTTTAAGGTTAACGGTCAGAGAATTAAACCTTACAGGGCTGGAGAACCTATGGGACTGGAGGAGACGCCCTCGATGGTTTCCCTGATAACAACTGATAAATTAAGGGGAGTCAAGCTCACGACTAAAAACAAGCGCTTATTGGGAGGCAACCCAATTTCTCTTTTTGGCTTCTTACTCTTATTTTACATATTTTAGAAATAAAAATTTTGAAAACAGCACGAAAATTGACGAATTCCTAGTTTGTGCAAGTTAGATATGAGAGCAGGTTACTAGGAGGATAATGGAGCATAGCAGGAGATAGGCCAGGAAGTTGGGCAGAAAAGGCTCAGGCGACTCGACCGAGCAGCCTAACTGCTCGATCGAGCAATACAGACACCGAAAAACTGAATGAGAGAGTGCAATGTCAGCTCGGCCCGAGTAGATTTTTGCTCGGCCCGAGTTGAAATCTACTCGGTCCGAGCAGCTTTATACTCGGTCGAGTTTTACAGGCTCTAGAATTTGAGGAGAGAACGTCACTCTGCCAACCCGGACAGATTATTTTCGGATCGGCCCGAGTAGTTGGTGACTCGACCGAGCATCCTTATACTCGATCGAGTTTTACAGGCTCTAGAATTTGAGGAGAAAATATCACTCTGCCAACCCGGACGATAATTATTGGCTCGGCCCGAGCAAGAGTCGACTCGACCGAGCAGATTCTTGCTCGACCGAGCAGACTGAAAGCGTATCCCGCACTTTTTCCGCAGCTTACTCGACCGAGCACTCAGGTTGATCGGTCCGGGTCATTCCCATCTCCAACTTACTCGACCGAGCAACTGGGTTGCTCGGTCTGAGTTATGTTTCGCTGCTTCGGGTCGCTGCGCCTCTCGACCGACCCGTTTTTGCCCTTTTCAATGCCGTAACCTAATTGAAACCCTTATGCCTCCGCTCGACCAAATCTATTTTTAGCCACAGCCGACGCCACTTCCCCTAAAACCGTGCCTTCTCTCCACAAGTCCGCCACCCCTCGTTTGATATTCAACCGAGCACCCTTCGTAATTGAATCTGCTTGTTTGTGCTTAAATGTACTGACATCCTCCTGATCCCTGTTTCAGGTTTGAATTGCCAACGTGAAGACACTTCTTTGAACATCTTGGGGGATATTCCGATTCAGCGGCAGTCACGACACCAAACACAACGCCATATCATTCTAGTCGGTAAATTCGTTCTCCTATTTATTTTACATAGTACATCATTATTCTCCTTCTCTTGCACAATGCCTCCACACTGTGCTAGACCCACCAACACCGGCACATCCAACCCTAGGCCTACCCGGTGTACATGTCGCACATGCTCGCCTACTCGAGCCAACACCGTCGCCAAATCATCCACCACCACCCCAGCACCACCCATCGCCCCACGCCTCTCTGACCCCCTATACATAGGCGATGCCGAATACGAGGTTATGTTCCAGAATGACGACCAAGCTGACCGGTTCGGCGCCATTATCCTACTTGCAGGATATGGTGGTGCAATGACTCAACAGTCGGTTGAGCGTGACCTGCTCTTCCTTCATAGCCTCATGCGTCACATTCGAACTGACCCACCCCACGAGTTTCGACCAGACCTTCCACCACCCACCACCCCTGGTCCACAACAGAGGGACTCATCACCACCCCTAGAGGGTGGTGCCTCTGCTTGATGTAGTTCATACCCACTTTGCCTCCCATATATATTTTGTGCCCATCTGTCTCTTTGGGGCCCTACTTTTACATAGCTTGGGGGAGGCCCCCACTCATGCATCATATCTCATTTTGCATTGCATCATTTCATGTTTTTATTTTATTTTATTTCTTTTTGCACGTTTTTGTTTATTTTATTTTAATTTTATTCTCCCACCCACCCCACCCCTCTAGCATTATCTCCCGCTCACGAGCGATTTCTTAGCAGTGAGGACACTGCTAGGTTTAGCTTGGGAGATGAGCGCTACCGCTTTATTTTTCATTTTCTCTTTTACACTTTTCCTCCCTTATTTCAGTTTTTATTTCACTTTTCCACCGCCTTTTCACGTCATTTTCTTTTTTTTCTTCTCATTTTGCATCATATTTTCTATTTTGCCCATTCATGCATCCCTTTTCTTTATTTTCGCTTTTTCTCCGCTTCTTTTTCTTTATTTGCTAAGGGTGTTTTCGCATGATGATATCTCTCGTGGCCTTATTAATATTAGCGATGCTCATTTTTGTTGACGTGCTATTAGGGTGAATTTCAGTTGTACTATTGATATGCATGCATGTATTTTGATGATCTATCTGATTTAATACTTTAAATGAATTGAAAATCGAATGCATGAATTAGTATCTAATATGGTTTATGTTGGAAAATGCACCCAGGTTCACACATCACTAGAACACTTGGAGCATCTGTTTTCTTATCTCAATCACTTCTGTTTGCATGCCTGCTGATATTGTGATTATTACTGCATGCCCTTTTCAGTATTCAATTAGAGAAGTGAAAATATCCATACTATATATGAGTTTAGTTAGGGTTTTATTTTATCAAACTGTGTGCACCCTTTTATGAGTGAACCGAGAGTCCTACTATTTTCTTTCTCCACATATCTATTTATATATCTCTACATATCAGTTGGTTACACCCCCATAGCTATCTTTACTGCATCTTACTTCCCAAAACCCAAAAAGAAAGAGTATAGCTTCTAACTGAAAAAAGTAAAAAAAAGTAAAAAAATTTATATATATTCATATACGAAAAAAAAGAATAGAAAATGAATAAATATTGTTTTATATCATTTCATTAGAAGCTATCACTTATTCTGGGAAGAAAAATAAAAATTCCATTTCAGTTTCCTTGATGCGACGCCTCAAGCTAAGCTTGGGGGGTAAACCAACTGATTACATGAGTGAGCATGACATTAGAGTGGAGACGGTGCACATCAGGGAGATTTAATAACGCCTAAACTTTACGAATTTCTTTAGTTTTGGAGATGTTTCATGTATCGAAATGAATATCTGAATGGCATGATTTTTCTATTCTCTATTGCATGTTGTGTGATTCCTTTTATGCTCCTTGTGTATCTATGATTGAAAAGGGCGTTGACAACTTCTTTATACTAGATTCTAGGTATTGCATGAGATTGATATGATTTGACGGTGTTATTACAGTAGATCACTATTCCTTGCCTACACTGCATGCTAGTCATATGATGCGTAAAGTTAGAAATTGCCAGTAGCATGTTTATTTATCATTCAGAGTATTGTGATATACTATTTAGGCCTGAGATCTGACCGATCATCCTTAGCACTCTCCTCTCCTCTCGCTTCTCTTTTTTGTTTTTCCTTTCTTTCTATTTTCGTTTTCTTATTTTCTTTTTGTTTTCCTCCCGGTGTACCGATTATTCGTCTTCCTCGAGGACGAGTAAGAGGTAAGCTTGGGGGATTTGATGTGTCCATATTTTACACTATTTTCATATCGTTATTCCATTCCATCTCATGCCATTTTCGCATCCAAATCCCTCATTTTACTGCGATATTGCATTTCTGACGATTTTTTCGAGTTTCGTAGTGTTTTGTCAGTTTTCAGGTATTTTGGAGCGATTTGGGACCCCACTTGGGTATGGACACATCCGACGTGCTCTTGAGCTTATTGGCGGGGCTCTGGAGGAGTTCGCCACACTTCTGGATACCTCAGAGGAGAAGAGAGAGGAGCAGAGAGAGCAGAGAGAGAGAGAGAGAGAGACAGACCCCATGACTTCTGCAGCATTTTCCCAAAAAATGCTCGGTCCGAGCAGCTCAGCTGCTCGACCGAGCCATATCAGATTGAGAAGGGAGCTGATACGGGCTGTCTCGGACTGAGCTGTTCAGCTGCTCGGTCGAGCAGCCTCAATTTCCAACTGAAGCCATCAAGCGATGCGCCCCGAGCAGCTGACCGAGTCTATGCCTACTTGGACCGAGAAAGATGCTGCTTGGTGCGGGTAGGCAGAGCAGCGACTTTGATTTTCTATAATGCGCGGTCGAGCAGCTCATCTGCTCGGCCCGAGCCACCGAACGAGCAGCTCATTACTCGACCGAGTTACCTACTCGGTCAGCAACTCTGGGGTCATTTTTGGAAAGTTTTGAAAGATCGGGATGCGCGCGATCTCGGGGCACTGAAGGCTCGGAGAGCTGGGCAACTGAGGAGAGCTTCCATTAGGGATTTTTTTGGAGGAGTTTTTACGGAGAGTTGGGTGATTTTTGTTGGGATTTTCTTAGAGTAATTTTTGTAAGAGAATTTGAGATCAAATACTTAAGGATTATTGCGTTATTTTGGATTGTTCTTGCGCCTGGAATTCTTTAATAAATTGCAGACCTTTCCCTTTGCCCGATGTAAGTCTTTTAGCCCTAATCTCTTGATTGCTATAATGTTTTCTTCTTTGAAATTGATGCTTTTGTCTGCTACTACTGCGATGTGTGAGTAGATTTATTCTAGGGTTAATGGGTTAGCCCTAGGATTTTAGGGGGAAAATGTAAATCTGGATCCCTACGTTGAATTGGGAATTTAGGGTTGTATTTCGGTAGATCCTACCGAATCCATAGATAACCCGTACTGAGATCATGTCCACAGTCTGTGAATTGATGTTCTTAAGGGGTACCTAGGGATTCAAATAGGGAAATCGTCGGATCCAACCAAGGCACGTGACCATGCCTGGCTCGCGCCTTGAGGGGATCCATCGACGAACTATACCGCTACGTTGACTGCTACCACCATTGCGTCAACGAGAGCCACCGAAATACCCCGCAATTCTAACCCACGAAAGTGGTACGAATTGGGGATTAATTCCCTAGCCCTAATGCAATGCAAGGATCCTATACTAACATCGACCCCCAATCGATCCTAGTGGTGATCCCTAAAGCCCTAGTCCCTTTTATTAGCATTACAACAACCAACCCAAACCTTTTACCCCGACGGCTATCACACTTCTAGATTTAGAAATAAACTGAGAACCATTGACACTATCACCGTACCTGTGGGATTCGACATCTTATATACTATAACTCGACACCGTCCGCTTGCGGATTGAGCCCGTGATTGTAGCCTAGGGGCCATACCACGCCTGACGATCGTGACACTGCCAGGTGTAACCTAGGTGTAGGTTACGGGTGCGTCAGGAGACCGATGCATCATTTATGAGTCATACTCATTTTAATTTGTTCGTCTCTAGTTTCAGTGAAATTTTCCTTGGGCTATAGGTTGTACCTTGTGGCATACGATTTTGTATTTATTTTTTTCTTATGTATGCAATACTTATTTTACCCGCAGGTTTGACACCTTTTTGGTGTCTGGACTTCAGGTCCGAACATTTCACATTTCATAAGTGAGTCCAGCTTATCTTTTATTGCCTCGTTCCACATTTGGCCAATCTCTACGTTTGCATTTTAGCAACGGAGTATGGAACGATATTTTATAAACATCATATCGCTTTTGCGTTATATATGGCAATATGATACGTGAATACATTGTAGACAATTATGTTCTTTCTGTCCAACACCTCCCCAGTACGTACAACATTTACTTTCATTTTCAGTTTTTCCCGGCATCTCTGCAGTGGATTCCAGGAAGGGTGAGGGTGTGGACATGAGCTCATTGTCCTGTGGTAGTATTGTCGTAAGGTCTCCAGGAGTTTTTCTTTGTTCTTTAATTTTCATCCTTGGAGCCTGGTGGTCTGCCTCTTTTCTGTTGAGGAACAACCACTTCTGATGATGGTGGATTGCATCCATTCTCGGGGATGTCAATCCTAGCTGGAGTATTTGCAGCAGGGATGTGTGCTCTGACAATCTTCTGGTTGTCAGTAAATGAGTTTGGTAACTGGTGAACATTGTTCTGTATGTAGAGGATCTTCAGGATCACATCTTCACATTGTATTGTTATCGGATCATAGTGGGTCAAACTTTTTGTATCCCACGTTATAATTTGCATCGCACCAGATTTCCAATATCTGGGCCTATTTTGGGAAAACTCGTCTCATCAAAATCATAGTCTTCAAGATGTGCCTTTAAATGCATCCCCCATTTGGGGGTTTAGATATCTTATAATTGAGGGTGAGTCAAACCCTACATAGATATCTAGGCGACCTTGAGGATCCATTTTGTCCTCTGTGGTGGTGCGATGGGGATTTAAACTGCGCGACCGAAGATTCTCAAGTGAGAAATGTTCGGTGGCATTCCATATGCAATTTGCATTGGAGACTCTGACCTCCAGAGGGTCTTATTTTCATTTACGATGCAGCATGCAAAATTTACATATCCCCATGCATCCACCGGAAATCGAGATATCATTAACAATGGACGTGCAATCCATTGGAGTCTATTTATCAGTGACTCTGTCGACCCATTTTGGGTATGAACATGCGGTATTGTATGTTCATTTTCTATTCCCGTTGCTTGGCAGTACTCTTGAAATGACCGGGAGGTAAATTCCCCAACATTAACCAGCCTTATTTTCTTTATTTGATTGTCTGGAAAATGTGCCCGCAACATTATTGTGTGCCAATAACTTTGGAAAAGCTAAGTTGCAGGTCGATAGTAGACACACATACGAATATATTGATGATGCATTTATCAGTACCATAGAGTACCGATTTAGCCGACTAGGGGGTGGATTTGTCCACATCAATCTCCTTATTTTCTTTCGACGAAGCGTGGAGATTCTTTTGTCAGATTTTAATAGGAATGGACTTGTAATTTGTTTTTCCTTATAGCAAGGGATGCGAGGGAATTCTCCCTTCTGAAGAATCTTCTTGTTCTTCAAGTCATACCCATAGGATAAGATGTGGTGCATCATCACTGATCCAGGGTGGCCATGTCTATCATACCAAAGTAAAAACTTGGCTGATGTCGGGCACTTCAGGTGCTCTGTTAAATCTGCTTCCTCTCTCCGAATCTTTGTATGGTAGAGGCCTGTTGAAAAGCTCTCAAAACGTTCTAATATGGATTTTTACTCCTTTTTCTTGAGACGTTACATACAGTAATTTGTTTTTCATTTGCATTTGATGTTTCCAAATGGAATCCGTTGAAACGGATGTCCTTGAAACTTAGTAAGTTTCGGTTGTAATTCGAAGAGATTAGTTCATCCTTTATTTTTGTGTCATTTTGGGAGCAATATTGTTGCGTTCCCAGAACCTTCAATATGGCCCTGATAATGGGCTTTGTATTAAAGGATCGTATGTGTTTATTTATTGTTTACTAATCAGTTGTGAGAGCAGTTCATCTATTAAAAGATGAATCATATAGGCACATTTTTCAGAGAAACATTTTCATTCAAAATCACATTGCATAATTCAAAAAGCTCTCATAACATGAATTGTTCTTAAAACAAGTAGCTAGGATGAAAACAGAAGGCTTAATCAAGCAGGTCTTCATTTTCGAAGTCGTCAGCAGTAAACTTGACTGGAGCATCAGAGGTCACCAGGTTTCTTCAGCTTTATTTTTCTTGTTTTCTTTATACAAATCTTGGAGATGCTACGGAGTTCGGCACACTCTGGACCAGTGGCCTTTCATGCCACAGCTATGGCACTGGTCTTTCCATTTCCTCTTGGATGAGGGTGAATCAATTCTATTGTTGTCATTTCTGCGCTAGGTGAACTTCCCCTTACTTTCATTTCTTCGCTACTGGACTTGGCCCCTAGCCCTTTTGTTCTGTCCCCCCTTTCTGTGGTCTTTCTTTTCTTTTGTTGTCTCTCTTCTTTCTAGACGAACATGCATTGTGAGCTTCTGGGATGGGGGCAGTGCCTGGGGATGCAGGTTATGAGTGGCGAGGATAAGCTCTCTATTTTGTTCAGCCATGAGTAAACATGACAGCAGCTCAGAATACTTGGTGAACTTGCGTTCACGGTATTGCTGCATTAGTATCGCAACTTTCTCATGGAAAGACGTGTATGTCTTTTCCAGCATGCGATCTTCTGAGACCTTTTCACCACACAACTTCAGGCGTGAGGTGATGCTAAAAAAGAGCTGAGTTGTACTCAGCTATGGACTTAAAGTCTTGTAGTCTCAGGTTCTTCCACTCATATCGTGCCCTTGGTAGTATAACATCTTTCTGATGTTTATATCTATCCTCAAGGGCAGTCCACAACTCGTATGGATCTTCGACCATAAGGTATTCAGCTTTTAGGGTCTTGTCCACATGGCGGCGAATATAAATAATGGCTTGCGCCTTTTCTATATCGCTTACATTTTCATTATTAGTTATAGCAGAAATGAGGGACTTTGCCCGCAGATGAAACTTCAATCGAGCTGCCAGCTTAGATAGTTTCTTCCTGATGCATCCAGCACTTCGAAATCGACACGTGCGATTTTAGCCATTTTATCTAGTAGAGCACAAATTTACATGAATTAATAATTTAAACAATAAACATTTTCATGCGGAGGCAATTTTTATTTGAAAAGCTAATTACGTGGATCGGCCAGTCCCACCTAAATAAAGAGTCCAAAGTCCATTAAAGTCCATATTACACAAATGAAAGCTTTTAAAAAGAAATTACAACTTTGGAAACCCAGTGGGTCCCAAATAAGATCTTCAGCTTCAATTGTGGCCTCCCTCTCCATGGAAAGTAGTCTTCGGTCTTGGACATTTACATAAATACCTCACTACAATTTCTCTCAAAAGTAAAAGAAAAGGGCAGGAAATAAAATGTGGGACTTAAACAGCCGATCCAAAACTGTAATTTAGCCATCCATGCAAAAATTTGTGCTCATCAGACATTTTCAGCAGACATTTTCATCACATGCATCACATGCATTTATATTCACAGAAAGGGATAAACAATTTAATTACTTAATAATTATTGGACCACTGGGCAACGTCATACACCGTAAGGTTAGCTGACTAACGGCAGAGCAGTCACATGATCTTCCTAATTATTGAGTTTTAATATTTGCACAACCAAACATAGTTTATCCACAGAATAACCCAAAAATGATGTGAAGCATATAGTAATGATCCTACAAAGGTATCATATAATGCAAGGGTTGTGCTAGTTGGGTTTATTCAAAAAGATTGAAAAAGAGCCCAATATTTGACATGTTCTTCTTAAAAGGATGAAAATTTCCTTTTTTAAAGCATCCCCAGATTATCCCCAAAAGTCCCCAAAAATCCCTTTTATGTCCTCTTAATGCCCCATAATTTATCATGATTTTTCAAGAATTTTTAGGCCCCCAAACGCCATTTTTAATCAATTGTTTTAAGCCCCAAAAAGCCCTTTTAAAGATTATTTTAGCCCCCTTATTTTGTTTTGTTTTGTTTTGTTTTGTTTTTTTTGAAACAAGACTGGCCTGCGGGCCTAAAGCCCGCAGTGTGGCCGCGGGCTTCATGCCTGCAGTCATTAATCTTTTTTTCGAATAATAGGCATGCGGGCTTCAGGCCCGCAAGGCTGTAATTCTTTTTTTTGTCTGGGCTTCGGGCCCAAAGAAAATTGGTTGGGGGCGGAGGTGGCCCCCCTCTCACTGTAGCGAGGGGGGAAGGAGGGAAGGGGGGACACGACTGCCGGGGCGGCCCCCCTTCGGGGGGGGAACGCCGGTGGCAAGTACATCACCCCCTTCTTCGGGGGGGGTGGTGGTGCCCCCCTTCGGGGGGGGGGAGAAAAACGCAGGCGCCCCCCTTCGGGGGGGGGGGGGGGAACGCTGGCGGCTTGAGTGCCGCCCCCCTTCAGGTGGGATCGATGCCGCCGACGGTAGACCCCCCTCGCTACAAGTGGGGGTGGGGGAAACGCGCGGGGACAGGCGGTGGGGGCAGTCGATGGCAAGGCCACCGGCGGGGCTGGGATATGGTAAAACCCCTATTTTTCCATTATTTTCAGATTTTAAAACACGTTAAAAACATGATTTTTGGGCGATAAGCCCAGATTCCACTTCGATCTTGCGAGATCAATGGAAAATACTATCATACGTATGATAAAAACTACGTTTTTAGCGAGATTTGCCTCTATATCCATCCTTCAATGCCTACCCGGATGACGACGCTCATTTGATGAAGCTTGACACAGCGCGTGTGGATCTCCCGCCTTTCTTCGCTTTTGCAACGATCGATATTGTGTGGAAAGTTTGTTTAGATGCTCGTACTGATAACGTGTTATGAATAATCATCATCTGGGAGAGGAACCCACAGCTCTTTATTTATAGCATATAGAGGAGCGTATACAGACAAGATACAATAGATACGGTCTTATCTATAAGATAAGCCGTAACCCCAACCGACTAACCAACTCGGTATTATCCCTTCACAACATGTATTGTTCCAATGATATAATTATAATTATTGCTGTTCGTTTAAAATTATTGGATCCAAGATTTTGAGTGGGGATATTTTAAATTAACCGTGCCCTTAGAGCACATGTTAAATCGGGTGAAAACTAAATTTTAGAGAGAACAAATTTTTTTGGGGAACTAAATTCTCGATGGAAAGTAAATTTTGGTGGAACTAAAATTTTCATGGGAACTAAATAATAATTATTGTGCTTTAAATTTCGGGGAACTAAGATTTTGAGGGGGGGATATCTTAAATGAACCGTGCCCTACGGGAACGGCTTATGACTTGTGTGTGTGTGTGTGTGTGTGTGTGTGTGTGTGTGTGTGTGTGTGTGTGTAAGCAGGTATATTATGAAATGTTTTTAAAAAAATTATCGTACTCTCAATAAATGTTGACGATGCATTTAGCTGTAACAAAATGTACAGTCTATTAACAATGAAACGACTAAAATCATTTGATCATTAATAAAATAGTATTTACTTAACACGACCTTTCATTACTAATAGGTTACTTTAAATCATGTAGATTATAAGGTAGTTCGTAGATTATCTATATGAATGTTGCATAGTGTGATGTTATGATGTCTTATTAAAAAAGACTACATATGAACACTTTCCCATATATATGAGATAAGAATAATAAGATGCATTATTACATGAAATAAAGGAGATAGTAGGGTATTGTGTTTTAGATAGGTTACACCTATAATTGTTAAGTTAACATCTAAATATAAGGAAAAAAATAAAAAAGTCAGTATCTACTATTTATTCAAAAAAATTGATGTTAAATGCTCCTTCAATCTTTCCAAAACTAAAATCTAACGATGTATTTCCATGTGAATATTTAACTTTCTTACCTTTTGAAAACGCCTTGTTTGTAAAGGAAGTGAATTATGGAGACTAGCATATTACTATTATCAAAATGAAAATACTCTTACATTGTAAAAACATATTAATATAGGTATTATGCGTAAAACTCTCAACCAAAACATAACTATATATTTTTAAAATAGCAACATTATCTGGTTTAATTCTCTTCCAGCTAATAACATTGTCATCATTAATGTGTGCCCTCAAGCCAGCGATGCGAATAGAAAATATATAAAGACAAACCTTTATCTTGTCTTTCTCATCATTTTGCTTTCATTCTTCTTTTCTTCCTCTTCTTTTTCAATTAATTAAGTAGAAGAGAAGAAATCAGCCAAAATGGATCACCAGAACCCCTCCATACTCTTTAACTTTGCTCAAAAATACTTTCCAAGTAAACCTGATAGTGGACCTTGTGGTAACTTCAATGCTGCATATATCTTTTGTACCATTGTCACTATATTATTACTTATAACTCTCTCCCACCTTTTGCACTTGGTCCTAAAACACTTTGGACAACCAAGAATTATCTCCCAGATGCTTGTAAGAATTCATTTCATGTTTCCAAGCTTTATTAAAACTACCTTGTAAAATAATAATTTACAAATTTATAACCTCTTTTCCATACCATTACTTGCAGGTAGGATTCTTCCTTGGCCCGACCATTCTTGGGCATATTAACTTATTAAATGAGGATAAGACACAGCTTGAATATATTGCATCTGTAAGATTTAAAAAATCGGAATTGGCTATGGCTTACGCGTAGAAAGATCGAAGGTAGAGAGAACTTATCAGGAATGAAACGTTGTGCCGTGGAATGACCACTGCCTTGACAACAATTGCGACCCGACCTCGGTGGTAATCGGAATTACCGGTTGCTCCCCAAGGTTAATACAGCAGCCCCTGAACGCGTCCACTCGTGGCTAGAAGCTTTGGAGATTGCACAACAGTACCCAGGAGTGGGAGATCAAGAGAAGAAAAAAATACATCGTCATCATATCAAGAATGAGGCCATGTAAATTTATATGAGGTAACAAAAACTGTTACAGAATTTCAAAGGGCCGCGTAATAAAGAGCTGTAATGAATGGAATGTAAAACGTCTTCATTAACACGTAATAAACAACAGATTTAATGGACGTAATAAACATGGAAAGTTAATGGTTCAATCAAAGCCAATTAACGCAAGAATCTGTATGGGCCAAAAAAGGAAAGTCGTGCCATCCAAAAAAGGAATGCGCGTGCACAATACAACACGGCAGGGCATGGCATGGTGCAACACAGCGAGGCGAGGCGAGTGCATACGTGTGTGGTGGTTGTGTGCGTCCTCGCCCGTTCACAAAAGAGTCGTATCCCTTGGGGCACACCCCAAGTCTCTACAACTCCCTTAATAAAAACCTCCAAGGCATATTGCCCAAGCAATGTGGGACAAAAAACAAAAGGAAAAATGGGAGTGAACAAATGGCTTAAAGAGCCATTAATTCCAACAGTCCCCCACTTAATGGCTCAAGAAAGAGATGAGAAAGTTCCTGGGTAAAGAGGGATGAATACTTAAGTATCCATGTCTTACGATTGAATTGATACGTAGTGAAGTGAGGCAACAACTTACTTTTTAATGAGTGAATTGCTCTTGAACTCATTAGAGTTCGGTTGAGACCCCCACAACACATATTGTTCCCTTGAGATTGTGTAAACTCTGCGATACATAACAAGCGCTATAGGCCATGCGCACACCTTGGGTCTCGTGAGTGCTCTAGAAAGACTGCCCTTGTCTTTCATAGAGGACGGCCAAACCCTCACACCCACATATGTGGTTCATCAAGTGCTTCTCCATAACACCACCAAAACTGGTTATGAAACCATTAAGAGCATACAACTCAACCTTTGCTTAAGTCCATCAAGTGCTTCTCAATAGCACCACCAAAACTGGTTATGGACTTGTCTCAAAGTGAATCCATCAAGTGCTTCTCAATATCACCGCTAAACTTGGCTATGGATTCAAAGAACACTACCACACACCATAGGGATGGGAATGTAGTGTTTGTTAAGGATCATATGGCTTCGTTAGACCACACTAGGTATCAACCATATAACCTTAACTCTTGGGCTTTAGCCCCATCCCCCTCGACGAATCAAGAACCACTTTTCTTGGCAATCCTTTGGTTAGTGGATTTGCAAGATTACTTTCAGACCTTACATATTCCAAAGAAATTACTGCATTTTTCAGGAGTTGTTTAACCACACCGTGCCTGATCCGAATGTGTCTTTTCTTCCCGTTGTAGACACTATTTTTAGCAACACCAAAGGCTGCCTGAGAATCACAATGAAGGGAAACTGGAGCAGTTTTCTCTCCCCACAAAGGCACGTCTGCTAACAAGTTCCGTAGCCATTCAGCCTCTTGCCTTGCCAACTCAAGAGCAATAAATTCAGATTCCATGGTGGAGCATGCTATACATGTCTGTTTGGAAGACTTCCAAGATATAGCACCTCCACCCAAAGAGAATATAAAACCACTAGTTGAACTAACTTCATCGTTATATGAAATCCAGTTTGCATCGCAAAATCCTTCTAACACAGCAGGAAATTTGCTGAAATGCAAATACCAATCAACAGTTCCTTTCAGGTACTTTAATAAATGATGAAGAGCAATCCAATATTCATTACTAGGGTTATGAGTATACCGACTTAGCCTGCTAACATCATATGCTATATCAGGTCGAGTACAATTCATAAGGAACATCACACTTCCTATGATCTTAGCATATTCAGATTGAGAAATACTCTCCTAAATTCTTTTTCAAATGTATGCTAGGGTCATAGGGAGTTCTAGCAGGAACAACATCAAAGCAGTTGAATTTCTTCAACACCTTCTCTACGTAATGAGATTGACTCAAGGAGATGCCATAAGAGTTTCTAATAATTTTAACTCTTAAAATGACATCAGCTTCTCCTAGGCCTTTCATCTCAAATTGAGATGACAAGAAATTTTTGGTATCATTTACAATATCTAGATTGTTCCCAAAAATTAACATGTCATCAACATAGAGACAAATAATTACACAATCTAATCCTATTAGTTTAGAATAAACACAAGAATCAGATGAGTTTACAACAAAGCCATTCCTTAGTAAGGTGCTGTTGAATTTCTCATACCATTGCTTAGGAGCTTACTTTAAGCCGTATAAAGACTTTCTAAGCCTGTAAACCTTATTCTCTTTACCAGCAACTACAAAACCCTCGGGTTGGGACATGTAGATTTCTTCTTCTAGATCGCCACTTAGGAAGGCTATCTTAACATCCATTTGATGTATGACTAACTCATGAATTACAGCTAAGGCAATTATAGTCCTTATGGTTGCAATGTTAGTCACAGTAGAACAGGTGACAAAATAGTCTATTCCTTTCTTTTGAGTAAAACCCCCTGATCACAAGTCTAGCTTTGAATTTTTCTATCGATCTGTCCGGTCTCATCTTTTTCTTAACAATCCATTTATTAATAATGGGCTTATTACCTTTAGGTAACTCAGATAATTCCCAAGTTTGATTGGATAGAATAGAATCAAGTTCGCTTATAATAGCATCTTTCCAAAAGCTAGCACCAATGGATCTCATTGCTTCATCATAGGTTTTTGGTCTTCTTCTATCATAAAGGTTGACACTATCTCATCACTAAGCATGACAAAAAGGCAGTTATAAAGTCAGGTCCAAAATTGGTTTCAGTCCGTTGCCTCTTACTCCTTCTAGGTTCTTCACTAAAAGTAGAACTACAAGTATGCATATCAGAATATATAGGTGAAGAAGAAGGAAGAGACCCAATAGGAAGTACAAGGGACATGGATTCTGTTAATTCCTTTTTCAAAGGAAAAATATGCTCAAAAACTCTGCATCTATTGACTCAAATAGAGTTATCTGTTAAGGACATGAATCTATATGCAGCGTTATTATTATCATACCCTATAAAACCAGTATCATAAGTTTTAGACCCAATGTTTGACTTCTTAAAGTCAGGTAGTCCTACCTTTGCCAGACACCCCCACACTCTAAGGATTTTAAGGTTAGGGGGATAACCTTTCCACAATTCATAAGGTGTTTTGTCTAGTTTCTTATAGGGTACTCTGTTAAAGATATGGCAAGCAGAGAGAATGGCTTCCCCCCACATGTCATATACATAGGTTGGATTTGGTCTTAATCCTGAAATCCAACTTTGTTCCAAGCTAAAATCTACATGTTGCTAACCCATTTGAGCCTTACTCTTGGCTAAATTCTAATCATGGTAGCATCATCAGCAACAACAAATCAAAGAGATGAAACGGAATATACACATTCTAACATGTCAGTAAACTAACTTAGCCAAAAGATTAACATGTTAAGATGTGTGCTAACACTGTTTTTCAAGATCAAAAGTCATTATGCTCCCTCTCAAGTGGAAGAAAGCACACCCCATCTTACACTTAGAGCAAATGATGTCTATTGAAAGAACATTGTCATACCACAATTTAACCATCACACAACTTTTCTGATCCACCAAAGAACATGAGATATATTTGTAAAATATTATATCACCAAAAAGCAAAGCATTCATGAATAGGCTAAATAAAGATGATTTTCTCAACAGAACACAAATAGTGGAAGATGTAGTAGTTACAGTAAACTCAAAGTAGATCCAAAACAGTTGAATGAAAGCTTACCCCGTGATCCACATAAAAAATAAACAGACGGCCTCACACAAACAAGGTAGCAGAAGAATTTCGAATTTCAGCCAATTGTCTAAAATTGGAATGCCTAGTGTACAAACATTTTGGAGGAAGCACCAATGAAGAATGGGAAGCATATAATATGACAATTGTGGCATGTTGACATGCACATGCGGGAAAAAAACAATGAAGGATGTATTTATTCAGCCTGTCACCCAAATGTTCTTGCATGTGTAGATGTAGCATTCATCTTTAGATAATTACCACATTCAATTTCTGGTCGATGCATAACATACCACTTGGTTGTAATAACTACCATTAAAATTTTCGAATATAACCAAGAGACATCACTGCCAACAGCTCTAATGTAATCTAAATTGGAACAGTTATTTAAACAAACATTAATAAATAATGGAAAAGTAATCTTTATCCATCAACATGCTAAACTTTCATGGTTGAGAGCTCATTACTTCACCAATCGATTACAAATACAAGATTATAACAGGAACATAATTCAATCATAATGTAGAAAATCATCACAATCTATCTTTAAAAAGAGTGTGGGCATTTTCAATCACATACAAATGAATCTAGATATAGTTGCATTTCTCAGTAGATAGCAATTGGATGCACATTCAAGAATACATGAAAAGATACATATGAAGCTGAAATAATCAACTGTTTTTGCACATGCACAACATGTGCAGTGGATTAGAGAAAGGTTGAAATGAGAGCATATCAGAAAAGTATCATCTTGGCATAGAAAAAACAAGATCCAACAATACGATTGCATACAAAATTTATTAAAACAATTTCCACAAGAACTCGCAATATTTCAGACCAAACACGTAGATCAAATCTTAAAAGAACTTTTGGAAATGAATTTCATCAAAAATGGCACTGATAAGTTGAAAAACAACTACTAGGTCATACCACACAAGAGAGATAAAAAGGATAGACATACAGTAAGTGCTAAAAATATATCTACATAATTAAATTGGAAATCAAGAAAGGCTAGATTTCGACCCAGTACAAGACCTTATTAGAAACAATGAGATTGGATGTCTACTATCATGTTACCTGAATCAAAATTCAATATGGGGTTTTCCTATCAGGCAAACTAGCAAGAATTCTCAGAAGATTTTAAACAAACACTTCATATGCATGCTAGAATTTACTTGAAATGGATTGTCACTCCAATAACCTTTTACACAAAGATTCAAGCATTCAAGCATGGGTTAATGTGCAAGCTGAAATTGTGTTAAATCAGCAAATCAATTTCATTCTAACCATAGTAATACCAAACATCTAATTGTTTTCAAATTGTAAGATGTAAAAAATCGGAATTGACTATGGCTTATGCGTAGAAAGATCGAAGGTAGAGAGAACTTATCAGGGATGAAACATTGTGTCGTGGAATGACCACTGCCTTGAAAAAATTACGGTCCAACCTCGGTGGTAATCGAAATTACCGGTTGCTCTCCAAGGTTAACACAGCAGCCCCTGAACGCGTCCACTCGCGGCTAGAAGCTTTGGAGATTGCACAACAGTACCTAGGAGTGGGAGATCAAGAGAAGAAAAAATACATCGTCGTCATATCAAGAATGAGGCCATGTAAATTTATATGAGGTAACAAAAAATGTTACAAAATTTCAAAAGGTCACGTAATAAAGAGCTGCAATGAATTGAATGCAAAACATCTTCATTAACACGTAATAAACAACAGATTTAATGGGCGCAATAAACATGGAAAGTTAATGGCTCAATCAAAGCCAATTAACGCAATGAATCTGCATGGGCCAAAAAAGGAAAGTCGCACCATCCAAAAAAGGAATGCGTGTGCACAACACAACACAACATGGCATGGCACGGTGCGGCGAGGCGAGGCGAGGCGAGCGCACGTGTGTGTGTGGTGGTTGTGTGCATCCTCGCCCGTTCACAAAAGAGTCGTACCCCTTGGGGCACACCCCAAGTCTCTACAACTCCCTTAATAAACACCTCCAAGGCATATTGCCCAAGCAATGTGGGACAAAAAACAAAAGGGAAAATAGGAGTGAATAAATGGCCAAAAGAGCCATTAATTCCAACAGCATCAACTGCCAGTATTTTTTTCATGTTCTTAGCTGGTCTTGAAATCGACATCTCCAACCTCCGACACATGATTCGTGCTGCATCTGCTATTGTTGTTGGTAATGTAATAGGATACATGCTAATCAGCATTTTGGTTAGCTTTATCCTCTACCAATTTGCAAGCAAAACCAATAATAAACTTGCATTCTACTTAGCCATCTTCCTCATGCTTTTCAACACATCATCCACAACCCTTATTCGACTCATTAATAAGCTCAAGCTCACTATGACCATGACTGGAAGGGTGGCCATCTCAGTAGCTCTCATCACAGATGTATTGTGCCTATTAATTATAGGATTTCTTGGCTTTATCGGTATTGAGAAGAACAAAACGAAAATTTGGGATGACAGACTTGTTTCAGGAATATTCAGTATTATGATGTGGGCCGTAATTTCATTTGTAATAAGACGCATTGTACAGCAAGTGAACAAACAAAATGGGCACAAGCATGTTGTCGGAATTGAAGTTGTGTTCTAATTTCTATTACTTGTGTTTGTGATGTCACTGGTTACATCTTTTCTAAGCTATGATCACATGATATGTGCTTTCATTTTTGGGTTGGTAATTCCAAAGGATGGCCCAACATCAAGGACACTTATAGAGCAGCTCTCACAAATAGTCTACAACCTATTACTGCCTACATATTTTGGAGTTGCAACACTTAAAGTGGATATCAACATGTTGAAATTCAAGGAAGTGCTCATTGGACAACTACAATGGTAATCTTTGGCATGCTCCGGAAGATTGGTGGCATGATTGCTGGAGCTAAGTACCGTGGCATGACAAAGCATGAGGGGATGGTTCTTTCCTTTTTATTGAATGTTAGAGGACATGTTAGTCTCATTATCATTAGTTCGGGCTTGAAGTATGGGGTGAGTACTCATTTTAATTCATCCCAAACTAACTAATTGACACATGGAATTTTATTTTGATAAGAAAAACGAATATTACATGCCCCTACTAAAGCAAATATACTTAGTACTTATTGCATTGATTCCCAACCATTGAAGAATTAGTTAGGGATATCACATTGGTCATAATCTTATGTTAAATATTTTATCAATATTATGTTTTCCAGAAAATGTATTAGCATGAAAGAAAGTTTGGGCATGTACTATTAAATATTTGTTGACTTTCTTGCAAAGCAGATATGGAATCACAATATCTACATTGCCCTCCTTATATCTTTGTTCTTGAATAACATTATAGCATGCCATGCAATAACCTACATTGTGCAACAAAGGCGATGAACGATTCAATACAACTTTAGAAGCCTTGAATGCTTCGATGAGAGTGAGCTTTGCTTGATAGCTTGCGTCCACTCTCCTAGTGACCTCCCTATAATCCTTAATCTTATTGAGATCTCTAATGGCTCCACAGATTTCCATCTTGTCCCATATATTCTTCATCTTATAGAGCTCAAAGGAACTGCCACCAGCACCATGCTCTACCACCAGCATCAAGATAGTGATGTTTACAATGATATGGGTAACAGTCAGTCACACCAAGTTAGTGCTATGATCGACATATTTGTTCGACAGACTAGCATTAATCTTCGCCGACTCAATGGCATCTCCTACTTTAATAGCATGTATAAGGACTTACAAAATGGTGTGCAAGACATACATGCATCCTTAGCCATCATCTCTTTTCATCGAAAGCAAAGGTTTGATGGGAAATGGGGATAGGAAAGGAGGATGTCAGGAAATTCAATATTAATGTGCTACATCATGTGCCATGCTCTGTTGGTATTTTAGTTGATCGTGGGATGGACAAGAGATGGGGAGGTTCACTTTGTAATAAGATGAGCTTATCATTATCTTCGAAAGATGAGATGAAGCTTAATGTGGTGGTTCTATTTCTTGGAGGCCCAGATGATCGAGAGGCATCAGCTTATGCTGGGAGACTTACACTGAACTCTTGTGTCAACCTTACGATGGTGAGGTTTCTACCAACACTTAAAGTAGGTGACGGAGTCCATCGTTTCACAAATAATATCTCTAGTACAAGCACGTGTGTGGCAATGGAAATAAAAAAAGAAGATGTTGATTAGACTTTCATGTCAAATTTCTATAACCGGTGAGAAATATTTTGGCATTCTTCATTACTTTAGCACAAATGATGCCCATATTGCAAAAGATTTAGTTATTTATAAATGTGCTTGATGCAGACAACTATAACAATGATAATAAATCTAAAACATATAAAAATTCACATTATTAAGCAAAAGCAGTTGTCTTTAAATATAGAATTTTTTATAGATATAAGGCATAATCAATCACATGATTTTCCATTAAACTGAATTAAACCTGAGTGTTGTAATTGCAGATTTGTAGTAACAGGGATCGTAAGGTATGTTGAGATGATGGTTCAAAATTCGACAGAGCTGATTGTATCATTATCATCTATGAAAGAAATCAACTCATTACACATTATGGGGAGGCAAATACAAGGACCGGCAGCACAACTAATCGAAGGGATGAGCAATTGGACAGAGTATCCAGAGCTAGGATCAATCAGAGATCTTCTTACTTCATCAGATTTTATGAATGATGGATCAGTGTTGGTCATCTAGTAATGCAAAGAAACTATTAATACAATAGGCTAAATGCTTCGCAAAATGATTCAAGCTTATATAATTATTTTTACATTTTCAAATCATTCAATAATAATGCAATGACAAAGTAACATCAATGTACTAGAATAAATTCTGAATTTGTTTTGACATCAAACTGGAAGATCTACAAATTCCCTTAACTATGTCTACGGGTTGAGTGTCGTTTATGAATGCATTTTTGTTATATTAGCATAGCCAGACAGTGTCCTTTTTACCTAAGAATTTTTTTATGCAAATTCAATAAATGATTATGCGTAACTTTGAGGAAAGACAATCAAGTGCCTCCTTTCTTATGGCATGCTGACATGATGTTAACATACTGCATGTGATTGGTTCGAGAATGTGACTTCCTTATTGTATAGACGGAAATGATTCAGGCTCAAAAGGACATTGTCGTCTTGTACGAATAGGCGTCTGCTAACGAATCTACAAATTTGGCTCAAGATTGATATTAATTGCATAGCGATAAGTGTAGGGTAGCTTCACTTTGCAACTCACATGCTTCATGTGCCGTTGTGAAGTGAAGTTGTTATTTAAAAATAATTGCATGGATTATGGGCTTGTCAAAGCGTATATGTTGCGAAGAATACAAGTGATGAATATGGAATTTAGCATGCATTAGAAGGACTTGCACTCTGTGGGGCTAATGTGGGTTGGATGCCTAATCAAATTGGCACTAACTTGAAGGGGAATCCTATCTATTGTAGAATTTCAAGGGCAAAGGTAGTACACCAAGGGTTTGGATATGAAAATATAGGGTTACCACCACCTAAATTTATATAAAGGAAACTATACAGTGGAGGTATGTAGTAAACAACCTACTTTATATTCTAATTTGCATCTATTATTTCTAAAAAGGAGATGTTGGCTAAAGCATTGGATGATATTAAGTCGGGGACCACTTTGATCTCCTCTAATTGTTCCTGCTTAGTGTGCAGATGCTCCTATAAAAGATATTACAGTCCAACTCTGACTATGTCTAAGGGTCATAGATTCAACATCACTCAAGTAAAATGTAATTTTCATCCTATACAAATTGCATTGTTTGCATTCATAGAACTCCATATTTTGCGTAGCAGTCACTGATGCATGGCTGTATGCTACAATGTAATTATATTAATTTGACAAAATGGTAAGACCATGTGAGAGAAATGATATGCAAACTTGAAGGATGACAATCATTTATAGACAATTCTTGAAATAATTGGAGGCATTCTTTTACATTGAAAATGCTTTCAATTATTTGCATTTGTCCCTTTTGATGAAGTCTTCCATCTCAAGAGACGTATGAATACTTTCAGCCAAACCTGCTAAAAGCAATCCACCTTTATTGTATGAATCTAACTTACTGTCTAGTTCTTTAAATTAATCATTGTTCCCAACATGTTAAATCTTGAAGTTATACTCTACCTTTTACATGCATATTTCAAGTGCATTACCATTGTTGTAAATCATTGTTTGGCTATCAAGGACCTATGTTGTAGCAATAAGATCAGATAACAGCTGATAGCCATATATGAGTCAATGCATGCAAATAATAAGACACTAATAATTATTGGGCAAAAATGAGGCCATATTAATAGATATGCAATCAGAGTGTCTGTTGAAAAGAAATGGGTGCACATGACCAAACAGACACAAGCTGAGATTACCAATCTATAGGCACAAAGTGTGGGCTTGATCCATGGAAACCAAAAACAACAGATTAAAATAAAAGACATTTAATATTGAAGCATTGCAAATAAGCTTAAAACTTGTATGGAAATAATTAAAATCCATCCTATTATCACCAATATACCAACAGAAAAAAATACAAAGAATCGCCTTGCGGAGCAAAAATAAAGACACAAAGTAATATACAATCCTTAAGAAATTTAGCATATGTGGGAATTTGATTAATTGCATCAAGTAAGGGAATATTAATTTGACATCGTTGGAAAATCTCTCTGATTTCAGCTTGATACTTATCCTTGGTTGGTGAGAAAAGCTTTTGAGGATATGTCACCAGAATGGAATACAGCTTGAGCTCCTTGGATGTATTACTCTCATGCGTGCCTTCACCATGTTCCTCCTCTAGCACCAAATCTGGCGATTGTTCCTTCTCTCCGCTATCCTCAACTTGTGGATCCTTGGATGGCTCCACATTTTCGAAAACCTTGCCACTCATTTACGTCGTCACCGCTTGGCATTGCTTCATCGAACCTCCCGCCGATGAAGAAGTATTAATGTTGGGGTTGGGCATTGGTTGGGATGGAAGATTCCTTTTCTCGAGACTTGCGATCAACTTAGCCAAATTCTCTGCCATTTGTTGATTCTGAGTTTGTAGAAACTGCTAGAATTACTAAAATTATTGGCTCTAAGCCTGTTGCACTGGGATGAGTTATTGGAACATCTCATTCATGGATTGCATTTGGGTTTCACTTCGTTCCTCCTTTTTCCTTTGGTAGCCACCTCCTTGGTAATTTCTATTGAATGGAGTGGCCTTGTATGGCAATGAGATTGTTGTGTCGGTCCTTGATGTTGCGGTTGTTGTGGCCTCAAGGTCAATTAAGGGTGATTCTTCCAACTTTGGTTATACCTGTTGGAGTTGAAGCCTTGTCCGAACACTTGATTCACCTTCGCATTTAGTTCTCTCAAACCCTCTTTCAATGTGGGAATGGTGGGGCAACTCGATGTGTCATTCCCAGTGGTCTCGCAAATATGACAACTTTGCTCCATGGCCACAATCTTCATCACCCTCAACTCCATGGCTTGGATCTTCTTCTGCATAGCTTCCAACCGAGCTTCCATATCATCATCGGTCTTCAAAGTATGCAAGCCACCACGAGTTGGTTGTGATGAAGAGGAGTCACCTCTATCAAAGTCCGAAGTTATGTCTCACATGTATGCATTTTCCACCACCAGCTCCAAAGCTTCATCGCACTCATTATCGAAAAATTCCTCGTTGCACATTGTTTCCAAAAATTGCTTCGATGACAATAGGAGTCCTTCATAGAAGAAACCAAAGACTCGGCATTTCTCGAATTCGTGGTGTGGACAGGAGAGTCGAAGTTCCTTCAGCATCTCGCAAGTTTGGAAAAATGTGCCGTTGTTCCGTTTGGCAAATCTCATGATTTGCTTCTTCAATCCATGTGCCATATGCAACGGAAAAAATTTATTTAGAAATTTAGCTTGAAATTGTAGCCATGATGTAATTGAGCATGGTGGTAAAGCATTAAGCAAATTCTTGAATTTATCTTTCAGAGAAAAAGGGAATAACTTCAAGTATATCTGTCGGCACTAGTTTTCCTATCAAAACATGTAGAGCATACATCTTCAAACTCCTTTATGTGAAGATATGTGTTTTCCCTCTCCAACCCATTGAAAGTGGGTAGGAGTTGAATTACCTCGGGTTTAAAGTTAAAGGAATTTGTATCCATAGGTAACACAAAGCATGAAGCTGAGCTAGACCTCGTGGGTCTCAAAAGATCCGTCAAAGACCTCAGGACATCGGCTTGAGAATTAGTGTCATGGTTGCTAATATTATCATTGTTTATGTTGTCTTCTGTCATGACGCGTGTGCATATTAATCTATGTGTTCGAGGTGTTCGAATCCACATAACTAACCGAGCAATCGATTGTATGTAAAGAAAGAGCAAACTAAACAAATTGGAAATTATGTACCAGTTTGTATGAAAAGATGATAAAGTCACAAAGTAAACCTAAAAGTAACGAAGTTGTTAATGGTAAAACTGTTGTCCCCGACAACGGTGCCAAAAAATTGGCGTATGAAAAAGATTGCACGTGATAAATCTCAAGTATGGGAGGTCGCCAAGTAGTAATTTTCTAGTGAGCCTAAGGTCAAACTCAGGGACAATTTGTTTACAATCAACAATGGTCACGAATAGCTTAAGCGACATGAAGCTCACCACCTTTTAAAGGTAAGGATGATTGAGTGGAATATCGATGTAAACTAAAGTCAAGTATGCAAATAAAGAAAAGTGTGAGAGAGTACTCAAAGATGACATTGTGGGTGTTTGTGGTTTCATGAAGTAGTAGTGTTTATAAATTTATCTCAACTTACTACGACGTCTCATCCGGCTAAGGAGAGAGTGGTCAGAAGATATGACATTTCATCGAACATATAGGGTGCATAAAATAGTGCATGAAACTTTGAGGAAAATAATTGATGAGCACAATAGAGAGGGTCCTCTAGGATGGTCCACTCTTTGGATTTCCCCCTAAGGTTACAATAAACAAACCAAATCAAGGCTTCATCCACATACAAGAGTTAAAATCATGCTAGAGATGAAATCTATAGGCCACATACACATCAATCCACCAAAAACACACAAAAGGAGATTAGCTACTCATATTTACCAAAGTCAACATTTTCATTTCTAAAAATATGATCCAATGGTTCATACAAGTTACAAAGAACAAAGAGAAGAAGAAAAACATAAACTTTAACACAAAAGAATCCCTTTTGAGATGATCCTTCAACTTTTCTCATTGAGCTCATCCTTCTTCTCTAAGTGTTCTTCTTGATTTTGAAATTTGAGGGGAGAGAAGTGATTGGTGTTGGATCTAAATCTAAGCCTAAAGGGGGGTGAATAGGCTAATAAAAATTCTCGTGCAACCGACGAGTAATCACAGGCAGTTATAGCAGATGCAGAGTAAATAATAAGCAATCATAGAGTACGCAGCAGATTTACCCTAGTTCGGTCGTCCCACGACCTACGTCCAGCCCCAAGCAGATACTAGCATTAATATGTTTCTTTTGTACAACTACAATGAGTCCCGAGCTCCTAGCTCCCCACCTAGTTCGTACCACACTCCCCGTGTGCAAAACACTATCAACCTAGTAAATGTTTTGTCTTGACAAGTCCCAACTCGTCAAGACCCCCTTGTCTAGTCCCAGACTAAACAAGTCCCAAACGTCACAAAGAGGTAAAGTTTCCTCTACAGATATCGCTACACTACTACACGAATATAAGGAGTAAAGAGTTCAAAAAAGCTCAGTTTGTGTCCGTGTAGTCGTCTCTGTCAATCAGCTCAGGTCAGATTTGAATCTGACGATGATGTAGTCGTCACGTCCTCTCTATCAGCAACTCAAGTTGCGGCCTCCCTCTCTTGGATGATGATGAGATATTGCGGCTTTGCTTGGCTTGGCACTTGGAAGTTGCGGCATACTTTATGGAAACCCTTGAAGACTTGCGGCCTTGCCAGTGTGATGCTCTTGGAGATTGTACGATGAAGGGAAGAGGAGGTCCTTGCTTGTTGAAGTTGTCCCTTGAAGAGTTATGCAATGAAGAGATGGAGGAACTCCTTGAAACTTGTGGCCTTGGCTTGGACAACCCCTTGGATGTTGCGGCCTTGATATGTGTGGAGAGCTCTTCTTCAAGTTTGCTTGCAAGGGGATGTTGGAAGCAAGAGTTGCGCAAGGAGTTGATGAAGGTCTTGGATGCTTGGGCTATGTTGCGGGCTTGATGAATGCTTGATGCAATGGAGCTCTTGGAGAGGCTTGCGCAAGGTGATGAGGAGCTATGGAGCTTTGGCCTTGGAGCTTTTGCAATGGAGGGATTGGGGTTTTGCAATGTTGCGCAAGGTACAAGGATTGGAGATGAAAATTGCGGCCCTTGGATTCCCTCTAGGTATTTGCCAAATTTTTCTTGGTGTTTTGGTTGCCCTCTCTCCCCAATATACCTCTCTTTGAATATGGTTTATATAGGAGATGATGTGATATAATAGAATCAATTATAATCCCGTAATTGATGGAGATTGGAAGGAATCCTAACTTGAATAGGATTTGAATGAATCACCATAGATATGGAGTTTGAATATGGATGGCTATAGAATTTGAATTTGAATAGCTATAGGATTAGAATTGGATCTCATTTAATCATCATTGATTTGCCTGAGATTCTCCATATCTCTCCATCTTTGACTAAGTCTTCAATTTGCATGACTTTAGGATTTGATTCATGCACCAATTGATTTGAATCAATTCAAATATGGTTTTGAATTGATTTCCTCGCTATCTTCCTATCTTTGACTTAGTCCAATATTTGTAGCAATTATCTCCATCTTTGACTTAGTCCACTTTGCTAATGCATGGCAAATTCTCCATCACTTTTACGTAGTCTCTCTTTGAGTATTTGCGAGTGTCATTCCTGAAAACACTTAGCACACACATTAAATCGTTCACATATTATCATCAAACACGAAGTCATTGATCGTTGTATCCAACTACACGCTGTATCCAACAATCTCCTCCTTTTGATGATGACAAACTAATATAAGATTTGCAATAACAATTCAAATGATATCATCGTGACATGTGTGTGTAAAGTGTGATAATAGAGAATGTGTGCAATATGCAACAAATGCAACAATGATGTGTAACATACAAACAATGATGTTTCAAACATACAAGCATGCTCCCCCTTTATTCCTGCTCCCCCTTGAACATATATCCACATATTCATGACACACATGCATTCATTCATTAATGCGCCCCCTTAAACAAATATTCATATATTCAACATATAAGCATTAATGCACAATATCGAAAATCTTTCCCAAATTTTTCTCCCCCTCAAAAGTGTATATATGAAGTCAAATTTCATACCCCATGCAAAATAGTGAGCATTATAAATTACAAGCACTTGCATGTAGACATTCATAGAATAAGCACTTCAAATTCAATGAGAATTACAATATAGACTTCAACACCTTCGTGTAAGTGTGATGATGAATCTTTGAAGCACATAAGGAGAACTTTTAGAAATTCAACCAAAACCAATCCACATTTCCATTAAACATGAAATTACCTAGGATTGATTTTTTCCATCTCATTAAAAATGAGTTCAAGGTACCACACCAAAAAACATAGCCTATCAGGACTCTTAGATGTGGGGGTGGCATTGCTTAACGAGTATAACACAAACGCTAAAGGTTACCCGTAAAACATATGTTGGATACTCGTGGGTAGTGTGATTGCCAAGGATTGTATCCATTTTTCATACGGAACTATTTTCGTTCTTTTTCAAAAAAAATTCATATTTAATTCTTTTGTGCTCAATTTTTATCCATGGCAAGACACATCATATCCCTTATATTTTTAGTTATTTTTCATCCTACATTCACTTTCCAATATTTCATAAAAGATGTCTCCAAATGTACAACAATATTTAATATTCGTGGAAGTGAAAGTGTAGGAGAAGAAGTAAAATTATTCTAACCATTGAATATGTCATGACTATTTAGAAAATCAAACATGCACATGTAGCCATAACAATAATACATCAATTTCTACATGGATATGATTATCATTCATTAATATCACTTAAATGATTTAAAAGAAAAGATATACATTAAGCACCATTTTTTTTTTGCTTTTTGACTTTTTCATTTTTTGTGATTTTTGATTATAAAGAACTAAGCTAGCAAGCAAACAAACTAGCACACAAATAAAAAATAAGTCAAGCACACAAAAAATGCTATGAAGATATTCATTAAGTTCATGGAAGAAAAAAAAATACCTTCGCGTCGACGTTTGGCTAAGGAACTAAAAGAAATGTGACGCCCAAGTCATAGTTCCTCGCCATCTCCATCTTACCTACACTAAAGATGTTATGTGTGACCTTGGAATCCAACAAGGTCTACTCATGTTAGTCATCAAATTTTTAGGAACCCATATTTTCTTGAATTTAATGTTCTTGTTCTTAAATTTGTAATAATAAGAGGTATGATCAACGCAACCACATGTAACACACTTTGTATGAAGATTTCCAACCTTTGTTGTTTCAATGTGAACTTTTCTATATTTTGTTTTTTCAACATTTTTAAAGCCATATCCTAGTCCTCGCATATTATTGCCATAAAGTTGATTTCCAAGAATAATATCCAATGATTATTTTCCAATTGAAAATATCTTTAATGACAATTCTAGACTAGTGACTTTGGATTTCAATAAAGTATTCTCATTCACAAGCAAAGTACATTTACTAATGAAAGGTTTCTTGTTTTCATCTTATTTCTTTTCAAAAACATCCATTTTTTCTTTAAGTTCATTTTTTAGCATGCACATCTTCTCATTAAGCTCCCTAATCACATATTCACTTTCAGTTTCAAGCTTAATCAAATCTTGTTTATACATGCTAATCTCTTTTAATAAAGAGGGACAATAAAGACAATCAACTTTTTCAGGTGAGATAGATTTTTCTTTTTTCAACATGGTGATGGTAGATTTGCATGCAACAATTTCTTCTTTCAGATTTTTAGTTTCTTCCAACATGTCAAATTTTCTTTTTGCAATTCAAAACAATAATTTCTGTAGCATACTACAGTAGAATCTAGCTCATCAATTTCATCTACCATTTTCTTTAAAAGTTCAGCTCTAGTGCAGGATTTTACCTCGTCGTGCTTTGCCATCAAGCAGAGGGAGGTGTGTGCTTCATTCTCCTCAATCTCATCTTCACTATCCATGTCCCACGTTATCGCCAAAGCTTTTCCTTTCTTTAGCAATGTGCAATCCCCATTTGTCACACCCCGCTTCCCTAAAATGGAGGCGAGACGTGAAAAGGTCCGCACGGGAGTGGAGCTGTGAAGCCCCAAACCCGATAAGCGTCAATAAAACATAAGCAGGTCCCTGTAACCGCAAACGGAACAACAATAATAACACAAGGAGAGATAGAAATAAAATCTCAAGTCTCAGAATTTGTCCAACATGAAAATTAAGTTCAACATCCAGAAAAGCCACCAGGCTAAAAGAAAGAGTCTAAAGGCCTAACACACGGCCAACACAACAAACACCAACAAGGCATGGGTGCTACGCACCGATAACTAAAAGCAGTCTAAGGCAAAAGGGAAAGCTCCACGAGGACACTAAGACTGATCTCCAGTGTCCACGAAGTCCTCGATCAACGCGGGCTCTGACTCAGCGTCAGCAAACACCACGTCCTCAGCGACAAACTCAGGCTCGGGATCTAACATGTGTCACCCAAAAGAGAAAAGTGGCACATGTCAGCAAGTCGAAAGACTTGTGCAAGGAAACTGAAAGAAAGGTAAACTAACAACCTAGCAGTTAAAGTATGGTGCATGGCATGGCAAGTATCGTATGGAAGTAACAAGTGAAGTACAAGTAGCAAGTAACAAGTGGTAGGTGTGCCATGTTTTGTCAAGTAACAAGTACAAGGGATCACCCACACACATGTTAGCGCCCTATTGCCCGCAGGCTGTATTCAAGTACAAGGGATCACACACACAGGCGAGTGCCCTATTGCCCGCAGGCTGTATTGAGCTCGATTTCTGGACCACGAGCCAGATCTGTAATTGGCCTCGGGTTGTGCCCGCAAAACGGGTGCCTAGTCGGAATAAGTAGCACTAGTATGTAGCGATGCTACGCAATCACGATGAGTGTTCAAGCATGCTATGACATGAACAGTTATTCGCGTACCATTAATTGAAATTAAACGTGACGGGCCAAATGCAATGACATGAACAGATATTCGCGTACCGTTAATTTAAATTAAACATGGCAGTTAAAGATGCATGGATGACATGAACAGTTAAAACGCGTACCATTAATTGAAATTAAACGTGACATACAAGCATGATGAAGGTGACGGACCAAGCTTCGTTGTCAAGCTAGGTCAATGGCGTCTAGACAGCTATCCTTTCACTGTCTAGTCTCTTTTACGCTAAAGCAAGGTAATGGCCTAAGGACATGGCCCAAATCGAAAGATGCAAGTTTCACTTGCCTAGCACCAAGGATGACGATCAACGAGGCCGTCACACAAATGCTAACTACGGAGATAAGATCGCTGCCAAGGCAAAACAACATTAAAACAACATCCAACCTAGTTTTATTAGGGTTTCACAAAAACACAAATGGGCTATGAGGATATTAAGAGATCGAGTTATTACCGTATCGGAAGCGGAAGAACGATGCCGAGCAAGCACGGCAACGGAAGAAATGATCCGGGGAACCTAGGGTTCAGATCTGAAATGGATGGGGAAAATCTGGAGAAATGGGGTTTTGGGGATTTTTGGGGGTTTTCCGGCGATCAAGAGGTGGTGGCCAGCCAAAATGGAGAGGGGGAGAGGCTCTTGATGAAGGAGGAGGGCTAGGGTTAGATGGATGATGATTTGGGGAAGAAGGAGGCTCAGGAGAAAGGAAAGAAGAAAAGAAAAACGTTTGGGGGGTTTAAATAGGAAGTGCTGGCGGCTGCCCAGAAATTAGGGTTTCGACACTGATTAGTCGGTCAAAGAGCAACCACTGACCGACTAGTTTGGGAACTAGTCGGTCGGTTGACCAACGCAGACCGACTAAGTCCAAACAGTAACTCCTGTACAAAAATAGGATTTAGATTTAGTCGGTCAAAGAACAACTACTGACCGACTAGTTTTTCATCTAGTCGGTCGATGAACGTTCTTAGACCGACTAAGAATTGTTGAATATTGGACTCCCCGGATTTGGTTTTGGATGATGAGCAAACATAAATAATTTGTGAACTAACAATTTGTGAGCGCAGTATTGGAGATCGTCGTCAATTTCACGAGAATATTCAAAGCGACATCTCAACACTTCCAAAAGCTCGTATTCAAGCCTAAAGCTTCGTTGAAGCTCTTGCAACGCTTTGGAAGTAATGAAGATTCAATCGAAGCTCTCAAAGACCGTTTATTAAGGTTTTATTTATAGTCTTTTAGTTTCGATTGATAGAATGTTAAGCCTTGAGTATATCTTACGTTTCTATCTTCATTTCACTCATTTCGTAGCTCTAGGATTCTTGCACAAGTTCACTCTAACTTCCTCGAAGCGTCGCGCTTCGATTCGGACTTTGTTGTGCATGTTAGTTGGTACAAGAACAAGTACTGACCGACTAGATGGTGATCTAGTCGGTCGGCCACTGTTCTTGGACCGACTAGTTTCTGTCAGTTAATTCTTAGCTCTTTACTGTTTACAGTTAGTCGGTCTATGTTGACTCACCGACCGACTAGTTTGTGAACTAGTCGGTCAGTGATGCTTCTTTGACCGACTAGTTGAGACTTACTGTTCACTCTAAAATTCTCCTAAGCTACTGTTTACCGTTAGTCAGTCTAAGAACGTTTGATGACCGACTAGTTGACAATCTAGTCGGTCAACTTTTGTTCTTGGACCGACTAAGTCAACTTGCCTTCAGACTATGTTGTTTTGCCTCTTAGTCGGTCTACGTTCATTGGATGACCGACTAGTTGTGAAACTAGTCGGTCAGACAGTGTTCTTGGACCGACTAGATTTCTAGGTCTGAAATTCTATCTCTTCTCAGATCTGCTCTTAGTCGGTCCATGCTTTGTGACTGACCGACTAGTTGATGAACTAGTCGGTCAGTGAGTGTTCTTTGACCGACTAATTCTCACAGATTTCTTTCCGTTGGAGATTGACCTAACTTGTTTTCATGGGACCCTATAAATACGAACCTAGGTCATTTCTATCTTCAACAGAGCTGCCATTAAGAGATTCATTGAGTTCTAAAGAGATAGCTATTCTCCCTCAAATCTAAAGCTCTCTTCCTCACAAGAAACCCATTCTCTCTCATTTCTAGATCTAGAGAGAAGCTTGTTCTTGGTGAGCTCTTCAAGCTATTGCTTGATTCAAGTTTCCAAATCTTCCCTAGGCACCCATTGCTGCTCATTTCCTTGGTGCTAGGGTTTGGTAACTTCATCTTCCTCAAATCCTTCATTGCACCTATTGGGTAAGAAAAACTCAAGGTATAGGATTTTGTGGTAAGAGTATTTATTTCATCTAAACTCTTTTATATTGCTTATTGGCTCTCTCGGTTGTGAGAGAAGTTTGTGATCCCGGGTTGTGGGATTCACTTTGCCATTGCATGTATGATTTGATCTTGTGAAGGTTTTTCACAAGATATTCATAGTGGAAATCTTGAGTTAGGGTTTCTAACTCAAGTATCCGGAAGGGATCCGGGTGGTTGGGACGTAGGATCACCGGGAACAAGTCGGGGAGACTTGGGTGGATCCGAACCCATTAACTTCATTTGTTAGCATTGTTAATTTCATTGTTGTCATTCAATTTAAGCTTCCGCAAATTGACTTGGTAGTTGTGTGCAATTTAATTTGGAATAATACGCCTTATTATTTTAAAGTACTATTCACCCCCCCTCTAGTACTTGTGCAGTAGCTGGTAGGGCATTACATTTGGTATCAGAGCCAGATACTCAGCTATGTCTGCCAACGACAACAAGACCGTGCCTCCACCTTCTAACTACGACACCTTCAGGAACCGTGAAGGAGCGTCATCGGTGATGGAAGGACATTCCTCTACAAGGCCTCCATTCTTCAACGGTACCAACTACGGGTACTGGAAATGTCGGATGGAAACCTTCCTCCGAAGTGCATCTTTATGGAGGACTACAATGAAGGAGTACAACGAGCCCGAAGAAGAAGATTTTGAGAAATGGACTACCGCGGAGGTCGCCGCGGAGGTAAGCAATGCCAAGGCAATGAACGCCTTGCAATGCGCATTGGAGCCCGAGGACTTCAATAAGATATGCACATGTAAGAGTGCATATCAAATTTGGAACTCTCTCCTCATACTACATGAAGGGACGAGTCGGGTAAGAGACTCTAAACTCGTTGTCGTAACCAAAGATTATGAAATGTTTCATATGCAACATAGCGAGAAGATGAAAGAATATTACGCTCGCTTCGTTGACATAATAAACGAGTTAGAGGCCCTCGGCAAGATCTACACTCAAAAGGAGAAGTGCTTAAAGCTTATTGAAGGACTTCCCTCTTCTTGGGAAAAACGTACCTTCGCCATCGAGGAAGGTAATGACATGAACAAATATACCGTAGTTCAACTAATGGGTACTTTGATGTCATACGAGGTACGCAAAGATAGCAAGGTGAAGCTACAAGAAAAGATGAAGTCATATTTGAACCTAGATGCGCCTAAGAAAAAGGCGATTGCATTCAAGGCGGCTTCATCCACATCTTCCGATGATGAAGACTCGGAAAACGAGTTGGACTTGGAGTCCATGGCACTCATGGCCAAGAAGTTCAACCGTTTCTTCCGGAAAGGTAACTTCAAGACCAAAGGTAAATTTGGTTCTTCTAACGCCTCTTCCTCTCCTTTGTGTTTCAAGTGCAATAAGCCAGGACACATGAAAGCGGAGTGTCCTCTCAACAAACAAAAGGAGAAATGGAAGGCGCCAAAATTCGATAAGTCCAAGAAATACAAAAAGGGGTACAAGAAAGGACTTGTCGGAGCAACATTCACCGACTCCGAGGATTCCTCAAGCGGAGAGTCGGATGATGAGAAAGTGGAGCAAGCACATATGTGCTTCATGGCAAGAGAGGAGAACGATCAAGGATCCTCCTCTTCCGATGATAGTAATGACGAAAGCGATGAGGTAACGATGGATGATCTTAGAAATGCTAACTCTCAACTTTGGTCAAAATACACTAAGTTAGTAAATAGATATACTAAGGTAAAAGATGACCTAGCTAGCATTCAAACATCGCCTAAGAATATCATCACCAACAACGACACCGTTGTTGAAGAGTTAAGAAATGAGATTGTGAATCTCAAATCTAAACTTGAACATGTTAGCATTGAGGATGCGGAAGAACATGAGATGGCGGATTTAACTTCTCAAAACTCAACTTTGAGTATTGAGAACGAGAATCTTAAATCTCGTGTTTATGTGCTCACATCGCAAATATCCGTTTTGGATACTTCTTTGCGTTCTCTCAAAGAGAAATATGAGGACACATTGGGCCGAATCAACAAATTCAACAAGGGTAAGGGCCATTTGGATAATATCCTAAAAGATTTACTTCTGGCCAAACACCACATTGGCTTGGGGTATATGATGGGAAATTCATCCAAGTCGGTCACTACTTTTGTTAGGCCAACTTCCGAAGCCTCAACGAGTGGGAGCAAACACTCTATTGGAAGTTCATCTTCCAATGGTGCTTCCACCTCGTCCACACCCTCTTTCGGAAAGAAACCCACTTTGGGTGGACCTCCAAAGAAGGGGCATGCCTACATGTACACTAATAACATGCCACGTAGGAACACACGTCCTACTCCACCTCTCACATATATGATGATTTTTATGCAACACATTCTCGGGCACGTGCACACCAAGTGAGACACCCTCACGCACGTGTTTCCACACATGCATATGTACACCCACCTCATCATATGAATAATTCTCTTCGTGCACCATTCCATCATGTCCCGTATGCCTATCCACAACATGCATCACGTAGAAATCAACGTCGTATGCATGCACCCAATAGGATGATGGCTCCCAAAATATTCACTATTTGGAGCCCAAAGGACACAAGCATGGACGAAAAACAAATGTACATGAATGCTTATTTTTCGGATGTTATGCATAGTAAGAATTATGTGGGGAAGTCTAAGTCCACTTGGACTTGGCTTCCAAAGGTCTAATCCCTTGGACCCAATGACCTTGGGTACCATGATATGAAAGTGTCTATCTTTAGGTACTCAAGGAAAAGAAAAAGAAAAGGAGCATCAAATTTAAATTTAGCTCCAAAGGGAATTGGATACTCGATAGCGGGTGCTCCAAACACATGACGGGTGACGCTCGTTTGCTCTCCGGAGTGGTTCCCATTGCGAATGGAAACCGCGTCGTATTTGGAGGCAACGAGAGCGGAACCATCATAGGTGTTGGTAAAGTCGGTAACCCTTCTAAACCATTAATTAGTGACGTTTATCTTGTTAGTGGTTTAAATCATAATCTTATTTCAATAAGTCAACTTTGTGACAAAGGTTACAAAGTTAGCTTTGCGAAAGGATTGTGTCATATTTTAAGAAAGGATAATGAAAAATTATTATTTTCCGGAACTCGTCGTAAAGACATTTATATTTTGGATCTTCCTAAGTCATATGAACAATGTCTCGTTGCCAACACAAGTGAACAACACTTATGGCATCGACGCTTTGGACATGTGAACTTTGGAACACTATATAAGCTTTCAAAATTGAATTCTATTAAAGGTTTTCCGAAGCTTGTTTTTGAAAAGAAAAGTTTTTGTGATTGTTGTCAACGCGGCAAGCTTCCTAAATCTTCATTTAAACCTAAGAAAAGCATCTCTACTAAACGGCCACTAGAGCTATTACATCTAGATTTATTTGGGCCAACTAGAGTAGCTTCCTTAGGAAATGCAAGGTATGGACTTGTCATCGTAGATGACTATTCAAGATTTACTTGGGTATTTTCATTGTGTAATAAAAATGAAGCTTTTGAAAACTTCACAATTTTTGTTAAGAAAGTACAAAATCTCTTAGGAACCACCATTGTCACTATTCGTAGTGATCATGGAGGTGAATTTGAGAATGAGTCTTTTGAGACATTTTGTGATGAAGTTGGTATTACTCACACCTTCTCTTTCCCTCGTGCACCTCCTCAAAATGGTGTAGTTGAGAGAAAGAATAGGACGCTAGTGGAGTGTGCTCGCACTATGCTTGATGATAGCCAACTTGGCCATCAATTTTGGGCGGAAGCGGTACACACCGCTTGCTATGTGTTTAATAGAATACTTTTGAGGCCCGGCACTAAACAAACTTGTTATGAATTGTTGTTTGGTAGGTTGCCTCAAGTTAAACATTTTCGTGTTTTTGGTTCGAAATGTTTTATTAAGAACACATATGGTAGTTTGGACAAATTCGATCCGAGATCCGATGAGGGGATTTTTGTTGGATATTCTACGCGTAGCAAAGCCTACCGGATATTCAACAAACGAACCTCAACGATCGAGGAATCGCTTCATGTCTCATTTAATGAAGGATTTGTTCCAACTAGAATTTAAAATGATAATGATTCTATGGATGTTTTATGTGATTCGTTTGATAATTCTAAGTCTAATGATTCTATTGATTCTATTGAGACTAACCCAACTAATGAAGTTGTTGAGAATGTTCCAAGTGATCAAGGTATTCCCAAACGGCTTCATTCGGTTCGTGACCATCCCCATGAGCAAGTCATTGGCAATATCTATGATAGTGTCAAGACGAGATCGCAAGTTCACCACTTCGCAAATTGTGCCTTTGCCTCATCGATAGAGCCAAAGAATATTAATGAAGCATGCGAAGATAGCGCTTGGATCTTAGCCATGGAGGAGGAGCTCATTCAATTCGAGAGGAATGAAGTTTGGGAGCTTGTTCCATTGCCATCGAAGAACCACACCGTCATAGGGACAAAGTGGATCTTCAAGAACAAAACCGACGAAAACCAAGTCGTCGTCCGGAACAAAGCTCGGTTAGTAGCTCAAGGCTATCGTCAAGAGGAAGGTATCGATTTCGAAGAATCTTTCGCTCCGGTAGCTAGATTAGAATCAATTAGATTACTTTTGTCTTTTGCATGCCATAAGAATTTTAAATTATTTCAAATGGATGTTAAAAGTGCATTTTTAAACGGAGATGTCGTTGAGGAAGTTTACGTTTCTCAACCTCCGGGCTTCGTAAATGAAAAATTTCCAAATCACGTTTTTAAACTAAAGAAAGCTCTTTATGGTTTGAGACAAGCTCCTCGAGCTTGGTATGATCGCCTAAAGAATTTTCTTTTGGATTTGAATTTTAAAATGGGCGAAGCCGATTCAACACTTTTTATTAAGCATGCGAATAATGATATTTTATTAGTTCAAATTTATGTTGATGATATCATTTTCGGTGCTACTAACTTCGCTCTTTGCGAAGAGTTTTCTAATGTGATGAAGGAACAATTTGAGATGAGCCACATGGGCGAACTCAAATATTTCTTAGGTCTCCAAATTCGCCAAATGAACGATGCAATCTTCATCCACCAAACGAAGTACACGGTGGAGTTGCTAAAGCGATTTGGAATGGAGAATGCCTCCGGGAAAAAGACTCCAATGAGCACGACTACGCATCTTGACAAGGATACGGGCGGTAAGGATGTAGACATTCGTCTATATCGAGGTATGATAGGTAGTTTGCTTTATCTTACCGTAAGTAGGCCCGATATTATGTTTGCCGTATGTATATGTGCTCGTTATCAGTCTCAACCTAAGGAGTCTCACTTAGTAGCGGTAAAGCGTATTTTTCGCTATCTAAGTTACACATTAGATTTTGGATTACTTTATCCGAGATCTAGCACATATGAGTTAGTCTCATATAGTGACGCTGATTATGCGGGATGCAAATCCGACAGGAAAAGTACTAGTGGCACTTGCCATTTTCTAGGAAATTCTCTTGTCTCTTGGTTTTCCAAGAAGCAAAATTCCGTATCACTTTCAACCACCGAGGCGGAATATATTGCCGCCGGTGCCGCGTGTGCTCAAGTTCTTTGGATGAGACACACACTTAAAGACTTTGGTATAAATTGTGATACTTGCCCTATCATGGTTGACAACCAAAGTGCAATATGTCTTTCCAAGAACCCGGTACATCATTCCCGTTCGAAACACATAGATGTCCGACACCACTTTTTAGATGATCATGTTGCTAAAAAGGACATCATTCTAGTGTACGTTGAAACCCAAAAGCAAATCGCCGATATTTTCACGAAACCCCTAAAGGAGGACTCCTTTGTGAGGTTGCGTCGAGAATTGGGGATTATGGGTGAATCCGAGATATAGGATTCATGTTTCATTCAATAATTTTGCATGCTATTATTTTTGGCAATATCTCATTCATGCTAGAATTATTGGATTTTTCGGGAATTTTATGTGATATCTTGATTTTTCGTTCGATTTGTGCGTAATCGTCAAATTTCTATTTTTCGATGATTAATGGGGTAGTTTAGATGTTTATTGAGAGTTTTGAGATTTATCGTCCAAGCGTATTTTGGAGAGAACTTGATTTTCAAGTTTTTGACTCTTTAGTCGGTTCATGTTCAGTGACCGACCGACTAGATTGTTATCTAGTCGGTCAGTACTTGAACGCAGACCGACTAAATCTTGTCAGTATATCTTGGATTCAGCCACTGTTTGCAACTAGTCGGTTCAAGCTCATTGACCGACCGACTAGATCGTGATCTAGTCGGTCAGTGCTTGAACTGTGACCGACTAATTGTGCCAGGGGCTGTTTGGTCATTTGAGAAATCGACCGACTTAAACTCAGTTTAGTCGATCGATTTTCATTCTAATCGATCGAAATCTCTTCTCTCTCCGCTCAAAACCCCGACCTCCCTCGAGACCCTTCGTCTTCCGGCCTCTTTCCGACCATTCCCGCCGTCGCCGTCCGCCGATCTTCGACCTAGGGTATCTCCTCTTCCTTCCTCTCCTATCTAGGGTTCGGTTTCAGCTCTAGGGTTAGGTTGTTCACTTGATTTCATCTCCTAGGGTTTCGATTAGGGTTTTTCTAATTCCGATTTAGGGTTTCTTCATTTCCGATTGATTGTGTCGTGTTGTGCCGAGATTATGGCCCGAACACGTATCCCGATCACTCCCTCTAGCCCCTCTCCGATGACCGTTGATCCAATCTCTTCGGATCCCGAGCATCCAACCCCTCCGAAGCGTAGAGCCAAGACCACCCATCCTTCGTCGTCTTCGCCTCCTCTCAAGAAGAAGAGGACGACGACCGCTAAACCTAAAGGTCAACCGAAACCCAAACCCAAGCCTAAGCCAAAGGCCAAAATTCTTGCTTCTCAATCTTCGTTCCATACTCCTACCGATTCCGATACGGAGTATAACCCCGAGACCGAGACTCATAGGGAACCCACTCCTCCTATTCATCCCGAGTCTAGCACCCACCCTCGTACGTCTACCCGTAAGCCTAAGGGAAAGGGTCCGATGCCGGTGGACGGTGTCGATATTTCCTTATGTCGCGATGACCCTTTGTGTCTCGCGGCGTATAACCGTATCGAACATTGCCCGCTGCTTCTGGAGCATTTCGTCCAGTTTAGCGACTTCATAGGGTTAGCTGATCTTCTGTCGTCATCGGGTCTTCTCGATTACCTTCGATATGACCCGAAGGCGAATCCTCACCCCTACCCTAGATTAGTGAAGCTTTTCTATGCTAATAGGATCCGGGGTCAGTACGATCAGACCCACTCTGTTGAGACGACCGTTTTGGGGACTCCTATAGTCCTCACTGCGGAAATCTTAGGAGAGATTTTGGGTATCTCTTCGTCTGGCCTTCTTTCTTCTGATATCTCGATAGATGATATTTCTTCTCTTGATCAGACCATCCTTTCAGAGATTTTCCATCAGATCCCTCCTGCCATGATTGGCGTGCCATCTAAATCATTCAAGCCAAATGCATGGGTCCTAAATCTGATTCTGAAGTCGTGCTTGCTTCCTAAGTACGGCTCCTCATCTCTCCCGTCCCAGCCATTTTTGAAGCTTATCTATGCGATCTTCATGGGGAGCTCGATTAATTGGGCTCGAATTATACTCGATAAGATTGACTCTTTCGAGTGTATTCGAAAGTCCAATAAATCGGCTCATATCCCATTTCCTTGCATGTTGACCCTCGTGTTTCGTCATTTTCGTGTCACATTGCCTCGTGACGATGAGCGTCCCCTTGGTCCTCCCCTGAATGCGACGGCCGTCAAGAAATCTCTTGCGGCGCTTCGTCACGTTCAGAGGACGACACCTTCAGCGTCTGTCCCTGCCTCTGCCAGTGCCTCTGCTACTCCCGTTGCCACCCTTGATGACGTCGTCCGGATACTTCTTCGTCACGAGTCCCGCTTGGCTCGTACCGAGGAGGTAGTTTGCCGTATGGCTCGTCAGATGGGTGTTGAGCTCCCTCCTTCGGTGTCTGAGGCCGAGGAGATGGACGATGAGGAGCTTGACGAGCTTGCTACTTCTTTTGCCCGTGGCGATGAGGCCACTGCTGCTGCTGCTGCTGGTACTTCCACTTCTGCTCCTGGAGTTGCCACCTCTTCAGGTGTTCCAGAGCCATCTCCTGCAGCTCTTCAGCCTTCTGAGCCTGCTGCTGACCCAGTTTCCGAGCCTGCTCATGTATCTACTGCTGATGCTTCTGTCGAAACTCATGCTGCTGTTGAGCCTGTTGCTGAGATCTCCACTCCTGCCCCGACGATTCCATCTGTTGAGACACCTCTTCTCCCTGCAGAGCCTGAGTCCACTCCGTCGACTGGACCCACGGACGCTGCAGATCCAGCCTCCTCCTCATGATCATTGTTCCAAGGACTCTCCATATACGCTTTGGATGATATATCTTAGCGAGAGTGTTTTGGGTTAGGATGGGGTTGAGAGATGCTTTGATGTATTTTTTTTGTGCTTTCTGGTTGTCGGTGTTGGATTTTATGATATGATGATGTTGATGATGATGATGTACTTTTTGTTGTAGTATTTATTTTGATGAGGATGATGATGATGATGCATTTCTTTTTGATGATATGTAGCGCTTGATATGATGTATCTCATATATTCGATGTGATATTTTTTTGGATATACTCACATTGTCTCTACATATATATATGTTCATCGTCATTCACTTTGTCATTTATTCGTCGTGCAAATTTTAATATTCGTTGAATATATTTGAAATGTGATTTCGTCGCTCGACGCATAAACAATTGGTTAAATGGATTTAAATTCTGTAATTTTATAGAATTGTTTTCCATGCACAAAATTAACCAAGAATATTGAATATTGAAGAGTATGTTTCTTTATTCAAGAAATGAATAATGATTTGGTGTTTTTGATGATTTTGATTTTTTTTATATAATGGAAAATTTGGCACACCTTGTTTTTGATTTCCACAATTTTTCCCTTGGTGTCAAGTTGGTCCATTGCCTTTGTCTACGACTCCCGATGTTGGATTTTACATTTCCTAATTGTTGTCGTTGTATGCCCCCCATTTTTGGGATAATGCCAAAGGGGGAGAGATAATGATAATAAATAGCGCAAATGAAAATTTAACTCAATTTCCAAGAATCTAGTTTGATATGCTAGATTCAGGGGGAGTTAAGATACATATAAGGATTTTCAAAATCCGATATTTCAAAAATCAATTCACTTTATTTATCTTACTCGTCTGCTTGATGCAATTCATTTATATTCATTTTGGAATTAACGTATCATCAATGCAGGGGGAGTAAGTATTTTACATTTGAATTATTATCTTTGATTATTATTTATGTTGGTTTGTCATCACCAAAAAGGGGGAGAATGTTGAATATTGGACTCCCCGGATTTGGTTTTGGATGATGAGCAAACATAAATAATTTGTGAACTAACAATTTGTGAGCGCAGTATTGGAGATCGTCGCCAATTTCACGAGAATATTCAAAGCGACATCTCAACACTTCCAAAAGCTCGTATTCAAGCCTAAAGCTTCGTTGAAGCTCTTGCAACGCTTTGGAAGTAATGAAGATTCAATCGAAGCTCTCAAAGACCGTTTATTAAGGTTTTATTTATAGTCTTTTAGTTTCGATTGATAGAATGTTAAGCCTTGAGTATATCTTACGTTTCTATCTTCATTTCACTCATTTCGTAGCTCTAGGATTCTTGCACAAGTTCACTCTAACTTCCTCGAAGCGTCGCGCTTCGATTCGGACTTTGTTGTGCATGTTAGTTGGTACAAGAACAAGTACTGACCGACTAGATGGTGATCTAGTCGGTCGGCCACTGTTCTTGGACCGACTAGTTTCTGTCAGTTAATTCTTAGCTCTTTACTGTTTACAGTTAGTCGGTCTATGTTGACTCACCGACCGACTAGTTTGTGAACTAGTCGGTCAGTGATGCTTCTTTGACCGACTAGTTGAGACTTACTGTTCACTCTAAAATTCTCCTAAGCTACTGTTTACCGTTAGTCGGTCTAAGAACGTTTGATGACCGACTAGTTGACAATCTAGTCGGTCAACTTTTGTTCTTGGACCGACTAAGTCAACTTGCCTTCAGACTATGTTGTTTTGCCTCTTAGTCGGTCTACGTTCATTGGATGACCGACTAGTTGTGAAACTAGTCGGTCAGACAGTGTTCTTGGACCGACTAGATTTCTAGGTCTGAAATTCTATCTCTTCTCAGATCTGCTCTTAGTCGGTCCATGCTTTGTGACTGACCGACTAGTTGATGAACTAGTCGGTCAGTGAGTGTTCTTTGACCGACTAATTCTCACAGATTTCTTTCCGTTGGAGATTGACCTAACTTGTTTTCATGGGACCCTATAAATACGAACCTGGGTCATTTCTATCTTCAACAGAGCTGCCATTAAGAGATTCATTGAGTTCTAAAGAGATAGCTATTCTCCCTCAAATCTAAAGCTCTCTTCCTCACAAGAAACCCATTCTCTCTCATTTCTAGATCTAGAGAGAAGCTTGTTCTTGGTGAGCTCTTCAAGCTATTGCTTGATTCAAGTTTCCAAATCTTCCCTAGGCACCCATTGCTGCTCATTTCCTTGGTGCTAGGGTTTGGTAACTTCATCTTCCTCAAATCCTTCATTGCACCTATTGGGTAAGAAAAACTCAAGGTATAGGATTTTGTGGTAAGAGTATTTATTTCATCTAAACTCTTTTATATTGCTTATTGGCTCTCTCGGTTGTGAGAGAAGTTTGTGATCCCGGGTTGTGGGATTCACTTTGCCATTGCATGTATGATTTGATCTTGTGAAGGTTTTTCACAAGATATTCATAGTGGAAATCTTGAGTTAGGGTTTCTAACTCAAGTATCCGGAAGGGATCCGGGTGGTTGGGACGTAGGATCACCGGGAACAAGTCGGGGAGACTTGGGTGGATCCGAACCCATTAACTTCATTTGTTAGCATTGTTAATTTCATTGTTGTCATTCAATTTAAGCTTCCGCAAATTGACTTGGTAGTTGTGTGCAATTTAATTTGGAATAATACGCCTTATTATTTTAAAGTACTATTCACCCCCCCCTCTAGTACTTGTGCAGTAGCTGGTAGGGCATTACAAGAATGAATAGAACTTGGTATCAAAAATGATCATAGAGCTAGTCGGTTAAAGAACGATTGCTGACCGACTAGTTTGCAACCTAGTCGGTCGACGAACGTTCTTAGACCGGCTAACGATAAACAGTAACTCCTGAGAAATTAACAAGGCCAACTAGTCGGTCCATGAAGGTTTGCCGACCGACTAAATCGTCATCTAGTCGGTCGGTTCCCCTTCTTGTACCGGCTAACGTGCACAGAAAGTTCCGAAATGGAGCGCGAAGCTCCGGGATCGATTCCTAAGACTCCTAGCCTTGATCTAACAATAAGATACGACCGATATGAAGCCCGTCACGAATGACTTACTCCAAAATCGACGATTCCAAGGAAGAAGCTAGAAAATCACGACGAAACGATCGAAAATGAAAGCTACAGAGACGAAAACCACACATGAGGAGAAAATCCACCAAAACATATATATATAATATAATTAATCCAGATTCATGAAAACCAGTCGTTACACCATTAGTGTGTCCAGATTTCCTGCAATGGTGATAAATAAATTCATCATTAGTATTGTCACAAATATTCTTAGACACAGAAATATCAGTTTTATTTAAAAGAACTTTTCATCCCTTTTGCTTCTTCCCTTTTTGTGTTCTCTTTTCATTGCTGTTGAGGGATTCCTTGCTTCCATATGTAGTTTCCAAAGTCCTCCATATATCCTGCGCAGAAGAGCAATGTGACATAATATCAAATATTTTTCTATCTATTCCACATAATAAAATATTCATTGCTCTAGCATTTGTTGCACACACATTTCTAGCTTTAAAATTACTTTCAGGCTTAGAGATTATAGTATGTCCGTTTTTAATAATGTACCAAGTGTCAACATCAACGGATAGTAAATAAATTTTCATCCTAGCCTTCCAGTATATATAATCATGGCCACTAAATAGAGGAGGACAATCAATAGGTATGCCATGAGCAAAAACAAAGTTTGGGGCATTCATGATTTCTAGACTAGATCCTCTAACCAAGCTCTGATACAACTTGTTGAATCTGGATTTAAGCCTAGAGGGGGGTGAATAGGCCACTAAAAATTCTCGTGCAACCCACGAGTAATCACAGTCAGTTATAACAGATGCAGAGTAAATAATAAGCAATCACAGAATACACAGCAGATATACCTTGGTTCGGTCGTCCCACGACCTATGTCCAGCCCCAAGCAGATACTAGCATTAATATGTTTCTTTTGTACAACTACAGTGAGTCCCGAATGCCCAGCTCCCTACCTAGTTCGTACCACACTCCCCAAGTGCAAAACACTATCAACCTAGTAAATGCTTTGTATTGACAAGCCCCAACTCATTAAGACCCCATTGTCTAGTCCCAGACTAAACAAGTCCCAAAACGTCACAAAGCGGTAAAGTTTCTCCTACAGATATCGCTACACTACTACACGAATATAAGGAGTAAAGAGTTTAGAAAAGCTCAGTTGGTGTCAGTTTAGTCGTCTCTATCAATCAGCTCAGGTAAGATCTGAATCTGAAGATGATGTAGTCGTCACGTCCTCTCTATCAATAACTCAAGTTGTGGCCTCCCTCTCTTGGATGATGATGAGATATTGCGGCTTTGCTTGGCTTGGCACTTGGAAGTTGCGGCCTACTTTATGGACACCATTGAAGGCTTGCGGCCTTGCCAATATGATGCTCTTGGACATTGCGCAATGAAGGGAAGAGGAGTTCCTTGCTTGTTGAAGCTGTCCCTTGAAGAGTTGTGCAATGAAGAGATGGAGGAACTCCTTGAAACTTGTGGCCTTGGCTTGGAGAACCCCTTGGATGTTGCGGCCTTGATATGTGTGGAGAGCTCTTCTTCAAGTTTGCTTACAAGGGGATGTTGGAAGCAAGAGTTGCGCAAGGAGTTGATGAAGCTCTTAGATGCTTGGGCTATGTTGCGAGCTTGATGAATGCTTGATGCAATGGAGCTCTTGGAGAGGCTTGTGCAAGGAGAGGAGGAGCTATGGAGCTTTGGCCTTGGAGCTTTTGCAATGGAGGGATTGGGGTTTTGCAATGTTGCGCAAGGTGCAAGGATTGGAGATGAAAGTTGCGGCATTGGGCTTCCCTCTAGGTATTGGCCAATTTTTTCTTGGTGTTTTGGTTGCTCTCTCCCCAAAATACCTCTCTTTGGATATGGGTTTATATAAGAGATGATGGGATATAATAGAATCAATTATAATCCCATAATGATGGAGATGGGAAGGAATCCAAACTTGAATAGGATTTGAATGAATCACCTTGGATATGGAGTTTGAATATGGATGGCTATAGGATTTGAATTTGAATAGCTATATGATTAGAATTGGATCTCATTTAATCACCATTGATTTGCATGAGATTCTCCATTTCTCTCCATCTTTGACCAAGTCTTCAATTTGCATGGCTTTAGGATTTGATTCATACACCAATTGATTTGAATCAATTCAAATATGGATTTGAATTCATTTCCTCCTTATCTTCACATCTTTGACTTAGTCCAATATTTGTAGCCATTATCTCCATCTTTGACTTAGTCCACTTTGCTAATGCATGGCAAATTCTCCATCACTTTTACTTAGTCTCTCTTTGAGTATTTGCGAGTGTGTCATTCCTGGAAACACTTAGCACACACATTAAATCGTTCATACACGTTTGTTATCATCAAACACGATGTCATCGATCGTTATATCCAACTACACGGTGTATCCAACAATTGGGCCATTTCACTCTTCCCTCATTAAGCTAGGGCATCCCACATAGGCTGATGAATCACCACCACACAATAACTTGATCAGTAGCTGGAATCTTAGCATGATATCAGGTCCAAAATAGGGTCGAACCACAACTTAACGCACCCAGAAGCTCGGGATTAAATGACTGCGTCAAATGGCGATGCGGTCGCGTCACCGCTTTGATGCTTGGCCCAAAACTCTAATTGACATGGCTGCTTCACCTTTGAGCCCATAACATCGACGTGGTCGCGTCTACAATTGGATGCGACCGTTTAACCCTCCTGACTTAATGTATTCTTCCTCTCTTTTCTCACGACTGACCGATCGACGTGACCGTTTAACCTTGACGAAACGACTGCGTCAATAGCGTAATGCTCCAGCCCCTTTTGCCATAAGATCGACACAACCATGTCGATTACGACACGGTCGTGTCGTTGCTATGCTTACTTGGGGCAAATGGCCTCTGTTGATGTCTGTCTGCTAAAGATCCACATGACCATGTGGATTGCACCACACGACCGTATGGGCGGTTAAGCACTCAATTCTTATGTCTTTAAGCTCCAAAAATTCCCAAAAAAATCCCCAAAATTCCTACAATTAAACCATAACACGATTAAGTCTTAAAACATAGTTTTGTGCAGAAATAAATGATTAGCTCCAAAATATGAGAATATCAACAATATGTAGGAAATGATTAGCTCCTAGGCATCTATACATCAATCTCATCTTACAACATTCCAAGAATAAAAACAAAATACAAAGCATCGCTCATCTATACAAGTATCACTCATATATGACAACTACTGAATCTAAGGGAGCTTTTCTGAAGAGGGGTGATCTGTAGACTCGGTAGATAGCTCCACGTCTCTAGTCTCTGACCCAATCGTCACTGTGTCTACGAGGTACTTCAGTGTGTAGCTATATTTACTCTTGATTTGCTTCTTGAATGATGAGCTTCTCGGAATAGAAGGATTGATGTTGCCTTAGTAGCATGCTTTGTAGATCTCCTGGCGTTGGTCGTTCCATTGTGGTAGTCATCGCGATGATCTGTAACCTGCATCTGAAAATACATTTAATATGGAGAATGATCCTTGACCCTTAGAGGTAGCGCAGAAGCTACATATCTTTGGTCCAGTGGTGCACTGCAGGTACTGCACCGTATCTGGCTAATAGATTTACAGCCAATGCTCTCTAGAGACGCGTGTAGTTGGCCAGATAAATGAGTGTACCAAAAACACTTAAGTAAGGCACTTCAGGACCTAGGATATCATTCCCCTCTTCTAGCGAATGAAAAGGGTCTTAATGTGCATCCATACAACCGGTAGGTGTATTTAGTGATTGCAATTGTCCATGTTTCTTCATTAACTTCGGGTGTATGAAGTGTAACGTCACATGTTTTTTCATCTTCGGGATGATAATTTCATCTTCTGGATGATAAGTCACCTTCTGGATGATGTTTTCATCTTCTGGACGATTATTCATCTTCTGGATGCTGTTTTCATCTTCTGGATGATGTTTTCATCTTCTGGATGATTATTCATCTTTTAGATGACCAATCATATTCGGGATGATGGTTTCATCTTTTGGATGATAATTCATCTTCTGGATGATGTTTTCATCTTCTGGATGATAATTCATCTTCTGGATGATGTTTTCATCTTCTGGAAGACCATTCATCTTCTGGATGATATTTTCATCTTCTGGATGATAATTTTTTAAACCAGGATTTTTGCCTAGGTCTTACATATCATATTTGATAATTAAGCTTAAAAAGATATTTCGGTTTTCTCTTCAAGCGATCCGACGGGATTTGAGTAATTTGCAAATATAATCTTAAATCATTTTTTACTCTTTTTAAAGATGCAAAAGCAACCTTTAGTATGAGTCCATGTTTAATTTAAGGAACTCTCTTGGTTTTTATTTTATTATATATTTCATATGATAGATGTCCCAAAAATCTATCCATGCAATAAAGGACATAAGGAGGAAATCCGTAAGGATATGTTGTCACACCATCCATATCAACATAGCCCAAAATTTCCTTTGCCCATCGTAGGGTTTTCGCAACTATGACCAGGGAGCCTGATGCATCAGTTTCTATAATTTTGTAAGTAAGTCAAGCTCATCTTACTTGATTACTTCCTGGTTTCAGCAAAATAAGCCTTTAAGCTATAGCATATTGCTGATAGCATACGATTTTATTTATTTATATTTGTGTTTATACAATACTCATTTAGCTCACATGTTTGATATCTTTTGATATCATGCCTTCAGGTCCAAACACTTCACATTTCATAAGTGAGTCCAGCTCAACTTATTATTGACGCATTCCACATTATTGGCCAATCTCTACGTTTGCTTCAGGAAACGGAGTGTGGAACGATATTTATAATTATTATTTAAACGGTAAAATGAAATGTGAGTAATTGTCGACAAGTGTGTTTTTTCATCCAAACACCTCCACATGTACGTACATTGTTCAATAATATTTCAATTTATTCCATATCATCTCTTCTAGAAGTTCTGGAAAGGGAGAGGATATGGAGATGAGCTCACTTTCCTATGATGGTATTGTTTAAAGGTCTCCATGAGTTTTTCTCTTTGGAGCCTCGTGGTATGTCCTTTTATTTTAATTTAGGAACATCCACTTCTACTGCTGGTGGATTGCATCCATTATTTTTGGTATGTCAATCCAAGCTGGATTTTTAACAGCAGGGCTGTGTGATTTTGACCATATTTGGTTTGTTAAAAATATGTATGAGAACTGTTTAACAGTTTCGTAAGTGTGTATCTTCAGGATCTCATTATGAACCATGTTATTTGAAATGGTCAACTGAGATTCAGGCTCAGGGATGATGGTAATAACCATGTTGGACCAAAAACTAGAAATTTAAATAGATTTGAATGTGAAGGATCTTTAGGGTCAAATCTTCCCTATCGGTTCTTTATATGATTACCCATCAAGGCACATTCTAGGAGATGTGCTCTAAATGCTTCCCCTGTTTGGAGTGCTCGGAATCTATTTATCTGGGGTAATTACTTTCGATAAATAGTTCTAAGATGGCATTTTGATGGTTTATAGTATTGCTATGGGGATGTGTACACTTCAAGGCACAATCTATAAGATGTGCTCTAAACGCTTCCCCCGTTAGGGGTTCTTGGAAACTGTTTAGATGAGGTGATCATGCTCATATAAATAGGTTCTAAGGGGAAGTTTTGATGGTTTACAGTGTAATTTCATGTCCCCATACAGTCACCAGCAACTGGATTTTTAACAGACGAGTAATTCGTTTGTATCATTTTAATGATTTATTTATAAACCCATTTTTGGGTGTGAACACAAACTTCAGGGTGTTCGACATTATTCCAGTTGCAAATACTGTTTGATTTCCCAGTGTTATCCAATGTTCCCGCCATTTAGTAATGTGTCACATTTGCTTTGAAAAGGCTAGACTGCGGTTGGATAATAGGTTTGATAATGACCATTTTAGAGGATATATGGATGAGTATTCTAGGTACATCATCAGCCCTATGTAGGGAGTGGATAAGTCCACTTTTATCCCTCAAATACTCTCAAAAGACCTAAAAGTCTTATTATTTTAATGATGATAGTAAATATATCATCTTAAATTCTTTTGAGGAAGTAAAGAGAATCAATGTCTATGTGAATAGAGATGATCTTGTAATCATTTTTCCCTTATGAATGGGACAATGAAAGCTTCACCCTTTTGAAGAAACTTCGGATTCTTCAGATTTATAGGATTGAATAATGATGTCTTGGATCATTAATCCAGGGTGGCATATTATATCGTTCCAAAGTTAATAGTTGGACGGTTCTAGACACTTCTGGTGTTCCATTTGCTTCCTCTTTTCGAATATATATGGGACTTTTGAAAGTCCATTAAATTGCTCAAATAAATTTTGTTTGATAATAGGTGAACTGTGTTTTAAATGTGAATGATTTCATCTTCACATTAACTATTATGCAGATCATAGTGGGACAAAGCTTCAAGCTTTATTGATTTCTTGAGTCATTAATTAGGGATTTCGTTTTGACGAATATCCATAGAAACTTGGAAAGTTTCTTTTATTGATTTTTGAGAGTACTGGGCATCCTCATATAGAGTATTCAGGTTTGCAAAAACTGAATCTCAAGTAGACGTCCCAAAAAAATAGTTTTCAATTGGACTTATTAGGGTTAAATGCTTTTGAAAGCTTACTTCTACAACTATACTCATTAAGAATTATGTTATGACAACAGATTAAAATTTGTTTTCAAAATTTATTTGTCCTCGGGAGTGGCTAAGTAAACATAAGGTCAATCGACTTTCGTCGTTTAGACTAGATATGTATATATTTTTATATGGCATAAATTAATGACCATTCATATTACAAAAGCATTATGGGTCTTATCAGAACTTCTGGGTCTGATCTTGGTTTTCCATTGCTTACTCCAAGTCGAGGTATATCATATCTTCCCTTTCTCTTTATATTAGACCTTGTTTTTATTCTTCCACTTTTCCACTCAACACTTATTTCGTTGTATAGCTTTAGACTTTTGAATGTCTATTTAAGAGTTCAATTATGGCTATAATGCCATTTTTTTCTATTCAGTATGATATGCAAACATTAAGGATTCCATTTAAACGAATATCCTTTGAAACTTTGTAAGTTTCTAAGTATTTGTGGAAGAAGAAACATAGGTTAGTAGAGAAATTATATGGGTGCAAATATATTTCTCACTTAAGTCGCGGCTTCAGGCGTGATCTTATAATTATTATGTGCAAGGTCAGATATAAGAATACTACCTTGTAGTGAGATAACTCTTAAATAGTTGCGGTGTTATGGCATCCTTTTTTTTATTTTGGTGTCCATATTGATCCATATAGACCATAGATTTTCAAGATCTATTTACCGTGTGTTGCTCATCTTTAAGATGTCATAAATGATGTTTGCATGATCCCGACATTTTATTATTTTTGGGAATAAGGGGTATTGGCGTATTATTTGAACTTCAGGTTCAATTTTGCCATTTTGAAAACTATATGTATGCCATAAACATAATTATAATTATCTCTATGACCACGAATGCATGGAATAATACTATTATCATCACAAGCATAATCACAAAGACACAAGGAAATTAATGCAGCAGGCATATAGTTATGCAACATGCATTAAAATTTCCATCACAGATATGCTTCATGCATTAACATTTTCATCAGAGATATGCTTTAGGCATTAAAATTTTCATCACAGATATGCTTCAGGCATTTAAAATTTTCATCACAGATATGCTTCAGGCATTTAAAATTTCATCACATATATGCTTCTGGCATTAAAATTTTCATCACAGATATGCTTCATGCATTAAAAATTTCATCACTTATATACTTGAGGCATTAAAATGATAAAAATAAGAATTAATTATACTTCCCAAAAAAGCCCCATATAAAATTTAGGAGTCCACGACTTCCATGTCCGTCCCAAGACCCTAATTAGGGTTTGATTTAGTATTTTGCATGATTCGCGTGGCGGCGACCGTCAGGGCCGCAGAGGGTGTGCAAGGACACGGTGGCGGCCTTCAGGGCCGCGAAGAACCCTAGGTTAGGGTTTTGGGCACATGGGCATGGCTGTCAGGGCCGCGGAGCCCCCTTGCCGGCAGTGGTTACGGCGTAGGGGGGTCGCCACCTTCAAGGCGACGGAGCCCTCTGCGGGTGAGGGGGACGGCATAGAGGGGTGTCGCCGCCTTTGTTTGAAACCAATCTATGAAGATATGCAATGAAATACAAGGATGGATAAAAAGTATACCTTCTCGTCACTATTTGGCTAAGGTGCTAAAAATAGAATGAGGCTTTAAAATTTTGCCCCTCGCCAAAATTCCATCACACCTACATGAAAGGTGTTAAGTGTGACCTTGAAACCCAACAAGGTCCACTAGTGTTAGCCATTGTTTTAGGAACCCACACTTGTTTGATATTTGTGTTCCTAGATTTACAATAATATGATGTTTGGCCTACACTATCACAAGTAAAGCACTTTGCATGTATGTTTTTAGCAATAGAGGGTACATTGTGGAATTTCTTGAATTTTGTCTTTTCAACATTTTTAAACCAAAACCAAGTCCTCTTCTATTATTGCCATACAATTGATTTTCAATTATGGTATCCAACGAATGTTTACCAATTGAGAATTTTCTTAAAGACAATTCTAGATTAGAAACTTTGGTTTTTAATTGTTTATTTTCTTCCACAAGCAACGTGCATTTACTTATAAATACTTTCTTGTTTTCCTCCTCCTTCCTTTCAAGTTCAATTATTTTCTTTTTCAAATCATTATCTAGCATGCATAACTTATCATTAAGCTCTTTAATAATATAGTCTTTTTCAATTTCGAGCTTAATCAAATCTAGCTTAAGCATGCTAATTTCATTCAATAAGGAATGGCAAGAAAGACAAACAACTTCTTCATTAAAGCATGATTTTTCCTTTTTTATAATGGCAATGGTAGAATCACATTCTTTAAGTTTTTCTTTAAAGATGTCAACTTCTTCAGAAATGTGACAATTTTTTTTTGTAATTTAAAGCTAGCATCCCTATAGTCATTCAACGTGAGTTCTAACTCATTAATTTCATTTTGCATTCCTTTACAAACATCAAATAATTCGGCTTTAGTGAAGGAATTTACATCATCGCTCTTTGCCATTAAACAGACGACAGCGGAGTGGTCTACCACCTCTTCATCCTCATTCTCAGCTTCGTTGTCCAAGTCCCAAGTTAGCATCTTAGCTTTTCCTTTATCTTTAGCAACCTGAGCAGTCTCTTGTCTGCATTGCTTCGCGAAGTGTCTCTTTTTCCTGCATTTGAAGCATTCAACTCTATTAGCAGAATCTTGTTCAGAAGAATTTTTATCGTAATTAAAAGTGTTAGAGCGAATGAACCTTCTATGCATTTCTGATCTTCCTTGAGGTGTTCTGACGAACTTTCTGAAATTTTTAACCATTAGCGCCATCTCCTCATCATCATCTTCATCCTCGCTAGCTTTCAGAGCAAGTGGCTTTGACGCTTTCTCCTTCTCCTCAGGTTTCTCTCTTTCTTCAATATTTTGCAATTCAAGCTCGTGGGGCATTAGATTGCCTATCAAGTCCTCCACCCTCATTTGTGATAGATCCTTCGCTTCTTGGATGGCAGTGACTTTATGTCTGAAAGAGCTTGGCAGTGCTCTTAATAGTTTCCTCGCATGTTCAAGACTAGAATATGGTTTACCGAGCGAGCTAGACTTGTAGACGATGTTGGTGAATCTCGCAAACATCTCTGATATGGTCTCTAATGGTAGCATGGGAAATCCCACGTACTCTGTGCTCAGAAGTGCAAGTCTAGACTCTTTCTCCTCTGACGTGCCCTCGTGCGTCACCTCCAATGTATGCCATATTTCCTGTGCAGTTAAACAATGTGAGATTCTATTATATTCAGATTTATCAAGTGCACAAATGAGAGCATTCATAGATTTAGCATTTAAAGAATAAGATTTCCAATCATTATCATCCCATTTGTCATTTGGTTTTTCAATCTCAACACCATCTACTTTAATAACAGGTAGTTTATATCCTTTTTCAATTATTTGACACGCTTTATAATCAACAGAAATAAGGTAGATTTTCATTCGATTTTTCCAATAAGCATAATCACCTCCATTAAACCTAGGGACGTGAAACAGACTGACGCTCAGCAAAAGCACTATCTATAGAGTTAAACATGGTCAATCTAGGCTAGATCTACTAAACTGGTTCTGATACCACTTGTTGGATCTGGATCCTAGCCTAGAGGGGGAGTGAATAGGCTAATAAAAAATTCTCGTGCAACCCACGAGAAATCTCACGCAGTTAAGAGCACAACCAGAATAAATGAGAGACAATCACAGAGTACGCACAGATATACCCTGGTTCGGTCGAACCAACGACCTACGTCCAGCCCCAAGCAAATACTAGCATTAATAAGTTCCTTCCATACACCTACAATGGGGTCCTAGTTTCAACTCCCCAGCTAGACTGTACCACACTCAACAAAGTGCAGAACTCTATCAACATAGTAAATGCGTATCTTGACTGCTACAACACGTCAAGACCCTCTTGTCTAGCCCTAACCAGACAAGTCTAAAATAGTCACAAAATATCGGTAAAATTTCCCCTACAGAGATCGCTACACCAATACAAAGATAAAGAAATGGAGTTTTAGAAATGCTCAGTGATGGTGTGTCGTCTCTGTCGTTCAGCGCGTGGTCAGATCAATCTGACAAGTAGTAGTCTCTGATGTCCCCTCAATAGTTCGGCTCCCCTCTTGATGAAACTTGCATCATCTACCAAAGGTTGAAACTTGCAGCCTTCCCCAAAACTTAGAACTTACGGCCTTCATCCAAAATTGAATCTTGCGGCACGTTAGGAATATTTGTGAGAGAGATCAAGACTTCGGCCTAGGTCTTTGAATCCTGCAACCTGTTGAGATTATCAAACGTAAGAGCAACAAAAAATTCGGTCTGTTGGGAATAAGGAACAGAAGTTGCGGCCAAAAAAATTCTCTCTTTTAAAAAAAACGGGGCCTTAACCTAAAACAAATCCTGGAAAAAAACGTTGCTCTCTTGGGGATTTGATTTGTGCCCTGTTGAGAAGTTTAAGAGCTCTCATATTTTTGTTTTCTTCTTGGTTCTCAATAGGCGGCCCTGGGATATTTGTTTTTGGATGAAAAAATAGCAGATGGAGAGGTCTCAGCAAATGATGGCACAAAAAACAAACCGGCCCCCTTGGGAAAAAATGTTTTTAGGAGAGAAGGTGAAAATTAAAATAGTTGAGCTTTTTCCTCTTAGGTTTTCTAGGTGAATAGCTTAATTCGGCCTCCTTTTATTTGGATTGTGTTGCGGCTCCAAGGAAATTGCGAAGAAAAAGAAATTTGCCCTCCTCCTTTATGAGAGATCTTGAGGGCGGCTATTCTCAATTTTGCCGAGAGGAGAAGAGACAATGCGCATAGGCTTTTTGGGAAAAGATCAAAAAAAAATCTGTGCGGCTCTTACTCTAGGCTAGGGTTTTGAGGATTTTTGGCCTCTTCTTTTTGTAGGCTTTAGATGCATGCTTATATATGATAGGCTATAGGGAATGATAGTGATAGGATGATTAGCAATAGGGATGGAGCTTGGACTTGATACGAAATAGGATAATGCCCAAGTCTCTAATTGATATGATCAAATCACCCTTGGAATCAAATTTGTTCCATCTCTCTCCATACTGACCAAGTCCAATTTGAACTTGTGCACCCATTAATCTCCATCACATTCGCTTAGTCATCTCTCCAAAGATTTACCAACTTGTCATTCCTGAAACACTTAACACACACGTTAAAAACGTTCACACAAGTTTGTTATCATCAAACACGAAGTTCATGGATCGTTGCTACCAACATGCTTCTCATGATCCTTCGATTATATCAGCTGGTCCTGAGATTGTTCTCAATGGACCAGAATAGCTACTAATGCTCGTAAAGTAGTCTGTATTTTGAAGGATTGAGTGCGTTGATGCACTGTCCACTAGGCGTATGGATTCCATATCTATATAAATGGAAACATTCAAGCAATAAATAATACAAAAAACTACTTTCATTTATATTAGATGCTAAATAGTTTGACATGGAATTTTAGAAGACATAAAGCAAGATACATTACATGCAATTAAAATATAGTGCTAGAATAATAGAATGCATATGGTCCATGACTACAGAGTGTCGTCTTCCATGAAGTCTTCTGGCTTCCATGTAGTTTCTGGTAACGCTGTCCCAACTATCAGGTTTGTCTTAGTGTGGTCTTGAGACTTGCCTGGTAGAGATCATGTAGGTGTTTCTGAGTGCGGCAGACTCTGGACCAGTGGCTAGTCATTCTGCATTTAGAACATTTATCCTCCCAATCTTTCTTGGGGGACCACCTTTGTTGGGCGTACACTTTTACTTCTTTGCCACGAACTTCTGGTTCTGGGGAGGAGCCTGAGGAGTAACCTTTTTTCCGATGTTTTCGTTCTTTCCATTTCTGGAACTTTGCCTTCTTATCCATCTTCTTCTTCTGGAAAGATTGGAAATGTGCCTCTGCAGGAGGTGAAAGTGGAGCGGAGCCAGGAGGGCGCAGGTTGTGAGTGGCAACCAACAAATCTCTGTTCTGTTCAGCCATTAGGAAGCATGAGAGCAGATCAGAGTACTTAGTGAACTTTCTCTCACGGTACTATTGCATGAGGATCATGTCCTTCTCATGAAAAGACGTAAACGTCTTCTCTAACAACATTTTCTCAGACACATTCTCACCACACAACTTCAGGCATGAGGTGATATGGAATAGTGCTGAGTTGTACTCTGCTACAGATTTGTAATCCTGTATGTGGAGGTGAGTCCATTCGTACTGCACACGAGGGAGTATGACATCCCTTTGATGTCTGTACCTCTCCTCAAGTGCATCCCACAGTTCATAAGGATCCTCTACAGTAAGATACTCGTCCTTCAAGGTTGAGTCTACGTGTTTCCTGATATAAATAATGGCTTTCGCCTTAGGTATATCGAAAACTTCTTCTGCATTAGGGGCTTCTTTAGAAGCATTCTTTTCAGCTGCGGTAGTACTTATTGTTGCCTTTTCAGTGGGTGTTAGACTGAACCCATGAGAGCGTAGGTGGAACTTCAGGTCCAACTACCAAGTCAAGTAGTTCGACCCATCGGCCTTCAGGACCGAAAAATCGACATTCGCAAGTCTGGCCATTTAAGCAATCTAGCAATGTAAACAAAAAATAGCATGAATTATTTAAAAATAAACATCCACGCATGCATTTTTCATTTCAACATTAAAATATCCTGAGTTATTTAACTATTTAAAGTAAACATCCACGCATTTAATGTATATGCAATGAAAAATAAATTAGAACTATGGGGATCAGCTAGCCGACACTAACAGAAAAAAAGTCCGAAATTACATCCCATAAATCAAAAAGTGCATAAAAATAAAGACAACTCGGGAACTTCTGAGAGAAGCCCCTTTCCCTTTATGCTAGCGCCTTCATCTCCTTGGGGTGGTCCTTCAGCTTCTTTTTACATATATAACCTCACTTACAAATTTCTCTCAAAAAGAAAAAATTGCACAAAAGTAAAAATGTCAGAAACCTGGCAGATCCCTAAAATCATAGTCTAATGGCACATCCACGCAGATTTTATATAAAATATACAACCACGCAGAGAATTATATCACATGCATATAAAGATTAATAAATAATCTAAAAAGAAAGTGACGTGCTAAAATGATTTTGAAAACTTTTAATCCTGATCCATTTAATTTATATGTATCTTTCCGCTTAACCCTATCACAAAATTAAAATTTCTTTTATTATTGGGTTTCTGAGGCCAAAAGAAAAATTATGTGTAAGTGGGCTAATTTCCAGGCTTTTGGGCCATGAAAACAACCCAATAGGGTTAATTGGGCCTCCTCAAAAAATTAGCCCGTTAGGGCTAGGGAAAACCCCTAAGGGGGCCCGCGGCGGCTGGCCGCACCTACCGGGCACGGCCGGCCATGCCCTTTTGGGCATGGCCTTGTCGTGCGTGAAGGCACGTCAATGGATCAAAAAAATTTGATTTTTAGACCAAAAATCGATTTTTACTGTTTTTAGACATTCAGATCTAAATAAAAATTCGATTTTTACTATGTTTTCAAACTATTTGATCTTAAAACATGCAGATCTATTGGAAAAGCAAGTTTAGATCTAAAAATTTTGAGGATTTACCTCTAGATTCGACAAAGGAATCTAGACGACGGTTGATGAAGGATGCCCTTTTCGCTCCCCGTTGAGAAGAATACAATCTTCTTAAAACTAAACGTTGGATGGATCTCCTTCCTTGAGCGTCATCGCCTTTTCCTACGAGCGTGATCGTGCTGATAACGTGTTGTGAAGGCAAAAGTAGAGTAATAGTTGTAAGGGGGTAAGAGCCCCCCTACCCTCATATATATAATATTTCAATGGTGGGCCGGATACCCAATGTGCCTCATGGGCCTATTCATAACAGGTTGTGTTTTATCCTCTCGGGATAAATATCAATCACACAGTTTTATCCACATCATGCAGGTATATTCGCATGGGGATAAATCTCATGCTGTGTTATTTCTTCACAGGCAGTCGAGCGCGATAAAAAATATTCGGTTTTTATCGTAAAAATCAATGCTTTTTTCATAAAAATTTGATTTTTATTATAAAACATGGATTTTTGATCCATCAAATTGCAGATCTAAACGTATTCTTGAAGGAAAATAGGTTTAAATCAAGTTTTTGATTTGTTACCTCTAGATCCTTCCTCCAGATCTAGCGACGTTCGATGAAGGATGCCCGAAAAAATCTGCATCGTCTCGCGAAGCATCGCAAAACAAAATCATCGGAGCTTCCGCGGGTCGACTCCCTCTCACGAGTCGTCGCCTTTTCCATGAGCCGTCGTGTTGATAACATGTTGTGAAGGGTTGAGGGCTAGAGAACCCCTAGCCTCATATATATATATATATTTGGAGAATATGCTTTGCATCTTTATTGATATCAGAAAATAGGTACAAGACTCTCCCAAGGGTGGAAGAAGGATGTGAGTATGGAGAGATAAGGCACAAGCGCCATTACCCCAACCGATACATGACACCTTCCGCTACCCGTAGAGCCAAAGCAGCAACAGAATACAATATAAAGAAAACCTAGCCAACTAGTCCCCAGTTGGAAGGGGCATTATCTCCATTTTGATCCCAACACACATGCCTCAAGGCGATTCTGACATCCTCAGCAATATCATCGAACAGAGCCGTCTTTATTTGGCTGGTCCCCTCGAAGATTCTCCTGTTTCTCTCTCTCCAGATGTGCCAAACCATCACTGCTAATACTGTCTTGGCCAATCTCCCTGTGCTACCTTTTTTGTGAAAGTGATTGAGAATAAGGTCCCCGACCCCTACCAAAGATGATGGCAAAGCAGATACGAACCCCATTTTCAAAAAACTCCTGCAAAGGATGTAGTTAGAATAACTACACTCGAAAAATATATGGGTCATATTCTCATGAATATTATCAGAACATAAAACACAGAAGGGTGAAGTGGGCACTCCCCATTGCACGAGCTTATCCCGGGTAAGCAGTTTCCCATGGAAAGCTCGTAATAAAGAAATAGCCATCTTAGGGATGTGCCCCTGAAACCAGACCACCTTGTAAAAAGGAAATAAGGGTTTTAGAGCCCTGGTCCCAGCCCAGGCGTTATAGAGGGATGGAGATTTGGAGTTCCAAGCCCAAGAATCATCCCCAGGGGATAGAGTTACATTATTAAGCAAGTGCCGCACACTAGTGAGAGAGTTGCTGTTATTCCACCCCGTATCCTGCCAGTAGCTTCTGACCGTGTAAGCCTCCTCCCCAGTAGGGACCTCATAGGTGTCATTTAAAGCCCCACAGGGGAGCCAATTATCATACCAGAAAAGAGTGGACGCCCCATTCCTAACTATACACCGGGTGAGTTTTTTAGAGAATTCACGGCAATGCAAAATGAATTTCCAGGTCCCAGATTGCATAGGATGGGGCTTAGCCAGAGAGAGACCCATATTGCTCAAATACTGCTTCCTCATATAATCGGCCCAGAGCCCCCCATGAGTAAGCATTCGCCAGGTCCCAGATTGCATATATATATATATATATATATATATATATATATATATATATATATATATATATATATATATATATATATATATATATATATATATATGAGAAATCATAAATGGCGATTCCGAATGGCGATTCTGCGGCAGCTGGAGATGGTGATTCTGGAGATCCAGGGGACCAATCTGATCCCTTGGCGACGAGATCAACGAAATTTTCATATCCGATTCATGTAGAGGGAAATCGTGTTGATCCGAAGGTTGGTTTACGCCCTAGCGGCGTAGGCAACGGGGTGGTGGAGATTCGTGATGATCCGAAGGTTGGGTTGGCCCCTGGCTGCGCTGGCTGCGCTGGCAGCGTGGTGGTGGAGAGTAATCGGAGACCAAATCCTGAAGACATTGGGGATGGATGGAAGATTGTGAGGCGAAAGGCTCCGGCACCTGGCGGTGATCGGAAGTGGATTCCGTCAAGGGGAGATCGTTGGGCACCTAGACGGGTTGCGGGGGAGGGCGCATCCCATAGAGCCATTCCGAGTAGACTTTCTAACAGGTTATCTCTAAAGGGCAATGATAGACCCTCCCACAGGCCTCATGTTGGTGAACGCAAGGTGCTCGATTCTTTGCCTGTTAGAACACCAGTTATAAATATGCCTTCTGTTGGCACTAAATTATCTTGGGTCGATGTGTGTGCTTCTCGAAGAAGTTATGGGGCAGCCCTCAGTATGTCCCATGTCTCCCCAAAAGTATGTGATGATGGGAGCATCTGTGCTAGGTTCTCCAGTGACCTTGTTCAACGGGGAGCCGCCAACTGGAAAAATACTATTGTGGGTTATGTACTAGGAGATATCCCATATTACGGGCAAATTTTGGCCTGGGTAGAGAGACTGTGGAAGCCAAAAAAGAAAGTTCAAATCTACAGCAAGGAGAATGTGTTTTTCTACTTCAGATTCGAGTCGCAGGAGGAGTGCGATAGAATCCTGTCTGGAGGGCCTTGGCTATTTGATGGGCGACTAGTAGTGCTAAAGCGATGGAGTCTAGACATGAAACATGACCGCGATATTCTTACCTCAATCCCAGTCTGGTTTCAGCTTCATGGTGTGCCTCTCTACATGTGGAACTTGGAGGGACTGAATATCATTGCATCTGTATTGGGTAAGCCTATGTGTTTGGACCGTGCAACTGCTCACCTAGAACGTATCTCTTATGCCCGTTGCCTCATTGAAGTGGATGCTTCAGTGCCACTTCCTTCGTCTCTTGAAGTAGAGTTGGATGATGGTGGAATTATTACTATTGAAACAAAGTATGAAGGAGACCCTCCTCGATGCAGCAGTTGCGTCTGTTTCGGACACACTGATGAGCAGTGCCCTACTAGGCGTAAGCTCCCTTCAATCCAAGAAGTAGTTCCAGAGAAAAACGATGTGGAAGAAAGTGTGAAGGACCCTGCCATGATGGAACCTACTGTGTTGCACCCTACTGTGATGGACCCGGCTGCGTTGAGTTTAGACAAGGGCAAGGAGAGTAACCATAGTACTCTAAATGGGCAAGTTGTTGCAGTGCCTTTGATCGTAACCTTGGACCCCTTAAGTGCCAATATGCAGATACTAACTTCCACAGATGCTGGATGTATTGCAGATTCTGGTGCAATTGAAAGTAGTTGTGTTATGCACACAGGAGGATAGGATGCCGCAGGATCCTGTGATGTTGCATGTCCAGCGGATGAGCCAATCCTGGGAAGTCCCTCTTGTATGGTTGGATGCAAGGCTAATTGCAGTGTTACGGCCAATATGAAAGCGCCTGATGAGTCCCAACATTACCAGAAATCACAGCAGATAGCCCGAAATGGTGAAGATATGAGACCCAACATCATTTTGTATGGTGAGGATATGGATAGAGTGCCATCGAAATTTTCAACAGACAATCCGAAATGGGAGGAGGAGGTGGAAGAGCTGAACCGCCGCAAGGCTGATATTAGAGCTGGGAAGAAAAAGGTGATTACAAACGAATCGGCAATAGTAAGAAGGCACACAAGGTCGCAGGGGCTGGCGTATGCAGGTGACCAAGAGCTCCACAACCACAATCTGATCAATGACTGTCTTCTATTGGAATACCAGGGGACTGAATAATCAGGTGCATCGGAGGGACCTGAGGAATAGTATATCTCTAATAAAACCCTCCGTTATTGTCCTCTTGGAAACTAAGATTAAGGACCCTTTGTCAAACAATAAATCTGGGATCCCCAAGGAGTGGACCCTCCTGGAAAATTCATCTTTTGCTCCAGGAGGGAGAATTATAATGGGATTTAATCCCGCAATATGGAAGACTTCTCTCCTGTCAAGTTTTGACCAACACATCTCGGTCTCATGTATAAATGTGGGAGGGTTTTCTTGTGTCATCTCTAGAGTGTATGGCCGCAACACAATTGCGGAGAGGGAGGAACTGTGGAAGTGCATGGAGAGGGATTTGACTTCGATTGGTAGCATGGCTTGGCTGGTGGGTGGGGATTTCAATAGCGTTCTCTTTGCCAAAGACAAGGTGGGGGGTAGGAGGCTTGAGGAATCTATGTTGTTGGAATTCAGCGACTGTATAAGGAGATTCTCCCTTCAAGAGCTGAAGAGCAAGGGTAATAAACTGAGCTGGTGTAATAATCGTATAGGGAACTCCCGTATCGCAGCCCAACTTGGTCGTGTTTTCTGCAATTCAACCTGGGTGCAGACGTTGCCAGAGTCTTTTACTGACTACCTGGACCCTCTCACTAGCGACCATTCTCGCATGGTGGTCCATCTCCATAATCAGGTTCCCCCTGACCCAAAACCTTTTAAGTTTTTTAACTATTGGATGCAATGCCCAGGATATAAAAATGTGGTTGAGGCGTGTTGGCAATGCCAGGAGAAGGGTACACCTATGTACAAGCTGACTCAAAAACTAAAAAGATTGAAGCCTGTTCTACGAGCTTGGGCATGTGACTATCATGCATGGAACTTGGTAAAGAAAGGTAGGGAAGAATTGGAGAATATCCGCAAGGACCCTGATATCCATTCGGCAGACACCCTCCAGCAAAAAGAAAGGGAAATCCACAAAAAACTGTTGAAAGCGATGAATCTTGAGGAAGATATGTACCGGCAAAAGAGTAGGCAAGGCTGGTTAACATTGGGTGATAGGAATACCAGGTTCTTCTACACTGCTATGAAGGCTAGGATTTCCCGTAATAACCTTAATCATCTGGTGGATATTAATGGGAACCGAAATGTTGCTTATGATGAGCTCAAAATGAATGCCCCCCTCTTCTTTGAAGCTTTATACAATCAGGACAATTACACTACTTCCTTCCAGAATCTTGTACCAAAACGCATTCTAATGGAAGAATCTACTATCTGGCTGAGCAGGAGGGTTTCCGATGAGGAGATTAAGGCGGCTGTATTTCAGATCGGGGCTGATAAGTCGCCTGGGCCTGATGGGTATAATGGGTTCTTTTTCCAACAACATTGGGGACTTATTGGAGATGAGGTAACTTCAGCCATCAGTTCCTTTTTCAGATCTGGGTGTCTTCTCAAAATCGTCAATCATACATTTCTCACCCTAGTTCCAAAGAATGACAATGCATCATCCTTGGGGGACTATAGGCCCATCTTATGTTGCAACGTTCTCTATAAAATCATCAGCAAAATCATTTGCAACAGGATTAAAGTGGTGATTCATGAACTAATTTCTCCAAACCAGGCCGCATTCCTCAAAGGGCGACTCATGACTGATTGCACTCTTCTTGCCAACAAACAGATCAGGGATTTCAGTAACCCAATGGGCGGAAGAGCCTGCCTTAAACTTGACTTGCGGAAGACATTCGACAGTGTTAACCGAGATTTTATTTTTTTACCTCATGCGACAGATGGGATTTCCTGATATTTTATTAGGTTGGGTTAAAGAATGCATCTCGACCGCTACCTTCTCGGTTATGGTAAATGGAGCTCCGCACGGTTATTTCAAAGGGAATAGGGGCATCCGCCAAGGTTTTCCCCTCTCTCCTTACTTATTTGTTATAATGATGGAAGCTTTTTCAATCATGATTACTAAGGCAATTAATCTGGGACACATCCACCCCATGAGGCGTACTGGTTCTATTTCCCATCTACTGTTTGCAGATGATCTGCTTGTCTTCTGTCGTGCTAACAGGCACTCCTTTTTGGGCATCAAAAACCTTTTAGCGGAGTTTTACACTAATACTGGGTTGCAGGTGAATTGGGACAAAAGTGCATGCATTTTGAGCAAGGGGGCAAAAAATAAAGATGAGTTATCAGATATTTTGGGGGTCAAGATCTCTACATCTTTCTCTACTTACCTTGGACTTCCGCTCTCATCAAAGTATCCTAAAGCAACTAACTATGCCAGGTTGGTTGATAAATGCAAGAAGAGGATGTTGGGCTGGAGCTCCTCTGTGTTATCTATCTCAGGCCGGATCGAACTGGTGAGGACAGTCGTATACGGTATGGTGGCTTTTTGGATGCATGCTTTTCATATTCCGCTCAGTGTCCTTAGGACCATCTCGGCCATGTGCCGAAGATTCATCTTGGGTAAGTCCAGAGCATGGGCCTGGGAGGACATCTGCAAACCGAAGAAGGAGGGGGGTGTAGGAATCCGATGTCTGGAGGATTTAAATAAAGCAGCGGGGATGAAGTTGACTTGGAACTATATCACTTCGAAGAGCTTATGGGCTAAACATATGGGGGCAATATATGGGCATCCTACAGAACTGTTTGCGGCAAAAGTGAGGGTGGATCAATCGGGAACCTGGAAACGCATCTTGAAAAGTCGGCCTTTATCACAGAATTTAATACGTAGGCGAGTCCGAGATGGTGCAAGCACATTATTCTGGACGGATCCTTGGCTTGACGTTGGCCCACTTTGCAGACTCGGAGCTTTTCCTCAGGAGGCTGCACGCAAAACAGTCCGTGACTATTGGCAAGAAGGAGGCGGGTCACTGGATTCTACTATTGACCATGTGAGGCAATTTCTGGGACAGCGGCAGCTAAAACCGGGAAATGATGACTGGGAATGGGTGCCGGGGAAGGAGTTTAGCTTCAGACAGGCGTGGGAGGGTATTCGCCACCGAGGTAGCCCCTTTGCTTATCACAATTTGGTTTGGTACAATAAGCATGTTCCAAAGCTTTCTCTATCTCTTCTCCGAGCTTTCAATGGTAAATTGTTAACTAGAGATTTGATAATGCGATGAGGATTTAACTCTCCGGTTCATTGTGTTTTATGTGATGAGAATAAGGAGGAGAACATTGACCATCTATTTTTTGAATGTGGGTTTTCTAATTACATCTTGTGCAGATCTTTGCTTAAGCTAGGTGTATCTTCTCAGATTAATCCCGGGCTGCGGGATGTGGGTGATTACTATCTAGCCAATTTCAGAGGGAGGAGTTCCTTGGATACCTTGGCAAAAACTGCCCTTGCCGCTTCTGTTTGGCACATATGGAAGGAAAGGAATAGGCGTATCTTCGAAGGGGAGAACAGAAGTTGTACCACTGTCTTTGATGGGATGGCAGCGGATATCCGTATCGCCCTGCAAGATTTAGAGCCAACCACTGATAATGAAGTTGTAGCCTTTAGCAGATGGGAATTCAGGGATATGGGGTGACATAAACTTGTGGTCTTCATGTAATATAGCTTTGAATAGTGACGTTGAGGATGTGGAATTGACAGTTGGGAGTGACGGCGCTTGTGCCCTATCCTCACTCTGTTAATACCGCATGCCTTGAGGTCCTATTTTTGTATATTGTATTCTTCAATAAATTTACACGCTAACTATTCATATATATATATATATATATATATATATATATATATATATATATATATATATATATATATATATATATATATATATATATATATATATATGAGAATAATGGCTATCATACGCCATATGAGATAGGCTCTCATACCCCCTCTCACATAAAGCAACCAAGTACAAGCACACATGGGTTTGTACTTGGTTGTACTTGGTTGCTTTATGTGAGAGGGCGTATGAGAGCCTATCTCATATGGCGTATGATAGCCATTATATATATATATATATATATATATATATATATATATATATATATATATATATATATATATATATATATATATATATAGGGTAAAGTGTTCCTAGGGTGACTCCTTAGATTAAATCTAAGGAGTCGCCCCCATTTTCTCCAATCTCCCACAATTTTTTTTGAAATTATTTTTCATAGCATTGTTGGTCACATCATAGATGATCAACATACCAAAAATCAAGTCATTCCAATACTTTAAAAGCCCACATCTATCTCTTACAACTTCAACGGTCTCAAAACATGCTGAAAAACACATAAAGTTGCAAGGGGTAGATGGGGGCTCTAAAAGTATTGGAATGACTTGATTTTTGGTATGTTGATCATCCATGAGATGAACAACAATCCCAAGAAAAAAAATTTCAAAAAAAATTGTGGGAGATGGGAGAAAATGGGGGCGACTCCTTAGATTTAATCTAAGGAGTCACCCTAGGAACACTTTACCCATATATATATATATATATATATATATATATATATATATATATATATATATATATATATATATATATATATATATATATATATATATATATATATATGGATTAATGAGTATCATACGCCATATGAGAGGGTGTCTCATATGCCCTCTCACATAAAGGGGGTCAAGTACAACAAGTACAAGCCCACATGGGCTTGTACTTGTCCCTTTTATGTGAGAGGGCATATGAGACACCCTCTCATATGGCGTATGATACCCATTATTCTCATATATACACACACACACACACTTCTTATTGGATACAATGTGGGTGGATACCCAATAGGCTCATTGGGCCCTATTCATAATAGATGCGTGAATATTATCCCAAGAGAACAATCATGCATGCTTGAAAAAGTGCACCACATGCATGAAAAGAGATCGTGCACCAAAAGGATATCATGCTAGAATCCACACCTAACCCCATGGTGCAGAAATTTGCTCCCGATTATAAAAATATCAAAGTAAGATCAATGGTTAAGTATTGCTTAGAGAGAAATTAATTCGACCCAATTTTTGGAGAAAATTATTTCGGCTCCTTTTATATTTGTAATCTAAGGTATACTACTTTTTATAAGTAGTAGTGCAAAATTGGATCCTTTATATTTGTCAAAGATGTAATGCTCAATGAAGTCCAATTGCTCCACCTTATGGCCTACAATCAAATCTCAATTGCTTGACATCTTCAAGCTCCTTTCACATATAGCCTAGATGCATACGTCACAATCTGATAATATCTGACTCAAACTTTCTTGATAATACTACTTGAATATCAGTAACTATGTACCTTGTAGAATATATAGACTGTTTGTTTGTATACATTTGGTGATCACCAATGCACCGTTGATGACCCAAAATATTCACCTTAAAGAACACACTTAACCTTTCTTTATGGGATTCCTATTAAGATCAAATTTTCCTTTAGATCTGGCATATACCGAACATTTCCAAAATCATTATCATGTCATCATGCATCTTGATTTTGATCGTCCTAATTCCGATTGTCTTATGGGGGTGTCAACTTCTATCAAGGTAACCATCGACCAACTCAAATGTGATGAACCAACTGCGATAATGGCATATTTGAAAGGAATATCCAAATCCAACACCTACTCTAGTGGTTGGCGAGCATGAACCTACTCTTGATGCCATGAATGTCGGAATGGAATCCATGCACTTCGACAAAGTATAGACTTTGGAAGATGTTCCCTAAGGGGTAAAACCCATTGAGAACATGTGGATCTTCAAGCAGAAGATTGACGTAGATGAAAAGGCAGAGACTTACCAGGCACGGTTAGTGGCAAAAGAATATTGTCAAAGACTTGGAATAGACTACTGGATGTAAAGACAGCTTTTCTAAATGGAGATTTAAACGAAAGTGTTTACATGACTCAGCCAGAGGACTTTAAAGTCAGTGGGAACATTAGAAAAGTATACAGACAACTTAAATTCATTTATGGATTAAAGCAAGAATCAATGTGCTGAAACATCTGATTTGATGATATAGTCAAAAAGTTTGGCTTCATTAAAAATGCGGATGAACCATGCATATAAAAGAAGGATAGTGGGAGTGCTATTGCATTTCTCATATTGTACATGGATGATATACTTTTGATTGGTAACGATATAAGGATGTTGCAATCAATCAAAGTATGGTTTTCACATAACTTCTCAGTGACGGATTTAGGCAAAGCATCATATATACTTGGTATAAAGATGTATAAAGATAAATCGAATAGGATGATGAGATAGTTCCTATCTAAATACATAGAAACTATGTTAAAGATGTTTAACATGAAAAACTCCAAGTGATGTAATGTACTGGACTTTCATAGAATAACTCTCTCCAAGAACAAGCCTCCTAAGACTAAGGTGGGGAAATTTTGTGTGTGTTAGATTCCATATGCTTCAACTGTAGGATTTATCATGTATTCTATGTTATGTATTAGACCTAATGTCGTATACACACTTCTCGTTGTCAGGTGATATCAATCAAATCCAGGGGAGAAGTATTTGGTTTCCATAAATAGCATAATTATGTACTTGAGAAGGACTAAAGATTCTTGGTCCACGATGGAAGTAATAATCCTTCAGCAAAAGGATGTACTGACTCCAATTTCCAATGTTACATGGATAACATATGATAAATGTGAGGATACGTTTTTACCCTTAGTGGATGGGTTGTAGCTTGGAGGAGCTATATGGCAGACTATACCAAAGTAATTAGGATATATTATAGTAAATGATGCTACATCGGATGAATTTTATAGAGATCCAAAAAATATCTTTAGGGTATTACATGTTAGACATGAAACTCAAGATTGTCATGAAATATAAATTTATAGAGTTAACACAAATGATAATGTAGCGAATCTGCTACGAAGGCCCTTCCACAAAACTGATTAGAATGTTTAGTGGATAATATTGATATGAGATACTTGAATAGTTGGATGTAAGTGCAAGTGAAAGATGTTAGGATTTGTATTCCCTTAAGATAATTATTGTAATTAAAACATCTTATTCGAAATAATAGCAAGCTATTTGGTGCATCATTATCTATGTGGTTTTTAATACAATTGAGTATGTATAGATGTTATTATGTGATTGCATGGATAAAGTCCTTGAAATTATAAGAGGACATTGGGATCATGATTAGATCATGATAGTGAGGCTCAATAAATCTGTTTAAACATGTATCCTAAATATTCCTGGTCATAGAAATATCATGACATGATATTGATATTCCGGATATACCAGTGTGTACTGATCTTTACCATAGAGATAGTAGTGTCTGTTCTCAAAGCCACTTGACGTTGGGACATCGTGAGATAGTGCACATGTGCTTGTTAGAGAAAAAGTTCACAAAACGACTTGCCAAGTAGATTCTATACATTAAACATAATCTAATTATAAATGGAAGCTCTCAAGTAGCACTTAATGCATCTTAGTCCCTTGATTTGAGATTTGCAAAAAAACTTTGCAAGTGGGAGTGTTATGCTAAGGCTTTTACAGACCAATGGTGAAGGTGATCATTTTTATGTACTAGCTGGTCATAGTCCAAAGCGCACAAAGGGAGGTTGCGATAAATAATAGATTTATCTCCTTTGGTTTGGGACGTTATTACCACATGGAGTCGATATGGGGTCAATAGTAAAACCTTGTCCAGTGTGGAGTGGATAAACTTATTAGAGTATAAGTTTCATCCAACCATTAGACTATGGCATCACATTCATGGCTCCTGACTTTAAGGTGCTAATAAGGTTTGATAGTTTTTCATTACTAAGACATCTTATCAAGATTGTTTTGATGAAGATACCATACTACACAATAGCTATCACTGATAGTACAAGTTTTGGTTCATAGAAGAATCAAGTCGCATATCAACCAGATAATGACGCTATCAAAAAGGGTGGTCTACACATGAAGCTAGCTTCATTACTGTACCCTTGACCTGGTCATAGAGTATGATCAAGTTGCTACTGGAGTAGGATTCGGGCATTTAGAGTCTCACATCGATGATGACTTGTCAAGAAAATAGAAGAAAAGAACTTTTTGTATACCGGATCAATCACAAAGGGTTATGATTGACTTATTTGGGAGGCACATCGAAAGGAGTTACGAACATGAATGAGAAATATCCTTAAGGAGTTAGGGATGTTTCCTCAGAAAAAGAAAGTTAGAAAACACCACAAAACCAAAGCCCTAGCTGACTCCAGTGACGAGGCATCATCGTCGACGAGGTGGCTAGACCATCGATGACTGATGGCCGGCAGTTGGCCAGTATATGGCCTGACTTCATGTAGGCTTACTATAGCTAGCCATGTCACAGTTGCCAGCTGGTAGGGGCGACAAATGTCTGGGCCCACCCAACGACATGCGACATGGACATTAATGGGAGATGGTTTGGTTATTATGTGTGTGGGTTTAATCCAAGTGTTAGATCCAAAACAAATCCAAATACAACGAGTTTGAGTCGAATTAGAAATTCCAAAAGTTGTTAGATTTCAAGGAGTTTCATTCTTTTAATTCCACCTTGCTTTGGATAAGATTGGATTCAAATCTAGAATCTAATTAGGGTTAAAAGAGTTCACGAATAAGATTTCTTCTAACTACACGTTTAGGGATAGGGTCGAAATCCAACTCGAATTCCAAATTATACTTGGATTTTGAAGATCTGAAGCAGTATATAAAGGGATTCGCTTATGCCCTATAAATGCACCAATTATTCCCATAACAAGAGATCAAATACCCAAGCATCCAAGATCTCTTGACAGAAAAAATTCAAGGCTTTTCAAAGGAAGAATTTCTCTCTCTAAAGTAATAGTTTTTTCTTCTCTTTCTCCCAAGCACTAGCAATGTGTGGGGCTTGAATTCAAGTTGTTGGAGTGCTCATGGATCGAGAAGGGGCAACATCATCATGTCTATCACGACTGTTTGGTGAAAGAGCTTGGTGGTCTTACCAAAAGAGATTAAGATCTGAATATATCAAGAAAGATCTTGGCTAAAGGTATGTTTTTAATTTCGGCAATAAAATCCAGGGTTTTTACAATAGATCTTGGCTTCTTTTGCTAGGCTTTAGAAAATTTTGATTTTTCTATTCTTCCACCTTTTATAATTAGATTAGAAACACTAGATTGTTTCCTTACACATATTAATTCTGGGTATATTCTAGGGTTTCTTGTGTGTGGTGCATCTTCAAGGCATTGACTTAAGTTCAAAGACAAGAAATGAAAATTACATCAGACACATAATATACACTTGTATTCTTGATTGATGCAGTCATTAGCTTGTCTCCTTCTCATAGATATGTCTTCAATTCATTTTGCATTGACTTGTCACACCATCACATAATCTTTTACATCATCGTATAATCTGCATACATAGAGTTAGTACAAGTAATATATTTGTAAATCATCAAAACTCATATTAGGGGTGACTCAATATCCAACATTAGTCGACCAATATAGGGTTCTACTTGACAAGCATATCATAGTAACACAACCTAAAAATCATAGCCATTAGTTGACCAATATGTTTATTAGTCGATTAATACATTAAAGTTAATCCCAGTCGTAGCTCAATTTAGTTGACTGATAAAGTCTGCCAGTTGACTCATAAAGCCATTAATTGACTGGTAAATCCCATTAGTTAATAACCAACATTTTATAACCTAGATTTTCTGAGAACCACTCGTCGATTAATAGTGTTTGTTAGTCAAACTAATTTTATCTTTACTTGTGTTGACCTTCAAAAATATTCTAACCTTTGGAAGGGGTATTTTTTGTAATATTCTTTATGGATTTTTTCTCTCTCTATAATTAGAGTTTTAACTTTAGTTATTAGTAAAAAGAATGATTAAGCAAATCACAAGGTTTCAAATCTTTTTATTCCTAGAAAACCCTTTCTTCAAGCTCTACAAGAGAAAAGTCATGTGTTCCTAAAATTCTGTTCATACAAGACTCCCATCCTCCTAAATATATTTCTATTTCTTAGCCTATACTAAATCCTCAGTTACATCTTCTAAGGCAATAGTAGATTGTAATTCAATTTCTTTGTGAAAGTTTCTCTCAAGGTTGTTGAGAAAAGTGTAAGTTCTTGACACCAGATTGGTATTCAAGATTGTAATTCTTATGGTTTTAAGGTGATAGAGGAAAATCTCAAGCTGTGAGCTTAGGGACTGGAGTAGATCATAGAGACCAAACTAGGATAAAATACTCTGTGTTACGATCGATTAGCTGGTTTGTATTATCTTCTCTATTTTTATTTCTGCTGCAAAAATTTCATTTTTGGTTATTATATAAATTCACAATGGTAACTCTTTTTGATATCCTGTTTGTTTATTTTTAAAGACAATATTCACCGCATCTAGAATCCATTTGTATATCCACAAGATCCAACACCATATTCATCCCATCTTGATGTAGTCAACAGGTTTCTTCATTATCTTAAAGTAGCTTTAGTAAAGGTTTATTCCTTTTTGCCTCTAATTCTCTTGCTTTAGTTGGATATCCTGACTCTAAGTAGGCTGGTATTCTTACTACTCGTTGCTCTACCAATGGTTATTTTACTATGTTAGGATCTAGTCCTATTTCTTAGAAAACCAAGAAACAACCAAGAGTTTCTTGTTCTTCTGCTAAAGAAGAAGATCATTCCCTTGCCACACTTACTTCTGAGTTGCAATGGTTAAAATATCTTCTCTTAGATATTAAAACTAATATTTCAGAACCAATATTCATTGTAATAACCAAGCTGATATTCACATCCTCGAAAACCCTTTCTTTCACAAACGTACTAAACATATAGAAATTGTTTATCATTTTGTTCGAGAAAATATTCAAGCATGCCTTCTTGCTCCTTCATACCTATGATCTAGTAATCAATCAACCAACTTTTTTACCATACCACTTGCAGGAGACGCTTATCGCCAACTACTTTACAGGTTGGTCATTCTAGGCATTTCAATCTTGACTCCAACTTAGGATAAAATATTAGATGGGAAGCAATAACAATCAAATCTTTCGGATTAAGGAGTTATAACTATCAAATATTTTATATCAAAGAGTTCATAACATTCAAATCATTTAATTTTTGGTTAAAAGTTATAAAAATAATGTTACGACTAATTTGGACCAGCCCGAGTTACAATGGCCCACAGCCCAGCCTCAAAGGGGACGCCAACTAGAGAAGACGGGCCCGCCCGGAAAGGCCCACGGACGGGGCTGAAGGCCCAGCCACTCCACCCTCGGGGGCACCCGACTAGCCCCCATTCGGCCAGATTAACCGCCCCTCGGAATCCGCGATCCCATAATGGCCATTAACGGACCCGTTAATGGGCCACCCCTCTACTACGCGCGAGTGGGAGGAGGCGGAGGCGGGTCGTGGGGACGTGAAAGGAGGCGGGACGTGGGGCAATCGTGAGGAACCCTATAAGGGAAAGGCCAAGACGACAGAGAAGGGATCAAGACCCAGGTAATCAACAGAGAGGTACTCCATCAACGACCTAGGCATTCGCCACCTCATTTCCTCCCTCCCCCAAACTCGCGCCGCCTGGGTTGACGTTCCGGCTTCCTTACAAGCCGGATCTCCCCCGCCGAGTATCCCTTCAGACCTTGATCTGACTTAGGCATCGGAGGGGATTTGGCCGGAACCTAGCTCCGGCCTCCCTGACGAGTTTCCTCATCTGTCCAAGAAGAAGATATCCGAGGTGTCGAGGCTACCCCTCAGCGTCGGGCGGCCACCCCCATCGCAGTCGTCAGGTGGACGGATGCTCAAGCACCGACCCTCTTACAAAGCGCCGAGGCTACCCCTCGACGCAGATCCGACCGAGGTCGAGCGCGACCCAGCCGAGGCCGAGCGCGATCCACTGAGCCGAGGCTTCTCCTCAGCTCCCTGAAGGCAGAGGATCGACGCAACCTGGGGACCCGACCCCGTCTGCGCCCGACCCCGCTTCCACCAACGCCGAGAGCACGCGAGCTCGACGATCCCAAGGGACCCCCAAGTCGGCCCATTGACCACGTTGACCACACATCCGACGGTCAACGAACTGTGGTGAGAAAACACCCGTAAACATCTGGCGCCGTCTGTGGGATCGGACCTTGGTTCCGACCGATTCCCCTCCGATGCCAAAGTCAGATCTGGTCTGATAGATACTCGACGGGATCGGTCTTGGTTCGCGGAGAGACCAAGCACCGATTCTCCGGACGAGCTATGGAGGAGAAATATCTTAGGTGGAAGAAGGTGTAAAATGGAGTAAGAGATACCTCCGTTGTAGATCGCGAAGATCCAGCGACGCCGAGGCCACCCCCGGCATCCCCCAAGCCAGAGCCGTGCGCATCGTCCCCGAGTCTGCTCATCTCCACCACCAGGAGGCATCGCTCTACCGAGGCTACCCCTCGGCGGGCCGACGTGAAGATCCGCGCGTCACTCACCGAGCGATCTCGGCTTCCACCGATCCTGGAGGTTGTCATTGATGGGAATCTAGTCCCACCCCAAGTGGTTTGTTTTGTTGATGATCACACCAAATGTTGTTAAATTACTAATCATACTACTTAAGTGTGTAGGTTGTGCAATAAGCTAATTGAAGCTCGAAACATACTCCAAGAAGAAGAACTTCAACCACACACATAGAAGATGAAGATGAATTTAGCTCGCAACTTCAAAGCTCAAGCACAAGAAGAGTTCAAAGATGAAGCTCAAAGAATGTGCTCAAGCTAAAGCTAAAGAGGAGCTCAAATTCAAGCGGAAGCATATGCAACTAGCGCAAGCTCAACCATGGCTTCAAGTTCTTCATAGAGTCTAGTGTGTGAGTTGGTTTTCATTTTCTTAGGATTATGTCAAAGCCAAGAAGAATTTGCACACACACAAAATGATTTTCTAAAATGTTTTTAAAACTCATTTTAAACTTATTTGAGAGCATTCTTTTCATAGAAACTAAGTTTCAATTTGTAGTCAACTACAAACACCCTGTAGTTCACTACACTGATTTCTGTCTTCTACCAGAAAAGATAGTCTGGTAGTCGACTACCTAAGTTAGGGAGTCGACTACCAGTAGTAGCAGATTTTCTCTGAGACACTCTGGGAGTCGACTACCAAAGTTAGGGAGTCGACTACCAGCTGTGCGACCAGAATTCCTTGATTCACTCTCTCATTTATTCTTTGCTTGATTTTTGGGCTGAAGTCAAACTTGATTTGAATTATTTTGAATTCTCCTTTGGCTCTATAAATAGAGACCCTTTGAGAACATTTTTCTCACCAATTTTCTCTTGAGCAAAATTATTATTCTCTCAAAAGTTCTCATCGTTCTCATCGCTCTCAAAGTTCTTCATAGCCAAATCGGGTTTTCAATTTCTGATCTTATTGCTTATATTCTTTTACAATTCTTTTTAAGATCATTATTATTATTTGGCTATTGCAAATTGGTTTTCAAAATCCTTCTCTTTGATTTTTTATATTCTCAAAGGATTTTTGAAACATCTAGATTCTAGATCACATCGAATAATTTCATATTCTTTGTGTGATCTAAGAACACATCTAGATTCTAGATCACAGTGAATAAACTCATATTCTTTGTGTGATCTACAAATGATTTAAATTCTTTTAGCCACGTTAAGCACTATTGCAAATTTAATCTTGGCTATAGAATTATTGGGTGTAAAAACCAATCTCCACTAATTCATTGTGGTGTATTGGATTTGATTTTACTTGTAGTCCCTTTGTGATAAGGGTGATTGTAAATCCTTGTTGTAGGCAAGGTGTTTGTGAAAAGTCCTCGGATTGTGAGGCAAGGTAAAGTCCTCGGGTTGTGAGGCAAGGGTAAAATCCTAGACAAGTCTAGGTGGTTGGAAATCCTAGTGAAGGCTAGGTGTTTGTATTGCTAAGGCAATAGTGGAAATCTCGTACCGGATTGGTCGGGGACTGGACGTACCCAGGGTTGTGGGGAACCAGGATAAAAATCCTTGTGTTTGCGTTTGATTCTCTCTGTGATTGTGTATCTCTACTTTGTTTATCTTGATTCATTGAGTATTACATTTGTAACTCATTCATAATATATTGCAAGATCAATTTCTGTATCTACTTCTCTATTGTACTTCCGTGTAATCGTTTATATCTTCATTAAGTATTCGCTTAACTGAGCTGTGCATAATATCCCTCTGGGAGTCGACTACTGTTCTTAGGGAGTCGACTACCAGAAGAGTTTTATCTCTGACTTGTTTTGAAGATTAATTAAGTTGATTAAGAACCAAGCGTAGATCACTCTACTTGGTTTCTTAGGCAACATTAGAAGGTTTTGTTTTGTGTTGATTGATTAAAGAACGAAAAAGTTTTATCTTTATACAACACTATTCAACCCCCCCTTCTAGTGTTGTTTGCCATCCACATGATCCAACACTTGGTATCAGAGCGAGGTTACAAGATGGCATCAACAAGAAGCAACCTGTGGAGATTTGTATGTTTTTTGAGTAACTACCTATAAAGTTTCATTGATAGACCAGTAGTAGTAAAGGTATGCATGAAGTAATGCTAGTTTGAATACATGTTAGCAAGAATATCATGCCAATGTTGTTAGCTTGCATGTTGAATATCGGAATCTAGTCCACCCCAAGCTCGAAACATCAAAGAATGTTGTGTGAGTTTGAGAGCATTTCGACTACCTCGACCAGAATGAGACCCTTTTCATCGCTCTCAAATTGGTTAAGAACACATAATCTTGGCTGTAAATCCTTTGGAAATCCTTAAAAATCCTTGTGTTTGCGTTTGATTCTCTCTGTGATTGTGTATCTCTACTTTGTTTATCTTGATTCATTGAGTATTACATTTGTAACTCATTCATAATATATTGCAAGATCAATTTCTGTATCTACTTCTCTATTGTACTTCCGTGTAATCGTTTATATCTTCATTAAGTATTCGCTTAACTGAGCTGTGCATAATATCCCTCTAGGAGTCGACTACTGTTCTTAGGGAGTCGACTACCAGAAGAGTTTTATCTCTGACTTGTTTTGAAGATTAATTAAGTTGATTAAGAACCAAGCGTAGATCACTCTACTTGGTTTCTTAGGCAACATTAGAAGGTTTTGTTTTGTGTTGATTGATTAAAGAACGAAAAAGTTTTATCTTTATACAACACTATTCAACCCCCCCTTCTAGTGTTGTTTGCCATCCACATGATCCAACAGTCATCCCGCCGAGGCTATCCCTCGGCCTGCCGAAGAACGAAACTGCGCCTTTCTGCTCGAGCGATCACGCTATCGGCCGACCCCACGGGTCATCTCCATCTTACATGACAACCACGACAACACGGGGGTCCCGCGTGTCCCCTTTGACCGCGTTGACCCCGCACCCTCCATACTATCGATTTGCGGGTGAAAAAACACCCGTAAACATCTGGCGCCGTCTGTGGGAACGAACTAACACCCACGTCAACCCACCAAGATGGAACCCATCGGCAACGGCCTAGGGCGCATGCCACCCATCCCGGAGGAGGGCGCATACCACGCCCCCGCCGAGAACCCGAACGGTCGTGCCGTCGGAGAGACCGACGACACCCGGCTGGCCACGCAGGGGCAACTCCGAGCCTACGTGCAGGAGACCAACACCAACATCCAAACTTTAGTCGCGACGATTCAACAGCTCGTTAGCAGCACTCCCATCCCCGAGGGTGGGGAGGGACAGACCTACCGCCAGGAAGAGGATCGCCGACCTCTTCACTCCGCCGTGGTTGCCGACCAAGGAAAAGGAGTGCACAACACGGAGAGGAGGTTCACCATGCCCGGTTTTTCCCCGGCTTGGTATCCCACTCCCACCTCATTCAGAGAAGGAAATGGGAGGGACTCGGAGCGGACGGACGGCGTCTCGAGGACGGCCTCGTCCTCGCGCCCGGGATCGTACAAACGTAGGCGGGATGATCACCGGTCAACGAGTGTCCGGTCTTACCAGAGCGGAGGCGGTCGACGAGCAAGGACCCACCACCAAAAGAGCTGGAAGGAGTGTTCGCGACGATCGAGTCAGGCACCCAAGATGGCGAAGACCCAAGAGGAGGTCAAGCCTCCACCGCCCCCCCCCCCCCCCCCGTTGCAGCCGAACGGGAAGGAGGCGGGTGAAGGGGAGCGACCTGGGTGCATCAGCGGAGAACGATGCCCCCTGACTCGGAGGATAACTGAGGCATAGATACCCTCGAACTTCAAGGTGCCGACACTGGAGAAATACAACGGCATCAGCGACCCTGCAGATCATGTGATGGACTACGAGGGGGTCATGGCATTTCAGGGGGCCGATGACACCCTACTCTGTAGGGGTTTCTACTCCACCCTACGGGGGGCCGCCCGGACCTGGTACCTCAGCCTGCCCGGTCGGTCGATAGACAGCTTCGAGGAGCTCACCCAGTTGTTCTGCAAGCAATTTATGGCAAGGCGACAGGTAAGACCTGATTCGGAACACTTGTTCAATGTGGTACAGTGACCGGCCGAATCTCTGAGACACTTCATGCGTCGCTTCAATATGGAGCGATTGAGCGTGGATAGCTGCCCCGAACTGGTTGTGAAGGCGGCCCTGAAGAAAGGCCTGCGACATAGGGGCTTGAAGAAATCACTACACAGCAACCCTCCGAAGGACCTCGCCGGAATTATGGCCCGAGCGGAACGTTTCATGCTGACAGAAGAGGCCCTGGCCATCGATGAAGGTAAGACCAGGCGCAGGACCAAGCGCGATGAGAACGAGCGTCGCGGCACGGAGGAGCATCGATAAGAGAAGAGGGCCAGAGGAAGACCACGGAGGGAAGAGCCCCGGCACTCCTCAGTGACCACCGCCCCGGACGTGATCCTAGCGCAAGCCCAGAAGGAGGGACATATGAGCCGACCTCCCCCAAGGATGAAGAAAGGCAGGAGGGATGAAGAGAAGTACTGCACGTACCACAAAGACAACGGCCACGATACCGACGACTGTTGGCATCTGAAGAAAGACATCGAGAAGCTTGTGAGCCGGGGGCACCTGAAGAACTTCGCCAACGACCCCGCCTCGGGAGAAGGAACGTCCAAACAGCAGGACAAGGGAAAAAGGGTGAACGCGGTCTAGATGGTTACACGTATCATCGAGTGAGAGGATAGAGTAAACAGCCGCCGCTTCGCCGGGGGAGGTCTACCCTACTAGAACCTCTCCTGTCTTTTGTCGCCTTTTTCTTTTTCATTACTCCAAATGTACTGTCTCATGGAAATGAAGGCGTACTCTGTCAGTGCAGATTCAATCACTTGTTTTGAGCAGACGATTCAGGATGCGTAGGATGACTCAATCAAGGCAACCACGATTAACCATTAAGTGGGGAGGAAAGCCGTTCCCCAGAGAATAGGCCAGCCAAGCCGACGGCCGGTCCTAAGCCGAGGGGTACTTACCCCCGCGGACCGAGCGAAGCACCCGCTCGTAAGGCTGGGGGAAACTCCCCCAGCCGACGAGCACGACGGCCGGTCATAAGCCGAGGGGTACTTACCCCCACGGACCGAGCGAAGAGCCCGCTTGTAAGGCTGGGGGCAACTCCCCCAGCCGACGAGCACGACGGCCGGTCATAAGCCGAGGGGTACTTACCCCCGCGGACCGAGCGAAGCGCCCGCTCGTAAGGCTGGGGCAACTCCCTCAGCCGACGAGCACGACAGCCGGTCATAAGCCGAGGGGTACTTACCCCCGCGGACCGAGTGAAGCGCCCGCTCGTAAGGATGGGGGAAACTCCCCTAGCCGACGAGCACGACGGTCGGTCCTAAGCCGAGGGGAACTCACCCCCGCGAACCGAGCAAACCGCCCGCTTGTAAGGCTGGGGCAACTCCCCCAGCCGACAAGCACGACGGCCGATCATAAGCCGAGGGGTACTCTCCCCTGCGGACCGAGCGAAGCACCCGCTCGTAAGGCTGGGGGCAACTCCCCCAGCCGACGAGCATGACAGCCGACCGCAAGCCGAGGGATGACCTCCCTCGCAGACCGAGTGACCCACCCGCTCGCCAGGCTGAGGATAATCACCCCGATGGACAGAATCAACGGGAAGAATGACATCCCAAGCCAGACGAGCCCGGGACAACACCCCTAGACGAGGGCGACGTACGATGATCGGGCGGGAAAAATGGGCGACGCCCGTCCGGTCAAGGAACATGGAAGGTTATTTCAAGGGGGAGAACCCCCGAAGAAGAGACCAGTGGCGCAAGAAAAGCTGACTAGAAGAAATCGTTTTCATTAATGGTATGGGTTACATATCACTCAGCAACATCCTCGCAAGCACTGTTGTTGACAACAAAATTTGTCACCCAAGAAAAGAAAAGTGGGGACAAGATACAAGGGCTCTTCAGGGGTCTGGAGCACGAGAGATAGCGTCATCGGGGGCCTCGCCTTTCTCCGAGCAGAGGGGATTGGCGTGTCCCTGTGGAGGGGGGATCGGCTCCCGAGCGAGCTCCGCAAACTGCCGGAATGACTCCCTGACGACATCCACTATGCGAGGGGCGAGGAGGTCCTCATAGGTCCCGAAGACCTCCCTCAGGACCGACGCAATCCTCGGCCTTATGGCTGTGTCGACGCCCTTCTCAGCCTCCTCGGTGAAACGGAGCCTCCGACGCAGCTCGGCGAGTTGGCCCCAGAGATCCTCCCTCTCCCGCCGAAACTTTTCTTCCGCTTCTCGGCCCAAGTCATGGACATCCACAAGATCTCTTTTGAGATCATGTACCTGAGACTCGAGCTCATCGGCACGACGGCATTGCTGCCGAGATTCCATGCGGGCACCTTGAAGGGATACCTCAGCCTCCCCAACCCGTGAGCACTCCCGATTTAAGGAATCCTCGAGGTTTCTCAATCGGGTCGTCCGGCGTTGCGCCTCAACAGACATCGCGGTGGCCTGCTGATCACTCCATATTTTACACCTTTTTTCTGCATGTTTTCACGCCATTTCGATTGCTCATATTGCGATTTTCATGAGTATTCGACGATATTACGTTAATTTTCACTATTTCTTGTTTTTGTCGGATTTCAGGAAATATGGAGCGATCGGGAGCAAAAATGAGCTTAAGGGACTTGCACCCACTCCGGAGCGTCACCCAAGGCTCTTTTAAGGGCTATTCGGCGATGGGAGACGGGTGGAAGAAGAAGGAACTCCGTAGGAGTGACAAGGAGGAGAAACGGAGAAGATTGGACATTTACAGCATGTCACTCGGCCGAGTGAAGCACTCACTCGGCCGAGCAAGAAGACCGCTCGGCCGACCAGACCGGACACGCGCCACCAAGGGAAATCAGCGTGCACTCGGTCGAGTGACGATAGTCCACTCGGCCGAGCCTGGAAATCCCCTCGCCCGAGTGGAATGGGAAAATCCATCATCAAAAGGAGCCGACTTACTGGAAATGTACAGGCGATTGAGGGTTCCGACTCGGCCGAGCATTAAAAGCCCCTCGACCGAGTGAGGAAAGCCACTCGGCCGAGTCTCCTCCGAAGACAGACCCCTGAGGACCTCGAAGTTACTATTTTTCTACAGGGTCTGTCACTCGGCCGAGTAGAGAAGCCCACTTAACCGAGTAGAGAAGTCCACTCGGCCGAGTGATGCCGAGGACACGCAGCGCCCAGATTTTCAGACAGCCTCCCACTCTTTTGAAATCTGTTATCATTCCAGCAATCAAAGTATTTTTCTCATATTTTTTATGGATATTATACTTCATGACGGTTCCAACGCCGCTAAGAACGCACCAATCGGAGGTCGGATGAAATCTGAAGAATTTCTGCAAGTTGACGCTGTAATGCTGGAATTTCCACTCGGCCGAGTCACATTTTCCCACTCGGCCGAGTCGACGGCGGGCCCAGATTTTAAGTTGCGGTTTGGGCTTTTTTTGGGCACGATTTTGAGGGGTTTTCTAGGTTTTCTTGCTAGGGTTTTGGGGGAGTATTTAAGGGGGTTGTAGCCACCATTAGAGGAGACCCCCCATTATGTTTTCTTAGAGTTATTTTTAGAGGTTAGGCCATGCCCTAGGCCCCCTCTTGGATCTAAAAGCTTGTATTTTGGATTGAAAATCTTCATCAAGCTAAGTATCTTTGTTCTTATTCTTTGAATCTTTGTTTTGATATCTATATATATGCAAGCAATGTTTTTTATCGATTTCTCCATTGATGTTGATATGATTGAGTAGATTTGATGTTCTAGGGCATGGGGATGAACCCTATGGATCTAATTTCATATTTGTGATGAATGAATTTCTAAATTGCTAGAATTGTTAGGAGGTTAGGTTGTGATTGATTTATTACGGATAGCTATGGATTTCCATCGATCTAGGGTTTGCAAGAGATTGGATTCTAATCGATGGGAAGGCCTAGATATTCGATTTAGGTTTATAATCGAGATTCTCTAGACTTGGTTTGCAAGAGATTGGACCAAAGCTAGGATTTTTATTATAAATCTATACCCATATTCGTTTGCAAGAGATTGGACGAATACGAACTATCACAACCTAGATCGTAACTCGAGTTTGCACGAGAGTGGGCTCGAGGGGCGATTGAACGATGAAGTCGATCCTAATGCTAGTGGCTTAGGCTAGGGTTTGCAAGAGATTGGGCCCTATCCTAGGTTCGCTATAGACCGGCAATAGCGCGAGAGCGTGAGCTTGGTTCTACATTTAGTTGTGACTAGTTCACCTCAACACAAGTCTAGTAATATTGAGATTCACTATTTACAATGACGTATGACGATCCGTAGTGGAGATTCTCTAGCCCTAGACACTTTTATTATCTTATATTTGAATCGATAATTTACCCAACTTCTTTATCACCGACACCGACATCCACCCCCATTTCCATTATATCATTCCATAACCATCTCCACCAATAAAACATTCGTAGTCAAACCAACCTAGGATAGATTGGAGCCAACACCACCTCCTCGTGTTCGATACCCGCTCGCCACTTGACCGTGCGCTTGCGGTAAAACTACAATCGCTCTCTGGGTGTATATCCGGGGCCGATCAAGTTTTTGGCGCCGTTGCTGGGGAGGTGTTTCCCGTTGGGTGCCAATTTGTCACAATTAGGTTGATTAGATTACATTAAAAAAATCAAAAAAAAAAATCAAAAAAAAACATTGAGAGAGATTGTTTCCCACCACCTGCTATTATTATCTTTATCTCTCTTTGTACCACTGAAGTCTTTTCCAGGTTGTTTACTTTGATTGATCAGGTGCAGTTGTTGCAGCGATGGTGCTTCCAAAGAAAATGTGAGCTGGCTCTATACAATCCTACATATATCTCACTACATTCTATCAGGCTGATGGAGAATCCTTCGGGGAAGCCTTGTCTAGGTTTGAAGGAATGTTAGGAATGTTCCAGATGGAGTCAGACCATGAGTGGAATGACTCCACGCTATTTGATATCTTCATTAGAAGGCTAAAGGGACCCTCACGTGAGTTTCTGAAGAAGATGCAAGTGAGAAAGTTCACTGATCTACAGTTGGCAGCAGCCTTGGAGCAAATGATAGATGATGCTCGATCTACTGGTTCATTAACCGTTACGGTACGTAAACCATACGACCAAGTATTCATCGATTTTGTTATGGCTAATGTCTCTGGTGCAGGTACTATTATAGATGGAGTGTATGCTTCACTTGAAGGTGATCATATCCACCTTTACACCATCAACACTCCACAAATAGAGACATCTGAGTTGCCAAAGGAGGACACATATATGGACCTATTGAGAAACATTGTCGACGTAGTTCGAGAAACCGGTCCATTGACAATAACGGCAGGTGATCCTTTTGAGCTCGAATTTCAAAACTTTATTACTCATTGTATCTCTTCCACAGGCACAATTGATGATGGAGTCTATGCTCTAGTTGAGGGGCACAAGACCCACTTTTATACCGCGGTCAAGATACATGAGCCCATAGAGCCACCTGCACCTACTATTGAGGAGGCCAAGCCATGCAATCGGGTGCCTCGAGCTCCAGGACAGAAACAAAGAAGGAGGCATGAAAATGAGATGATGACGTTTACATTGCCTTCTATTCCTGAGGAGCCTGAGGAGGATGTCCACGTTCAGCTTGGGGGAGAGTCAGCTTGTGCCATCGTCGCTCCCCCTTGCCACCCACATGAGCCAGAGCTTGCTTTTGAGGAGGCCTTACATGCGGAGCCAGAGCTTGTCACCGAGGAGGCCGTGCATTGGGACGAGGACACAGCCATTCATAAGGATCCCAAGCATTACCCTCCTCCTTTCGAGCTACTGCAGCCACCTCTACTTTCTACAGAGGCTGAGCATCACTCAGAGGCCCACCCTTCCATTGACGCCGAGGACAATCCCACAGAGCTTATGGCTCCCCTTCAGGGAGATCTCTTTACTCCCTCGCCCTTTATATTTGATTCCCCTCCCATGTATGATGCTTGCTATGATTCAGATTTTGACGACTCATTGCACCTTTTGCAGGATTCATGTACATATGATCAAGAGGTACGATGGGACGTATACGAGGAGGAGAGCGAGGAATTAGCACCCATGGATGCTATTAATTGTGATCAGGAGGTAAGATGGGATAAGTCTGATGATGAGGAGGAGTTGCCTGATGAAACCCACGCTTATATGCTGAAGCTACCTAAACAACCTGAGGCGAACAACGAGGAGTTGATCGACGTGGTATACGAGAGTAGAGATTTATTTCCAGGGAAGTGTTGTCAACCGTTTTTAATTTTAAATACTTATGTTGATGACCCTCTTTGGAATACATTTATTTTGGGGAAGAATTATCCACATCAGATTGATGCGGCTTATCTCTTGCAGGGTACAGGTGGAGTCCTTGGAGAGGTGCTGGGAGCCGCATTGCTGGAGTCTGATGGAGTCCGTGGACACACGCATCTGGCGGAGCCACGGAAAGAGCAGTTGGAGCAGTTGCCTGCACCGGCAAAGATACTGGATCCACCTTTTGCTATAGGTGATATCAATCCAGTAGTGTAGAAAATTTTATGCTTTCAATAAACTCGAATCCTCTCGACAGCGAGAGGACCGTATAGATTTGCTTGAATAAATATCACCTCATATGATGGTAACAAAAATTTTTTACACCACAAACCCATTATATATATTAATTCCCCTCTCCATATTTTGATATGCCACATCCTTTTGCTCACCACCATCGAGCATTTCTTTCAAGTGAAACCTTACTTTCTTATTCATTTGACTTGATCACGCTTTGCAAAGCCATGACATTTTTGATTGAGTCATTTGAATAGGATTGTTTGGTATAAGCTTGGGGGAAAGCGCTCTCATGCATCATTATATGTGCATGTAGTTGCATTAGGATTTCATGTCATTCATTTCATCATTTTTCATTCACCCCCATATTATTATCGTTGTTCCTCATATTCTTCCACTATGATCACATTGAGGACAATGTGAAGTTTAAGCTTGGGGGAGTGCATTTCCATTCCATTTAGATGCATTAGTTGCATTTTTACTTTATTTTAGTTTTTTTTTTTTAATTTTTCAAAATTTTTTGCATCATCTTTTTGATTTTCCCATCTTATTTTCCTTTTATGTGTGTTCATGCATCATGTTGTGTGCTTGTTTTTCTTTTCTTTCCTCTCTTTTATTTTATATCTTTATTTTCTTTTCCTCCTTTTGCTAGATTTGTTCCTTATGATGATATCTCTTATTGCTTTAGTAGCCATCACGATACTTATTATTCCTTGCCATGCTATTTAGAGTATTCCATAGTCTTGCTATTCACATATGCTTGCAAATCTATTTCTTTTGATGATTCCTCTACATGAATGCATGATATTAATTGAAACCGAATGTATGGATTAGTGTTTAGTATGCTTTTGTTGGAAATGCACCAATATTCACGCATCATTAGTATATCTGAAGCATCAGTTTTATTGTCTTATTCACCTTCTGTTGCATGCCTGATATGGTTGTAAACTTTACTGCTTGACTTCACTATTTATTGAAATGATTGAGAATATGCATGCTTACATAGGAGTTTTAGTTGATGTATTATCTTATTGAACCGTTCGTGCACATCTTAGAGTGAACCGAGTGTTACATTATTTCTTTCTCCACATATATCTTTTTATTCTCTACATGTCACTTGAGTTCACCTCCTAAAGCTAATTATACCGCATCTATTTCCCAAAAATCCCCACAAAAGAAAAAGTTAGCTCCAAAAAGTCCAAAAAGCCAAAAAGGAGCCAAAAATCAAAAATACAAATCAAATTGCTCCTACAAAAATCCAAGAAGAAAAATGAGAAACAAAGTCCAAAATAAAAAAAAGATATTTCTCTATCTCATTATTGGAGCCACAAAACACTTGGGAAAACCAAGGCAAAAATCCAATTTTCCACTATCATATTCCTTTAGATGCGATGCCTCAAGCTAAGCTTGGGGGCGAACTCGTTTGACCATATGAGTGAGTACGACATTAAAGTGGAGAGGTGCACGAATGAGGAAGTTTGATAATGCTGAAACTTAGCAAAATACTTTAGTTATGGAGATTTCTTATGAATCGATATAAATATGTGAATGCCACGATTTATTCCATTCTCCATTGCATGTTTGGTGTGATTCTTATATGCTTCATTTATAACTTTTGATTGAAAAGTGCATTGCCAACATTTGTATATTAAATCCTATGAAATTCGTGACGTGGATATGAATTGATTGTATGAATTTAGAGGATCCCTTTTGTTGTTCTTAAAAGCTTGCAAGTACCATGTTTATGAAAGATATGAAATCCTTATAGCATGTAATTCGTATTTTCCAAATTATCGTGATGAGTAGCTTATGGCTTGAGATCTGAGAGAATAATCTAGCAACCCCTTCCACCTCGTGTTCTTTCTTTTTCTTTCATTTCATTTCCTTTGTTTTCATCTCCCGAGTTCGTCTCTTTACCTATCTTCCTCGAGGACGAGTAAGAGGTAAGCTTGGGGGATTTTGATCACTCCATATTTTACACCTTTTTTCTGCATGTTTTCACGCTATTTCGATTGCTCATATTGCGATTTTCACGAGTATTCGACGATATTACGTTACTTTTCACTATTTCTTGTTTTTGTCGGATTTCAGGAAATATGGAGCGATCGGGAGCAAAACTGAGCTTAAGGGACTTGCACCCACTCCGGAGCGTCACCCAAGGCTCTTTTGAGGGCTATTCGGCGATGGGAGACGGGTGGAAGAAGAAGGAACTCCGTTGGAGCGACGAGGAGGAGAAACGGAGAAGATTGGACATTTACAGCATGTCACTCGGCCGAGCAAGAAGACCGCTCGGCCGACCAGACCGGACACGCACCACCAAGGGAAATCAGCGTGCACTCGGCCGAGTGACGATAGTCCACTCGGCCGAGCATGGAAATCCCCTCGCCCGAGTGGCACGGGAAAATCCATCATCAAAAGGAGCCGACTTACTGGAAATGTACAGGCGATTGAGGGTTCCGACTCGGCCGAGCATTAAAAGCCCCTCGACCGAGTGAGGAAAGCCACTCAGCCGAGTCTCCTCTGAAGACAGACCCCTGAGGACCTCAAAGTTACTGTTTTTCTATAGGGTCTGTCACTCGGCCGAGTAGAGAAGCCCACTCGACCGAGTAGAGAAGTCCACTCGGCCGAGTGATGCCGAGGACACGCAGCGCCCAGATTTTCAGACAGCCTCCCACTCTTTTGAAATCTGCTATCATTCCAGCAATCAAAGTATTTTTCTCATATTTTTTATGGATATTATACTTCATGACGGTTCCAACGCCGCCAAGAACGCGCCAATTGGAGGTCGGATGAAATCTGAAGAATTTCTGCAAGTTGACACTGTAATGCTGGAATTTCCACTCGGCCGAGTCACATTTTCCCACTCGGCCGAGTCTACGGCGGGCCCAGATTTTAAGTTGCGGTTTGGGCTGTTTTTGGACACGATTTTGAGGGATTTTCTAGGGTTTCTTGCTAGGGTTTTGGGGGAGTATTTAAGGGGTTTGTAGCCACCATTAGAGGAGATCCCCCATTATGTTTTCTTAGAGTTATTTTTAGAGGTTAGGCCATGCCCTAGGCCCCCTCTTGGATCTAAAAGCTTGTATTTTGGATTGAAGATCTTCATCAAGCTAAGTATCTTTGTTCTTATTCTTTGAATCTTTGTTTTGATATCTATATATATATGCAAGCAATGTTTTTTATCGATTTCTGCATTGATGTTGATATGCTTGAGTAGATTTGATGTTCTAGGGCATGGGGATGAACCCTATGGATCTAATTTCATATTTGTGATGAATGAATTTCTAAATTGCTAGAATTGTTAGGAGGTTAGATTGTGATTGATTTATTACGGATAGCTATGGATTTCCATCGATCTAGGGTTTGCAAGAGATTGGATTCTAATCGATGGGAAGGCCTAGATATTCGATTTAGGTTTATAATCGAGATTCTCTAGACTTGGTTTGCAAGAGATTGGACCAAAGCTAGGATTTTTATTATAAATCTATACACATATTCGTTTGCAAGAGATTGGACGAATACGAACTATCACAACCTAGATCGTAACTCGAGTTTGCACGAGAGTGGGCTCGAGGGGCGATTGAACGATGATGTCGATCCTAATGCTAGTGGCTTAGGCTAGGGTTTGCAAGAGATTGGGCCCTATCCTAGGTTCGCTATAGACCGGCAATAGCGCGAGAGCGTGAGCTTGGTTCTACATTTAGTTGCGACTAGTTCACCTCAACACAAGTCTAGTAATATTGAGATTCACTATTTACAATGACGTATGACGATCCGTAGTGGGGATTCTCTAGCCCTAGACACTTTTATTATCTTATATTTGAATCGATATTTTACCCAACTTCTTTATCACCGACACCGACATCCACCCCCATTTCCCTTATATCATTCCATAACCATCTCCACCAATAAAACATTCGTAGTCAAACCAACCTAGGATAGATTGGAGCCAACACCACCTCCTCGTGTTCGATACCTGCTCGCCACTTGACCGTGCGCTTGCGGTAAAACTACAATCGATCTCCAGGTGTATATCAGGGGCCGATCACCTGCAAACAAAAGAGAGGTGTGTTATACCAAGGAAGATCGAAGGGCAGTGCAACTGTCCGAAATATACAGGAATTCGAACCTGTTAGAGATGACAGACCAGAGAGTCCGACAATATGTCCACGGGGGACATCTCCAAGAGGAAACGGTCCCCCGGAAGGACGGAATCCGCCGCCGGCCGATTCGCCAAGGCCATATCAAGGGGCACCGAGTCCCGGGGGGATCAGCGGGGCCCGCTAAGGCACTCGACAGGACGCAGCCAGCCCCCAAGACCGAAGGGGTAGCCGAGGGAGTGACGACGGCGTGGGCGGTAAGGTCGGCCGCGACGGTCAGCACGATTGCCTTGCCGGGATCCGTCGGCGCGACGGATGGAGCCGGAGAAGCGGCGCACCCGCCATTCTTCCACGACTTCTTCTCGTTGGGGCCAGCGGTAACTGGGGGAGAGCGCTTGCGACTCCCGCCGCGGACGACCGAGGAGCCGATCTGGAACCCTCAACAAGGAGGGGGTCGATCCCAGTGACTTCTCCTCCGGGGGACCTGATGCGACCCGTGGGGGAGACTTTGCCTCAATCCTCCCTGAAGGAGGCTCGGACCGGTGCAACTCTTCATCTGAGCAGCGAGGCACCCGTCCAGAAGAACTCCCACGGCCCCGGCGAGATCCCAGCCGAATAAGCTCTTCAACATCATGGGTGAATTCACGGCCAGCCATCCCTGCAAGAAGAAGCGAAATCAGGGTGAGCCAGAGGTTAAACGGAAGGAAGGAAGACAACCTACCGGGGGACCACAGAGTGCACTTAAGAAGCAGGTCGTCCAGCAAATGCCAGACCGACCTCTCTTCAAGAGAAAGTGACGACAGGAGGCGGCCCGCAGCCCGCTCGGCCTCGGACAAGGTTACCACCCTGTCGGTTTGTTGCAAACTCCCCCAACCTGTCAAGATCACCGAGACCCAGGGAAGGACAATGAAAACAAAGCTAGAGTCCCAGTTCCCCGACCAATGGGGCAGACCGAGCGGGCAAACCCGCCCCGCACGGGCTCGGAGGTGCAGCCAAGATCCGAGGCCAACCATCTGGATCCGGTAAAAGTGAAAGAGGAGGGGGAGAGACGGCTCCAGACCGTGAGCAATACAAAGCATAATGAACCCGGTCAGCACCGCGACAGAGGATGGCGTCAGCTGGCATAGGGCGACTTTCAAGGAATCCGTGAATTGAATGATAAAAGGGTGGAGGGGGAAACAGAGCCCTAGATAGAACATCTCGACGTAGACGCCGACCTCGTTACTCTACGGGAAGCAGATCCGCTCGTCTCCAAAGGGAATCCGGACGTCATAGGGATGACATAAGTACCTCTCCCGTATTTCCCCAGTGACTAAGAAAGGGGCCATAGATGACGATCGGAGGATCGACGGAGGGATGCCTAATCGATCAGAAGACGAGGCCACATCGTCCCCAATGGGATCCGGAAAAAGTTTTCCTTTCCCTTTATCCGGGACCCTCGAGGGCGGCGAAGGAGCTTTGGGCCCCGAGGGATGGGCACGATCAGGACCAGGCGTCGGTCCGCCAGGACATGTATCACCTATTCTAAGCATGGCCATAGCCCGAGTTAAAGAGTGGGAGAATTACCTTAATAAGAGCTTGGAAGAAGGCAGATGTCGGGAAGAAGAAGCTGGCAGAACGGAGATCAAGAAGGAATGAGCGCGAAAGAGTTGAAGCTCGAGGGATTAGAACTTATATATTGAGGATGATGATTGGATCTGAACCGCCAAGGGAGAGCACGTGGCGACATCAAAACAGCGGTGATGCTTCGAAAACCGCACCAACGGAAGTTCAAACGGAGCGGTAATAATGACATTCATTTAATGGCGGAGCCTCGACTGACGCACCCATCAGATCATGAAAGAGTCACATCACCCGAGCCGAACCGACAGAAGCCGAACGGCCCGGGCGATGGGGGCAATTGTTACGACTAATTTGGACCAGCCCGAGTTACAACGGCCCACGGCCCAGCCTCAAAGGGGACGCCAACTAGAGAAGACGGGCCCGCCCGAAAAGGCCCACGGACGGGGCTGAAGGCCCAGCCACTCCACCCTCGGGGGCACCCGACTAGCCCACATTCGGCCAGATTAACCGCCCCTCGGTATCCGCGATCCCATAATGGCCATTAACGGACCCGTTAATGGGCCACCCCTCCACTATGCGCGAGTGGGAGGAGGCGGAGGCGGGTCGTGGGGACATGAAAGGAGGCGGGACGTGGGGAAATCGCGAGGAACCCTATACGGGGAAGGCCTGTAATGCCCTACCAGCTACTGCACAAGTACTAGAGGGGGGTGAATAGTACTTTAAAATAATAAGGAGTATAATTCCAAATTAAATTGCAAACAACTACCAAATCAATTTGCGGAAGCTTAAATTGAATGACAACACAAAATTAACAATGCAAACAAATGATGTTAATGGGTTCGGATCCACCCAAGTCTCCCCGACTTGTTCCCGGTGATCCTACGTCCCAACCACCCGGATCCCCTCCGGATACTTGAGTTAGAAACCCTAACTCAAGATTTCCACTATGAATATCTTGTGAAAAACCTTCACAAGATCAAATCATACATGCAATGGCAAACGTGAATCCCACAACCCGGGATCACAACCTTCTCTCACAACCGAGAGAATCACAAGGCAATATAAATGAGTTATATTGAAATAAACAAACTTACCACAAAATCCTATACCTTGAGTTTTTCTTACCCAATAGGTGAAATGGAGGATTTGAGGAAGATGAAGTCACCAAGACCTAGCACCAAGGAAATGACCAGCAATCGATTCCTAGGAATGATTTGGAGACTTGGATCAAGCAATAGCTTGAAGAGCTCACCAAGAACAAGCTTCTCTCTAGATGGATTCTAGATCTAGAAATGAGAGAGAATGGGTTTCTTGTGAGGAAGAGAGCTTTTGATTTGAGTGAGAATAGCTATCTCTTTTGATCTCAATGAATCTCTGAATGGAAGCTCTAACCTAGATAGAAATGACCTAGGTTCGTATTTATAGGGTCCCATAAAAACAACTTAGGTCATTCTCCAACGGATAGAAATCTGTGAGAATTAGTCGGTCAAAGAACAATCACTGACCGACTAGTTCATCAACTAGTCGGTCAGACAAACAGCAAGGACCGACTAAGAGAGGAACTGAGAAGAGATAGAATTTCAGACCTAGAAATCTAGTCGGTCCAAGAAGACTTTCTGACCGACTAGTTTCACAACTAGTCGGTCAGTCAATGAACGTAGACCGACTAAGAGGCAAAATGAAATAGTCTGAATACAAATTGACTTAGTCGGTCCAAGAACAAAAGTTGACCGACTAGATTGTCAACTAGTCGGTCACCAAACGTTCTTAGACCGACTAACGATAAACAATAGCTTAGGAGAAATTTAGCATGAACAGTAAGTCACAACTAGTCGGTCAAAGAAGCATCACTGACCGACTAGTTCACAAACTAGTCGGTCGGTGAGTCAACGTAGACCGACTAACTGTAAACAGTAAAGTCCAAGAAATTAAGGAATCAAACTAGTCGGTCCAAGAAGAGTTGTCGACCGACTAGATCACCATCTAGTCGGTCAGTACTTGTTCTTGTACCAACTAACATGCACAAACAAGTCCGAATCGAAGCGCGACGCTTCGAGGAAGTTAGAATGAACTTGTGCAAGAATCCTAGAGCTACGAAATGAGCGTTATGAAGTTAGAATGGTAAGATATACTCAAGGCTTAACATTCTATATATCAAAGCTAAAAGACTATAAATAAAACCTTAATAAACGGTCTTCGAGAGCTTCGATTGATTCTTCATAACTTCCAAAACGGCGCAAGAGCTTCAACGAAGCTTTAGGCATGAATACGAGCTTTGGGAAGTGTTGAGATGTCGCTTTGAATGTTCTCGTGAAATTGGCGACGATCTCCAATACTGCGCTCACAAATTGTTAGTTCATGGATTATTTATGTTTGCTCATCATCAAAACCAAATCCGGGGAGTCCAATATTCAACATTCTCCCCCTTTTTGGTGATGACAAACCAACATAAATAATAATCAAAAATAATGATTCAAATGTAAAATACTTACTCCCCCTGCATTGATGACACGTTAATTCCAAAATGAATATATATGAATTGCATCAAGCAGACGAGTAAGATAAATAAAGAGAATCGATTTTTGAAATATCGGATTTTGAAAATCCTTATATATATCTTAACTCCCCCTGAATCTAACATATCAAACTAGATTCTTGGAAATTGAGTTAAATTTTCATTTGCGCTATTTATTATCATTATCTCTCCCCCTTTGGCATTATCCCAAAAATGGGGGGCATACAACGACAACAACTAGGAAATTGAAAATCCAACGTCGGGAGTCGTAGACAATGACGATGGAACTAATTGACACCAAGGGAAAAGTGATTAAATCAAATCAAGGTGTGCCAAATTGTCCATTATCAATAAAAAAACGATAATCAAAATCATCAAAAATACCAAATGTTTATTTATTTCTTGAATAAAGAAACATACTCTCCAATATTCAATATTCTTGGTTAAATTTGTGCATGGAAAACAATTCAATATAATTATAGACTTTCAATCTATTTAACCAAGCATTTAAGCATCGAGCGATGAAATCACATTGCATGCACATTGAATGAGAATTAATGTGCACGACGAAGTAAATATCACAAAATGAACATCGATGTATATATAGAAATGATAACATGATGAGTACATCCAAAAAGATATCGAATATGAAAAGTACATCATATCAAGTGCGACACATCATCTATATCAACATCATCAACGTCCAACAACAACAAAAATACAACACATCAAAATATCCAACACCGACATCCTGAAAACTCAGAAATACATCAAATAAACCCTCAATCTCCATCCTAACCCAAAATACTCTCAATAAATATGTCATCCAAAGAGTAGTGGAGAGTCCTCGGAACAAACGATCACGAGGAAGTGGCTGGATCTGCAGTGTCCGTGGGTCCAGTCGACGGAGTGGACTCAGGCTCTGCAGGGAGAAGAGGCGTCTCAACAGACGGGAGCGTCGGGGTAGGTGTGGAAACAACTGGCTCAACAGCTGGGATCTCAACAGCAACAGGGGTCTCAACAGCAGCAGGTGATAGATGTGAAGGCTCGACAGCAGGGTCAGCAGCAGGCTCAGAAGTCTGAAGTGCTGAAGCAGAAGTCTCTGGAGCACCGGAAGTGGTGCCATCTCCAGGAGCTGAAGTGGTAGCAGCAGCAGCAGCAGCAGTGGCCTCATCGCCACGGGCTAAGGAAGTGACAAGCTCGTCAATCTCCTCATCATCCATCTCCTCGGCCTCAGAAACTGAAGGAGGAAGATCAATCCCCATCATACGAGCCATACGGCAGACTACCTCCTCAGTACGAGCCAAACGGGAGTCGTGCTGACGAAGTAGGCGTACGACATCATCTAAAGTAGCAGGAGGAGTGGAGGCTGCAGCAGCTGACGGAGTAGACTGGGAAGCAGATGCGGTAGACCTCTGCACGTGACGAAGCGCCGCTAGAGATTTCTTAACGGCCGTCGCGTTTAGAGGAGTACCCAAGGGACGCTCATCGTCAGGAGGGAGAGGGACTCGGAAATGACGAAACACGAGGGTCAACAGACAAGGGTTTGGAATATGCACAGATTTATTGGTCTTGCGTATACACTCGAAAGAGTCCATCTTATCGAGTATCACGCGAGCCCAATTAATCTCGCACCCCAAGAAAAGAGCGTAGATCAATTTCAAGAACGGCTGGGATGGAAGTGAAGATGATCCATACTTAGGGAGTAGGCAAGACTTCAAGATCAGGTTAAAGACCCACGCATTCGGCTTGAAAGATTTCGATGGAACACCAATGAATGCGGAGGGGATAACCTGGAAGATATCTGAAAGGACTGACTGATCCAAGGAAGAAATATCGTCGACGGAAATGTCTGAAGGCAGGAGACCACACAACGAACAGCCAAGAATCTCCCCCAAGATTTCTGCCGTGAGAACTATAGGAGTTCCCAAGACAGTAGTCTCAATGGAGTGACTGGCATCGTACTGGCCTCGAACGCGATTGGCATAGAACAATTTCACTAGGCGAGGATATGGTTTAGGATTGGCCTTAAGATCGTATCGGAGATAATCAAGGAGACCACTATAGGAGAGGAGGTCGGCTAAGCCAAGGAAATCAGAAAACTGGACGTAGTGCTCCAATAGCATCTGGCAGTGTTCAATACGGTTGTAGGCCGCTAGACACATAGGGTCATCGCGACACAACGATATGTCAACACCCCCCGCTGGCATTGGGCCCTTTCCCTTTGGCTGGCGAGTCCTAGGACGAAGTGGAGGAGTGGGTTCCCTATGGCCTTGCTCATCCTCAGGCACAAACTCAGTGTCGGAATCGGGAGGAGTAGAGGGTGAGTGGAGTATGGGCTTTTTGGATTTAGATTTACGGGGTTTGACGGTCGCCGTCCTCTGCTTCTTCAGAGGAGGCGAAGACGGAGAAGCCTGGGTTGATTTGGAACGACGCTTAGGCTTAGGTGGATTCCTAGGGTCGGAAGGCCCTACGGTCATGGGGGATGCCCCAGAGGATGTGATAGGAATCCTCGTCTTTGCCATGGTCGTGGCACGACGAGTACAAGCTAACAAAGCTACGTGCAACACAAACCCTAGAGAAAAAACCCTAGAAGCACACGCAATCAAACCCTAACACACAAGCCCTAAGAGGAAAATTCCGAAACCCTAGAACACCTAGAAGATGAAATCGAACCCTAGGGAAGGAAATCGACCTAGGAGGAGGAGGAAGATACCTAGGAGGAGGAGTCGATGGCGGCGGACGGTGGGGATGGCCGGAGAGATGGCCGGAGTCGACGGGAATACGAAGGGGCTCGAGAGGGTGTTTGGGTTTTTCGGGCTGGAGATGAGGTGAAGACCGACTAAAAAGAATTTTAGTCGGAAGAGAATAGAGATAAGTCGGTCGAGATCTGGAAAAGACACAAATGCCCTAACCCACTTAGTCGGTCACAGTTCAAGCACTGACCGACTAGATTACGATCTAGTCGGTCGGTCAATGAGCTTGAACCGACTAAGTCGAAACAGAGGTAAACAGGGATTTTTAGGGCTAGAATTAGTCGGTCGCAGTATATTCACTGACCGACTAGTTTTCAATCTAGTCGGTCGGTAAATGTACTGAGACCGACTAAAGAGAGAAAATGAAAAGAGTTAGATGAAAGCTTGATCTAGTCGGTCTGAGTTCATTTGCTGACCGACTAGATGAGCATCTAGTCGGTTGACAAATGAACTGAAACCGACTAGAAGAGTCCAAAAATTGATAATTGATTTCTCTTCAAAAACCACTTGGATGAAACATCTTAACACTCTCATTAGTCATCTAAATTACCCCATAAAACGTCGAAATCTTAAATACGACATTGAAATACGAATTCGATCATAAATTCAAACATATCACATAAAATTCCCAAAAATTCAATAAATCTAGCATGAATGAAATATCGCAAAATATAATAGCATGCAAGATAATTGAATGAAATATGAATCCTATATCTCGGATTCACCCATAATCCCCAATTCTCGACGCAACCGCACAAAGGAGTCCTCCTTTAGGGGTTTCGTGAAAATATCGGCGATTTGCTTTTGGGTTTCAACGTACACTAATATGATGTCCTTTTTAGCAACATGATCATCTAAGAAATGGTGTCGGACATCTATGTGTTTGGATCGGGAATGGTGCACCGGATTCTTTGAAAGACAGATAGCACTTTGGTTATCCACCATGATAGGGCTAGTATCACAGTGAATACCAAAATCCTTCAATGTGTGTCTCATCCAAAGAACCTGGGCACAAGCGGCACCAGCGGCAATATATTCCGCCTCGGTGGTTGAAAGTGATACGGAATTTTGCTTCTTGGAAAACCAAGAGACAAGAGAATTTCCTAGAAAATGGCAAGTGCCACTAGTACTTTTCCTGTCGGATTTGCATCCCGCATAATCGGCATCACTGTATGAGACTAACTCATACGTGCTAGATTTCGGATAAAGTAATCCAAAATCAAGTGTATAACTTAGATAACGGAAAATACGCTTTACCGCTACTAAGTGAGACTCCTTAGGTTGAGACTGATAACGAGCACATATGCATACGGCAAACATAATATCGGGCCTACTTGCGGTAAGATAAAGTAAACTACCTATCATACCTCGATATAAACGAATGTCTACATCCTTACCGCCCGTATCCTTATCAAGATGCGTTGTAGTGCTCATAGGAGTCTTTTTCCCGGAGGCATTCTCCATTCCAAATCGCTTTAGCAACTCCACCGTGTACTTCGTTTGGTGGATGAAGATTGCATCGTTCAATTGGCGAATTTGGAGACCTAAGAAATATTTGAGTTCGCCCATATGGCTCATCTCAAATTGTTCCTTCATAACATTAGAAAAATCTTCGCAAAGAGTGAAGTTAGTAGCACCGAAAATGATATCATCAACATAAATTTGAACTAATAAAATATCATTATTCGCATGCTTAACAAAAAGTGTAGAATCGGCTTCGCCCATTTTAAAATTCAAATCCAAAAGAAAATTCTTTAGGCGATCATACCAAGCTCGAGGAGCTTGTCTCAAACCATAAAGAGCTTTCTTTAGTTTAAAAACATGATTTGGAAATTTTTCATTTATGAAGCCCGGAGGTTGAGAAACGTAAACTTCCTCAACAGCATCTCCGTTTAAAAATGCACTTTTAACATCCATTTGAAATAACTTAAAATTTTTATGGCATGCATAAGACAATAAAAGTCTAATTGATTCTAATCTAGCTACCGGAGCGAAGGATTCTTCGAAATCGATACCTTCCTCTTGTCGATAGCCTTGAGCTACTAACCGAGCTTTGTTCCGGACGACGACTTGGTTTTCGTCGGTTTTGTTCTTGAAGATCCACTTTGTCCCTATGACGGTGTGGTTCTTCGATGGCAAAGGAACAAGCTCCCATACCTCATTCCTCTCGAATTGAATGAGTTCCTCCTCCATGGCAAGGATCCAAGCACTATCTTCGCACGCTTCAACTATATTCTTTGGCTCTATCGATGAGGCAAAGGCTCAATTGGCGAAGTGGTGGACTTGCGATCTCGTCTTGACACTATCATTAATATTGCCAATGACTTGCTCATGGGGATGGTCACGAACGGTATGAAGCCGTTTGGGAATACCTTGATCACTAGGCACATTCTCAACAACTTCATTAGTTGGGTTAGTCTCAATAGAATCAATTGAATCAATAGTCTTAGAATTATCAAACGAATCACATAAAACATCCATAGAATCATTATCATTTGAAATTCTAGTTGGAACAAATCCTTCATTAAATGAGACATGAAGCGACTCCTCGATCGTTGAGGTTCGTTTGTTGAATATCCGGTAGGCTTTGCTACGCGAAGAATATCCAACAAAAATCCCCTCATCGGATCTTGGATCGAATTTGTCCAAGCTACCATACGTGTTCTTAATAAAACATTTCGAACCAAAAACACGAAAATGTTTAACTTGAGGCAACCTACCAAACAACAATTCATAGCAAGTTTGTTTGGTGCCGGGCCTCAAAAGTATTCTATTAAACACATAACAAGCGGTGTGTACCGCTTCCGCCCAAAATTGATGGCCAAGTTGGCTATCATCAAGCATAGTGCGAGCACACTCCACTAGCGTCCTATTCTTTCTCTCAACTACACCATTTTGAGGAGGTGCACGAGGGAAAGAGAAGGTGTGAGTAATACCAACTTCATCACAAAATGTCTCAAAAGACTCATTATCAAATTCACCTCCATGATCACTACGAATAGTGACAATGGTGGTTCCTAAGAGATTTTGTACTTTCTTAACAAAAATTGTGAAGTTTTCAAAAGCTTCATTTTTATTACATAATGAAAATACCCATGTAAATCTTGAATAGTCATCTACGATGACAAGTCCATACCTTGCATTTCCTAAGGAAGCAACTCTAGTTGGCCCAAATAAGTCTAGATGTAATAGCTCTAGTGGCCGTTTAGTAGAAATGCTTTTCTTAGGTTTAAATGAAGATTTAGGAAGCTTGCCGCGTTGACAACAATCACAAAAACTTTTCTTTTCAAAAACAAGCTTCGGAAAACCTTTAATAGAATTTAATTTCGAAAGCTTATAAAGTGTTCCAAAGTTCACATGTCCAAAGCGTCGATGCCATAAGTGTTGTTCACTTGTGTTGGCAACGAGACATTGTTCATATGACTTAGGAAGATCCAAAATATAAATGTCTTTATGACGAGTTCCGGAAAATAATAATTTATCATTATCTTTTCTTAAAATATGACACAATCCTTTCGCAAAACTAACTTTGTAACCTTTGTCACAAAGTTGGCTTATTGAAATAAGATTATGATTTAAGCCATTAACAAGATAAACATCACTAATTAATGGTTTAGAAGGGTTACCCACTTTACCAACACCTATGATGGTTCCGCTCTCGTTGCCTCCAAATACGACGCGGTTTCCATTCGCAATGGGAACCACTCCGGAGAGCAATCGAGCGTCACCCGTCATGTGTTTGGAACACCCGCTATCGAGTATCCAATTCCCTTTGGAGCTAAATTTAAATTTGTTGCTCCTTTTCTTTTTCTTTTCCTTGAGTACCTAAAGATAGAAACTTTCATATCATGGTACCCAAGGTCATTGGGTCCTCAAAAGTTATACCTTTGGAAGCCAAGTCCAATTGGACTTAGACTTCCCCACATAATTTCTACTACGCACAACATCCGAAAAATAAGCATTCATATATACTTGTTTTTCTTCCATGCTTGTGTCCTTTGGGCTCCAAATAGTGAAAATTTTGGGAGCCATCATCCTATTGGGTGCATGCATGCGTTGTTGGTTTCTACGTGATGCATGTCGTGGATAGGCATAAGGAACATGATGGAATGGTGTACGACGAGAATTATTCATATGATGTTGTGGGTAAACATATGCATGTGTGGGAACACGTGCGTGAGGGTGTCTCACATGGTGTGCACGTGCCCGTGAACGTGTAGCATAGAAATCATCATATGTGTGAGACGGTGGAGTAGGACGTGTGTTCCTACGTGGCATGGTATTTGTGTACATATAAGCATGCCCCTTCTTTGGAGGTCCACCCAAAGTAGGTTTCTTTCCAAAAGAGGGTGTGGACGAGGTGGAAGCACCATTTGTAGATGAACTACCAATAGAGTGTTTGCTACCACTCGTAGAATCACCGGAAGTTGGCCTAACAAAGGTAGTGGCCGCTTTGGATGGACATCCCATCGTATACCCCAAACCAATGTGGTGATTGGCCGGAAGTAAGTCACTTAGGATTTTATCCAAATGGTCCTTACCCTTATTGAATCTATTGATTCGGCCTAATGTGTTCTCATATTTCTCTTTGAGAGAACGCATTGAAGTATCTAATGTGGATACTTGCGATGTGAGCACATAAACACGGGATTTAAGATTCTCGTTCTCAATACTCAAAGTCGAGTTTTGAGAAGTTAAATCCGTTATCCTATGTTCTTCCGGATCATCGATGCTAACATGTTCAAGTTTAGATTTGAGATTAACAATCTCATTTCTTAACTCTTCAACAACGGTGTCGTTGTTGGTGATGATAGTCTTAGGCGAGGTTTGAATGCAAGCTAGGTCATCTTTTACTTTAGTATATCGATTTACTAACTTAGTGTATTTAGACCATAGTTGAGAGTTAGCATTCCTAAGATCATCCATTGTTACCTCATCGCCCTCGTTGTCGCTATCATCGGAAGAGGAGGATCCTTGATCATTCTCCTCTCTTTGCCATGAAGCACAAATGCGCTTGCTCCACTTGCTCATCGTCCGACTCTCCGCTTGAGGAATCCTCGGAGTCGGTGAATGTTGCTCCGACAAGTCCCTTTTTGTACCCCTTTTTGTACTTCTTTGACTTGTCGAACTTCGGCGCCTTCTACTTCTCCTTTTGCTTGTTTTGAGGACAATCCGCTTTGATGTGTCCTGGCTTATTGCATTTAAAGCACAAAGGAGAGGAAGAGGCGTTAGAAGAACCAAATTTAGCTTTGTTCTTATAGTTACCTTTTCGGAAGAAACGGTTGAACTTCTTAGCCATGAGAGCCATGGACTCCAAGTCCAACTCGTTTTCCGAGTCTTCATCATCGGTTGATGTGGATGTGGATGGAGCGGCTTTGAAAGCAATAGTCTTTTTCTTTGGCTCGTCTTGCTTTAGGTAGGACTTCATCTTTTCTTGCAATTTGAGCTTGCTATCCTTGCGTACCTCGTACGACATTAAAGTACCCATTAGTTGAACTACAGTGTACTTATTCATGTCATTACCTTCCTCGATGGCGAAGGTACGTTTCTCCCAAGAAGAAGGAAGTCCTTCGATAAGCTTTGAGCACTTCTCCTTTTGAGTGTTGGACTTGCCGAGGGCCTCTAACTCATTTATTATGTCAACGAAGCGAGTGTAATATTCTTTCATCTTCTCGCCCTGTTGCATATGAAACATTTCGTAATCTTTGTTTACGACTACGAGTTTAGAGTCTCTTACCCTACTCGTCCCTTCATGAAGTATGAGGAGGGAGTTCCAAATTTGATATGCACTCTTACATGTGCATATCTTATTGAAGTCCTCGGGCTCCAATGCGCATTGCAAGGCGTTCATTGCCTTGGCATTGCTTACCTCCGCGGCGATCTCCGCGGTAGTCCATTTCTCAAAGTCTTCTTCTTCGGGTTCAATGTATTCCTTCATTGTGGTCCTCCATAAGGATGCACTCCGGAGGAAGGTTTCCATCCGGCATTTCCAGTACCCGTAGTTGGTACCGTTGAAGAACGGAGGCCTCGTAGAGGAATGTCCTTCCATCACCGAAGATGCTCCTTCACGGTTTCTGAAGGTGTCATAGTTGGAAGGTGGACGCACGGTCTTGTTGTCGTTGGCAGACATAGCTAAGTATCTGGCTCTGATACCAAATGTAATGCCCTACCAGCTACTGCACAAGTACTAGAGGGGGGGTGAATAGTACTTTAAAATAATAAGGAGTATAATTCCAAATTAAATTGCAAACAACTACCAAATCAATTTGCGGAAGCTTAAATTGAATGACAACACAAAATTAACAATGCAAACAAATGATGTTAATGGGTTCGGATTCACCCAAGTCTCCCCGACTTGTTCCCGGTGATCCTACGTCCCAACCACCCGGATCCCCTCCAGATACTTGAGTTAGAAACCCTAACTCAAGATTTCCACTATGAATATCTTGTGAAAAACCTTCACAAGATCAAATCATACATGCAATGGCAAACGTGAATCCCACAACCCGGGATCACAACCTTCTCTCACAACCGAGAGAATCACAAGGCAATATAAATGAGTTATATTGAAATAAACAAACTTACCACAAAATCCTATACCTTGAGTTTTTCTTACCCAATAGGTGAAATGGAGGATTTGAGGAAGATGAAGTCACCAAGACCTAGCACCAAGGAAATGACCAGCAATCGGTGCCTAGGAATGATTTGGAGACTTGGATCAAGCAATAGCTTGAAGAGCTCACCAAGAACAAGCTTCTCTCTAGATGGATTCTAGATCTAGAAATGAGAGAGAATGGGTTTCTTGTGAGGAAGAGAGCTTTTGATTTGAGTGAGAATAGCTATCTCTTTTGATCTCAATGAATCTCTGAATGGAAGCTCTAACCTAGATAGAAATGACCTAGGTTCGTATTTATAGGGTCCCATAAAAACAACTTAGGTCATTCTCCAACGGATAGAAATCTGTGAGAATTAGTCGGTCAAAGAACAATCACTGACCGACTAGTTCATCAACTAGTCGGTCAGACAAACAGCAAGGACCGACTAAGAGAGGAACTGAGAAGAGATAGAATTTCAGACCTAGAAATCTAGTCGGTCCAAGAAGACTTTCTGACCGACTAGTTTCACAACTAGTCGGTCAGTCAATGAACGTAGACCGACTAAGAGGCAAAATGAAATAGTCTGAATACAAATTGACTTAGTCGGTCCAAGAACAAAAGTTGACCGACTAGATTGTCAACTAGTCGGTCACCAAACGTTCTTAGACCGACTAACGATAAACAATAGCTTAGGAGAAATTTAGCATGAACAGTAAGTCACAACTAGTCGGTCAAAGAAGCATCACTGACCGACTAGTTCACAAACTAGTCGGTCGGTGAGTCAACGTAGACCGACTAACTGTAAACAGTAAAGTCCAAGAAATTAAGGAATCAAACTAGTCGGTCCAAGAAGAGTTGCCGACCGACTAGATCACCATCTAGTCGGTCAGTACTTGTTCTTGTACCAACTAACATGCACAAACAAGTCCGAATCGAAGCGCGACGCTTCGAGGAAGTTAGAATGAACTTGTGCAAGAATCCTAGAGCTACGAAATGAGCTTTATGAAGTTAGAATGGTAAGATATACTCAAGGCTTAACATTCTATATATCGAAGCTAAAAGACTATAAATAAAACCTTAATAAACGGTCTTCGAGAGCTTCGATTGATTCTTCATAACTTCCAAAACGGCGCAAGAGCTTCAACGAAGCTTTAGGCATGAATACAAGCTTTGGGAAGTGTTGAGATGTCGCTTTGAATGTTCTCGTGAAATTGGCGACGATCTCCAATACTGCGCTCACAAATTGTTAGTTCATGGATTATTTATGTTTGCTCATCATCAAAACCAAATCCGGGGAGTCCAATATTCAACAAGGCCAAGACGACGGAGAAGGTGATCGAGACCCAGGTAATCAACAGAGAGGTACTCCATCAACGACCTAGGCATTCGCCACCTCATTTCCTCCCTCCCCCAAACTCGCGCCGCCTGGGTTGACGTTCCGGCTTCCTTACAAGCCAGATCTCCCCCGTCGAGTATCCCTTCAGACCTTGATCTGACTTAGGCATCGGAGGGGATTTGGCCGGAACCTAGGTCCGGCCTCCCTGACGAGTTTCCTCATCTATCCAGGAAGAAGATATCCGAGGTACCGAGACTACCCCTCAGCGTCGGGCGGCCACCCCTATCGCAGTCGTCAGGTGGACGGCTGCTCAAGCACTGACCCTCTTACAAAGCGTCGAGGCTACCCCTCGACGCGGATCCGACCGAGGCCAAGCGCGACCCAGCCGAGGCCAAGCGCGATCCACCGAGCCGAGGCTTCTCCTCATCTCCCTGAAGGCAGAGGATCGACACAACCCGGGGACCCGACCCCGTCTGCGCCTGACCCCGCTTCCACCAATGCCGAGAGCACGCGAGCTCGGCGATCCCAAGGGACCCCCAAGTCGGCCCCTTGACCACGTTAACCACACATCCGACGGTCAATGAACTGTGGTGAGAAAACACCCGTAAACAAATAAAATATTTTTTTGTTATTGTAGCAGCTTTGATAGTTTCATATTTTTATACATATTTGAATCTTGTATATTTACTTATATGTACATGGTAATTAAATAAAATACATAAGTTCAAACATATTGTTTTTGTTATATTATAAAACATTTCCCTTAACACTCGTCACAACTCTGGAGTTTTGGTGTAGTGATAAGAAATTCAATATGGCACAAAAGCCACCAGGTTCAAATCCCACCGGACGCATAAAAAAGGTGAATTTCATCTTTCGGCCCATTACAAAAGGTCCATCAACCTCTTTGTGTGTTAGATTAATAAAATATTTCCCTTAACCTTCATCACTACTTTGGAGTTTTGGTGTAATGGTAAGGAATTCAATAGTTCTTTTGTTTTATGCTCTCCAATTTCACACATGATAAACATGGGATTAGGAAATTTTGTAGCTTTTATTTTATTTTTGTAATGCTTCGACCAATCATGACTTGAGCTGATCCAACAATCATTACTTAAGATATAAATATGTAGGTCAGATATCATGGGTCCAGTTTGGTTTGCTCGAAAAAGATTTAAAATTTGAGGATTATGTGTGCAAAGGATTAGGAGGTCATCCATGCACAAAAGTCTAGCCATATCATCCATTCTCTCATTATGGAAATACTACTATTAAAAGAACACATTTGTCATCGTGTTCTATCAATTTTTGTTGGGTCTTTCTGTAGAAAATGTTGGTGTTTGTTCTTTTTTATAAGAGAATTATGTAGAAAAGATGGCACCTGATCTAATAGATCAGGTGGCAAGACACATAAAGTTGGAAAGTACAAGCCCCACATAGGCTTGTACTTTCCATTATGCCCTCCTTTTTGTGTCTTGCACCTGATCTATTAGATCATGTGCCACCTGATTTACATGAATCCCTTTTTATAAATCCTAATTGTTCAAACAAGAATATAGTATAAAAATGCATACAAGCTATGTTATCTTTGCTTTATATCTCACTATCGAACGACGTGTAAGACAAAACAAAAGGTAATATAAAATTAACTCTAATAGGAATCTAATGATATACAATTTGACAAATGTTGGTTTACACTAAATTATTGAAATATGTGGAAAGTTTTGGCTCTATAATAATCAAGTAACATTACTATTTGTTGGCATGAATTTATAATGTATTAAAAATATCTGTTTGATTTTATTAAATTAGAATTCAAGTCTAACTATAAATTAAAACATTTAATTAATTAGGATGTGTTATGAATGCGTATCATGGGGGGAAGACACCAGGCAATTATTTATAGTGGATGGGAGAGTTATACATGGATGAGGTACAATAGATACGGTCGTATCTCTTTTACAAATAACAATATCCATTTACAACACTCACCCTTATCCAGCCATAAGTGTGGACTCTGCCCATAATACTTCAAGATTATGAGCATCATATGTGTCTTACAAAAGGATGGATACTTCAGGATCATGAGTAGATGAGATTTGCCTTGTTAAAACCTTTGGCGATGGAAAACCCTGTGGGAAAAAATATAACTAAGGAAAAAGAGTACAAATATCCTCTAACACCCCCCTGATCTGTACAAGCCCTTAGGCTTTCAGATCTCTTAGGCATTTTTCATCAATCCTCTTTATAGCATTCCGAACATATACACGAATTACAAATATCACCATCATTATGCAGCTGTTGAATCCAAAAACTCTAGAGAGGTGTGCTATATTTCGTCGCCTCTGATGTGGTCTCCTCAAAAGTGGGGTAAACAAGTGGCAAGGTTGTCAGATTATGTGGTTAGCTCCAAAAAAACCAGCCTATGTCCCAGTCGTTACTGGGATGCGTTGTTCCACTAGGTGTACTCAAATACACCATTGGTTTGTTTCTGGAATATTGATGTAACGCCCCGCTCCCCAGGATACCCGGAAAGTATGAATCCATCCCAGGTATTCCTAAAGCAACGAGTGTTATGAAAGAATACCAAAAACTCAAAGCAGGTCCACTGCGCACTGCTGGGGTAGTACCTGTAATGTTCCACAAATACAATCATAAACAACACATAGACTCCAAAAAGTACAAACTCAGAGACAACCAAGGAACAAACTTATATATATCCAATATCCATTGTGCGTCTTTTATACAAGTTTACAATTCTCACTAATCAACACCCAAAACAACTCCAAAGACTACAAGTGTCTCTCCAACTCGTCTCACCACCCAGCCCATGCTCAACTATCGACTATTTCTTTATCCCAACTCCAGCTTTAGCCTCTGCTCCAACTAACCAACACTCATACCTGAAATAGTCAACGGTGGGGCACGTCAATGCATGACCCAGTAGGAATTCCATATCTCAACTAGTCCTTACATGGATGCGGTACAGTACATATAACATGGCATGTGATCATGGACGTAGGTATAAGCATAAACAAATATATTAACATGAAATGGCATATTTGCATAAAATGGTGAACCACATACCAACATAATGAATCTGATTACGTGGAATGGCGTATAATCATAGATTGACATGCTAGCATACTAACAACTAACATATTAAAATAGGTGTTATGCCACAAGTTAAACATAGAAACATAATGAAGCCAACATGTTAATATTACACATATGCATTCTAACATCCTGAAATGAAACATGGCATACAAAGGGGACATTAGTAGCATACTAGCATGTAAAAGATATAACATGACATCTAACATGGCCACTAAACTGAACATGGCATAAGAGATCTATAGAAGTAATGTAAGGAACTACAGCTACACAAGTGTGGAAAAGGTGCACCTACAACAGGCATGGCGCATAACAATGGCATACGACATAAAAGAACCATAGTAAGGAAACACAAGTAAACAACACATACATTTACCATTTCTACGAGAATAATGAGGGTTAATAATTAATTCATTGGTTAGCATTTTGGAACCCGGGTAATCGTAGGACGCTAAGGAGCAGGACTTCACCCAAGGTGGGTGAAAAATGGTACCTCAACCAGTGACACGGACACTGGAGGGGCCTCTCGTAACTCCCCCTACCCGAACGGAGCAAGGTATAGGAGTGAGAAAAATCTCAGTTTTTCTTGGGACAAACGGAGAAAACCCATCATTTACCAATCATGGTGCAACACGAGTGCACCACCGGCCTCTCTAACCCTCTCAAACTCCCCCTTCCGGGAGTGACACATCGGGTGAGAATTCATATCATCTGTCCGCCCCTTAACTCCTATAATTTATCCGTGTTTCCTCAAAACCCTGTGTCACCCTCCTTTAAGAGGACTTAGTCATTTTCATGAAACATAACACTTTTCATTTCTTTCTTTCCACATTTCACCACACATTTGGGACATGCATCGTCTTGTGCATTCCCTTTCTCATTTCACATAATATACATCAGAATATAACCATATTCACATTATCATTTGCATGTGTCAAGAACATAAACCACATCTCACCATATAACAACAACAATTAAGAACACTAATGGCGAGATTAACCCCAAAAGAACTTAAAACAACATTCAAATCATTCAGCTTGCTGGAAAAAGCTGAACAATCAGATTGAGGAGCACATTTCTCCATAATTTAGTATTAAACATGCACATACAATATAAATGAAAGTTGCAGATATGGTTATGCTGGATTCACCTATACCATTTCATTAAAATATATGGAATATATGATTTATGGTGAATTGTTTGGTGAAGCCTGTCAAATCTGTTTTCCAGAAATATTCTGAGGGCTGTAAACATTGCTAATTTAGGGCATGTTACATTCAGAATTTCAAAAAACATGCACTGAGATGAAGTTGTAGAAAAACTTGTTAACTTTACAACGAGATCAAGAAAACAAAATTTCATGGAGTGTGCAAAGACTGATCTAAGTTTTGCCAACTGTGTCCAGACTAGATGAAATTCTGACATGTTGTAAAGATGGAATTTTTACTCCTAATTACTGTACTGAACATATGGCATATTATATATGATTTTGGGGGAGACTTTCAAGGGATACACGAATATAATTTTTCCAGAATTTAATTCTATATAAAACTCAGAATTTCTCACCGCGCACAACCATACAAACTCAGAATTGCTCACCGCACAAAACCACCCAGAACTCAGAATTGCTCACCACACAAAACTATCCAAAACTCAGAATTGCTCGCCGCACACAACCATACAAACTCAGAATTACTCACCGCACACAACCATACAAACTCAGAATTACTCACGGCATACAACCATACAAACTCAGGATTACTCACCGCACACAACCGTACAAACTCAGGATTACTCACCGCACACAACCATACAAACTCAGAATTTTTACCGCACACAACCATACAAACTCAGAATTAACTTAAAGGGAGCTAAAACCACAACAACAACAACAAGAGAGGATTTTAGAAGGACTATGCATGAGCTCACTTGGATAATTAAGATGCAAGCTTTCCTTTGAAACTAAACATGCAACTCTAATACTAGTTGAGATGGAAATCCTACCTTAGATGTCCTTCTTTATTCTAGCTTTATCCTCCAAGTCTCAAGCTTTCACTTCAAGCCCTCTTCCATCTTCTCTAAATCCTTCTTCTCCTCCACAAGCTCCTAGAATGAGCAACAGCACCCAAACGACGACAAGGATGCTACGGGGGTGTGTAGAGTGAGGGTGGCGTAGCCCTATGGGTGCTCAGCCTCCTTAAGTCTAAGAGGGAGCAAGGGGAAAGGATGAATTCGGCTTAATCTTTTGGGGGGGAGAGAGAGTAAATGAAACCTTTTCTTTCTTTACTCCTAGAGTAGCCACCTCATCTCCCTAAAATCCTCTAAGCTTGCCACCAAGCCTTGGGTTAGGTAAGGATCAAGGAGCTCTTGACGCATCAAAGGTGGAGGTGTCCTTTAGGAAAAATTAGGATTTTGTTTTTTTAGAAAAATAACTATACCCACTTAATACACATACAATACTTAATACTCATCAAGACATTAGTATTCCAACCATATATTTTATTTAATAGAATCATATATCATACAAAATTAATTAAATATAATTTTTTTAGCTTCACAAAATTAAATAAAATACATAAGGATTCCCCAAAAATTTATACGCACATATATACGCTCAAAAATACGTATCAATACACGTATATCAATTTTGGGGTCGTTACATCCTACCCACCTTAAATTAAAGTCCGTCCTCGGACTTTCCAACTCAAGACATAGGTAAGGGTGAATAAAGATATACAGGGTCAATCTAGCCTAAACTCATGCGAATGCAAAGCACACCGATATACAAATACTTATACAGATACTTCAACCATGTATACTGACTTACATCCATACATATATTTACTATATTATACATATATCGGTAAACACATAAGCGTATATGCATACATACATACATACATCTCTATATATAGATATAGACATACGACCTTATATGTCTCCTAGTATATATCTAAACACACACATACATGTTATCACAAAAAGTCTCATACAAAAATAACAACACACACAGATATTCATATAATGATATATCTAGTCCAAACACCGATGTAAGTGTATCCGCTTATAACCATACAGGCAACCATATACATCTTCCTTATATATATATATATACTAGAAAAAACCCCGTGCACACGTGCACGGCAAAAAGCAAGACGGAGGACCAAAAAAGATCAGATCGGAAGCCAAGAGGAGAAAGCGAAAAAGTGTGTGTGTGTGTGTGTGTGGATTGTGGGGAGTCAAAAGTGCAAAACAGCAAAAGGGAGGGTTATTTTTAAAAGAGGTGTAAAAGGGCAGTATTCCGCGCAATTAGGGATTTGTAGGGGGTTCTTTCTGCAAAAAACCAAACAAAAAACAAAAAAAACCCAACGATGGGATGTTTGTCCTAGTAGGACAAACATCCCATCAAGCCTTGTGTTTTAATATAAGGATATATATATATCAAACACACAACACTAATACACCTAGGGCATGCCCACTCATACCTGAGTGGAACACAAAGATCCGCACATGGATCTACACAATCAGCATGTACATATACACCACCTATTACAAATACAGATGGCATGCCATATCTATACATCGCCTAGAGCTCAATCAACTATATAGGTCCATGATACACACTCCTCATAGGTTACCATATATTAACACATATACGCATGCACCTCTATACTAAGACATACAATCATGTATGTCTCCTAGTATCCATTCAACATTCACAGATGTATCATCGCACACGGCCTACCATATCAATATCAATACACATAGATAACCATACAAAACTATATTCATCCATATACAGGTGTAAACGTAATGGCTTACAGCCATACATGTATCATATACTCATCACATATATCAACACATAACATTAATACTCTTAAGACATATCCACACATACTTGGGTGGAACTCAAGGGTCCACACATGCATCTGCACACTCTACATGTGCATACATCACATACAGTATATAGCCACTACATAGTACATCTATACACTACATGCACCTCAATCAAGTATATAACTCAATTCTACACATTACTCATAAGTCAACCATATATTAACACATATACTTAAAATACACTCACATAGTCATTTAATCATTCGTACATATACCATAGTCATATGCACATGAGTATATCATCTCAATATGCTCAACAAGCCATATTCAACACTTATAGAGCTACAGACATATATGTACACATACATACACACATAGATATGTACACACATTCTTATTCAATCAACACTCTAGTGTCTACCCTCAGGGATCTATACCTCAAGCTTCTGATATCAGGGCTCTATCTTAAGGCAGAACTCCTACCCACCTTAAGACCAAACTACCTCTGGAACACTACACGCACTACCCTTACACAGCCAGAGTGTGGAGACTTGCATAGGCCACCAAATGTAACGCCCCGCTCCCAAGGATAACCGAAAATTATGAATCCATCCCAGGTATTCCTAAAGCAACGAGTGTTACGAAAGAATACCAAAAACTCAAAGCAAGTCCACTACGCACTGCTGGGGTAGTACCTGTAATGTTCCATAAATACAATCATAAACAACACATAGACATCCAGAAAGTACAAACTCAGAGACAACCAAGGAACAAACTTATTTATATCCAATATCCATTGTGCATCTTTTATACAAGTTTACAATTCTCACTAATCAACACCCAAAACAACTTCAAAGAGTACAAGTATCTCTCCAACTCGTCTCACCACCCAGACCATGCCAACTATCGACTATCTGTTTATCCCAACTCCAGCTTTAGCCTCTGCTCCAACCAACCAACACTCATACCTGAAATAGTCAGCGGTGGGACACGTCAACGCGTGACCCAATAGAAATTCCATATCTCAACTAGTCCTTACATGGATGCGGTACAGTACATATAACATGGCATGTGATCATAGACGTAGGTATAAGCATAAACAAATATATTAACATGAAATGGCATATTTGCATAAAATGGTGAACCACATACCAACATAATGAATCTGATTACGTGGAATGGCGTACAAACATAGATTGACATGCTAGCGTACTAACAACTAACATATTAAAATAGGTGTTATGCCACAAGTTAAATATAGAACATAATGAAGCCAACCTGTTAATATTACACATATGCATTCTAACATCCTAAAATGAAACATGGCATACAAAGGGGACATTAGTAGCATACTAGCATGGACAAGATATAACACGACATCTAACATGGTCACTAAACTGAACATGGCATAAGAGATCTATAGCAGTAATGTAAGGAACTACAGCTACATAAGTGTGGAAAAGATGCACGTACAACAGGCAGGATGCATAACAATGGCATACGACATAAAAGAACCATAATAAGGAAACACAAGTAAACAACACATACATTTACCATTAATACGAGAATAATGAGGGTTAACAATTAATTCATTGGTTAGCATTTTGGAACCCGGGTAAATCGTAGGACGCTAAGGAGCAGGACTTCACCCAAGGTGGGTGAAAATGGTACCTCAACCAGCGACACGGGCATTGGAGGGGCCTCTCATAACTCCCCCTACCCGAACGGAGCAAGGTATGGGAGTGAGACAAATCTCGGTTTTTCTTAGGACAAACGGAGAAAACCATCATTCACTAGTCATGGTGCAACACGAGTGCACCACCGGCCTCTCTAACCCTCTCAAACTCCCCCTTCCGGGAGTACACATCGGGTGAGAATTCATATCATATGTCCGCTCCTTAACGCCTATAATTTACCTGTGTATCCCCAAACCCTGTGTCACCCTCCTTTAAGAGGACTTAGTCATTTTCATGAAACATAACACTTTTCATTTCTTTCTTTCCACATTTCACCACACATTTGGGACATGCATCGCCTTGTGCATTTTCTTTCTTATTTCACATAATATACATGAGACATATAACCATATTCACATTATCATTTGCATGTGTCAAGAACATAACCACATCTCACCATATAACAGCAACAATTAAGAACACTAATAGCGAGATTAACCTCAAAAGAACTTAAAACAACATTCGAATCATTCAGCTTGCTGGAAAAAGCAAAACAGTCAGATTGAGGAGCACATTTCTCCATAATTTTGTATTAAACATGCCCATACAATATAAATGAAAGTTGCAGATATGGTTATGTTGGATTCACCTATACCATTTCATGCAAATATATGGAACATATGATTTATGGTGAATTATTTGGTGAAGCCTGTCAAATCTGTTTTTCAGAAATATTCTGAGGGCTGTAAACATTGCTAATTTAGGGCATGTTACAGTCAGAATTTCGAAAAACATGCATTGAGATGAAGTTGTAGAAAAACTTGTTAACTTTACAACGAGATCAAGAAAACAAAATTCCATGGAGTGTGCAGAGACTGATCTAAGTTTTGCCAAACTGTGTCCAGACTATATGAAATTCTGACATGTTGTAAAGATGGAATTTTAACTCCTAATTACTGTACTGAACTTATGGCATATTATAAATGATTTTGGAGTAGACTTTCAAGGGCTACACGAATATAATGTTTTCAGAATTTTAATTCTATATAAATCTCAGAATTTCTCATTGCGCATAACCATACAAACTCAGAATTGCTCACCGCACAAAACCACACAAAACTCAGAATTCTCGCCGCACACAACCATACAAACTCAGGATTACTCACGACACACAACCATACAAACTCAGAATTACTCACGGCACACAACCATACAAACTCAGGATTACTCACCGCACACAACCATACAAACTCAGAATTAACTTAAAGGGAGCTAAAACCACAACAAAAACAACAATAAAGAGGATTTTATAAGGACTATGCATGAGTTCACTTGGATAATTAAGATGCAAGCTTTCCTTTGAAACTAAACATGCAATTCTAATACTAGTTGAGATGGAAATCCTACCATAGATGCCCTTCTTTCTTCTAGCTTTATCTTCCAAGTCTCAAGCTTTCACTTCAAGCCCTCTTCCTTCTTCTCTAAATCCTTCTTCTCCTCCACAAGCTCCTAGAATGAGCAACAGCACCCAAACGAAGACAAGGATGCTACGGGGGTGTGCAGAGTGAGGGTGGCGTAGCCCTATGGGTGCTCAGCCTCCCTAAGTCTAAGAGGGAGCAAGGGGAAAGGATGAATTCGGCTTAATCTTTTGGGGGGGAGAGAGAGTAAATGAAACCTTTTCTTTCTTTACTCCTAGAGTAGCCACCTCATCTCCCTAAAATCCTCTAAGCTTGCCACCAAGCCTTGGGTTAGGTAAGGATCAAGGAGCTCTTGACGCATCAAAGGTGGAGGTGTCCTTTAGGAAAAATTAGGATTTTGTTTTTTTAGAAAAATAACTATACACACTTAATACACATACAATACTTAATACTCCTCAAGACATTAGTATTCCAACCATATATTTTATTTAATAAAATCGTATGTCATACAAAATTATTTAAAAATAATTTTTTTAGCTTGACAAAATTAAATAAAATGCATAAGGATTCCCCAAAAAATTTTACGCACATATATACGCTCAAAAATACGTATCAACACACGTATATGAATTTTGGGGTCGTTACAGTTGAGGATCTTGGAATGATAGGATGATGTTACCTTCATAGTTTGCTTTGCAAATCTGAAGTAGATGGCCGTCCCACTATGGGTACCCAGTCTATAATTTCTCATTATAGGGGTCAGACTTATAACCTACATCTGCATAAGCATGGAGGATAATTCTTTATAATGTAAGCCCAAATCTATCGACTTTTGGAGGAAGCACAGAAGGCTTGACTCTGGTCTAATGAAACTTTTTAGGAGCCTCATTGTCTATAGCTAGTGAATTTACTGCAACTGCTATATCGGGACACGTGCAGTTAGCCAGGAGTGCTCTGATTGCACTTAGATAAGGGACTTCATGACCAAGTATATCCTCCCCCTCTTCCAGTGAACGGAAGGGGTCTTTTTGTACATCCATTGAGCGTACTACCATAGGTGTACTTATTGGATGACAATGGTCCTTGTAATTTCTTCAACGCGCTCTGGACATATGAATTTCAATGTAACATGATCTTATCTTTTTAGATAAATCTGTGAGCCATGACTTATTTTATTTTGCCTTGTTCCTTCATTTTCGATAGTCAGGCTTTAACAGATATTTCGATGTTCTCTTCCGGAGATCCGATGAGATTTAAGTTGTTTACAATAATGATCTCAAATCTTGTTCTTTGCTCTTTATAAAGATGCAAAGACAACCCTTATTATGCCCATAGGTTTGACACATATTGGTGTCTGGACTTCAGGTCCGAACACTTCACATTTTATAAGTGAGTCCAGCTAATCTTTTATTAACTCGTTCCATATTTGGCCAATCTCTACGTTTGCATTTTAACAACAGAGTATGGAACGATATTATATAATTATCATCGTTTTTGCGATGTATGTGGTAATATGATACGTGAATATATTGTCGATAATTGTGATCTTTCTGTCCAATATCTCCCCAGTACGTACAACATTTAATTTCATTTCAGTTTTTCCCGGCATTTCCTCTATAGTGGATTCCGGGAAGGGTGAGGGTATGTATATGAGCTCATTGTCCTGTGGTAGTATTGTCTCAAGGTCTCCAAGAGTTTTTCTTTTTCTTGGATTTTTGTTCTTGGATCCGGGTGGTCTGCCTCTTTTTTGTTGAGGAACAGCCACTTCTGCTACTGGTAGATTACATCCATTATCGGAGATATAAATCCTAGCTGGAGTATTTGCAGCAGGGATATGTGATCTGACAATCTTCTAGTTGTCAGTAAATGAGTCTGGTAACTGTTAAACAGTGTTAATTATTTGTAGGACCTTTAGGATCTCATCTTCACATTTCTTTGTTACCGGATCATAATGGGTCAATGATTCTATATCCCACGATATTATTTGTGTAGCTCCAGATTTTTCAGTATCTGGGCCTAATTTGGGAAATTTTGTCTCATTAAATTCATAATCTTCAAGACGTGCCTGGAATGCATCCCCGTTTGGGGTTTTAGGTATCTTATTATTGAGGGTGAGTCAAACCCTCCATAGATACCTAGACGACGTTGAGGACCCATTTTTTTCCTCTGCGGTGGTGCTATGGGGATATAAACTGTGCAACCGAAAATTCTCAAGTGAGAGATGTTCGGTGGCATTCTAATTGCAAGTTGCATTATAGAGAGACGCTGACCTACAGAGGGTCTATTTTTATTAAAGATGTGACATGAAATATTTCATGTCCCCATGCAGTCACCGGCAACTGGGATTTCATAAGTAATGGACGTGCAATCCATTGGAGTCTTTTTATTAATGACCGTGCTAGTCCATTTTGGATATGAACATATGGAAAATGATGTTCAATTTCTATCCCAGTTGTTAGGCAGTATTCTTGAAATGACCGGGAGGTAAGTTCCCCAGCATTATCCAGACGTATTTCGTTTATTTGGTTGTCTGGAAAATGCGCCCGCAACTTTATTATTTGTGCCAATAGCTTTTGGAAAAGCTAGGTTACGGGTCGATAGTAGACATGTTGGGACCTGCGATGGTAAAGAGAACACAAGAGGGGGGGTGAATAGTGTTTTCGCAAATTAAAATTCCTCTAGAAATCTCCCTAGAATTAATAAAGAGTTGCCTATTATTAATCCTAATCAACACAAAATAATACTTGCAATAATAAAGTTAAGCATCAGAATGTAAATGCAAGTGAATAAATAACATCGCAAACACATAGATTTTTATCCTGGTTCCCCCACAACCTGGGTACGTCTAATCCCCGAAACTCTTGTCGAGCTTTAATCCACTATTATCGGTAAATAGTACAAACCACCTCCCACCAAGAGGATTTACAACCACCTTGCCTACAACAAGGATTTTCCCTTGCCTCACAAGCCGAGGACTTTTACAAATTCCTTGACTACAACAAGGATTTTCAACACCCTTATCTCCAATGGACTCAAAGTAAGATCTGATCCAATACACCACAATGAATTAGTGGAGATTGGTTTTTACACCCATAAAACCTATAGCTAAGAAGAATATTGCAATTAGTGCTCTAAGTAGCTTATAGGAAATTCTCCTTTGATCACACAAAGAATATTGAATTAATCCGTTGTGATCAAGAAGAGATGTTTTCAAAAATCCTTTGAAGAAATATAAAAATTGAGAGTAGAGGATTTGAAAACACTTTTAACAGCCAAAAGGAAAATAGATCTTAAAACAAGAATTAGAAACTTAAACGTATAAATAAGATCTGAAATTAAAAATGCTTTGGCTAAAAAATCTTGAGAGCAAGAACTTTGAGAGCTTTGATCTTGAAGAATTATGAGAGAATTTGCTCAAGAGAATTGGTGAAGAAAATGATCTCAAAAGCTCTCTATTTATAGAGCTAAGAGAGGATTTGAATTATTTCAAATGAAGTTTGACTTTAGCCCAAAAATCAAGCTAGGAATAAATGGGAGAGGAAATCAAGGAATTCTGGTCGAGCACAGCTGGTAGTCGACTCCCAGAGGAGGTAATCGACTCCAAGAGAGTTTTAAGGAAAAACTCTACTATAGCATGTAGTCGACTCTCTAATTTTGGTAGTCGACTCCTAGAGTATAATTTTCAGGGAGAAGGCAGAAATCAAGGTAGTGAACTACTGACGTGCGTTTATATTTTATATATTCATGCACGTCTTCTCCATAATTTCCCGTCATTTTTCGTTGTTTCGAATCCATTCTCTTGTGTTTTTTATTTCCTTTTCACTTTCGTTGTGTTTGTGTGCTTTTGCAGATATTGCTGGTGCAGGGGACATACAAGGCTAACATCATGAGTCTCCGGAGCAACAAGAGGTGTCGCACGAGACCCTGAGAGCCAACCGTCAAGATAAATCATGTATCAGCTCTCAACCGATCGGATGGAAAGATCCACCCATCGGTTCGTGCGGTCGTATCAGTCCAGAGGAAGAGACAACTCCACCCGATCGGTTCAGTGATCGAGTGGATGTGACACAGGGTGCTGTTTTGAGAGCCAAAATTCACCCGATCGGTTGACTTGTCAACCGATCGGGTCACCTGTAGCAGCTGCTTCCCATGCTCGAGAACCCGAAGACCCACCCAATCGATTCAGCAATCGGGTGAAATTTATCAGAAGCTGAAGACCAAAATTCCCGCTGTTTCACCCGATCGGGTGAACTTTCAACCGATCGGGGTGAACGTCTATTTTTGTCTTTTAGTGAGAATATTTCCTGGCATCTTGCCAAAATGTATAAATAGAGCTAGGTTTCCCAGAAAACGTAATCCCCATTTTCTTAAGCTGTTTTTAAGGATTTTGGTTGCTCTAAATTTATTTTTATTTGTAAGTCTCTTGATCGTTCTTATATTTTAATATTTCGTTTATACTACTATTTGCTACAGTAATCTATTGCTTGATTTTCATTTTGATGGCTATAATCTGTCCTATTGCATCTCATGCCATGATTAGTGAGTAGTTCTTAAATCTGGGACATTGGTGGAAGCCCCTTCATGGGTTCTCCGTAGAACGACCATAGGATTAGGGATTCGATAGGATATAGGGATTTAGATGGTTACGGGGGGATGTTTTATTGTCACTGGCGGGAGAAAGACCGCCTTTGACCGTCGGGCCAAGGGGAAATAAAACGGGAGTTTCATCCCCTAGCCACAGTTCATCCCCCTAGCGTAGACATTGATTCCTCGTGTGTGGGAACGGCTTGGATGAAATGTCGGAAGCAATCGTTGCGAGCTTAGTGCTCCCGGAGTCTGGGCGGTGTTGGACATGGGAATGCCCACCGTCCAAACCCGGGTAGACCTAGCATATCATCCTGGGCATCGACCGAAATACCGGGCCCATGGGACGTTAGGTACCACTATTAGAGGCAACGTCTCACCGCTAAACCCTAGAATCCGATCACATTCCTATCCTTCGGTCGTAATAATGAGAACTCATGATAGGGTAGAAGCCAAGGTCCGAGGTTACCTTTTTTATCTCTTACACCTTTTTCATTAGTTTACTATCGTGACATCCAACAAGCGATTAAGCTAGCTCACCCACCGGGCGATCCGGACCCCGATTGTTCACAAGCACAACACACGCCTCCATGTGTTCGACCCCCAAGCCACACTTCGACACAGTGCGCTTGTGGTTTACAAATTCTAATCCTAGTATCCACGTCTCGATTTGTGTGCCAAACGGACGGGCGGTCAAGATTTATGGCGTCGTTGCTGGGGAGGCAAGGTGCTTGTTACATTTAGGACCCTGTTATCCTCGAGACTAGCTCACATCCTTACCCCGTGATAATTTTCACATTCTACACCCTTTTTAATTTTGCATGGACATATTGTACATATTCGTTGAAGAAGGTTGGTGGAACAACCTGCGCTATTAACGTGTTCTCCATTGTTGCAGTCCCCTTTCTCTCCTTTTCTTACAGGTTTCCTACTATGCAATAAGAATGTCGTATGCCATTTCAGATGATATCTGGGCACATGAACTCGACACCAGCTATTTGGTCCAGAGTCTAGCAGAGTCTCTAAGCACCTCGGGCATCCTATCCTTCCTGTCAGCTGCAGTGGAAAATCAAAAGAGGAATCATAATATTCAGCAGCACCCCGACACGACATTCTTTTTCCCTTCTGATGATGGTGTGCTTATTGACATACCCAGTACCGACTTCAGTTAGGGGGATCTATGCACCAATGGGGAGATTTTTCTGGAGGATCATCTAGCAGGGCTTATCGAGTGCGGTGAGCAGGAATCTATCTTTTCCTTGCAGACCTCTACAGAGCACCCTGGAGTTTGGGACCATGATGAAACTGGAGGTAGTGGTGGAGAACTATCAACTATTAAGACATGTTTTTGTGTTGAAGCCTTTTTGTCGGATAGTTATCATACACTCAAGATGGACCCAGAGCATTCCTCCATAGTCTCCTCACTAACTTGCAAGGCTTCGCCCGGCAAACCCACGGTTGAAAGTGAAGATCCAGATGTTAGCATCCCGGAGACCCAGGAAAAGGCTCTTTCATTGGAGGATGCACAGCTTGAAAAATATGTATCGGGACCACATGAAGTTGAGATGAAGGAGTTACCTCCGGGATTGAAGTATGAATATTTGGGGGAGGACTCGACGCAACTGATCATTGTGAACTCCTCGTTACCCGAAGACCAGATGGCAAAACTTCTTGATGTTCTGAAGAAATTTAAGAACGTTTTGGGTATGTAATAGAGGACTTGAAGGGAGTAAGCTTGGGGCTTTGCTCGCATAGGATATTACTTGAAGCTGAGCAAGCCACTTCCATCGAGCCACAACGAAGATTGAACCCCATTATGATGGAAGTAGTTAAGAAGGAGATTGTTAGACTTCTCCAGGCCGGGATTATCTACCCCAGTCGTTGAGTTAGCCTGGTACATGTTGTGCCCAAGAAGGGAGGAATGACAGTTATTCGTAACGAGAAAAATGAGCTTATACCTACGAGGACAGTCACCGGATATCGGATGTGCATCGATTACAGGAAATTAAACAAAGCCACGAGGAAATATCACTATCCTCTCCCTTTTATTGATCAAATGCTTGAAAGATTGACCAAGCACAACTATTTTTTCTTCATGGATGGATACTCTGGCTTCCTGCAAATTCCCATCCACAATGATGACCAAGAAAAGACCACTTTTACTTGCCTGTTCGGGACATATGCTTATAGGAGGATGCCGTTTGGGCTTTGCAACACCCCGGCTACATTTCAAAGATTGATGTCCGCAATTTTCTCTGATTTCTCCCAGGACATAATGGAGGTCTTCATGGATGATTTTTCCGTTTATGGAACGGAGTTCGACTCGTGTCTCCGCAACCTAGCTAAAGTCCTGAAGAGATGTCAAGATAAAGGGCTAGTTCTAAATTGGAAGAAATGCCACTTTATGGTACAAGAAGGAGTCGTATTGGGGCACATTATCTCTTCAAGAGGGATTGAGGTGGACAAAGCAAAGGTAGATGTGATCGAAAAGCTACTGCCTCCACTTAACCTTCAGGGAGTCCGTGGTTTCTTAGGGCATGCGAGATTCTACCGTCGGTTTATAAAGGACTTCTTTAAAATTTCTAGGCCCTTGACTCAGCTCCTCATGAAGGATACACCTTTCGTCTTCGATGACAAGTGTATGGAAGCTTTCCGCCTCTTGAAGCAAGCCCTTATTTCCGCACCTGTAATTCAACCGCCCGACTGGAGTCTACCGTTTGAATTGATGTGTGACGCTAGCGACTATGCAGTTGGGGCCGTCTTGTGGCAAAGGAAGGACAAAAATCTGCATGTCATTTACTATATAAGAAAAACCCTCGAGAAGCTCAAAGGAACTATACGACAACGGAAAAGGAATTGCTAGCCGTCATCCATGTCATGGATAAGTTCTGGTCGTATCTTGTGGGCGCTAAAGTTATCCTGCATACCGATCATGCCGCCCTCAAGTATCTTTTGAGCAAGAAGGAGGCCAAGCCGCACCTCATAAGGTGGATTCTCCTCCTCCAGGAATTTGACTTGGAAATCAAGGACAAGAAAGGGGCGGAGAATGTCGTCGCCGACCATCTATCTAGGTTATCTTCTTTCGACCCGGATGCCACTCCTATTGATGACTCACTTCCTGACGAGCATCTTTTCTCTATCTCTTCTGTTTCGACTCCATGGTATGCCGACATCGCCAACTATCTTACGTGCGCCATCGTACCCCCACAATGTTAGTTATTAACAAAAGAAGAAGTTCTTTCACGAAGTTTGGAAATTCTATTGGGATGACCAGTATCTATACAAGACTTGCAATGATGGAGTGATACGGAGGTGTGTTCCCGAAACGGAGGCGACCTCCATAATTTCCCATTGCCATGATCAACAATGCGGAGGCCATGCGAGTTCTTATAAGACCACGGAGAAGATTCTCCAAAGTGTATTCTATTGGCTGACTCTTTTCAAGGACACTTAGGCTTATGTCCAGGCCTGCGACAAGTGCCAAAGGACGGGAAACATATCCAAGAGAAACGAAATGCCACAGCATTACATCCTGGAAGTTGAGATCTTCGATGTTTGGGGAATCGACTTCATGGGGCCGTTTCCCTCTTCCTCTGGTAACCAGTACATCTTGGTGGCTGTGGACTATGTGTCCAAGTGGGTAGAGGCGATAGCTAGCCCCACCAATGATTCCCGGGTAGTGGCCAAATTCTTGAAAAATAACATCTTCCCGATATTCGGCGTGCCTCGAGTCCTAATTAGCGATGGAGGGAACCACTTCATAGAGAAGAAATTTGAAGCCCTGTTGAAGAAGTACGGAGTGCAGCATCGAATCAGGCGTGCATATCATCCGCAAACTAGCGGCCAGGTGGAAGTCTCGAACCGGGAGATAAAGAGCATCCTAGAGAAGACAGTGGCTAGCTCTAGAAAAGATTGGTCATCCAAGCTTTCAGATGTGCTCTGGGCATACCGAACTGCATTTAAGACTCCGATCGGAACGACCCCTTATCGACTTCTCTACGGGAAGGCATGTCATTTGCCTGTGGAATTGGAGCATAAAGCATTTTGGGCTGTCAGACATCTGAACTTCAACGCCAAAGAGGTAGGGAGCCACCAACAACTCTAGCTTAATGAACTTGATGAGATCCGGCTCAACGCATACGAAAATGCCCGAATCTACAAGGAGAAATTGAAGCTGTGGCACGACATGCTTATCTTAAAGAAAAAATTCAAGGAAGGAGACTTGGTTCTCCTATTCAATTCGAGACTGAGGCTTTTTCCTGAAAATCTCAAATCTAGGTGGTCGGGACCCTTTTGAGTCACCAAGGTCTTCCCACATGGAGCCATTGAGATCATGGGAAGAGATGAACCGTTCAAGGTCAATGGGCAGCGCTTAAATCACTATACAATCAGCGAGCCCGCAATCTCTCTGGTCGAAAACTCGATGACCAACAGCTCCACTGCAAATCCTCTGGATCCGCATTGATCACGAACTGAGGAGTCGAGCTGCCGACTATAACCAAGCGCTTCATGGGAGGCAACTCATGTTCTAACCCTTTACTCGCTTTCAATAAGACTAATTGGAATATATTAGTATAGATTTGCAGCTCGGGGGGAATCCTTGTTTTGAAACTTGCAAATCTTGAAATTTTGTGTAGGATTGTGAATGGACAGCTTTGTATCTGTGGAAGAATCAACCGATCGGGTGACACAGCCGGCGAACGGGTGGTTGATCGGGTCATATTTTCCAGTAAGGAGGTGTACTATCTAAGAGGCGATGACCCGATCGGGTGAACTCCCAACCGATTGGGTGACCTATAGCTTCATTTCTCATTTGGAACTCACCCGATGCAGTGACCCGATCGGTTGGACTCCAACCGACCGGTTCGTTGCATCCCAATAAAGCCCTCATCTTCCCCACACGACCCATTTCGAAGAAAAAGAGGGGACACAACATCCAAACACCAAATTCGCCCCCCACCAGCAATTTCTTGGCATCAAATCAACCCACAACCACTACCTCACACCATGAACACCATCGACTCCCCCACTCCTCCTATTAAGCCCTACGTCAAAATCCCCCAAAACCATAACCCTACCAACCCATGTTTCCCCAAACCCCAAAAACCCAACCGTTACATCTGAGAAATAAAGCGACGGCTCTCCACATTTCACCAGGGAATCTAGAGGGGTGCATCTAGCTTGGAATTGCATCATTGCTGGGGTAACTTTTTTCCCAGCTTTATGTTTCTCTTCTCATGTGCAATGTTTTAATTTTGTGTCTGCCTTCTACATCTGCTTTATCATCATCCTAGACACCATCCCCCATGTTAGTGTTCTTCTCCTACGTCATTACCTTGTCTAGGAAGGGAAAAGAACCAGCATCATCATCACGCAGACACTACCTACACAGCCCTTTTCCCCATCTTTCCTTGGCATTAATCCTTCTTCCGAAGAACAATCTACATGTGTGCAGGCCCTTCTTCCTCGCCCCATGCGACCTACCCTTTTTGTTGATCGTCACATGCTCGAATCTCTCGGACTTTTGAGGGGCGTTAACAAACTTTTCGACTGCATTGGGTGCGATTTCCTACTGCTGCTTATGCCCCCACACATCGGAATCTCACACTCGAGTTCCTTTCTTCACTCGAAGTGTACAATTGTGGATTCACTTTTCACACTTTTAATGCCGACTTTATAATGACTTTTGTCAAGCTAAAGAATTCGCTGAATTTCCCTCACCCCGATCATTATGTTGAATGTTCAACTCATGATCGGTCTGATATCTATTCTTACTTCCGGGACAATGGCGTTTGGCAACGATTCACATGGTATCCATCCTTTCCATCGGAGGCACTTGCATCCTACATCATACACCCATGTTACAACTTCGCCCACTGCCTCTTTGCCTACACCATCTTTTCCCGCGTGGATATTTCCACAGTGTCTATGAACGAGCTTTTCTTTCTGTATGCCATGTCTCATGATAGGATTCGTGGACATGACCCATTACCCATTAACACCGCCCATTGGATCATCCATGAGCTTTTATCTATTAGCCGTGCAACCTCCGGACCTATTTTCTGTGGTGGGATTATCACTCTAATTGTCGGTCATGTTTTGAGGCTACCGTCGGAAGGTACTCCACTAGCGTAATTCGAAGAACAAACAAGAAAAGGGTGACTGTTTCCTCCAAATTTTACCGGGATGGACCCGCATCGATCGCAACTACTTGATCGATATTGGTATGATCACTCATTTTGGTCACGAACGTGCAGTCTACCTTTATGGTCCTGACAATACTCCTTTTGTCGTGCTCCCACCATCATCTCTTGAGCGAATCTCCATTCGCGCTTCCCATTTACTATGGGAATTCTATCCCGATCCTTGGTATACTACACTAGCACATCTTCCACCCTTGGATCCTCCCGATTTGCACCCATATGTCGGTTCACCTGGTACCATCATAATCCACCACGATCCACCGATCAGTTTTGATCCACCTGTGCTCCAGCCTGTTGCCCCTCCTTCGCATGTCGTCATACCTTCTCCTTCGTCCTCACCATCATCGTTCGTCCACTATTCACCCCCACTTCAGCATCTCTCTACAATTTTTCCGATAGCAGCTCAGACTGATTTTTCCCCCAGCCATTTCTTCTGATTCACCATGATCACATCTTTTTTCTGGCATTATTGAGATCAGCTTGGGGGAAATCTATATTTTGTGATTGTTGTCGTGTCTCTTGTTTGCTGTGTGTTTGTTTTGTATGTTCATGTGTATGTCGTTTGTATAGTTGGTTTCGGTATTTATTTATCTTCTTTATTTTTCTATGTCTCCTTTTCAGTGTTTTTCATGTTTTTCCCGTTTCTTTGTCGGTGCGTACTTCCCTCCCATCTTTCGTTGCCCTCCCGCATTTACTCATATTGCATTGAGGGCAATGCAACGTTCAGCTTGGGGGAGTCGCACCATGTGCATCAGTCGTGTCTTTTTCACCATTTTTGAGTCGTTTTCGTTGTGTTTTTCTTTTTCATTCCATCCTTTTATTCTCCATCTCCTAGAGATGACCCCGCATGATGAAACTGCCACTGAACCACACACACACTTAGCTGAGCTACGATAACCATTATCACTAACCCTAGGAAGCCGAGTTCTATTGCATTTTATGCTCCGTGGGTTCACTTTGCCTTTTGTGTGAGTTGTGTGTTGTGACTAGCTAGTTGGTGTGCTTCTACATTGAGATTTTGTTTTTGTAACGACTGGTTTTCATGTATCTGGATTTATTATATTATAATATATGTTTTGGTGGATTTTCTCCTCATGCGTGGTTTTCGTCTCCGTAACTTTCATTTTCGATCGTTTCGTCGTGTTTTCTCGTTTCTTCCTTAGGATCGTCGATTTCGAAGTATGTCATTCGTGACGGGCTTCATAACGGTCGTATCTTACTGTTAGATCAAGCCTAGGAGTGTTAGGAATCGATCCCGGAGCTCCGCACTCCGTATCGGAACTTTTGGTGCTTATTAGCCGATGTAAGAAGGGGCACCGACCGACTAGATGACGATCCAGTCGGTCGGCAATCCTTCTTGGACCGACTAGTTGGCTTTCTAAATTTCTCAGGAGTTACTGTTTATCGTTAGTCGGTCTAAGAACGTTGGTTGACCGACTAGGTTGCAAACTAGTCGGTCGGCAATGCTTCTTTAACCGACTAACACATCATCTAAATTTTAGTATCAGTACTGTTCACTCTTAGTCGGTCTAAGAACGTTCATCGACCGACTAGATGTCAAACTAGTCGGTCAGTAGTTGTTCTTTGACCGACTAAATCTAAATTCTATTTTCGTTCAGAAGTTACTGTTTACACTTAGTCGGTCTGCGTTGGTCGACCGACCGACTAGTTGCCAAATTAGTCGGTCAGTGGTTGCTCTTTGACCGACTAATCTGTGTTAAAACCCTAATTTCTGGGCAGCCGCCAGCCCATCCTATTTAAACCCCTCCCAAACGTTTTCTTCTTCCTCCACTCGACCCAAAACCCTAGTTTCTCCCCCATTGAGCCCACATCTTCCTCAAACCCTTATTCCTTCATTCCAAGCCCAAGATCCATCATCCAAACCATCCCTCAACACATTCTACCCCTCATCTTCCCCAAAATCTTATCAAATCCCTAAAATCCCCCAAAAACCCCTAGTTCTCCAAACTTCTCCATTCGTTTCCAGATCTGGTCCCTAGGTTCTCCGGAGTGTTTCTTTCGCCTCCTCACGGTAAGAAATCGATCTCTTGATGTTTTCATAACCTATTTGTATTTTTATGAAACCCTAATGAAATGAATGTTGTTTTGATGATTGTTTCCCCATAACAGCGATTTCCCCGTAGATTAGCATCCGCGAGACGAACCTTCGTGATCGTCATCCCCGGTGCTAGGCAAGTGAAACTTGCCACTTAGGGTTTTAGGCCATGTTTTAGGCCATCTTGCTTGTTGTAGGCGTAAAAGAGGCTAGGCGACGAAATGATACTCGCCTAGGCACAAATTGGGGAACTAGCTTGAGAACGAAGCTAGTTCTGACATATATCATGTTTCACAATTACCATGTCATGTTTAGTTTCTATTAACGGTACGCAAATTAATTGTCATGTCATTGCATTCTTAAAGTGTTTCCGTGAATGCGTAGCTTCGCTACAATGTTTGTGTTCCTGGCTCGTGTTCCAGAAGCGGGCCATGTGTTGGTTGATAGCCAATGCCCGAAATGCTTGTTTCCGGCTAGGTGCACCCCTACGCCAATTGTTTATGAATCGTGAACTAGAATGCGAGCTCCTGTGCGGGGCAACCCCGGCTCATTTACTGAGCTCGTGTGCGGGGACCCTGGCTCGATTACTTGTGGGTATTGGGGGTAAGAGTTAAGCGGCCAATCAACTGGGAGTCTGCCCGATCAGCAACTGCAGTGGTACGGCGTAAACTCTGGGTTTTGGGGTAGTGTTAAGCGGCCAATCAGCGTGAATGTTATACCATTCAGCTGTAAGGCGTAAACATCTACAAACAACAGTGAAACGTGAATAGTGAATTGATTGAGATTGTTAGTAGCTTGGCTACTCTTGTCTTGTCCCGTTAATTGTTCTCTTGTACTTATTGTTCACCATGTCTTGCTTGTGCACTCATGTTATAACTGCCATGTCATGCATACTAAAACTGCTAGGTTGCTAGTTGCCTTACTTTCAGTTTCCTTGCCCAAGTCTTTTAGACTTGCTGACATGTGCCCCTTTACTCTTTTGGGTGACACATGTTAGATCCCGAGCCTGAGTACCTTGTTGAGGACGAGGTGTTTGCTGACGCTGAGCCCGAGCTTGTGTTTGACGGGGAGTACGTGGACACTGGGGACCAGTCCTAGTGTCTCCGTTGTGTTTTTCCTTTTGTTTAGACTGCTATTTTGTTGTCGGTGCGTAGCACCTAATACTTTGTTGCGAAGTTGTTTTTGTTGGCCTTGTTCTGGGCTATTAGACTCTTTCTTTTAGCCTGGTGGCTTTTCTGGATGTTGAACTTATTTTCATGTTGGACAACTTATGAGATATGAGAATTTTATTTTCTGTCTCTCCTTGTGTTATTGTTGTTGTTCCGTTGCGGTTACAGGGACCTGCTTATGTCTTATTGACGCTTATCGGGTTTGGGGCTTCACAGCTCCACTCTCATGCGGGCCTTTTCGCGTCTCGCCTCCATTTTTGGGAAGAGGGTCGTGACAGGTTTTGTTGGTGGCCCATGCAGGTCGTTCTGTAACTGCGAATTGTCGGAATAACGATAATAATATTAGATGTCCAATAAACTAAGTTTGACGTCCGAGTCATAAGCTATGAGTCTAATCTGATTCGTTTTCTGTGTCATTAGATGGCAGGAAGGCGATTCACCTGTGGTGGGGGTAGTGGTGCGCTCCCTCATGATGAGGATCCTGAGCGGGAACCCACCAACGGTGAGATGATGCGGATGATGCTCCAGATGATGCAAGTGCAGCAGGGCGTGCTCCTGCAAGTCCAGAATGCTCCACTTGCTCGAGCTACCCGGGCTCTTTCGGATGCCCCTCGCTCTGATCCGGGAGCAAAGCAATTTCGGGAGCTGGGTCCCGCATATTTTGATGGGTCTGAGGGTCCTCTGGCTGCCGATGAGTGGATTCGGAACATCGAGGGCAATCTGAAGATGGCCAAGATCACCCCGGCTGGATGGGTTGATTTGGCGAGGAGGCAACTCAAGGATAATGCTCGGAACTGGTGGGATGCGGAAGAGAAGATGTTGGTGGAGCCGATAGCTTGGGCTACCTTTAAGTCCAGGTTTGATGAGGAATTCTTTCCGAAGGCTGCCAAGAAGGAGATGCTGCAGCGCTTCATTGATCTGAAGCAAGGGAGCTTGACGGTGGACCAGTACCACCAAGAGTTCACTAGGCTGAGTCGGTTCGCACCGAAGATGGTGCAGGATGCTGATGAGAGGGCTCAGAGGTTACTGCAGGGACTTGCTTTGGAGCTCCAGAGTTTTGTGTCTTCCTCCGATCTGGACTCTTATCAGAAGGTTTTAGTCGCTGCGAGGAGGCAGGAGCTGAACCTGAGTCAGAGGAGGGGGTCTATTGTTGGTGCTGGGAAGAGGCCTATGGAGCAGGCCAGGGCGGTGGTTAGGCCTGGTTTCAAGCCTAATCAGCCAGCTCAGTTTAAGAGGCCAGGAGGGCCTATTCTGAAGACTTGCCATTTCTGCGGCAAGCCTGGCCACATCAAGGATCAGTGCCGGAAGTTTTTGGGCCAGTGTTTGGTTTGTGGTGATGCTTCCCATGCAGCGAAGGATTGTCGGCATGCGAATCAGCTGCGGAGGGCACCTGTTGCAGCACAGCCGTTGCAGCAGTGAGCGTCTGTTCCTGCTGGGTGTGGAGCAGCTCTTGTTCCGTAGAGGCTGGCTTTTCAGCAGGCTGTTCCACCGAGGAGGCAGGCTTTTCTGATGACCGCTGTGGAGAGCGAGGCTGTGGATGAGGTTATCGCAGGTAATCCTCAATCTAGCTATTACTTTCCTAGCTGGTTTGAATGTTAGATTGTGTTGTTTGCTTGAACATGGTTGTTTGCTAGACTAGGGTTTGATTGTTAATTGCTTGTTAGGTGTGGTTTTGGTTTGCACATTTCCCGCACGAGTCCTCTTTGACTCTGGTGCATCGATGTGCATTATTTCTCGGAGCTTCGTGGAGAGGCATTCCTTGTCGACGTCCCCTCTTCCCAAGAGTTGGAATATCGTTACCGGGAATGGCGTGGTCTCGGTGCATCGTGGCTGCAATTCTTGCCCATTGGTGGTCTGTGGACATGAGCTTTTCGCTGATTTCATTGTCCACGACATCATCAACTATGATGCAGTTCTTGGGATGGACTGGCTTGCGAGCTTCTATGCTACGATCGACTGTCGAAGGAAGAAGGTGGTGTTCGAGATTCCCGGACATCCGGTATTTGAGTTCAGTCGTGGTAGCAGTTCGCTTGGTCCTGTCAGGTTTCAGGCCAGGCCGGTGGAGGTTGTGGCTTTGCAGATGGAGTTGGAGTGGCCAGCTGTGGTGCGTGATTTTGGCGACGTCTTCCCCGAGGAGATGTCTGGTTTGCCACCTGATCGAGCTCTAGAATTTTCTATCGATCTTATTCCAAGTGCGCAGCCGATTTCGAAGGCGCCGTATCGTATGGCACCTGCAGAATTGGAGGAGTTGCGGAAGCAGCTGGATGAGCTCTTGCAGAAGGGTTATATCAATTCTAGTGTGTCTCCGTGGGGAGCACCGGTGCTTCTAGTGAATAAGAAGGATGGTTCGCGTCGCATGTACGTGGACTATCGGGAGTTGAATGCGGTGACCATTAAGAATAAATACCCGTTGCCTCGCATCGATGATATTTTTGATCAGCTTGGAGGTTCGAGGGTGTTTTCTAAATTGGATTTGAGGAGTGGTTACCATCAGTTGAAGGTGAAGAAGGATGATGTTCCGAAGACAGCGTTCAGGACGAAGTATGGACACTATGAGTGTGTGGTTATGCCTTTCGGCGTAACTAACGTGCCCGCAGTTTTCATGAATCTGATGAACCTGATTTTTTACGAATTTTTGGATAAGTTTGTTGTTATCTTTATTGACGACATTCTGATCTATTCGAAGTCGGAGGAAGAGCATGCCTCGCACTTAAGGACGGTGTTGGAGATCTTGAGGAAGCATCGGTTGTATGCTAAGTTTTCGAAGTACGAGTTTTGGCTGGATAGAGTTGCTTTTCTCGGGCATGTGGTGACTGGAGATGGTATTTCAGTGGATCCCGAGAAGATTAGGGCCATCAGAGAGTGGCCTGTTCCGTCGTCTGCGTCTGAGATTCGGAGTTTCCTTGGACTTGCTGGTTACTATCGGCGTTTCATTAAGGACTTTTCTCGTATTGCTGAGCCGATGACCAGGTTGACGCGGAAGGATGTACCTTTTGTTTGGTCGGGTGATTGTGAGAGTGCTTTTGGTGTTCTGAAGGAGAGGTTGACGACTGCCCCTATTCTTGTTGTGCCTGATCGCAGCAGTGGATTTGAGATCTTTTGCGATGCTTCTGGCAAGGGTCTCGGTTGTGTGTTGCATCAGCACGAACATGTTGTGGCGTATGCGTCTCGTCAGCTTAAGGTTCATGAGAAGAATTACCCGACGCATGATTTGGAGTTGGCTGCCGTTGTGTTTGCTCTTAAGATTTGGAGGCACTTCCTGCTGAGTGAGAAAGTGAAGATTTTCACCGATCACAAAAGCTTGAAGTATATTTTTACTCAGAAGGAGCTCAACATGCGACAGCGTCGATGGTTGGAGCTTATGGCGGATTATGATATTGATTTGTAGTTTCACCCTGGCAAGGTGAATGTGGTTCCGGATGCGCTGAGTAGGCTTCCAGCGGTGATGATTTTGACCTTGCAGTGGAGATTGCAGCAGGATTTTTGCGAGTCTGGTGTTGAGATTGTCCTTCCTGGGGAGGATTCATCGTTGATGTACATGCAGGTACAGTCAACGATCGTGGATCGGATTAAGGCTGGCCAGGCTGAGGATCCGAAGCTGGTAAAGATTCGGGAGCAGGTGGAAGCCGGTCTACGGACTGACTTTTTGATTCATGAGGATGGCTCACTGAGGTTTGGAGCCAGGTTGTGTGTGCCAGCTGGAGACATTAGAGAGGAGTTGATGGTGGAGGCACACAGTTCGCCGTATTCTGTGCATCCTGGTGGCACCAAGATGTACCAGGATCTTCGTCTGAATTATTGGTGGCATGGTATGAAGAGGAGTGTGGCTCGGAGTGTAGCCAAGTGCTTGGTTTGCCAGCAAGTGAAGGCAGAGCATCAGCGTACGGCCGGGTTGCTACAACCACTCCCGATTCCGGAGTGGAAATGGCAACACATCACTATGGATTTCGTGACTGGACTAACTCGGAGTCCGAAGCAGAATGACGCGATTTGGGTGATCGTAGATCGATTGACCAAATCCGCGCACTTTATTCCGTTCCGAGTGGGACAGTCCACTGAGGCGCTAGCAAGGAGATATATGGAGGTAAAATTCTTTTACTCTCCGTTTTATTTCCTTTTCCTAGTTGGGATAGTGATGTAACGTGAATCGTGCAGGAAGTCGTGCGACTTCATGGAGTCCCCGTGAGTATCGTGTCGGACAGAGACACGAGGTTCACATCTCAGTTCTGGCAGAGTTTGCAGAAGAGTTTGGGTACGCGTCTGAGTTTCAGCACGGCGTACCATCCGCAGACGGATGGCCAGTCCGAGAGGACAATTCAGATCTTGGAGGACATGCTGAGGGCGTGCATGTTGGATTTCAAGGGTTCGTGCGAGGACCATCTGCATTTGGTGGAGTTCTCCTACAACAACAGCTTCCAGGCAAGTATTGGCATGGCGCCTTTCGCCGCTCTTTATGGGAGGAAATGTCGGTCGTCATTAAGTTGGGATGACGTTGGTGATCGGGAGCTGTTGGGACCTGAGATGATCGTGGAGGCCGTGGATATTGTCAGGAACATTCGGGAGAGGTTGAGAATTGCTCAGGACTGTTTTAAGCATTGGGCGGATGCTAAACGTCGTCCTTTGGATTTTCAGCCGGGCGACCATGTGTTCTTGAAGATTTCCCCGAATCGCGGTGTGATTCGTTTTGGGAAGCAAGGGAAGTTGAGCCCGCGATACATTGGACCGTTTGACATTTTGGAGAGGGTTGGCGAGGTAGCTTATCGCTTGGCCTTGCCGCCATCCTTGGAGGGAGTTCACAATGTTTTTCATGTGTCGCAGCTTCATCGATACATTAGCGATCCATCTCATGCTGTGGATTTTTCGGAGATTACCGTTCGCCCAGATATGACGTGTGACCAGCATCCAGTGCAGATTCTGGACAGGCGTCAGAAATCGCTTCGGAACAAGATTGTCAATCTTGTGAGGGTGATGTGGCGACACGGCTCACCTGGAGAGTCTACTTGGGAGAATGAGGATGAGATGCGAGAGCGTTTCCCACTTTTGTTTCCGGACACGTGAGTGTTTGGAAATTCCGAGGACGGAATTTTTCTTAAGTTGGGGAGGATGTAACGACTGGTTTTCATATATCTGGATTTATTATATTATAATATATGTTTTGGTGGATTTTCTCCTCATGCGTGGTTTTCGTCTCCGTAACTTTCATTTTCGATCGTTTCGTCGTGTTTTCTCGTTTCTTCCTTAGGATCGTCGATTTTGAAGTATGTCATTCGTGACGGTCTTCATAACGGTCGTATCTTACTGTTAGATCAAGCCTAGGAGTCTTAGGAATCGATCCCGGAGCTCCGCGCTCCGTATCGGAACTTTTGGTGCTTATTAGCCGGTGTAAGAAGGGGCACCGACCGACTAGATGACGATCCAGTCGGTCGGCAATCCTTCTTGGACCGACTAGTTGGCTTTCTAAATTTCTCAAGAGTTACTGTTTATCGTTAGTCGGTCTAAAAACGTTGGTTGACCGACTAGGTTGCAAACTAGTCGGTCGGCAATGCTTCTTTAACCGACTAACACATCATCTAAATTTTAGTATCAGTACTGTTCACTCTTAGTCGGTCTAAGAACGTTCATCGACCGACTAGATGTCAAACTAGTCGGTCAGTAGTTGTTCTTTGACCGACTAAATCTAAATTCTATTTTCGTTCAGAAGTTACTGTTTACACTTAGTCGGTCTGCGTTGGTCGACCGACCGACTAGTTGCCAAATTAGTCGGTCAGTGGTTGCTCTTTGACCGACTAATCTGTGTTAAAACCCTAATTTCTGGGCAGCCGCCAGCCCATCCTATTTAAACCCCTCCCAAACGTTTTCTTCTTCCTCCACTCAACCCAAAACCCTAGTTTCTCCCCCATTGAGCCCACATCTTCCTCAAACCCTTATTCCTTCATTCCAAGCCCAAGATCCATCATCCAAACCATCCCTCAACACATTCTACCCCTCATCTTCCCCAAAATCTCATCAAATCCCCAAAATCCCCCAAAAACCCCTAGTTCTCCAAACTTCTCCATTCGTTTCCAGATCTGGTCCCTAGGTTCTCCGGAGTGTTTCTTTCGCCTCCTCACGGTAAGAAATCGATCTCTTGATGTTTTCATAACCTATTTGTATTTTTATGAAACCCTAATGAAATGAATGTTGTTTTGATGATTGTTTCCCCATAACAGCGATTTCCCCGTAGATTAGCATCTGCGAGACGAACCTTCGTGATCGTCATCCCCGGTGCTAGGCAAGTGAAACTTGCCACTTAGGGTTTTAGGCCATGTTTTAGGCCATCTTGCTTGTTGTAGGCGTAAAAGAGGCTAGGCGACGAAATGATACTCGCCTAGGCACAAATTGGGGAACTAGCTTGACAACGAAGCTAGTTCCGACATATATCATGTTGCACAATTACCATGTCATGTTTAATTTCTATTAACGGTACGCAAATTAATTGTCATGTCATTGCATTCTTAAAGTGTTTCCGTGAATGCGTAGCTTCGCTACAATGTTTGTGTTCCTGGCTCGTGTTCCAGAAGTGGGCCATGTGTTGGTTGATAGCCAATGCCCGAAATGCTTGTTTCCGGCTAGGTGCACCCCTACGCCAATTGTTTATGAATCGTGAACTAGAATGCGAGCTCCTGTGCGGGGCAACCCCGGCTCATTTACTGAGCTCGTGTGCGGGGACCCTGGCTCGATTACTTGTGGGTATTGGGGGTAAGAGTTAAGCAGCCAATCAACTGGGAGTCTGCCCGATCAGCAACTGCAGTGGTAAGGCGTAAACTCTGGGTTTTGGGGTAGTGTTAAGCGGCCAATCAGCGTGAATGTTATACCATTCAGCTGTAAGGCGTAAACATCTACAAACAACAGTGAAACGTGAATAGTGAATTGATTGAGATTGTTAGTAGCTTGGCTACTCTTGTCTTGTCCCGTTAATTGTTCTCTTGTACTTATTGTTCACCATGTCTTGCTTGTGCACTCATGTTATAACTGCCATGTCATGCATACTAAAACTGCTAGGTTGCTAGTTGCCTTACTTTCAGTTTCCTTGCCCAAGTCTTTTAGACTTGCTGACATGTGCCCCTTTACTCTTTTGGGTGACACATGTTAGATCCCGAGCCTGAGTACCTTGTTGAGGACGAGGTGTTTGCTGACGCCGAGCCCGAGCTTGTGTTTGACAGGGAGTACGTGGACACTGGGGACCAGTCCTAGTGTCTCCGTTGTGTTTTCCCTTTTATTTAGACTGCTATTTTGTTGTCGGTGCGTAGCACCTAATACTTTGTTGCGAAGTTGTTTTTGTTGGCCTTGTTCTGGGCCTTTAGACTCTTTCTTTTAGCCTGGTGGCTTTTCTGGATGTTGAACTTATTTTCATGTTGGACAACTTATGAGATATGAGAATTTTATTTTCTGTCTCTCCTTGTGTTATTATTGTTGTTCCGTTGCGGTTACAGGGACCTGCTTCTGTTTTATTGACGCTTATCGGGTTTGGGGCTTCACAGCTCCACTCTCGTGCGGACCTTTTCGCGTCTCGCCTCCATTTTTGGGAAGCGGGTCGTGACAGTTTTATATGCATGTCCTTGGATAACCCCTAGACTATCATGCTTCAATTTTGAATATGCTGTATATTACATCCACTGTCTGCTTCTTTGTGCATGAATCATCTAAATATTTACGCTTCAAATCGCATGTGTCAGGACTCTACCAATAGGACTAGGATAACCCATTTTGCTTATGCTCTGATCCACGAAAAATTTCCTTTGGCCAAGTGTTTAGAATTCGAATTCTTTTTTGTTTTACTTGGTGCAAATCCCCTCGTCGTGTACTTTACTTCCACTTGGGAGAGTACACAATTTTGCCACTTATTTGCGCATCGTTCTCCCGCATTTGGAGAATGTGCATTACCCCACTTTAAAAAAAGAAAAGAAAGGAGAATAGAAAGAATATGTATAGCCAAAATCCAAAAAAAATATCCAAATATCCAAAACCTAAAAAAATTCCTGTTGTGAATATTACTCCTACCGCCGTAAATAAAGGGAAGGCGAGAATTTGCACCGAGTGCTCTCCTCCACACCTACTCAACCCCTTTCGTTTTCGAACACACTTGGCATATGAGCTTTCTAGCAATCTTCTAGGTAATCGTGTGGTGATTTCCTCGTTTCTAGCAGTAGAGTCCCTGACATATGATATCTTTCTATTCTTACTCTATTCTCATGCATGCTTGAACTATTATTAACTGCTAACTCAAATTGATTCGATATTTGGGTCATTCCATGGGTATGTGGATATGGAGCTTGAATGCACAATTTAGATAGTTACATCGTCTGCTAGCTCACGACCTCACTCACTTGCGATTCACCGTGTAGACCCACGACACTAGTAGGGACTCATTTTCCTGGGGTTAGTGCTATGCCTATCGCATGCTTGCTTAGTGTGGCATGTTAGTTTTCGTTGGCTCTGACGGGTAATCTAGGATTTTCTTTTCTTTTTCTGTTTCTTTCTTTCTATTTTCCCCGCTGAGCTCCTATTCTCACTCGTCTTCCTTGAGGACGAGGAAGGGTTCAGCTTGGAAGATTTTGACATGCGTTTATATTTTATATATTCATGCACGTCTTCTCCGTAATTTCCAGTCGTTTTTCATTATTTCGAATCCATTCCCTTGTGTTTTTAGTTCATTTTCACTTTCGTTGTGTTTGTGTGCTTTTTCAGGATATTGCTGGCGCAGGGGACATACAAGGCTAACATCATGAGTCCCTGGAGCAACGGGAGGTGTCGTACGAGACCCTGAGAGCCAATCGTCAAGATAAATCATGTATCAACTCTCAACCGATCGGGTGGACAAATCCACCCGATCGGTTCGTGCGGCTGTATCAGTCGAGAGGAAGAGACAACTCCACCCGATAGGTTCAGTGATCTGGTGGATGTGACACGGGTGTTGTTTTGAGAGCCAAAGCTCACCCGATCGGTTGACTTGTCAACCGATCGGGTCACCTGTAGCAGCTGCTTCCCATGCTCGAGAACTCGAAGACCCACCCGATCGGTTCAGCGATCGTGTGAAATTTATCAGAAGCTGAAGACCAAAATTCCCGCTGTTTCACCCGATCGGGTGAAGTTTCAACCGATCGGGTGAATGTTTATTTTTGTCTTTTAGTGGGAATATTCCCTGACATCTAGCCAAAATGTATAAATAGAGCTAGGTTTCCCAGAAAACATAATCCCCATTTTCTTAAGCTGTTTTTAGGGATTTTGGCTGCTCAGAATTTATTTTTATTTGTAGGTGTCACGCCCCGCTTCCCAAAAATATGGAGACGAGGCGTGAGGAGGTCCGCTCAGACTTGAAGCTGTGAAGCTGCAAGTCTGATAAGCGTCAATAAACTTTAAATGGCAGGTCCTTGCAATTGCGATACGAAACAAAGATAATAATAAAGGAAATGAGACAAAAAGAAATCTCAGAATATCCATAAAAATAAATTCCAATATCGCAGAAAACCCACCAGGCTGAAAAGAAAAGAGTCTAAGGCCCAAACATGGCCAACAAAAGTATAACGTACAAAGTAAAGGTGTCACGCACCGACAACTAACAGCAATCCTAAAACAAAAAGAAAGCTCAGCAAGGTCACTAAGAATGGTCACCAGTGTCCACAAACTCCACCTTGACAAACATGGGCTCAGGCTCAGTGTCAGCAAATACCACGTCCTCAGCAACGGTCTCTGGCTCAGGGTCTAACATGTGACACCCAAAAGAGCAAGGGGCACATGTCAGCAAGTCTACAGGAGACTTGTGCAAGGAAACTGAAAGTAAAAGTAAAGCAACCTAGCAGTTCTAGCGTGATACAATGACATGGCAGATATAGCATGAGTGCAACAAGTGAAGTAAAGTACGAGCATGGCATGGCAACTGGCATTTAAATCACGACATAGACATCAAGTTTGCAAGAACAATCACAAGGACAAGGACAAGTCTAGTAAGCACGTCGTGTAAAGAGTTCACGCCTTACAGCTGAAGTGGCTGTACGGGCACACTTCTACGCTGAGTGGTCGCTCAACCCTACCCCTCCACATGTATCGAGCCAGGGCTTTACCCCCAAACATGAATGCTCGCTTCTGGATCACGAGCCAGGAAGTGTTTTTCAATATGGCATAGGGGTGCACCTAGCCTCAACAAGCAAGTACAAGTATAGTAGCGTGTGCTACGAATGCAGCAATCAGACATGGATGGCATGACATGGCAAGCTGTAATTTAAATGCATACAGTTAAGGAATTGAAACATGGCAGTTACAGATGCATGGATGGCATGAACAAGTAAAAGGGGTTGGATCTAGCTTCGTTGTCAAGCTAGATCAAATGGGCGTCTAGGCAGCTATCATTTCACTGCCTAGTCTCTTTTATGCTACGGCACAAAAAGCGGCCTAAAAATGGCCTGAACAAGCAACGGCAAGTTTCACTTGCCTGCAACCCGACGTCTGAATACACCGTCCAAAAGTCCAATCTACCTACGTGCACAAGTCCACCAGCCTACAGTCCCAATTTAAATTATCTTAATTAGAAATTCACAACCATCAGAAATTACCAATTTTAGTTGATTAACAGGCAAGTGGTGATTCCTACGGGACAGATCTTACCTCAACCCGACGCGAGAGCTACTCTGACGTCGGATTGCGACGTCAGGGGTTGGATTCCTGAAGTGCGTATGGTATGGAATGACGAATACTCTGTGGTAAATCACGTGCACGAGTAAGTTCGTTACGACGGAATTAAAAATTATTAGGCAACCTAGGACGTCTAATGGACCAAATTTTAATTAGGTTTCTAGTCCAAGATAGATGACACTATAAATAATGATGGTCACTAAAACAATTAACACGATAAATACGGCACGATGCTAGTACAACAATTAAACAACAACTAAAAAATAACCTAGGCTAAAAGTTAACTATATGTCATCTAAACGAGTTATTAACCCTATAATCATTATTTAGCTTATAGATCTAAGTCACCCACATAGGATACTGTTACTACTATTATAGGGTACTGCTGCAACAATTACAATTACTGCTCACTTGAGAATCCACATATTTACTTAAAATAGTTCTTGTTACGGATATACTCAAAAATTGTATGACAACATGTAATAGCTTTTCTTTTAGGGCTTGTTCATCAAGTCCTCTTCCAATAAAAGGGAGAGCACCTAAAGTTACTACAAAAGAACAACTGCACACCTATATAAGAGCATGCAAAACTACTGTAGCAGTCATTACAATACTAACCCATGTTGCTATTATTATACCCTCTGATTATTATACTTATTCTTAGCATGAAGGGATTATAACACTGTTTATAAAAAGAGCTTACTGATTTGCTTACAGATGGAGTGGCGGAACTTGGCAAGCCGCGGCGTCGGAGGTGAGGTGCGCGCGTCGGGGAGTGCCGCGTGCTGCTGAGGAGATCCGACGTGCTGTGCTCGAGCTACGTGTCGTGGGGAGGCGTGGGGCGCTGGCGCGATCGGAGAGGGGCTGACGGGGTGGGGAGAGGCCGCCGAGGTGGCCGGACGGCGAAGGAGAGGGGTCGCCGTCGCCTAGAGCTCCGGAGGAGAAGGGGGCCGCGCGTGAGTGCGTGATGGCGAGAAGGAACTGGGCACAGCACTCGCGAAGAAAGAAGAGGCCGTGAGTTGCCTCGATGTGGAGAAAATTTGGCGGCCTATGAAGTTGTGTGAACAACAAAAAAATAGAAGGGTACGGCGGCTGCTAACGCAATGGAGGGGAGATGATTGCTTAAGGTATTATTCAAATAGGAGAGGCCAAGGCATCACGTGAGTGTCCTGGGGTTTTAGGTGTAGGATTTGATTTAAAATTAATAATAAGATTCTCTCTTTTGTTTTTGAAGCAACCTGGGGTTTATATGTAATATTAAATTGTTTAAGAGAGGGTAACGCACCAAACCATTAGGATTTTTAAAAAAACTTATACTAAGATGTTTTAAACTACAACATCAGAAAGTTACCAGGTTACGGAATTTAACCTTATAAGATTATGTTATAATATAACCTTAACATTATAGAAATAATATTAATGGGGTTACACAGATTGGTCCTCCGACCTCCGAAAAATAAAAACAAGGTACCGGGATGATCGCGCCTTCGAGAGGATCGTGAATACATGGTTAGGTCGTGCGTCTGAACTACAAAAAAACAGTAAGAAAAATCAAAAATACAAACGCACACGAACACGGCTACACACTAAAATACGTACGGTCGGGACGTGACCGTTACATCCTACCCACCTTAGAATAAAGTCTGTCCTCGGACTTTCTAACTATAAATATATCTAGTCACTCTAGTAGCTACCCCAATCATATTCCATTATAATTCAATCAGGTATAATCATTACAAGTGCTTATCTATGCTCTAGTTAGTCAAACATTAATACTATACACATATACATATTTACGCACATTCTATACTTATACTTATCTTAGACAGACAAATTCGTACACGTACTTCAATCATTCATATAATCACGTACATCCTCATATAGCTATTACTCACTTATCTCATAACCACGTCACATATACTTTCATACAGTTAAATAGCTCACACCAGCAAATACAATTGTAGTACTTCACGTTTAGATAACTACCTATGAACAAAACAACAAGGATACACTACTCCCTATATCTCCTAGTGTACATTCAATCTTAACAACACATGCAATCACACCATACCACATTAACTCATGTTTGCTATATCTAATATACATTCACCTTTACCTTAAATTCACAGATATATAGTTATTCAAATGCAAACAAATATTTCACCATATATTCATTTCACATATTGTCCTATAACTATATTCAAGACACGCCACACATACCACAGTCACAAATACATATAACTAAGCACATACTTACCCGCGCGCGGTGAACGCCCGCACACGCTAACATATCATTCATACATACCACTCATACCACTATATACTTAGCACAACTGCACACCTAGTTTAGCTAGCACATATACATTCAACATGTAAGTCCTTAGTAATTAACTATACCACAAGACCAACACCTATAACTATATTATGGTATAGCCACCCACAATCATGTGCGTAACACCACCAGTCACAACCAATCCTATCACTATACATACATCATCCATTACTACATTCATAGTACTACACGCAAGCCACAGACATATGTAACAATATACTTAGTATACTCACTCAAGCTTGAGTGAGACTCCAAAACCCACATCAGAAAACTCTATATACATAACACAGTATCTATACATATACCAATACCACTCCAATATATATATATATATATATATATATATATATATATACCACTCCAATATCTATACATATACCAATACCACTCCAATATATCAAATCATACTTTTCTTACCCTTATTCCGAAAAACTCTAAAGCTACGGGATTGGGAGATTATAGGCCTATCTCTTGCTGTAATGTAATCTATAAAATTATTAGCAAGGTCCTATGCAACAGGCTCAAGATGGCTATTAGTGAATTAGTTTCCCCAAATCAGGCAGCTTTCTTAAAGGACAGGCTTCTAGCTGATTGTTCTCTTATTGCCCATGAGCAAATCCGGGATTTCAGCAATCAAATGGGTTCGAGAGCCTGCATCAAATTGGACATTCGTAAGGCATTTGATAGTGTTAATAGAAAATTTGTTTTCTACATTCTACATCAAATGGGATTCGGGCAATGTTTCATTAACTGGATTTCTAATTGTATTTCCACTCCCTCATTCTCGGTCTTAATTGACGGATCCCCGGAAGGCTATTTCGGTTCTAATAGGGGATTGCGCCAGGGGGATCCCCTCTCTCCCTATCTTTTTGTGCTGGTGATGGAAGCCTTCTCTTTGATTATGGCAAAAGCAGAATCCCTTCAATCCATCCAACCTATGAAGCGTTCAGGTGCTATTTCACATCTGTTATTTGCTGATGACCTTTTGGTGTTTTGTCGAGCAAATAAAAAGTCTTTTATAGGACTTAGGGATCTTCTCCGCAGCTTCAATCATTATACTGGCCTTCAAATCAACCTTGATAAAAGCTCGGCTATGTTTAGCAAAGGAACTCGTTGCCCGAGGGAGCTGGCTCGAATTCTTGGGATTAAAATGGTTTCATCTTTTATTACATATTTGGGACTTCCGCTGACATCAAAGTACCCAAAAGCCAGAATGTTTAGTCGACTAATTGACATGTGTAAAAAAAGACTTCAGGGTTGGTCTTCCTCCCTGCTTTCTATTTCTGGCAGGATTGAATTAGTTCGCTCTGTGATCTATGGAATGGTGGGCTTCTGGATGCAAGCATATTGTCTGTCATCAACCGTTATTCGTAGTATAAATTCGGCGTGTAGGAAATTTATCTGAGGGAAGTTACATCTTTGGGCTTGGAAGGATCTCTGTGTTCCTAAAAAGGAGGGCGGGGTTGGCTTGAGATCACTTCATGATTTAAACAAGGCCTCTGGAGTTCGCTTAATTTGGCGTTTCCTTGCTACTAATGGGTTATGGGCTAAGCATATGCGGAAAATCCATGGGGATACCACAGGCTTTTATTCGGCCAAGTCTAGACCCAATCAATCCGGTTCGTGGAAATTTCTTTTGAAGTATAGGCAGTTCTCTCATAAGCTGATTAAACGTACAGTTAATGATGGTACCTCGACGTCATTTTGGTACGACAACTGGCTCCCAATTGGGCCACTCTATCTACTTTATAGTCCCATTCCTGGAACAGAAAATGCACTGGTTTCGGATTTTTGGACTCAGGGGAATTGGTCTTCCAGGCCGGAAATTGCACACTTATTACCTATACTATCACCTGTGAAACTGAATACTCAACCTGACACTTGGAGTTGGCTGGCTGGGCCGAAATGTACCATGAGGGGCGCCTGGGAGGGGGTACGAATACCTGGCACTCCTTTTCCCTATTATAAGTTGATTTGGTATTCCCAACATGTCCCAAAAATGGCTATTAATTTGCTACGGGCTTTTCGAAATAAGTTGCCTACCAAAGATCTGCTTCTTAGGTGGGGGATAATTGTTGAGGGGAGTTGCGTCTTATGCAACTCTAATGCTGAGGAGAGTATCAAACATCTTTTTTTTGACTGCAACTACAGCAGATATATTCTTACGAGGGGACTTCTTAAATTGGGTTATTCAGGGGTTGTGCCTAATTCTCTCGAGGAGGTGGGGGATCTGATACTAGCCCGGTACAATAATTCGGATAGTGTGGGTATTCTTGCTAAGTCCATGCTTGCTACTATGGTGTGGCACATTTGGAGGCAGCGCAATTCGAGAATATTTGATGGTAAGGAAGTTGGGAAAGTTGAGCTTTTTGAAGATATTGCATCAGATGTGCGTACCATTCTTCGAAATGTTGATAGAGACTGTCCTGGTACGGATAATCCATTTTCTAACTGGGGGTTTCTTGACTGCAGATAATCTTTGGGTCTTTCATGTTTTGAGCTTTTTTGGGCTGGAAACTATCCATTGTGAAATAGGGAGTTGTGGGTGACGGCGCTTGTGCCCTATCCCCACTCTTCTTGTTTCCCTTAGGATGTATTCAGGCTTGTACAGTTGTATATTGTTGTTATTAATAAAATTCCCTTTACCTGTCAAAATATATATATATATATATATATATATATATATATATATATATATATATATATATATATATATATATATATATATATACATACATACATATACATCTACCAACATAACCACATACATACTATAATATCAATCACCATATTTAGTCAGGTCACACCCACATAATTCAATCATTTTACATACCATAATATTACAAATATCAGCACACGTATAATTATAATACACTCCCTAATACATGCATTCATCGTATAGTCACATACATGTAATATATATTCACACCATAGCCATCTACCTATAATTAATATACTAATACATCTACTTATTCATTCATAGTTTAAGACATACCATAATCGTTTATACTTCACGGTATACACGCATATGCATAACATTCCGTAAAGGCAAGCAATACCAAACAAAATTATAATCCTATTATCATCCGTATATCACCCATTTACTCATGCAGCAAATACATAACTACTTACGTCTAAGCACAATACATATCTACGTACGAGCACACACTCACACGTACTAACATATAGGTCATATAAAAGGCCTACTCACTTAACTATAAGTACACCTACTACCATTACACCTAACATACACACGACTTACTAATATATTATATACTAAGCATCTACAAGTATCTTCAAGCTACTCACCCTACTAGTATATACTCCAATATAATTTCCATTATCTATACAGACATCCCTAAAGTGGTATAGCTATCTGCACCTATATAATAACACCACCATATATACAACTTCATCCTCATATCACGAATAACACTGATTATACATACATAATACAAAAGTCAATTATTAATAATCTAAGGGTAGCACGCTCATACGGGTCCACACACTCTACCTATATGCATACACTACAACATCATAACAACTTATACTAATGGGCCCACCAAACTATACTAAGGTTGACACAGGCAACGACTAGTACTAATGGCTAAACAATAAGAAGGAAACCGAAGCCAAAGCGTAACGAAGGAAAGATCGGAAAGCACGAGTTCAGCTAGGACGAAGATAAGGAGCCAGATTGGTTAGGTGAATCAGGGGTATAATTATGAATGTGTAGGTGGGAAAAGAAAGATGTAATGATACTCTCATTTGCTACCGGAAATAGGACGTAAATGTTTTAAGTTAAAACACTAAAAGTATAAAACGGCCATACTTGAAAAGTTGGAGTTCTCTTTTGCATAGGAAAATATTTAGGAGTTGGTAAAATAAGTTGTTGAATTAAACTTGTGTAGTTTATATATAGTAGAGGAGGAAATGGTATTTTGAATTATCGAAATTTCATTATATGAAGAAATTAAGATATTTACGCGAGTGTGGAAGACATATGTTAGTAAATATGATAAGATAATAATTTTAAAGATTTCAGCGAAAAATTTCGAAATTCGGAGAATGTATGGAGTCTTAAATGCATGTCGAATGTTTTCAAATAACTTAAACCGGAAAAAAAATTCAAAATAGATAACATTGAAAATATTCATTGAATGGTCAGGATAGTAATGGAGAAGTTTCAACGATTGACGATGGTGACAAGTAGATTCACGTGATTCGAAAGGGAAGGAAGTGAATCAAATAAAACGAAAATATGAATGGAAATAATTTAGTGAAACTGCTACGATGGAGTTCTATAGCCGATAACACGAATGTGTAACGACCGAAACAAATGATGGAAGCAGGGTTATAATTACTGGGTCGACTGAAGACCAAGAGAAACTTAATATTAAGGCTTTCTAAAGAACTAAACTGTAATAGAGATCTCTGGAAGGGACCTAAGAGAAATTAAAATTACGTTCTGCTGGGCCCGAAATCGATGAACCCAAGCAAATGACTAAAGGAATTCTAGAAGTCTATCATGGTCAGAGCTAGACAGGAACCACTAAGGTAACTCCTAAGGCGATTATAACAATTTCTAGCAAGGGGTCTAGCTAACAATCAGGGACCTCTAACTAGTAAGCACAGACGTCTAACTAATCCCTACTAAAGTCCTGATCTAATGGATTCCCTACTATGCTGAGACAGATGTTCGGGCAACACGTCTACCAGCCACCTAAGACATAGGAAACGACAAAAATTTAGACTCAGGGCTTATGATTTGGATGTTTTAATTTATTTAATGGACATTCTATTTTTATTATTGTTGTTTCGATAATTCGCAGTTGCAGTGGACCTGCATGGGCCACCAACAAAACCTGTCACGCCCCGCTTCCCAAAAATATGGAGACAAGGCGTGAGGATGTCCTCTCAGACTTGAAGCTGTGAAGCTGCAAGTCTGATAAGCGTCAATAAACTTTAAATGGCAAGTCCTTGCAATTACGATACGAAACAAAGATAATAATAAAGGAAATGAGACAAAAAGAAATCTCAGAATATCCATAAAATAAATTCCAACATCGCAGAAAAGCCACCAGGCTGAAAAGAAAAGAGTCTAAGGCCCAAACAAGGCCAACAAAAGTATAACGTACAAAGTAAAGGTGTCACGCACCGACAACTAACAGCAATCCTAAAACAAAAAGAAAGCTCAGCAGGGTCACTAAGAATGGTCACCAGTGTCCACAAACTCCTCCTTGACAAACATGGGCTCAGGCTCAGCGTCAGCAAATACCACGTCCTCAGCAACGGTCTCTGGCTCAGGGTCTAACATGTGACACCCAAAAGAGCAAGGGGCACATGTCAACAAGTCTACAAAAGACTTGTGCAAGGAAACTAAAAGTAAAAGTAAAGCAACCTAGCAGTTCTAGCGTGATGCAATGACATGGCAGATATAGCATGAGTGCAACAAGTGAAGTAAAGTACGAGCATGGCATGGCAACTGGTATTTAAATCACGACATGGACATCAAGTTTGCAAGAACAATCACAAGGATAAGGACAAGTCTAGTAAGCACGTCGTGCACAGAGTTCACGCCTTACAGCTGAAGTGGCTGTACGGGCACACTTCTACGCTGAGTGGTCGCTCAACCCTACCCCTCCACGTGTATCGAGCCAGAGCTTTACCCCCGAACATGAATGCTCGCTTCTGGATCACGAGCCAGGAAGTGTTTTTCAATATGGCATAGGGGTGCACCTAGCCTCAACAAGCAAGTACAAGTATAGTAGCGTGTGCTACGAATGCAGCAATCAGACATGGATGGCATGACATGACAAGTTGTAATTTAAATGCGTAAAGTTAAGGAATTGAAACATGGCAGTTACAGATGCATGGATGGCATGAACAAGTAAAAGGGGTCGGATCTAGCTTCGTTGTCAAGCTAGATCAAATGGGCGTCTAGGCAGCTATCATTTCACTGCCTAGTCTCTTTTACGCTACGGCACAAAAAGCAGCCTAAAACATGGCCTGAACAAGCAATGGCAAGTTTCACTTGCCTGCAACCCGACGTCTGAATACACCATCCAAAAGTCCAATCTACCTACGTGCACAAGTCCACCAGCCTACATTCCCAATTTAAATTATCTTAATTAGAAATTCACAACCATCAGAAATTACCAATTTTAGTTGATTAACAGGCAAGTGGTGATTCCTACGGGACAGATCTTACCTCAACCCGACGCGAGAGCTACTCTGACGTCGGGTTGCGACGTCAAGGGTTGGATTCCTGAAGTGCGTATGGTATGGAATGACGGATACTCTGTGATAAATCACGTGCACGAGTAAGTTCGTTACGACAGAATTAAAAATTATTAGGCAACCTAGGACGTCTAATGGACCAAATTTTAATTAGGTTTCTAGTCCAAGATAGATGACACTATAAATAATGATGGTCACTAAAACAATTAACACGATAAATACGGCACGATGCTAGTACAACAATTAAACAACAACTAAATAAATAACCTAGGCTAAAAGTTAACTATATGTCATCTAAACGAGTTATTAACCCTATAATCATTATTTAGCTTATAGATCTAAGTCACCCACATAGGATACTGTTACTACTATTATAGGGTACTGCTCCAACAATTACAATTACTGCTCACTTGAGAATCCACATATTCACTTAAAATAGTTCTTGTTACGGATATACTCAAAAATTGTATGACAACATGTAATAGCTTTTCTTTTAGGGCTTGTTCATCAAGTCCTCTTCCAATAAAAGGGAGAGCACCTAAAGTTACTACAAAAGAACAACTGCACACCTATATAAGAGCATGCAAAACTACTGTAGCAGACATTACAATACTAACCCATGTTGCTATTATTATACCCTCTGATTATTATACTTATTCTTAGCATGAAGGGATTATAACACTGTTTATAAAAAGAGCTTACTGATTTACTTGCAGATGGAGTGGCGGAACGTGGCAAGCCGCGGCGTCGGAGGTGAGGTGCGCGTGTCGGGGAGTGCCGCGTGCTGCTGAGGAGATCCGACGTGCTGTGCTTGAGCTGCGCATCGTGGGGAGGCGTGGGGCGCTGGCACGATCGGAGAGGGGCTGACGGCGTGGGAAGAGGCCGCCGAGGTGGCCGGACGGCGGAGGAGAGGGGTCGCCGTCGCCTAGAGCTCCGGAGGAGAAGGGGGCCGCGCGTGAGTGCGTGATGGCGAGAAGGAACTGGGCACAGCACTCACGGAGAAAGAAGAGGCCACGAGTTGCCTCGACGTGGAGAAAATTTGGCGGCCTATGAAGTTGCGTGAACAACAAAAAAAATAGAAGGGTACGGCGGCTGCTAACGCAATGGAGGGGAGATGATTGCCTAAGGTATTATTCAAATAGGAGAGGCCAAGGCATCACGTGAGTGTCCTGGGGTTTTAGGTGTAGGATTTGATTTAAAATTAATAATAAGATTCTCTCTTTTGTTTTTGAAGCAACCTGGGGTTTATAGGTAATATTAAATTGTTTAAGAGAGGGTAACGCACCAAACCATTAGGATTTTTAAAAAAACTTATACTAAGACGTTTTAAACTACAACATCAGAAAGTTATCAGGTTACGGAATTTAACCTTATAAGATTATGTTATAATATAACCTTAACATTATAGAAATAATATTAATGGGGTTGCACAGATTGGTCCTCCGACCTTCGAAAAATAAAAAGAAGGTACCAGGATGATCTTGCCTTCGAGAGGATCGTGAATACATGGTTAGGTCGCACGTCTGAACTACAAAAAACAGTAAGAAAAATCAAAAATACAAACGCACACGAACACGGCTACACGCTAAAATATGTACGGTCGGGACGTGACCGTTACAGTAGGTTTCTTGATCGTTCTTATATTTTAATATTGTGTTTATACTACTATTTGCTACAGTAATCTATTGCTTGATTTTCATTTTGATGGCTATAATCTGTTCTATTGCATCTCATGCCATGATTACTGAATAGTTCTTAAATTTGGGACATTGGTGGAAGCCCCTTCATGTGTTCTCCCTAGAACGACCATAGGATTAGGGATTCGATAGGATATAGGGATATAGTTGGTTACACGGGGGTGTTTTATTGTCACTGGCGGGAGAAAGATTGCCTTTGACCGTAGGGCCAATGGGAAATAAAAAGAGAATTTGATCCCCTAGCCATAGCTCACCCCCTTAGCGTAGACATTGATTCCTCGCGCGTGGGAATGGCTTGGACGAAATATCAGGAGCAATCATTGCGAGCTTAGTGCTCCCAGAGTCGGGCGTGTTGGACATGGGAATGCCCACCGTCCAAACCCGGGTAGACCTAGTGTATCATCCTCGGCATCGACCGGAATATCGGACCCATGGGACGTTAGGTACCACTATTAGAGGCAATGTCTCACCGCTAAACCCTAGAATCCGATCACATTCCTATCATTCGGTCGTAATAAGGAGAACTCATGATAGGACGGAATCCAAGTCCTAGGTTGCCTTTTTTTTATCTCTTACACCTTTTTCATTAGTTTACTATCGTGACATCCAACAAGCGATTAAGCTAGCTCACCAACCGAGTGATCCGGATCCCGATTGTTCACAAGCACAACACACGCCTCCCTGTGCTCGACCCCCAAGCCACACTTCGACATCGTGTGCTTGCGGTTTACAAATTCTAATCCTAGTATCTCCGTCCCGATTTGAGTGCCAAACGGATGGGCAGTCAACTACTGGGTGTTTGTAGTTGACTACAAGTTAAAACTTAGCTTCTATGGAAAATATGCTCTCAAATAAGTTTAAAACAAGTTTAAAAAACATTTTAGAAAAAACATTTTATGTGTGTGCATATTCTTCTTGGCTTTGACATAATCCTAAGAAAATGAAAAGCAACTCACACACTAGACACTATGAAGAACTTGGAGCCATGGTTGAGTTTGATCTTGTTGCATATGCTTCGCTTGAGCTCCTCTTTAGCTTGAGCTTGAGCACATTCTTTGATCTTCATCTTTGAGCTCTTCTTGTGCTTGAAATGAAGCTTTAGAATGTAAACGTTGAATTGCGAGCTAAATTCATCTTCATCTTCTACGAGTGTGATTGAAGTTCTTCTTCTCGGAGTCTGCTTTGAGCTTCACTTAGCTTATTTGCACAACGTACACATCTTAAATAATATGATTAGTACATTAACAACATTTGGTGTGATCGTCATCAAAACCACTTTGGCGTGGGACTAGATTTCCCAACAAGACACATATGCGAGTATTTTGAGGATACATCTATCAGTACCAAAAAGTACTGAAATAGCCCACTAGAGGGTGGATTTATCCACATATGTCTCCTTTTATTCTTTTAAGGAAGCATGGAGATTCTTTGTCAACTTTTATTAGAGATGGCCTTGTGATTAGTTTTCCATTATAACAAGGGATGCAAGGGACTTCTCCCTTTTAAAGAATATTTTGGTTCTTCATGTCGTGTCCATAGGATTGGGATAAGATGTGGTGCATCATAACCGATCCAGGGTGGCCAAATCAATCATGCCAAAGTAGAAACTTGGCTGCTATCGGGCACTTCATGTGCTCCGTCAAATATGCTTCCTCTCTCCGAATCTTTGTATGCTAGAGGCATGATGAGAGGCACTCAAAATGCTCAAGCATGGTTTTATTTAATTTTTCTTGAGTTGTCACATACATATATTCCTTTTTGTTCACATTTGCAGTTTCTAAATGGAATCCGTTTAAACATATGTCCTTGAAACTTAGTAAGTTTATTTTTGAATTCATAGAGAATAATACATCCTTTATTTTTATTTATGTGTCATATGGCAGCAACAGTGTTGCGTTCCTAGAACCTTCAATTGTGTTTAATGGCCCTGGTATTACATTTATTGGGCTTTCATATGGTATAATGCCATGAAAATAGCATTTGTATTGAAGGATTGTATGTGTTTATGTACTGTCTACTAAGCAGTCATGAGAGTAGTTCATCTTATTAAAAGATGAATCATATAAGCACATTTTATTTCATAAAGCATTTTCAAATTTATTCATACTTCATGTAAACATTCAGATAGCTCTCATAACATTGTTTTTATGCCCCCAAAAGATTCCCAAAAAATCACAATATTCCCCCATAAAATTCCTCATATCATCCCTATATTTCCATATTTTTATTTATTTTTAGGCCCTTTTATTACCCCCTTTCCCCTCTTCTTTTATTTCTTTCCTTTTTATATAAAAAATTTTGGCATGCGGACCTGAGGCCCGCAGCCTCCATTCAATTTTTTAACGTGGCATGCGGATTCGAAGCCCGCAGTGTGGGCAACGGGCTTCAGGCCAGTAGCCTCTATGATTATTTTAATTTTAATTTTTTTGACTGAGGTGGACCGAGCCCGCAGCTAAGCTGGGGGCTATGGCCCATGGGCTTGAATTTTCTTTGTATGGGCTTGGACTGAAGGCCCAAGCAAGTTTTAGGTTGGGCGGCTAAGGTTTGATGTTGCCTCCTACAGACGGGGTATGGCGGCGACGGAGGGGTGCTGCCGCTGCTTCTCACGACGAGTACGCCGTGAATGGGAGAGAGGATGGGAGGGGCCATGGCCGCCGGCGACGAGGGAAAAAAAGTTCATTGAATATCAGTTACAGCCAAATTAGAATATGTTCCCATTTGAATATAAAATTGAAAATAAAACTGATATTATTTTCCCATTTGAGTTTTATGAACTGATATTTCACTGAATAATTTGACTGATAGAAAACTGAATTAGCTAATATAAAACTCAAACTGATATAACAATTAGCTAATTTTGAATAGGTTCACATTTGAGTTTTATGAATTGATATTCAACTGAATCATTTCAACTACTATTAAATTCAGTTTTATGACCATATTCAAATGGGAACTGATATTCATATGGGAACGGATAATCAAATGGGAACTGATTTATATTCAGTTTGAATATAAAACAATTTTATATTCAGTTTTATTTGTTCAAAATATGTTAGAGAGCAAGCTATATGTTAATGTGAAAAGCTATTACATGTTAAAGCTATCTGTTAAATACAAATATATGTTCAGTTGAAAGTGATATTGCATGTCAGTTTGCAATTTGTGCCACAGAGATAGAGATAGAAAGATCAGTAAGCTGAGTTTAAATTCATCATGGTAATCAATGATATGAACAGAAAGTGATTTGTTCTAAAGGGATTTGTTCAAAGTGAGCAAAATTTAGTCAGTGTTTGGTATTTTTTGATTTTTTTGATGGGTGTTTATGACACAAAAAGGACTTCCATGCTCACATTTCTTCTGTTCTTGGAATCTGATATGAACTGATAACAAATTCAAAAAATTTTAACATAAAAACTGTTAAAACTGATATGAACACTGATATGAACACTGTTAATGTTAAACCAAAAAAATTTAACATAAAAACTGAGATGAGCAAAATTCAGAATGCATTAAGGGGATTCGGCATGCTTTATATGGTGCCAAAAGATTATTTTTTTTAAAATTTTGGATGGAGAAACAATGTTCACATGAAAGATATATTGTTTTAGAATGAAGAATGGTGCATGATGTTTCGCTAAACTATGATGAAGAGAGAGTAAGGAAGCCTAGATGTGCCTAGAAACATTTGGCTATGGAAATAAAAGACAGCCATGTGGGGATGCTAGAATATGGATGGGAGGCATGCATAGTGAATTTGGATGTCTATTTACTACAATTGTTTGCATCATGAATCAGAATCAGAATTTGGATAATAATTAGGATATTCCGATGTACTATAATAATTAGGATATTATGTTGTATCATGAATCAGAATTTGGATGTTATATCAATGTTACAACAGAATTTGGATATTCATAATCATGAATCAATGTTAAAACTTAATAATTAGGATGTCAAATCAATGTTACAACAGAATTTTTGGTTACCATATGGATAACGCCAAATGCTCACATAGTCACCAGTAATATTAAACGAGTTAGAAGACCATGTACGTACTTGGAGTAATTTTTGTATTTAATTATTTAAAGTTGTTGTTGCAAGGATTGTCATGCATTTATATTTGTTTACCATTATGGTTACCATTTGGAATGTAATATTATTTTAATACTAAGTTTAAATGATTCAATTGTACGTTGGCATTCTTTGACTAGCCTAAAGATTTTATCATTCCCATTTGCTTCACACCAAGATGCGAACGGTATGGAATTTGTTAGTATAAACTAATGTATTACATGCTTGATTTACCATCATTAATCAAGCTTATACTATGCACTCAATTTAGGCATCTATTGATAGTGGCATATCAGCCTCACGAAAAGGACAAGAACAACAAAGCACTCTTAATAAGTGTATGATTAGTTCTTCACTATCAAGTGTTCGTTGCATTTCACCCTTGCGACAATGGCAACATAAAAGGAATCATAATGATACAATTTTTAAACAAGGCAATGAACCATCTGCCAGGTTATTATCCACTTACCTATGCCAAAAATCTAATATAATCTAATGTATTTTAATTGTAATTAGTTTGGGTTTAATTTGGATAGGTCTTTAGATCAACGCAGAAGTAGAGATCGAGAACGTGAACAAGAACAACGAAACATATCTCACGCTCTTACTTCTGACAGTGTACTTGATATACCTCAAATAACAACATCTTTGACAATTTCTCAGGTTGAACAAGAAGATGTTGTCTCAGCCTTGCATAATGATATGCTTTCTAGACAAGTACCAGGACCATCTGTCAGGTTATTATCCACCTGACTGTACATAAAATCTATTCTACTCTCATGTATTTTAAGTGTATTTAGTTTTGGGTTTAATTTGGATAGGGTTTTAGCTCAATGCAAAAGGAGAGATCGAGAACGTGAACAAGAACAACGATACAAATCTCCCGCTCTGACTTCTGACAGTGTACTTGATATATCTCAAATAACACCAGTAATGACAACTTCTTCGGTTGAACAAGAAGATGTTGTCTCAGCCTCGCGTAACGATATGATTTCTGGACAAGTACCTGGACCATCTGTCAGGTTATTATCCACCTGACTGTACATAAAATATATTCTAATCTCATGTATTTTAATTGTATTTAGTTTTGGGAGTAATTTGGATAGGGCTTTAGCTCAATGCAAAAGAGATCGAGAACATGAACAAAAACAACAAAACATATCTCACACTCTGACTTCTGACAATGTACTTGATATACCTCAAATAACACCAGCCTTGACAACTTCTCCGTTTAAACAAGGAGATGCTTTCTCAGCCTCGTGTAACGATATGATTTCTGGACAAGTACCTAGACCATCTGTCGGGTTATTATCCATCTGACTGTACATAAAATTTATTCTACTCTCCTATAATTTAATTGTATTTAGTTTTGGGTTTAATTTGGATAGATCTTTAGCTCAACGCAAAAGGAGAGGTCGAGAACAAAAACAAGGAAATATATCTCGATATATGACTCCTAACAGTATACTTGATATACCTCAAAGCACACATGCATTTAAAACTTCTCATGTTGAACATGAAGAAGAGATCTCAACCTCGCACAACGATACGATATCTACACAAGATGCTGAACCATCTACCAGGTTATTATCCATACAATCTAATCTACTTTAATGTAATGTAATTTTATTTAATGTTGGTTTTATTTTAGATAGGTGTTTAGCTCAACGTCAAAGGAGAGAATGAGAACAAGAACAACAAAACATATCTCGATATATGACTCCTATAAGTATACCTCAAATAACACCTCCATTCACAACCTCTCAAGCTGAACAAGAAGACGATGGCTCAGCTTCGATGTTAGTATGCAGGTCAATTCATCATAGAGCTGGTTCGCCAACACAGGTTGATTATGGTCAACATTATCTTGGTTTAATGAACAGTCAATGCCCTCATTATTTAGCCTTACACTGGTTGGATGAACAGTTGTCAAAGTAAACTTTGACAACACATCTTTTTGAAAGATGTTGTTTGCAAGGAAAAGTAAAATTGGAGAAACTTATGGAACCCCCTCCAACACTTCGAGAATTATATGATGGTGATAGTGAGCAATCAAAATCATTTCGAAAGTATACTCAGGAGTATAATGCAGCTAATGCATTTACCAGACTTGGTATGACACTGGATCAAAGATTGATTACTGGCAGAGGCCCGACAATATTTACTATTCATGGATAATTACACCTGATCGCTCCTGGATATACACCTGGAAAACAATGTAGCTTTACCGCAAGTGCACTGTTAAGTGGCAAGCAGGAATCGAATCACAGTGAGGACTAATGACGGTACTCTATTTCAATCACTAAGCTATTGGGTGGAGAATCATTTGAGAATGGATGGTGTAATGATCGTTCGAGTATTAATTCAAATTCAATATAATCAAGTCGTCTATGGCTAGGGAATCCCCACTATGGATTTTCAAGTTATCAACATGAGTTATGAACAACCATGCAATCAAACTTGGTTAAAGGTGAACTTGCTGCAACTCTATGGAGAACCGACTCACGCTGTCGCGCTTTTGCAGGTCTATACAATCTAAATTAGAGCCTCGTTGTCGCGCACGCCTAACTCAAACTGCTAGCATTAAGATCGACAATTACGTCCAATCCGAACTCAAGCTCACTATCGTGCAACTTGATTTCATATCTAGATCATGATAGTTCGTACTCATTCACCGTCGTGCAACGAGTATGAGTATAGGATAACAATAAAAATGCTAGCTTTGGTCGCTGTCGTGCACCAAATCTAGGGAATTTCGATTGTAATCCTAAATCGAATATCTCGGGCTTTCCTTGGATCAAGATCCTCTGTCGACTCACGAGATGCAAGAGAAATCCATATCTATCCGTAGTAAATTAATCTAGATCAAACCTTTCTAACAAGTTTAATTTCATGGCAATTCAATAGATCTCACAATTCAAACATTAGATCCGTAGGGTTCATCCCGTTGCCCTAGAGCAAAGGAACTACTTGAAAATCATATTAGAAATCGATAGAAAAACAAGATCAACAATGGAATTCATCATACAATCAAGATTCAACAAGAGATATATCATAAAATCAAAACTTGCAAGAGATCAAGACAAACCAATGTCGCCACGAAGCTTCAAGATTGAAAATTAAGATCCAATCGTCAATCTCTCGCTAATACAAAAGCTTAACTAGAGCTAAAAACTCAAGAAAAATTATTCTAAGAAGTTTATCTGGTCTCTCCTAGGGCTGGAGACAAAACTATGCTTAAATACATGCCTAAAACGCAGACCAAACGGCCCCTGCACCGCCAGAAACCCTAGTTTTCCCGACTGGGTGTCTACGCTACTCTGCCGAGTGGGAATCTTACTTGGCCAGGTGAGAATTCAACTCGGTCGAGTATGACAGTCTGCAGATCGTCCCGAAAAATAGAGAAGTTGGCATGGCTTTCTTCAAAATCTTGGCCTCCACTTGGGCGAGTGGAGTTCTTACTCGGCCGACTGTAAGTCGCCACTCGGCCGAGTACATTGTGGTACTCAGACTGGCAGATGTCATCGTGTCAGCTTTGCTCGACCGAGTAAGCTGCTTCTCTTGGGAGAGTGAGCTGCCTCACTCGGCCGAGTGGCCTGTTTCAGAGTTGCTATCTTTTCCTTCTCGCTTTCTCGTCGATTCCTTCGACGTCCTTCTTCTTCCACTCATCTTCCAGCACCGTTAACTCTTCGGTATGATCATGGGTGATGCTACGGCACGCGTGCAAGTCCTCTAGGCTCCAAATTGCCCCGATTGCTCCATATATCCTGAAATCAGACGAACATAAGAAATAGTGAAAAGTTCGAAATGTCGTCAAGTAATGGTAAAATCGCGATATGAGCAATCGAAATGGCATGCAAAAATGCAAAAATAAAGTGTAAAATATGAGCCTATCAACACCATCAAACATGATCACTTCTGCCACAACTGGATCAAACAGCAAGTTATTGTCAACTTTACATATATGATCCGGATTCTACTATAAAGTTACGAAGTAATAGAAATCCACATTTGAGAAAGGATGTCTTACAAATTATTCAAAATTGTCTATCGGGCATAAACCTATTCATCCAACTATAATGTCAGGCTTATTCTATTTTAGCTCAAGCAGATTTAGGTGGTCATGATCTTCATGTATATCTGCATTACAATTCAAAAAAGATCGTCGCCGCTATAACCTCCCAACTGTAGATGAGATTGCAGTTATTTTACCTGGAGATGGCTATCGACCTTCTCGAATGCGAAATATTGTTTTACATCCACGAGAAAATAATCAATTAATGCAAATCAATGACGCTCATCCTACATATTTACCATTACACTACGTCTTATTATTTACTCATGGTCAGCTTGGATGGGAACCTAAGTTGAAGCAGTGGGATCCAGTTCAAAACCAATCCTCAAGTAGATGCCTTACCATTGTGAGTTTTATAGCTACCATCTGTTTGAAAGACATAATGAGTATTCTTCAATTTTAAGAGCTGGAAAATTATTTCAAGAGTTCATAGTTGATGCTTGGGCAGCAAATGAGCAAAATCACTTGACATTCATCAAACTTAATCAACAAAAACTCCGCTCAGAGCTATATCAGTGTCTTACAGATATTGATGCATATGTCAGATGTGACCAAATTAAACAGCGCGTGATACTTCCATAATCTTTCACTGGCAGTGCACGTCACATGTTTGAAATCTTTCAAGACTCAATGGCTATCACACGTTATAACCAACACTCGGATATTTTTATTACCATGACTGCAAATCCAAAGTGGCCAGAAATTACTTCGGCTCTACTTCCTAATCAAAAGGAAATGTCCAGATTTAGTTGCATATGTTTTTGAGTTAAAAAAAGGCTTTGATGAAGGAGATTGATGTTTATAATGTATCTGGAAATAAAGTAGCACATGTCTTTACAATTAAATTTCAGAAATGAGGTCTTCCACATACGCATGCTCTTTTCTTTCTTCGTGGTCCAAATAAGATTCATACATGTGATCAAGTGGATAGCATTGTTTGTGCTGAATTTCCTGATCCTACTCAAGATCCTGCATTATTTGATATTGTGTCAAAATGTAAGGTACATGGACCATGTGGTGCTCGAAATCCAAATGCTTTATGTATGGAAAATGGTAAATGTACTAAGAAATACCCTTGAAATTATGCAGATGCAACAACCATGGATCGTGATGGATATCCTATATATCGTCGTTGTAATAATGAACATCTATATACTGTTAGGGGGCATTAGGTTGATAACTGAGATGTTGTTCCGTACAACATGTATCTCTCAAGACGCTTTAACTGCCATAATAATGTCGAAGTTTGTGCTGGGGTAAGATGTGTCAAGTGCATTCATAAGTATATTTATAAAGGTCATGATTGGACCACAATGGTGTTGGGCACAATAAATGAGATCAAACAATACCTTAATGCAAGATATATTGGACCACCTGAGGCAGCTTGGCGAATATTTGCTAATCCTTTACATCAAGAGATTCTGTCAGTTTACAGATTAATACTTCATTTACCAGGGTAACACCGTGTTATTTTTTATCCAGATGAAGATGCAGATGCAATAAGGTCTAGGGCTGAAAACGAGAAGACAACTTTGACTGAATTTTTTACAAGTTGTGCTTTACATGAGACTGCACATGATCTCACATATCAAGAATTTCCTCAAAAGTTTGTGTGGAATTCGTCAACAAAGGTCTGGACTCCAAGACAATCGAGATATGCAATTGGCAGCATGTATTTTGCATCCCCTTATTCTGATGAGTGATTTTATCTACGGTTGCTACTAACAGTTGTTACAGGGCCAACATCGTGAGAAAATTTACGCACATTCAATACTATCGAGTACCCTACATTCAAAGCAATATGTATTGATCGCTTCCGGGCGTACACCCAAAAAGAGCGACCGTGTAGTTTTACCGCAAGCGCACGGTGTAGCGGCGAGCGGGTTATCGAACACAGGGAGGACGAATGACGGTGTCTTCTCCGAAAAACCTGGCTATAGGAACAGAAAAGATGGAATTTGCCTTTTGGCGATCCTGTCACAATCGTCAGACAAAGTGTAGAGATATAAAATCAAATAAAAGACGCCCAGGGAATGGGGAATCCCCGCTACTCACCGTATCTCGTCAATGTGATTCATTGGTATCACAATTGCTAGGGTAGAATTTCGGATGAACTAGTTGCAACTGAATGTAAAACCTAGCTCACGCTCTAGCGCTGTTGCCGATCTATAGCTAACCTAGGGTTGGGTCCAATCTCTTGCAAACCCTAGCCTAGGCAAGCTAGCATTAGGATCAACATCATCGTTCAACCATGTCCCGAGCCCACTCTCGTGCAAACTCGGTCTGCGACCTAGGTTGGGATAGTTCCTACCCGTCCAATCTCTTGCAAATGGGTATCTGCATGGAATTGCAACCGAGAACCCTAGTATCGGTCCAATCTCTTGCAAACCGATACTAAGGAAACTCAATTTCAACCCAATTCGGATTTCTAGGGTTTCCTGTCGAATTGGGATCCAATCTCTTGCAAATCCCAATCGATATGAACACCTAGCTATCCGTATTAAATCGATCCCAAACTAACCCTAATAGCAATTCTAGCAATATTTCTACCAAGTCATCACAAATCAGAAATTGGGCTCGTAGGGTTCATCCCCACGCCCCAAGACGTAAGGACTACTCACAATTCATAGCACAAATAAAAAAATAATCAATGGAATTAACAAGAGAATTCATCACAATATTCAAATAAGCAATAAAAATAGTATTTTTAAAGGAGAGAGAGACAAACTAATAGAGTTCTCCAAGAATCCAACAAAAATAATCTTTTCTCTCCTCTCCAATCACAATAATCTAAAGCTAAAAAGTTAATCTAAAAAGCTGCAAAAAGTAAAGAGAAAAGCTCTCTAACCTAGGTCAAAAACTGGGGTTAAATACCCCCCAAAATCGTCCAAAAAACTGTGACCAAAATGCCCCTGCGCAGCCTGAAAATCGCAATTTTCGCTACAGGCAGCGCGTCGCACTCGGCCGAGTGACAAAAGTCGCTCGGCCGAGTAAGAAACCCTGAAAATTTTCAGTAAGTCTGGGCCTTCGGGGGTCTTCTCTTCGGGGGTCGCTCGGCCGAGTGAGTTGTAGTCACTCAGCCGATGGCTTCTATACACTCGGGCGGTCGGCATTTTCCACTCGGCCGAGTGGGTCTTCTGAAGCTCAGGCAGACGAAAAACAGTAAGTCAGCTCTTTTGGATGGGCGTCGCCTGAATGCCACTCGGGCGGACGGAGTCTCGTCACTCGGCCGATGTGGCTTCCGATGCTCGGCCGAGTGCACATATGATGCGTGTCCGATCTGGCCGGCCGAGCGGGGTCTCACTGGTCGGCCGAGTGACTCCTTCACTCGGCCGAGTGAGACACCAAAAATGCCATTTCAGCTTGTTTTTGCCTCCTCGTCGCTCCTGCGACGTTCTTTCTTCTTCCGCTCCTCTCCAATGGAAAAATACCCCTCGGGGAGGTCGTCGGTGACACTCTGGAGTAGGCGTATCTCGGGATCACTCCAAATCGCTCCAAATCACCTGAAATACGACAAAAACAACAAATCGTGAAAAGTATCGCAATATCGTCGATATATCGTGAAAAACATGATTTGAGCGATCTAAATGGCATGCAAACATGCGTGAAAAAAGTGTAAAATATGGAGTGATCAAAATCCCCCAAGCTTACCTCTTACTCGTCCTCAAGGAAGATAAGTAAAAGGCGAACCCGATGGATTTCAAAAACGAAAACGGCGGAAAAATGGAAAACTAAAAACGAAGAAGAAAGAAGAAAGCGAAGAGGGAAGCTGCTAGATCATTCTCTCAGGACGTGGGTTTTGCTCAATCATATAGCATGCACCGAATGTAAAACACATGTCAAAGAATTTTATTTCGATATCATAGTATAATGGTGCAGATAGAAATAAAAAACCCAAGAATATTGATATATCATGAAAAACGGAATAATTTTAGAATTAACATCGCCTGAATCATTTAAAGCGGTATACAATATCGCAGATCACACACTTTTCAATTGAATGCTTTCTATGAGGAGTATAAGAATATCACGCAATAGAATAGAAAGAATAGAAAAGCATGGATTTCATGAAATGAGCGCTAGGCATTGATTTCTGGACTTCGCAAAGCTAAAAATAATCTCACCGAGTATAGAATATTACTTAGCCTAGGTTGTCGTGCAACGTCAAGTAGTCACTCTCTCACACATCATTGGATTCTCTCCCCCAAGCTTATCTATAAGCGTGGTGGCATAAAAAAAATATTTACATCCCCATTTCTATAAAGCTCCAAAAGTGATAAAAATAAAAACAAAAGAGGGAAAGTAAGAGAGAACATGAGATGGGATCTTTTATTGATGTTCTTTGCTCTTTTCTTTTCTTCTTTTTTTTTCTTTTTTTTTCGAATTCATATATACACATTGATCCCAATCAAAGAGAAATAAGGATATACAAAAAAAATTCTTTTTTTTTCTTTCTTTGGTTTTGGGAAATTTGGAGCTAGGAATCAATAGCGGGGAAATGCCATATATTAGAATCGCTAAGGGGAGATTCATCAATGATTTTAAAATAGAGAATTGATGTTCAAGATATGTGGAGAAAGAAATAAATATGGCTCTCAGTTCACTCTATAGGACGTGCACGACAACTTCAGCAGGGTAATCTAATCTACTCAGTTTCGATCACAAAAAAGCTAACTAATCCAGATTTATCATAGCTAACATCATTCAATCATCCTGAAGTGAAATGTACCAATCATGCATATAGAAGTGATATAGGAAAAGAAAACGGTACTCCAAATATAAGCATCCAATGCGTGAATCTTGGTGTGCTTTCTGCGATAGCATACATATGAATATTCAAACTCAGCTAATAATAAAATTTCATCCATTTTCATGCGGAAAAAGTGTGGGTTACTATCTCTAAATGCAAGGCAAGTCATAGCATATGATATCAGAAATAAAATCTAAGACATGACAAATATAGCATGCATATATAGAGAGAGCTAACGCCACGTAATCATCATCACAGAAAAGTCATCTCTAGCATGAGATGAAAAAGAAATAAAGATAAAGGGAAAATGAAACTAATCACAATGCAACACACAAAGGAAATAAGAAAAACGTGATGCATGGCAAAAAGAAGAAAAAATGATGAAAATGAGTGCAGATGCGGAAAATGGCGTGAAAAACTAAAAATAAAGGTGGTAAATCAAAAAGAACGTGAGAACTCACTCCCCCAAGCTAAAGTGCACAGTGTCCTCAATGTGCGAAGTGTGGCACACCGAGAGACGTGTAGAGTGAGGGGTAGGTGAGGATGCATGCATGATAAAAAAATAAAATAAAATAAAATAAATGAAAAATAACGAAATGAAAATAATGATGCGGGCATGATGCATGCAGATATAGGAGTGAATACGATATAAAAGTGTGACACCAAAAAAAACTCTCCCTCTCTCCCAAAAAAGATATATAAATATATGAACGAAATGTGTACCCAAAATAGTGAGGGGAGGGGGGTGGGCAAAAGTCAGGACCCAGCAGAGACGGGCAGCACGACGGCAAAAAGATCGATGGCATCAAGGGTGCCTAAGAAGGTGGGGCTGCGCCGTCTCCGTCCTGAGGCGGAGGTGGTGGTGGTAGTGGTGGTGGAACAGACTGCTGAGTGGGTGTGGGTGTGGGTGTGGTAGCAGGCTGGGTGGGTGTAGGAGTAGGTGTGGGTACACGTGTAGGGGTAGGAACCTGCTGGGTGGGTGTGGGTGTGGGTACGCGAGGGAGCCGGTCGAGGATCTGAGTAAGGCAATAGTGAATGCCCGGTAGTAGGTCGAAACGGCTGGCCATGGTGGTGACGGTGGCGGACATGGTCCGAAGGTCGCCTCTCAGGGCACTCACCGCCCCCTCGAGAGCACGAATGCTCAGAAGTACAGTGTCGGGGGGAGGTGGTGCAGAGGGACGCACCTGTCGGTGCTGTGCAGGACGAGGCTGGCGTACTCGGGTGGCGTAGGTGATAGGCTCAGCAGGCATGTGGAGGTAGGGTGCTGCGCTCACTAGTGTGGGCCTAGCCTCAGGGCGAGGCTAGGACGTAGGCAGGCGTGAAGTGGAAGCAACAGCAGCGGAAGTGGAGTATAAGAATGGCGACGAGGCGGCCAGAGAGGTAGGTGACACAGAAGTGAAGACAGACGTCACCACACTCTCAGAAAGTACGGCTGCGGAGGGGACAGAAGTGACTACCGCTGGGGAGGAAGTGTGTGGTACGAGAGGCGAAATCCCAGCGGAGATCATGCTAGCCATGGTCTCCACGACCGCAGCAAAAGAGGGCTCTTCACTCTCAACAAAGGTCGGTGGGCGCTCGGGGAGTGCAGAGCAAAGAGGCTCAACGGAAAGAGGGCCAGTAGGAGTGGTGGTGGTGGTGGTGGTGAGCGTGGAGGTAGCGGCAGGGTCAGTGGTGGCAGCAGGCGTGGTGGTGGTGGGCTCAGCAAGTGTGCTCCCGACACTGCCAGAAGTGGAGACAGAAGTGTCAGGAGCGGCAGAAGGTGCAAGGACAGGCTGAGGGGCCACGGGGTCAACGGGCGTAGCTGGGTCAGCGGGTGCAGCGTGGGCAGCGCGGGCCTGCTCGGCCTCCTCAGCCTCGAGCACGTATGCGACGGGGATCAGAAGATCCATCGCCGGGAGCCAATCCACCTGGGCCGGTGCAATCTGAGTCTGAGCTGGGATCGGAAGAATCATGTAATCGGCACCGAATGGGCCGTGCAGCCAGACCCAGTGTCGCTCACCATGCGGACGAAGCATCTTCATCCGGGCCATAACGTCTATGGACAATGAAGTGGGGCCCGGAGAACGACGCAAATCGGACGGTAGGTCCTCGTCGGTCATCAAGGTGAGCAGGGTGATCAGACCGTCGCAGCATATCGGTGAGCGAGCGCCCACCGAAATGATGGTGCGGTCCAAAAACCAGCTCGCGATATCAATCACGACGGCGGGGACCAACTCGTCACTGTCCCTAGCTAGAACTCTGGGACGCGTCATCGCATAGAGCATATAATGCTCTGGCGTGGACATCGTCCCAGGCTCATACCTCGCCAAAAAGGTAGTCGCCATAAGGCGCTGAGCTATGCGGAGGCAGGGATGGACGATGGCCGAGGCCTTGGCCCTACTAGGGTCAAAGGCGACAGGTAGACCCGTGATCCGGGCCCAGAAGGCGCCGGAATCGAACGAAGGTGGGGGAATGTGAGTGGGGGCGTAACCACGGTCGGCCCCGGGGACATCGGGCCACGAGAAGAAGGCTCTCATCATACCGAGAGTGACCTGGCACTCCCGGTCCATGAACCTAAACGAGCATCCCTCGTCGGTCCGGGCGATAGAACTAAGGACCTCAAGTGTCGGACGGAGAAATGTGTCCGCCGACACCTGAAAGAAATCTCGCCAGCCCACGTTGTCATACAACGTGAGCATCCCCTCGAGTACCCCTAGGCGTCCTAGGTCTGCAAGGTGTGCGAACCTGGAGGGTACGATCGAGCGCTGGGAAATGCGCTCGAAGACGGCACGGTGTGCGTCGTCTCGGAACGTAATCCCGAGAGGCCCGACAAGTGGAGCCGGTGGCGGTGGTACGGGCTGTGGGATGGCAGGGAGTGGCTGTGCGGGGTGTGCGGGCTGTGCGGGGTGTGCGGGCTGTGCGGGCTCTGCAGGCTGTGCGGGGTGTGCGGGGCCTGTAGGCTGTGCTGGGTGAATGCGGTGTGGTGGAGTAGGCGGAGGAGAGTCCTCCACTTCATGGGAGGGGCCGGCATCATCCGACCGCTTCCGCTTGGCAGAAGCTCTCCTCGACCTCGGCCGTATCCGGGGTGGCATATGGCCCCCGGGTGCTCACCAAATATGTGAAAAACGCGGCGTGCGTAAAATAAAGGAAAGAGTATACCGCGACACGCCGCGAGAGCAAAGTAATGGAAGCGTGTGAAGACGACGCCTCCACGTAGCCCAAAACAATCCCCGGAAGCTCCCCTGGGCTCCCCTAAGCTCCCCAAATTTACCTGCGCATAAAACGAAGAGATTAGCGTGTAATATTCAAAACGTATGGGGGGTTAGGGGTAGAATAGATAGAAATTGAATTTAATTTGGGTTTGGGGTTCGTTTAACACATGGATCGTCAAGAAATACGAGAGAGAGGAGAAAATATGGCGAAATAGGCGTTACCGGAGTTGGCCGGAGGAGTGGCCGCCGGCGGCGACTCGGGTGAGGCACGGCGGAGGCTCGGCCGGCGGTGGGTGGCCGAGCGCCGGCGCGGGGTGCTGGTTCAGGCGAGTAAGGGGGAAGTCGCAGCGGGCGTAGGAGAGTCAGGGCGCGGGCTCGGGCGGACGATCGAAAATGATGCTTCGAATTCCGCGCCGAGCTCGCAGCGACTTATATAAGGAAATGTTATGACTCGGCCGAGTGACTACGTCGCTCGGCCGAGTGATCGTAACGGAAATGTTTTTGAAATTTCCTCCCCGCATATGACTCGGCCGAGTGGAAGAAGTCCATTCGACCGAGTGGCTCAAGCTACTCGGTAAGACTCGCCCTAGGAGCGTATCAGTTCTACTCGGCCGAGTGAATATATATACTCGGCCGAGTGGCAATTATACTGAAATCAAGAAAAGAAACAGAGAGTTGGGTACAGCAGACTTCCCTCGTTCGTGGGCCGCTCGGGCGGACGAACTTGTGTGCTCGGCCGAGTGACTAGTATACTCGGCCGAGTGAGCTTTGCTTTCTGCTGTTTGGCTTTGTTTGGGCTCTAAACTCTGTTTTTCTTCCTCCAGTCGATTTCATCTTCCTCCTAAGCATCAAGCGCATTCCTGGAGCGCTCCTCGTCATCTCGTTCATCCTCCTCATGATGGATTTCCCTATCTCCTCTCCTGTCAAGAAAAATAGGACCCGTTATCACAAAAATTTTGGGCGAACGACTCAAAACACTAATAATTTCTAAAACAAAAATAAAGAAAAAGTAAAAATAAAGCGATAACCGTCGGGTTGCCTCCCGAAAAGCGCTCGTTTAAGGTCGTGAGCTCGACCCCCTTTGATTTTCAATTAATGCGGGATATTGGGTGCATATGAGATGCACCCGTCAAATTTTCCGGGGAGAACGCTTAAATTTTGATGTTGTGGCGGGGCGTCCTTCCTCGGTGCTCCTTTTCCTCGGGTAGTGTTGGGGGGTGGCTCCCCCAAGCTAGAGCTTTCTCCGGGCCTCGGCTTTACCGGTGACACCGATTTCCGTATCGGCGGAGCTTTCTTCGGAGACTTCAATTTTGAGAGCTTGCAAAGCTCTCGAATCCTTGCGACATCAGCGTCGCCTTCGTCAATTTCAGCGGAGAAGTCGGGGGATTCATTTATCTTCTCTTCTTGGTCCAAATCCGGCACTTCCTCGAAATCTTCATTGAATAGAGCGCCGATCGAATGGGGGATCGCCTCCTCAATAACCTCGTCAAGGAGGTCCGAAAGGTCATCCGACCGTCCCTTAAGCAGATATATTCTATTGGTTTCTCCTGTTGGGACTCCCTCGGAATAATGTTTGAGCCTCTGACCATTTACTTTGAATGTGGCTCCGTCCTTGCTTTCCAACTCAAAAGCCCCCCCCCCCCCCCCCCCCCCCCCCCCCCGGTTGTATGTGCTTGATGATGAAAGGTCCGGACCAATGTGACCTCAACTTACCGGGGAATAATCGGAGTCGGGAATTATATAGCAAGACCTTGTCTCCTACTTTGAAGTCTGTAACGGTTATGCGTGCATCATGGAGAATCTTGGTCCTTTCTTTGTAAATTCTTGAGCTCTTGTAAGCGTCTCTTCTTATCTCATCAAGCTCGTTGATGTCCAAGAGTCGCCTCACCGCCACACTCTTATAATCATAATTGAGGGTCTTGATGGCCCAATATGCGCGGTGTTCCAACTCTACCGGCAAGTGGCAAGCTTTCCTATAAACAAGTCGGAACGGTGTGGTGCCGATGGGAGTGCGAAAGGCCGTGCGATATGCCCATAGAGCATCGTTCAACTTCATTGACCAATCCTTTCTAGATCGATCCACGGTCTTCTCAAGAATTTGCTTGATCTCTCTATTTGAGACCTCCACTTGGCCGCTTGTCTGGGGGTGATACGCCATGCCAACTCTATGGTTCACCCCGTACATCTTCAGCATAGCTTCAAACTTGTTTTCTATGAAATGGCTTCCCCCGTCACTTATCAAAGTACGAGGCACTCCGAAGCGTGGGAAGATATTCTGCTTGAAGAACTTAGAGACGACCCTTGCATTATTGGTAGGGGTAGCGATTGCTTCCACCCATTTGGAGACGTAGTCAACAGCTAATAAGATGTATTTGTTACCGTTGCTCGACAGAAATGGTCCCATGAAGTCCACTCCCCAACAATCAAAAAGCTCAATTTCTTGGATGGGCCTCATTGGGCATCTCATTGCGTTTGGAAATATTCCCGGTCCGTTGGCATCTATCGCACCCCTTTACAAAGGCGTGGGTGTCTCTAAACATTGTTGGCCAGAAGAATCCGCTCTACAAGATCTTAGCGGTTGTCTTAGAGGCGGCATGATGTCCCCCGCAAGGCATGCCGTGGCAATGCAGAATGATAGATGTTGCCTCCTCCTTAGAAACACACCTCCGAATAACACTGTCTTTGCATATCTTGAAAAGGTATGGATCTTCCCAAAAATAGCTACGGGCCTCATGCAAAAATCTCCTCTTTTGTTGTGTGGGCATACCGCATGGTTTAATCCCACAAGCCAAGTAGTTGACGAAGTCCGCGTACCAAGGCACTTCTCCGGTCCTCACGGTGTATAGCCTCTCATCAACAAAGGTGTCATCGATAGGCAAACTCTCATCCTCCTTGTCGCGAATAAGCCTAGACAAATGAGCCGCCACCACATTGTCCGTACCTTTCTTGTCTCTGATCTCTAGATCAAATTCTTGCAACAAGAGTATCCACCTAATTAACAGCGGTTTGGCATCTTTCTTGTTTAGGAGATATTTCAATGCCGCATGGTCGGTGTGGACAATCACCTTGGAACCAAGGAGGTAGGAGCGAAACTTCTCGATGGAATAGACGACCGCTAGAAGCTCTTTCTCGGTAGTTGTATAGTTTTTCTGCACGTCATCCAATGTCTTGTTCGCATAGAATATTGCATGAAGCTTCATATCTTTCCTTTGTCCCAATACCGCCCCAATGGCTTGGTCGCTAGCATCACACATTAGCTCAAAGGGAAGGCTCCAATCCGGTGGTTGTATGATGGGTGCAGAAACTAGCGCTTCCTTCAAGGTATTGAAGGCTTGCAAGCATTCATCTGAAAAAATAAAAGGAGTATCTTTAGCAAGCAAGGATGTAAGAGGCCGGGCAATCAAGGCAAAATCCTTGATGAAGCGGCGGTAAAACCCCACATGACCAAGAAAGCCTCTAATGCCCTTGACATTAATTGGAGGAGGGAGTTTCTCGATTACCTAAATCTTTGCTTTATCTACCTCAATTCCTCTCGAAGAGACAAGGTGCCCGAGAACTATACCTTCCGTGACCATGAAGTGACACTTCTCCCAATTTAGAGTGAGATTGTTTTGTTGGCACCTTTTAAGGACTTTAGCGATATTGGCCAAACAAGAGTCAAACTCAATTCCATAAACCGAAAAATCATCCATAAAAACTTCCATAATATTTTCAATATAATCGGAAAATATGGATGTCATACACCTCTGAAAGGTGGCGGGAGCATTACAAAGACCAAACGGCATCCTACGGTAGGCATAGGTCCCATAGGGACAAGTAAAGGTGGTCTTTTCTTGGTCATCTTCGTGCAAAGGGATTTGGAAGAATCCCGAATACCCATCTAGATAACAAAAGTATTTATGTTTGGCTAGGCGCTCAAGCATTTGATCAATGAAGGGCAATGGGTAATGGTCCTTTCGGGTCGCCTTATTTAGTTTCCTATAATCAATGCACATTCGCCATCCCGTGACGGTGCGTGTAGAAATGGGCTCTCCTTTATCATTTTTTATAACTGTCATCCCCCCTTTCTTGGGGACGACGTGAACAGGGCTAACCCATCTACTGTCAGAGATAGGATAAATAATACCGGCGTCAAGCAATTTTAGGATTTCCTTTTTAACCACCTCCTTCATGTTTGGGTTTAACCGCCTTTGAGGCTCTATGGAGGTGGCGTCGGTATCCTCCAAATGGATCCTATGTGTGCAAAGCCTAGGACTTATCCCTTTTAGATCGGAGATAGTGTAGCCAAGGACATCTTTGTGACTCCTAAGAACGTCTAGGAGTTTTTCAAGTTGATCTTGCGTGAGGTGGGAGTTGACTATCACCGGAAAAGTTAATTTATTACCCAAAAAGGCATACCTTAGATTTGGTGGTAATTGTTTAAGCTCAACCTCAAGAGGTGCCGCTCTTTCTTCTTCATCAGCTCGCATGAGTTTGGCTTCTTCCTTGTCATCCGAGTTTAGCTCATGTTCGGGCGGCGTGCTCTCATGCGAAGACTCAGACTCACTACTTAGTGAGGACGATGCATCGAAATAGGCACTCTCCGATTCTGTGCTAGCATCGTCGAGACCTTCATTCTGCTCCGGTTCGTTCCTGGAGTCAAGAAACACATCAGACGATTCATAAAAGCAGGAGTGAGTGTCATAGAGTGTAACTCCCTGATCATCGGTTTGCTCGAAAGATTCTTCGGGAGTATAGTGCTCTTCGACAATTACTCTGCCATCTTCGAAGTATAACTTGTCGTCTATCACATCAACTCTGACATTGCCCCCGATAGTCCCATCCGGGGAGACGTGATCCATCACAAAACTAGCAAACATTTGTTCGTCAGGGTCCTTGATATCGATAGCAAATGCTCCTGTGGCGTGGACCTCATCGACAAGCTCCTTAAGGAGGTCTGTGAAGGAGTCATAATCAACCTGACTGAGTTCCGGTGTCGACATTGCATCCTCCATTCTCCCTGTTAAGATCTTATGCAAAATACAGGGAGGATATGCAAATAGGGCTGCAAACAGAGTTAGAACAGGATGTAGAAGAAAGTAAAGAAAGAAAGAAAAATAACCGGGTGGTCGATGCCGAACACCGTCAAGATGTACTCCCCGGCAGCGGCGCCAAAAACTTGATCGCTTCCGGGCGTACACCCAAAAAGAGCGACCGTGTAGTTTTACCGCAAGCGCACGGTGTAGCGGCGAGCGGGTTATCGAACACAGGGAGGACGAATGACGGTGTCTTCTCCGAACAACCTGGCTATAGGAACAGAAAAGATGGAATTTGCCTTTTGGCGATCCTGTCACAATCGTCAGACAAAGTGTAGCGATATAAAATCAAATAAAAGACGCCCAGGGAATGGGGAATCCCCGCTACTCACCGTATCTCGTCAATGTGATTCATTGGTATCGCAATTACTAGGGTAGAATTTCGGATGAACTAGTTGCAACTGAATGTAAAACCTAGCTCACGCTCTCGCGCTGTTGCCGATCTATAGCTAACCTAGGGTTGGGTCCAATCTCTTGCAAACCCTAGCCTAGGCAAGCTAGCATTAGGATCAACATCATCGTTCAATCGCGTCCCGAGCCCACTCTCGTGCAAACTCGGTCCGCGACCTAGGTTGGGATAGTTCCTACCCGTCCAATCTCTTGCAAACGGGTATCAGCATGGAATTGCAACCGAGAACCCTAGTATCGGTCCAATCTCTTGCAAACCGATACTATGGAAACTCAATTTCAACCCAATTCGGATTTCTAGGGTTTCCTGTCGAATTGGGATCCAATCTCTTGCAAATCCCAATCGATATGAACACCTAGCTATCCGTGTTAAATCGATCCCAAACTAACTCTAATAGCAATTCTAGCAATATTTCTACCAAGTCATCACAAATCAGAAATTGGGCTCGTAGGGTTCATCCCCACGCCCCCAAGACGTAAGGACTACTCACAATTCATAGCACAAATACAAAAATAATCAATAGAATTAACAAGAGAATTCATCACAATATTCAAATAAGCAATAAAAATAGTATTTTTAAAGGAGAGAGAGACAACCCAATAGAGTTCTCCAAGAATCCAACAAAAATAATCTTTTCTCTCCTCTCCAATCACAATAGTCTAAAGCTAAAAAGTTAATCTAAAAAGCTGCAAAAAGTTAAGAGAAAAGCTCTCTAACCTAGGTCAAAAACTGGGGTTAAATACCCCCCAAAATCGTCCAAAAAACTGTGACCAAAATGCCCCTGCGCAGCCTGAAAATCGCAATTTTCTCTACAGGCAGCGCGTCGCACTCGGCCGAGTGACAAAAGTCGCTCGGCCGAGTAAGAAACCCTGAAAATTTCCAGTAAGTCTGGGCCTTCGGGGGTCTTCTCTTCGGGGGTCGCTCGGCCGAGTGAGTTGTAGTCACTCGGCCGATGGCTTCTATACACTCGGGCGGTCGGCATTTTCCACTCGGCCGAGTGGGTCTTCTGAAGCTCAGGCAGACGAAAAACAGTAAGTCAGCTCTTTTGGATGGGCGTCATCTGAATGCCACTCGGGCGGACGGAGTCTCGTCACTCGGCCGATGTGGCTTCCGATGCTCGGCCGAGTGCACATATGATGCGTGTCCGATCTGGCCGGCCGAGCGGGGTCTCACTGGTCGGCCGAGTGACTCCTTCACTCAGCCGAGTGAGACACCAAAAATGCCATTTCAGCTTGTTTTTGCCTCCTCGTCGCTCCTGCGACGTTCTTTCTTCTTCCGCTCCTCTCCAATGGCAAAATACCCCTCGGGGAGGTCGTCGGTGACACTCTGGAGTAGGCGTATCTCGGGATCACTCCAAATCGCTCCAAATCACCTGAAATACGACAAAAACAACAAATCGTGAAAATTATCGCAATATCGTCGATATATCGTGAAAAACATGATTTGAGCGATCTAAATGGCATGCAAACATGCTGGAAAAAAGTGTAAAATATGGAGTGATCATGTATTGCAAGAGGTCTTCTAGAAGATGATTCTGAGTGGAAACAATGTCTTTCTGAGGCTTCAATTATAAAAACATGATATCAATTACGAAGACTGTTTTGTATTATTCTTATCGGATGTTCACCGAGCAACCACCTTGCATTATGGAACGAATTTTCAATGCACATTTGTGATGATGTTCCACATAAGATGCATACTTTATTTGCAATTTCTACCCCAACTCAAAGCCAACTTGAAGATTATGGATTATTCCTTATCAATGAATTTCTTGAGGAGTACGGTAAGTGTCTATCTTTCCACCAATGCCACTTCCTGCTGGAGATTGGAATGCAATTGTTGGCAATAGATTATTGCATGAACATCAGGAACTTATAAATAAAGCGAAACAAATGGTTGCACAAAAAGATGTTGTTGCCTCAATGATGCACATCACAATGCTTATTCAGCAATTACTTCATCTGTATTTCAAAATAAAGGTACTACATTCATCTTGAGCGGAGGTGCGGAACTGGAAAGACTTTTTTGTACAATGCAATATAAACAACGTTGTGTAGTCTTGGAAATATAGTTATCACCGTAGCATCATCTGGTATTGCATCATTACTACATAGCGGAGGCCGGACTGCACATTCAACATTTCGTATCCCGTTAGATGTGCAAGATAATTCAATTTGTAATTTTAGCAAGCAATCCATGCAAGCATAATTATTCAAAGAAGCAAAACTTATAATATGGGATGAAGTACCTATGCAACATCGGCACTGTGTTGAGGCAATGGATCGATCGTTAAAAGATATTTGTGATAACAACAGAGCGTTTGGTGGTATATTGTTGTTCTTGGTGGGGACTTCCGTCAAATCTTGCCAGTCATACCAAAGGGGGTTCAAGAAGAAATTGTTGGAGCCTCATTGAGAAGATCTGTATTATGGTTCTCTGTACAATTTTTGATCTTGGATTAGAATATGCGGTTAAATAACTCATCTGTCGAGAATACAAATTTTGCAAAATTTATTTTGGAGGTATTTTATTTCAAGCCTAATTAAATTTTACTTACTATTTTTATCTTAACTATTCCTTAACTTAAATTATATATATGTGTGTGTGTGTGTATGTATGTATGTATGTATTATGTATGTATGTATATATGTATGTATGTATGTATGTATGTATGTATGTATGTATGTATGTATGTATGTATGTATGTATGTATGTATGTATGTATGTATGTATGTATGTATGTATATGTGTGTGTATTAGGTAGGGACAAATCCTACAGAAGTGGTAGAACTTCTCTCTCACATATTTAGGTGGAAGGATTTAAACGAGTTACTACTACGAATTTATCTGCAGCTAGATATTGAGGGTGCAGTGACTCCGGTATACCTTACTGAACGAATAATTTTTTCTACATGGAATGATGACGTTACTTTTATAAATGTTGCTGCATTACACATTTTTCCGGGACAAAAGCTTACGTATCTAGCAGCATACAAACTGTCTGAAAATGAAGAAACTGATCCAACCACTATAAATCGAGATCCAACTGAGTACATAAACTCTTTGGATCCTCCTGGGTTGCCACAATTTAAACATGAACTTAAGGTTGGTTGTCTTATTATTTTATTACGAAATATTGCACCTAAAGACGAGCTCTGTAATGGCACTCGATTGATGGTTGTAAGATGTGCATCACGTGTCATTGAAGCTCAAATTTTAAATGGGGATAAAGCCGGTAGTTTTGTGTTTATTCCAAGAATATCTTTGTCACCATCAGCTATAGAATTACCTTTTCATATGACAAAATGGTAGTTTCCTGTCCGTGTAACATATGTCATGACAATTAATAAATCTCAAAGACAATCTGTAAAGTTCGTTGGAGTTGATTTGCAAACCCCGTTTTCAGTCATGAACATCTTTATGTGGCACTTTCAAGTTGCACATCTTTTGATCGTGTATGTGTCCTTCTTCGGCCCAACATACATAGCACAGTAAACATCGTTTACCCAGAAGTTCTGCTATGAATTCCAAAGTATGATAAATATTGTATGTAAGTTTTTTAAATTTCTTTCTTTAAATTGTTTTATTTATATTATTCATTAGATGATCTTTTAAAAAATTATTTATCGATTGTTGTCTAACATACAAGTATATCATTATCATACGAAATCGAGCTTTATAATGTGGACAAGCATTACTATAAATGGCATGGTAGGAAATTTTTACCATTAGTACATTTTTGTATGAATTTATAGTTTTCAATATGCATAGTTTGATAAAATATTGGTTTGTATTTTTATATACATGGATGATGATGAAGATTTGGCTAAAACTATAAGTCTCTAATCATAATTCTAAATTATATATTTTATCTAATTTGTTTGCTTAAACGTTTTTGTTCTCATAGGTTATGTTACTTCATAACAATCACATAAATGTCAAGTTACGTGGTTATATCAGAATTTTGTAGGATAATGTATGCTTACCGCTACAAACGTTACCATTTTTACATTAAAATTTAGTTATTATTTATTATTATTATTATTTTCAGCAAGTTGCAAAAAGAACATTACAAGCAACGACGACGAGTAATATTGATGACAAAGCAAACTATTTTTCCGAGGTAATATAAAAATCTTAGATTTTGTTTTCAAAATATCCTTTTCATTGACCACCCAAATACTATTTGTGTTATAGAATTGGAAGATGGTTCTTGCCAAGCTTGCTTGGTTCCACAAAGTACGGCATCCACCGCTCCCACTGAAAAAGGTAAATAAACTTATAACTTTATTTTTTTTCATATTATCACATATATATTAATTTTTCTTAGAAATTTAGGTTCTTAAATTATCTAGGTTATTGCTCATCCCATTAACGCTCCAGTATGGATTGAGATTGACACGTCTTCTTTTTATAATGTGATGAGGAACATGTTTTCCACTTAAACATGAGGAAGGTCAAAAAAGTGAGTTGTACAAAGTAATTTGATATACTTTCGTTTATAATTTTTCTTTTCTAATCTATTATTTTATTTTTTTTAATTTCAGGACACACGCCCATAGCTTCATATGTAAATTTTGTTGGTTTTAAATGACTAAGTGAGAGATGGTGTAGCTGTTATTGGAATGTATGGTTGTTCATTCCAACTGATATTTTTGTGTATATTAGTTCATAGTTAATGGGTTCTTCTTTTAGCGTAAATTTTAGGTTGTTTGATTGTGTTTCAGGGTGTTTTCTCACCACTGGTTAATAGATTGGAGGTCCGAGGGTTGTCGCGATCACGTGAGACGCGTGCGGCCTCTGAAATCGGTTATCCGAGCATTTGCTTTGGTGAAAACGTGCAGATCCATGTGTTGATGTGCCAAAGGGTAGCTTCGGCAGAACGACGGCTCCCTGGAACGATCGGTCGAACGGGCCTGGGGTTCGAGAGCACTCGGACCTGGACGATAGGAAGTCGAAGGGTGGCTTCGACTGGTTGAAGTATCTTCTGACCAACACAGACTAGAGAGCCCATCAGGGGGGTTCAGACCTTGCTTTCGACCAAGTCCCCTCTGATGCCTACGTCAGCACTTGTCTGAAGGATGCTCGGTGGGTTCGAGTATGATTCACGGAGAGACCAATACGTGAGTCCTCAGGCCGAGCTATGGAGGAGAAATGTAAGGTGGAAGAGAAGGTCTAGAGACGTGGAATACCTGAGATCTGAGTATTCAGGATTCGATCATTTGGCATTTCGTCCTTTTGCCTTCTTATAGGAGCCCGCATGTCAATGCCTTTATGACGTCCTGACATCTCCCCCTTCGTGCCTGCCTGCTTTGATGGTCCCTTAAAAGGTCATGAAGGTAGTCATGGTGGCATATTGACTAGTGTTCAAGGTGGGTGCGATCCGAGGGGTGGTTTCCTCAATCGTGGAGGGTCAGTGGATCCCTCGACGTTGGTTTTGGGTCGTCGCAACTTGATACACTCGTGGGGTCTTCTGGTTTGGGCTCAATCCCCCCATGGGCTGTGGGCTTGGCCTGATCCATTTGAGGGTGTTGTATCAATTTCCCCCATCGCTCGGGCCATTCGGCTCTTGACGATTCGGTCCAAGGGATGTGATTAGTGTGGATTTAACGGGAGCGTCAGTCGAGGCAACGCATTAAATGAAGGTCATCATGGCGCTGCGAACCAAGAATTCTCCCGCCCTTTAGAAGTGGGATTTGGAGAGCTACCTTTAGGGGGATGTTGACGTGTGTCCTTCTTTGGATGGCCTGGATTTGGAGCTGCCCTCCATATAAAAATTCAGGGTTTTGGGGTTCCTTCCGCACTTCTCGATTTTGCTTTCGTTTCCTCTCATCGTTGCTGAGGTTCTCTCTGTCTCCTCTTAGACATCCCCTTCTTCAGCTTTTGTAAGGTAACCCCCTTTCCTACTTCCGTTTTTTGTCTTGCTTAATGGAGAGGGCCCTGAGAATAGGAACTTCGCCGCCTGATGCCGACGATTTTGTCGCGGCTGTCAGGGTGTTCTTGTCCCGTGAGAAGGGCAAGGGCTTGCTATTTGAGGATCTGATCCAGCGAGGGAATCCTTCCGGAGCTGAGGGATCTGAGGTTCCTCCTGTGATTCTCAAAGCGGCCCCTACCGTCTCGTATTCCACCGCAGGTAAGTCAGGGCGGTATATCTTTCTTACCTGTATGGCGTTTGGGTCCTGTTCCAAGACGAGAGGATTTGTTTTCCTGTGGCCCGTGAGATAGGCGTGTATGTCGAGATATTTCGGATGGGGCTTCTCTTTCCTCTTCCTCCCTTCATTATCCAGGTTTTGGAATTTTTACAAGTGTCCTTGTGCCAGCTGACCCCGTACTCAGTTCCGGTCTTGGTCGGCTTTGTCGTGATTTATCATCTGCACAGGCTCAAATTGTCCTTGTCGTTCTTCTTCTATTTCTACAAAATTAGGACCGTCTCCTCGGTAATGTGGCTCCATATTGATGTTAGGAGGGGCAGGGAATGTCTGATGGGCTTGCCCCGCTGGGTTAGTCATTGGAAGAACGACTATATTTTCGTCACTTTCCCCGGGGACGCCCAAATTCTAACTGGCTGGGGAAGCTCAGGTGCATACGAGTTGGTGCTGGACCTCTCAGAGTCTTATCAGGCCGCGATTAAATTCTTGATGGCCCTGCCCGGGGGGGAGAGATTGGTATGGCCTTTGTTGGAAGATCTCCTCCTCAAGAGCATCGTGTGGTCCCCTGGTAAAGGCACTTTCAGACTTCATTCTTCTACTTGGCTTACCCTGATTCTCTTTTCTTTTGCAGGAATGGTAGACCAGGAGTTCAACCATCCCTACGACATGCATCAACTCATCCGTCGGGGTGCTCGAGTCTCTCGAGGAAGCTCCTCTGGCCATGCGCCATGCTGCACAGAGGAGGAGGTGATCCGTGCAGCTGAGCCACTGATGCTCCCGAAACTAACACCTAGAAGCCACTCGGCAATAGCACGAACGCCAAGTGCTAGATGTATCCCAAATATGAATTGCCGGCACTTTACACAAGCGTACGGTGTCAAGTAATAGTATAAAATATATCGATCCCACATGGAAGGTAGAGATGTTATTGTCTTGGGCTATTTTCAAATCTCAGAATTTAGGTAGCAATCGATTTCAAGAGATTGTTTGTTTAGGATTGTGAACAATTAATAAAGACTAAGGCTTTAGGACTCACCGCTAGGATCGTCGGATGTCGATGCTTGGTTAAGAATCTTAAGTTGCATTTGCTTTATAAGGATTGTCACATCCAAGATGTGGAATTCATAGTTCTAAGCACCATTAATCTAATGTATCGCATTAACCCTACTCTCGTGACAGGCGCACATGATACGTGCATTAAGAATCAACAATATTCATGCCACTCTCGTGGGCAGAATGATCTCAGCTCACGCCACTCTCGTGGGTTAGAGCTTCAATGTATTTTGGTGGCTCTCATTGACGCAATGGCGGTAGTCTTCAATTAGTAATATAGTTCGTCGGTGGATCACATCAAGACACGAGCCGGGCATGGTCATGAGTCCCAATTGAATCCACTAACTCCCTAATTAAGTCTATAGGATACTCCTTAAGCCAATCGATTCCACCGACCGTAGGCATGATCTCAGTACGAGTTCTCCTACAAACTTGCAAGATCGACCAAAATACGTCCCTTTTATACCAACACAACCTAAAAATCCTAACTTTGCATCTAAATCCTAAGATCCATGGGCTAATCCAATAGCCCTAAACGGAACTACTCACGCATCATATAAATAACAACAAAAGATTCAATAGATGCAATGGAATTCATCATCGCAATAGAAGACATCAAAATCAATAAAAAGTTAGAGAATTGTTACCAACGCGTCGTGAAGCAATAGCAATCCAAAGAGAATTAAGAAAATAATATTCCTTGCGTGAAATATCAATAAAATCCAAGCTTTTTCTTCACAAAAATAGCGACGACACAAACTCTCTAAAATATAATTAAAACTAAACTAAAAGTTTCTCCAAAGTTGCTCTCTGAAAATAGAGCTAAAACGTGCTTAAATATATAGGGTAGAAATCCCAAAAAATCTCAGAAGATCTGGGCACTTGGGCCCACCAACTAGGCTGGTCGCGTCGCGCTACTCGACCGAGTAGCGGAACCTGCTCGGTCGAGTCGGCTTCAGGCTTTGCTTACTGCTGCTTCTGCTTCTGGGTGAGACGGGCTACTCGGTCGAGTAGCCCCGTACTCGGTCGAGCTACAGTAGATCAGAACTTCCTCCAAAACACTGCTCTGTTTCTTGACGACTCGGGTCGAGTAGGTGAGCTGCTCGGTCGAGTTGCTTTACTAATCGGTCGAGCTAGGATGCCTTGGAGAAAAGCTCAAAATCATCATCTGTTTGGTGCGACTCAGGTCGAGCGGGCTGTCTGCTCGATCGAGTAGGGTTAGGCCGTTTCCTGTATGATTTCTACGTGTCAGCTCGGCCGAGTAGCTGATGCTACTCGGTCGAGTCACCTGGGAAACTGAACTGAACTGAAACCTTCTCTCGCTCTCTTCTCCTCCTCTCCTCTGATCTTCTTACATACCTCGGCGAACTCCCATCGAGACTCGCCAATGACATCTCGGATGTGCCGGATGTGTCAATGTCCTAAAATAGCTCCAATTCACTCCAAAAACTCTTGAAAATCCAAAAAGCTGTACAAAACTCGAATATGGTGTTAGAAGCGAGATAATATATGAAAATATGGATTTTGGAGGCGGATATGACATGAAATGAGTCTGGCACCGATCGGGACGTTGAAGATGGTGGATGCGCCCTCGACTACAAGCTCTTCCCCCGTCATGACGGGTCCGATCGATGCTCCCATGAGCCTGGCTCCAACCTCGGCCACTACTGGTTCTTCTCTCATCGCGGTGGGCTCGATCGATGCTCCCGTGAGTCTGGCTCTAACCCCGGCTATTGCATGTTCTTCTCCCGCCGTGGTAGGCCTGGCTGACGCTCTCGTCGACCCGGTCCCTGACGAAGGGGCCTTGACTAGTCTTAAGCAGGGTCCTGCCGCACCGACCGAAGGTCAGTGGTCAAGGAAGAAGTGTTCTTGCTCGGGTTCTAAGAGGCCCGAGAAGAAGAGAAAAGGGAATAGCGCTTCCCTGGTGGCACGTCCCATGTCGGCCGCCTCACAAGGAAGCCCCCAGACCTTAAGGGGCTTCTCCTACCCTCCAGGTCGAGCATACTCTGGTCGGGGTAGGGCGTGCACTGTCTGTGTTCAGGCCCAGACTTGAGGCCCCATCTGGAGGGTCAGTTTTTACCAACCGTAACGTGGTTATCCAGTTGGCACAGAGCTCCACCCTGTCGGGGGATCGCACTCTCCTGGAGAAGGTCTACTCCAAGAGCATGGTGGACTGCATGGTATGGCAGATTCAGCAGGTAGGTCTCCTTCTCCTTTCACTGCTATCTTGTTTAGTTTGATCTTCATCCATTTCGTCTCGCATGCGTCCTCGATGGCCATAGAGGTGCAACGACTCTCGGAGTGAGTCATCAAGCTTGAGGCGGCCCTCAAGTGCGAGCATCTGAGGGCAAAGGTAGCTGAGTGAGTGGCCAAGGAGGTTTGCAAGGATTTACAGCCCTCACTCCACAAGGTCTCCGAGCTCACGTCGGAGGTGGAGAAGTTGAAGGATGCATTGGCGGCTGCCGATGTCTCTCGGGACGTTGTCCAAGGGTCTGCTGAGGAAGCCAAGGAGGCATTATCCCTTGCCCAGGAAGCGCACATGAAGGAAAGGGTCGAGCTTTGGTCCGAGATCGGTTCCTTGTGACAAGCGGATCCCCAGTGGCTTGTTAATGAAGTTGTGAGGGGTTACGATGACGTCATGGCCCCACGGATCGCAAAGTCCTTCTTGGAGGGATTCCTGGCATACGAAGAGTGGGTTTGACAGACATGGGAATGCCCATCGTCCGAACCTGGGTAGACCTAGCATATCATCCTGGGCATCGACCGGAATATCGGGCCCATGGGACGCTAGGTACCACTATTAGAGGCAACGTCTCACCCCGGGTCGAGTCAACCACCAAGTGTCATGAGTGCTCTAGCCCGTGTTAGCGGGGATTCATTTCTTGTCTTTTTATTTCTTTCCTTTATTTCTACACTACCCACTCATATCATCCGCAAATGAGTATAAGAAAACAATAAAGATGCTAGCTTTGGTTGCTGTCGCACACCAAATCTAGGGAATTTCGATTGTATACCTAAATCGAATATTTAGGGCTTTCCTTAGATCAAGATACTCTATCGAGCTCACGACATCCAAGAGAAATCCATATATATTCGTAGTAAAACAATCAAGATCTAACCTTTCTAACAAGCCTAATAGCATGGAAATTCAATAGATTTCACAATTAAAACATTAGATCTATATGGTTCATCCCTTTGCCATAGAGCAAAGGAACTACTCACAATTCATATTATAAATCGATAGAGAGACAGGATTAATATTAGAATTCATCATGCACTCAAGATTCAATAAGAGATATAGCATAAAAATCAGAACTTGAAAGAGATTAAGACAAACCAATGTCGCCAAAGAAGCTTTCAATAGAAAATTAAGATCCAATCTTCAATCTCTCGCCAATACAAAAGCTGAACTATGATTAGAAACTAAGGAAAAATAGTTCTCAGAAGTCTATCTGGTCTCCCCTGGGGCTGGATACAAAACTGGGCTTAAATACATGCCCAAAAAAAACAAAAAAATACAGACCAAACTGCCCCTGCGCCGCCAGAAACCCTAGTTTTCCTGACTGGGCGTTTGCGCCACTCGGCTGAGTGGGAATCTTACTCGGCCGAGTGAGAATTCTACTCGGCCAAGTATGCTAGTCTACAGATCGTCCAGAAAAACAGAGATATCAGCTTGGCTCTCTTCAAAATCTTGGCCTCCACTCAGGCAAGTGGAGTTTTTACTCGACCGAGTGGAATTCACCACTCGGCTGAGTACATTGTGGTACTCAGGCTAGCAGATGTTGTCGTCTCTGTTTTGCTCGGTCGAGTAGGCTGCTTCACTCGGCCGAGTGAGCTGCCTTGCTTGGCTGAGTGGCCTGTTTCAGAGCTCATTTCTTCTCCTCCTTGCTTCCTAGTCGATTCATTCGATGCCCTTCTTCTTCCACTCATCCTCTATCGTCGTTAACTCTTCGATATGATCATGAGTGATGCTCCAGCACGCGTGCAAGTCCACTAGGCTCCAAATTGCACCCGATTGCTACATATCTCCTGAAATCAGACGAAAAATAAGAAATAGTGAAAAGTATCGAAACGTCATCAAATAATCGTGAAAATCACGATATGAGCAATCGAAATGGCATGCAAATATGTAGAAATAAAGTGTAAAATATGAGCCTATCAAAATCCCCCAAGCTTGCCTCTTACTCGTCCTCAAGGAAGATGCGTAGAAAGGCGAACTCGGCGAATAAAAATAAAGAAAAAGGGATGAATGGAAAAGAAGATGAAGCGGTGAAGATGCGAGATCATTCTCTCAGAACTTTGAGTTGCATACTCAAATTGCACACCAATGAATATAAACATGCTAAAGCTTTTCACTTCGATACCATTTCATATAGATGCTTTTGATAGAAAAACTAAGAACATCGAAAATCATATGAAATATGAAATCATTTTAGAATCAACGTCATCAAGGGCATGTAAAACGATATACACAATCATAGATCACACAGTTTTCATTTAACCGCTTTTTACTTGGAGTATAAGAGATATCACGCATATCAAATCGATAAGAATAGAAAAAGATGGTTTTCATGAATTTCATGCCAATATTCAATTCATAGACGTCGTTATACTCTAAGTAGTCTCCCTAAGTATCAAAAATTACCTAGCTTAGGTTGGCATGCACATATAGGTAGTCACTCTCTCACACGCCATTGGATCCCCTTCCTCAAGCTTATCTATAAGCGTGGTGGCATCAAATATATAAATACGTCTTTTCCCCAAATTTTTGTGGCTCCAAAGAAAAATAAGAAGAAAGAAAGGAGGAAAGATGGGATTATGTACATACAATGGAACTTCCATTTTTCTTTTTTTTTATTTTTCTCTTTTTTTCTCTTTTTTCCTCTTTTTTTAATACATGAGAACAATCCCAAATAAGATAGAAGGATATAAATATTTTTTCCTTTTGGGATTTATGGAGCTCATTCTTTTTAGCATGGGGAAGATGCAGATATAGGATTCACTAAGGGGAGATTCAACAATGGCTATAAGTATAGAAATGATGTTCAAGATATGTGGAGAAAGAAATATACATAATGCTTGGTTCACTCTTTGTATGTGCACAACAACTTCAGCATGGTAATTTAATCTACTCTGTTTGATAACAAAAAAGTAATCTAATCCAATCATATTAAACGGCAATCATTCATTCAACCTGGAAGTTTAAAGCACATTTCATGCAAAAAAAGAAGTTATAATAGAAAGGCAAAGCAGTACTCCAAGTATAGGCAATCAATGCGTGAAGCTTGGTGTGTTTTCTACAAAGGGTATACAATAATAGTTCCCACACTCAGTTAACGCTAAAATTTCATTCAAAATCATATAATGAGATATGTAAGTTCTTTTCTCAAATGCATATCAATGTATCGCATATGATATCGGAAATGAAAACGATTGCATGGCAAGAAAATACGTGCATAAGAGTAAAGCAAACTCCAAGATATAGTCATCATAGGGAATTCATCTCTGGCAAAGAAAGTAGGAGAAATAAAGAAGAAAATAAAAAACGAACTATACATATGCAGGTCACTCCAAAAGTAAGAAAACATGATGTATGGCAAGAAAATGAAAAAGGTGAGTGAAAATGAGTGAAAAATAAAGACAGGTGAAAAAATAAAGGTAAAAATGAAGAAAATAAAAAGATGCATGTGTGCACTCACTCCCCCAAGCTAAACATCACATTGTCCTCAATGTGTTAAGTGTGGCACTAGGACGCATAAGATAGGGGAGGGTGGGTGTGCATGAATGCATAATAAAAGGAAAAATAAAGAGAGTAAAATATGACATGATATATGCAGATGATGGATGCAGCAGGCATGTAGATGATGGATGGACAATGCAAAATGGGTACAAAAATGTGGGCCAGAAGTACATACTCTCCCCCAAACTGATATATATAATAGTGCTAAGCAAAAAAGTGATTAAAAAAGAAAAAAATGTCGGTAAGCAAAATGATGGCAAGATGATGGGGCGAGAGGTGGAGCAGTAATAACATGGCAGGCATCCGGTGTACGTGCCTAGGCTGGTGGTGGAGCGCCATCGCCTCCATGTGGTGGGGGCGATGGTGGCGGGGGTACAGGCTCCTGAGGGATGGGCCGGGTGCTGGTGGTGGAAGCTGAGGCAGGTGCTCAAGGATCTGGTTTAGCGTGTGTTGAATACCAGGCAGAATGGCGACGCGTGCCTGCACAAAGTTAACGGTGGCGGCGAGAGCCCTAAAATCCACTCTAAGCCCACTCACGGCCCCCTCGACAGCACGGAGATGTTGGACAAGGGTTCAAGAGCAGGAGCAGAGGGTCACACTGGAGGAGGACGGGGTGTCGCGCACGGCCACCGTAGACCAGTGGTGCCACTAGTGGGTGAGGGTACAGGGAAGTGCTCGCTAAAAGACGCTCAGCCTCAGTGGGAGGCTGAGACGCATGAATGCTCTCAGAAGTGTGAGCAGCGGCAGAAGAGGATGAGGCGATGATGGTGGACGAGACAGGCAGAGAGGTCATGGACACAGAGGTGGTGATAGACGTCACGACGCTCTCGGTGAAAATGGCGACAGCAGAGACAGAAGGGTCGACGACTGGGGAGGTCGTGAAAGCAACAGAAAATGACTCCCTAGGGGTCGAGGAATCGGGTGAGGACAGGGTCTTGGCAGTTGCGAAGGAGGAAGGCTCACCTCTCTCAAAGGCTACGGGGGTGGTGCTCTCAAGGCTCAGATAGGAACTGGGATCAACACTCATCGGCATAGAGGTGGTGGTGGGGGCAGAAACAGCAACAGGCGAGCACTCGGCACGAGCAGAGGTGGGGACAGACGTGTCGGGCTTGGGAATCATATCAGATGTAGGATGTGGAATGGGGATCTCTGGGGCTATGAAAATGCCCTCAGATCATTTGTATTTGATGCAAATGAAAATTTAAGCCTAGATAGGGACTAATTTGCATATGATGCAAAAGAGATTAAATGTGTCTTAAATTTTTTATGACTATATTTAATTAAATAAAGGCATTGAAAAGTTTACCTAGATGACGGGATCGTCCCGCTCTAAACGCAGGTTCAAACTGCGTCAAAAACGGAGTCCAAATGCACAAGTTATAGCCAAAACAAGTCAGCCCAAACTGTTGGGCTGAAACCAGCGAAAATGGAGGCCCACCAAGCCCGAATTTTCTGGTTAGGTTTTCTTGAAACCTGGGATTTTCTTGACGGCTACGTTTCTAAGAGAAGCATGACTTTTGGCTAACTTTGGACAATTGTTTGAAGGGTCAAACGGACTCGGATTGACGAGCCGTTTTTTTCCTACGCGTTCACCGTTGAACCCTCTTCGATTTGGTAGGTTGTACCAACATTGAAGCTCAATGTTGATGGAGTTAAAATTTGAGGAAGTTTGCCCTTTGTGAAAGGCAAACTAACTTGATTTAATTAATCCCAAATTAATAGTCTCACCTCGGTTGTGGAGAAAAGGGGAGAGTCAGCCGCCTCTATAAATAGAGGCCCTCCCCCTTCCTCATAACTCGTCCCAAGCTCTAGATCTGAGCGGCTCTCATAAATGTTGGAGCACGCTCGGATCTAGACTTAAATTAATATTTCTCCTCTCCCTATAAATTTCTGCCTTGCTCCTGAGGGCTCTAGCAAAGCCGCAAAGGAGTTCGGATTCAGATCCGAAATCTAGGCGGAGTTTTCACTCGCGTGAAACTTTCTGGAGCAAGTGGTTGGATCGGCGCAAGCGGTTGCTGTGATCGTAGCGGCTAATGCGGGCAGGGCAATTGATTGCCTTCGGTAGCACTTTTGCTGCAAGGCAAGAGTTACGGGTATGTTGAGTTTTCTCAACCGTAGTTTTAATTAATGTGCATTATTTTAATTGCAGTAGCTACAGTAGTTAATTAGATAGTAGTATCCTCAGGGGTTGGTCTGGACCCAACCCCGGGATAGTAGCATTTTCTTGGCTTGGGTTTTATGCTGATAGGGCTAGTTTATATAAAATGTTTATATAAATTTTTCCTCTTTATTTTCGCTTCCGCTGCGTTATTTTGTGCAAGGTTGTCCGGCCTTCGCTCTCAAGTAGGGTGAAGGACGGACAATGCACTAGTCGAAAGAGAGCCCTTGGACCTTGAAAACCCTTCAGTGGTATCAGAGCCAGGCTACATAGACTATCTATATACTGCTTTTATTAAATGCATGTGATTAAAACTTGAAAGTTTTCTATGCATTTTTTCAAACTATGCGATGGTTTTATGCATTAAAACTTGTAGTTAGTCTTGCACTAATTATATGTTGGTTTTCAAATTTTTCGAAAATTATTTTGAAAACCAAGATTAGATCTTTTTTAATTATGTGATAATTAATGACTTTATGTTTCTTTTGCTTTTATTTGATAATTCCTAAAAGAAAGACTTGTTGGGTTAGCCATTAAAATTCATTTAAATCTCTAATTTGATTAAATTTAAATGACTAGCTTTGGCTATGTTTTAAAATGTTGTTCACAATATTTTAAATAACACGTCCTAATGAATGATTAGGATTGTCCCTTGTTTGTTGAAACAATTTTGATGTGATTTATTAAAATCTTATAGTTGATAGGATTCTAATAAAAGTTATGAAACACATCCTAATAATTTTGAATTATAGATTATAACTAGTTGATAGGATTAACTAGTTAAATAAATCATAACAACCAGATTAAATCAATATAACACATTTTTATCATTAGCACTTTCAATGGAGAATGGTATGGTTAGGTAGTTAGGGAAGGTGTTGTGGATCGACTCAGCTTTGCTGGGCGCAAGTGATCCTGCCCGGCCCTAACCCTGGTCATGCCCGCTTGTACCGCAAAGTTGCTAATAATAAAATGTGTTAGTTTTGGTTATATCTAGTCAATGCGTTATAAATCTTATTAAGATTAATTCGTATCCCTCCTTGATTTTGGAGCTTGGTAACTCAAAGAAGACAATTATAGTTGTTGAGTCTCCTCAAGCTATGACATGTTTTTCTTTAAGGAACAAACTCCAACATACATGTGATGTAGTATAAACTTGACCCAAATCGATACGTCGGGTCTCCTCGAGCATCGATCTAAGTCTGGACACGAAATCAAGGGTCTGACTAGACCAGTCATTATGATTTGTTGAGTCTCCTCAAGATCATAAGTGACTGTGGGTAAAAATCGAAAGGAAGTCACATGTGATGTGATTGACTAAGAGTTAGTCTACCAATCATGGAACCAATCAACTTGTTGAGTCTCCTCAAGGTTGTGAGGTTCAGGATGATTGGATCCCTCTTTCACTATATTTTAAATATTAAAATTCGTTCATTTCAGAGAATGATCGTAAAATAGTAGGAGACCATAGTTAATTAAAAACCATATTAACTATATTATTTTATCATGAATCACACTAAATTAATTCTATGTCTTTTGCAGCATGAAATCGAATATGAATCTTATCCTGAATAATAAATTGACTGGTTTAAATATTGATTGCTTAGAAAACTCTGGGCTTAACGGAGAGAAGAAAGGACATATTGATGTCTCGACTTCTAAGGTATTATTTATACAGGGTATAGTCCTTTCTGTAACTTCTAACGCATGGGTATTGGATACTGGTACGGGTACTCATATTTGTAATTCTTTACAAGGTATGAGCACATTTAGAAACTTAAGAAAAGACGAAATAGTTCTTCAAGTCGGTAATAGAGCTAATGTAGCTGCTAAAGCTGTAGGAGACCTAAAGCACACCTTGGCAAACAGTGCCACATTGTTTTTGAAACAATGTTATTATATACCAAATTTCCTATGCAACGTTATTTCCATTTCGGCTTTGGCCAAAGACGGATATAAATTTACCATTGATGAATCTGTTATGAACATTTTCTTTAATGATAAATTGCTGGGATTTGGAACAATGAATAATGATGTATACACTCTGTCTAATGACGTTGTGTTAAGTGTTAACACACGAAAACGTAAGGAATCTAGTTTTAATGAAACTTTCCTTTGGCATTGTAGACTAGGCCATATCGGAGAAAAAAGACTTAGCAAGTTGCATAAAGAGGGGTCTCTTGACCTCTCGAATTATGAGTCGTTCGACACTTGCGAGTCTTGTCTCAAAGGTAAAATGGCTAAAACTCCCTTTGCGGGTCAAGGGGAAAGAGTTAGTGAACTCTTGGGTCTAGTACATTCTGATGTATGTGGACCAATGTCTACTTTAGCGAAAGGAGGTTATTCATACTTTGTTACATTTACTGATGATCACTCTAAGTTCGGACATGTGTTCTTGATGAAGCACAAGTCTGATACATTTGAGCGATTCAAAGAGTATCGTAACAAAGTTGAAAAACAGACGGGCAAAAGTATCAAAATTCTTCGATCTGATCGAGGAGGAGAATACTTGAGCCATGAATTCCTTGCGCATCTAAAAGAGAATGGGATTCTCTCTCAGATCACTCCTCCTTACACACCTCAACATAATGGTGTGTCAGAGAGAAGGAATCGTACCTTGTTAGACATGGTTTGATCAATGATGAGTGACTCTGAGTTACCTATCTCCCTTTGGGGCTATGCCCTAGAAACTGCTACCCATATCCTTAATAGAGTTCCATCTAGATCCGTGCCAATGACACCATATGAGATATGGAACGGGAAGAAACCAAACCTTAAGCATATTAAGGTATGGGGTTGTCCTGTGTATGTCAAGAAGCTTAATCCAGATAAACTGGAGGATAGGTCTGTTATGTATAGATTCATTGGGTATCCTAGTCACTCGACGGGACACATTTTCTATCACCATGAACAACAAAAGATTGTTGTGTCCAAACACACCACCTTTCTTGAAAAGGAATTCCTTGTGAAGGAGTCTAATGGCGAGGTAATAGAACTGGACGAAAGTCTATAGACTGAATCAACACATGAACAGATCACGGAACCAGTGGGAGAGGCAGAGCCTAATGCTCCTGAAGCAATTATTAGGAAGTCAAATAGGATTCCTCGAGCTCCAGAAAGATACTACGGATTTCTTGTAGATGGAGGAGTTAAGGATAGCGTCTTAGTTGAAGATGATCCTATTAGCTTCCAAGAAGCCATTCAGAGTAAAGACTCTAAGAAATGGCTGGATGCAATGAAATCTGAGATGGATTCCATGCACATTAATAAAGTTTGGACTTTAGAGAATGTGCCCAAGGGAAGTGTTCCTATTGGCTGTAAATGGATCTTCAAAAGGAAGATCGGTGCAGATGAAAAAAATAGAAACGTACAAGGCTAGACTTGTTGCGAAAGGTTATCGTCAGATTCTAGGTGTAGATTATGACGAAACTTTCTCGCCCGTAGCCATGCACAAATCCATCCGGATCGTACTCGCTATTGCTGCCTATCACAACTACGAAATCTGGCAGATGGATGTAAAAACTGCATTTCTAAATGGTGATTTAGAAGAGCATATTTACATGTCTCAGCCGGAAGGTTTCGAAGTCAGTGGGAGCAAAGGGAAAGCGTGTAGACTGCATAGATCCATTTATGGATTGAAGCAGGCATCCAGGAGATGGAACATCCGATTTGATAATACGGTCAAAGAGTTTGATTTTATTAAAAATGAAGATGAGCCATGCGTTTATAAGAAAACCAGTGGAAACAATTTAGTCATCCTCGTACTTTATGTTGATGACATTCTCTTAATAGGTAACAGCATACCAATGTTGAAGTCTGTTAAGGATTGGTTATCAACTAACTTCTCCATGAAAGATTTGGGAGAAGCATCATACATACTAGTTGTGAAGATCTATAGAGATAGATCTAAAAGGATGCTAGGACTCTCCCAATCTAGGTACATTGATACTGTGTTAAAACGGTTTAACATGGAAAACAGTAAAGGTGGGTTTATACCCGCAAATCACGGAATAAGTCTTTCCAAGAAGATGTCTCCAAAGACTGACTTGGAAAGAGAACGCATGAGCAATATTCCATATGCTTCGGCAGTTGGATCGATCATGTATTCCATGATATGTACCAGACCTGATGTCGCTTTTGCACTAGGTGCAGTAAGTCGATATCAGTCTAACTATGGAGAAGAACACTGGAAAGCAGTCAAGACGATTCTCAAGTACTTGCGAAGAACAAGAGATCTAGTTTTGATTTATGGAAGTGAAGAACTCAAGATTGAGGGCTTCACGGATTCCAGCTTTCAGAGTGACGTAGATGACAGCAAATCAATTTCAGGATACATTTTCACTCTCAACGGATGTGCAGTAAGCTGGAGAAGTTCAAAGCAAGATACTGTTGCTGATTCAACTATGGAGGCCGAATATATAGCGGCCAATGATGCAGCACAGGAAGCTGTCTGGATTAGGAAATTTGTGAGCCAGCTAGGAGTGGTGCCTACTGTTATAGATCCAATACCGTTGTATTGTGATAACAATGCCACAATGAGCTTGGTCAAAGAACCCAGATTCCACAAGAGATCCAGACACATTCTTCGAAAATATCACTTGATACGTGATATTGAGAGGAGGAAGGACATAGAAATCCTCAGAGTCTCGTCTGAAGAGAATTTAGCTGATCCATTTACAAAGGCCCTTACACATGATCGTTTGGAGAAACTAATGAGTAAAAGCGGTATGAAATACCATAAAGAGTGGGCCTTGTAGTGAGTGGTAGATGTTTTGAGAGTTGTATGCCTATGAGGCACATTGTCTTGAAAAACATCTTATTCATGAATAAAATAAATTTATTGGTATCAAATTATCTTTGTGCATTTGTGATATCTTATATACTTAGATAATTTCCTTAGACTTACAGCAAGGTATACACTTATCTTGATGAAGATCACGATTATGAGAAAGTGTTTTTTACCGATTGGAGCTTAAAGTCTTAAACAGGTTCGTGGTCATTGATATGTCGAGAAGAGGATATCGACACATCGATAAGACCATTGTGTCTTTGTATTCACTATAGATTAGTAATGATGAACTCGTAATCGTTTGACTTGGTGAAGTCAGAAACAAGACACAGGTGCTCATTAGAGAATGAGTTCACTGAACGACTCATAAAATGTTATCATTTGGTTAAACTTAATTTAAAATGTCAATGATAACTTTTAGTGTTGATAGGCAAGTTGGTCCTATGACTTGAGGACATTGAACAAACCTGCATGTGAATGGTGTCACTTAGATCATTTTCCTAGCTTCAAGGCTTTACTTGTCGAAAGGATTTTGGTTGGGTGGCACTTGAAGCGTGTGAAGGGAGTTGTGTCTAAGAAAGGATTCGTCTCTCTCATTAAGGAGAGTTAGTGTTGTATGTGTTGGTTTGGTGCTTTAGTGAAAATATTTGATCAAAGTATGTTGAAAGAAGTTCAACATGTATTTAACTAAAGACCGATGTAACTGACCGGTTTCAAGTTGGTGGGGTTGACATGTTACCATACCCTAAACTTGAATAAACAACATAGTCTTGACAAAAGGATTAAAACTGCGGTATTCATCACGGATACAGTCTTGGTAGTCCCGACGATTTTTGTCAATGGGTTAAACCACATAATTATGATGCCGAAACAGGGATGGCAACTACTGCTCGTGATCACTGCTGTCTAGGGTCATGAACCCAAACCTGTAGTAGGGTCAGGCTGTATGGTCTCACACAGAGTACGACCTTCGTCTAGTAATAGGTAGAAACATTAGGGAGAATATGCATTTGATGTAAGGGATAAATATTGCAAAAGACGTTTGCAATAATCTCCTTCATTCGGGATAAATGATCCTGAGTGCAAGTGGGAGATGTAGAGGAATATGCCCTCAGATCATTTGTATTTGATGCAAATGAAAATTTAAGCCTAGATAGGGACTAATTTACATATGATGCAAAAGAGATTAAATGTGTCTTAAATTGTTTAAGACTATATTTAATTAAATAAACGCGTTGAAAAGGTTACCTAGATGACGGGATCGTCCTGCTCTAAACGCAGGTTCAAACCGCGTCAAAAACGAAGTCCAAATGCACAAGTTATATGCTGATAGGGCTAGTTTATATAAAATGTTTATATAAATTTTTCGTCTTTATTTTCGCTTCCGCTGCGTTATTTTGTGCAAGGTTGTCCGGCCTTCGCTCTCAAGTAGGGCGAAGGACGGACAATGCACTAGTCGAAAGAGAGCCCTTGGACCTTGAAAACCCTTCAGCATATCAGGTGCAGGATGTGGAATGGGGATCTCTTGGGCTAGAAGGCCGAGAAGGGGCTCCTGCTGGGCATCCTCGAGCTCGAGTACATAGGCAGCTGGGATGAGGAGCTCCATCTCTGGTCTCCACTCCCCACCTGTAGGTACAATGTGGGTCCGAGCATGGCTCGGAAGCACCAGATAATCTACAGAATATGGACCTTGTAGCCAAACCCAGTGGTGCTGACCATGAGGACGCAACATCCTCATATGGGCCATAACATCTATAGATAGTGAAGTGGGACCCGTAGGTCGGAGCAAGCCAGTAGGAAGCTCAATCTCGCATATAGGAGCAAGCAAGGTGATCAGACCGCCACAATAAATCGTCGTCCTGGTGATGCCTGAGGAAACAATGCGATCAAGATACCAGCTAGCTATATCAATCTGAATGGAGGGAACTAAGACGTCCCCGTCACCCTCGAAGGATCTCTCTCTTGTCATCACGTAGAGCATGTAATGCCCTGATAGCTACTGCACAAGTACTAGAGGGGGTGAATAGTACTTTAAAATAATCAAGAGTAATTATTCCTAATTATCGTGCAAACTCAACCAACAATGCGGAATGAATATATGACAACAAAGAAACGACCTATGCAAACAAACGATTTAACGGGTTCGGATCCACCCAAGTCTCCCCGACTTGTTCCCGGTGATCATACGTCCCAAACACCCGGATCCCCTCCGGCTACTTGAGTTAGAAACCTCTAACTCAAATTTGCACTATGAAATTCTTGTAGAAAACCTCTACAAGATCAAATCATACACAAATGAAAATGTGACTCCCACAAACCGGGATCACCAACAACTCTCACAACCGAGAGATAAACTTAATATCAAAGTAAATGAAATATGAAATGCTTACCAACAAAATCATATGCCTTGAGTAAACTTACGATTTTAGGGCAAGGAAGATTTTGAAGGAGAAGAAGTCACCAAACCCTAGCTCCAAGAAGATGAACAGCGATCGAAGGCTAGGATGGAGTTGGTGACCTTGAATCAAGCTCTTGGCTTGAGAGGCTCACAATGAAGAGAATCTCTCTTGAGGAAATAGGGCTCAAGAAGTTGAGAGAGAGATTCTTGTGAGAATGAGTGAGCTTGGAAATGAGAAATAAATGCCCTTCTCTTTGATCTCTTAAACTCAATAATGGCAGCCTTGAATGCTAGGTTAGAAGCCCTTCAAGTATATATAGGTTAGAGAGGAGAGAGAGGCAAAATCGTGGCATTTAAAGCTCCAACGGCTCTATTCTGAACCAGTCTAATCGGTCTAAGAAGGATCACTGACCGATTAGTTTTGCAACTAGTCGGTCGGTGATTCTTCTTGGACCGACTAAATGGTTCACAGCCAAAGTCGAGAATTCAGGAGATAGAACTAGTCGGTCTAAGAAGACTTGCCAACCGACTAGTTTGGCAACTAGTCGGTCGGTGAGTGTTCTTTGACCGACTAACAGTTGAAAAACAATAGGCTGAATTCAAAGAGATCTAGTCGGTCTAAGAAGAAATTCCAACCTACTAGTTTCACAACTAGTCGGTCGACAGTTGTTCTTTGACCGACTAACGATAAACAGTAACTCAGGCTGAAAAGTGAGAGACAAAACTACTCGGTCTAAGAAGGATTCCAAACCGACTAGTTTGACAACAAGTCGGTCGGTGAATCTTCTTAGACCGACTAACTGTAAACAGTAGATGAGCTGAATTGAGCAAGGAGATCTAGTCGGTTCAAGAAGGATTGCCGACCGACTAGATTGCCATCTAGTCGGTTGGTTCTTCTTCTTGAACCAACTAAGATGCATAGGAAGCCAAGGAAAGAAGCGATAAGCTTCGGGAAAGATTCTAATGGCTTCTATGAAAATCCTAGCTCTAAGATATGAGCGTTATGAAGATTATAATGTAAGACCTACTCAAGGCTTAACATTCTACGAAAAGAAGCTAGAAGACTATAAAATAAACTTCACGAACCGTCTTCAAAGCTTCAATCCGAATCTCTTGACTTCAATAATGCTCCTAGAGCTTCAACGAAGCTTTAGGCACATGATCACGCGCTTTGAGAAGTCTTGAGACGTCGCTTTTGATGTACGAAGTAATTTGGCGACGATCTCCATAACTGCGCTCACTAAGAGTTAGTTCACGATATTTATGTTTGTTCATCATCAAAACCAAATCCGGGGAGTCAATACTCCACATTCTCCCCCTTTTTGGTGATGACAAACCAACATAAATAATAAGAAATAATAATGATTCAAATGAAATTTACTTACTCCCCCTGCATTGGTGACACGTTAATTCCATATTAAATAATAATCATACGCATCAAGCAGACGAGTAAAGAATAAAATGTGAATCCAATTATTGAAATATCGGATTTGAAATCCATTTTTATATCTTAACTCCCCCTGAATCTAACATATCAAATTAGATTCATGGTAAATTGCTTTGACTAATCATTTAGCACGTCGTTATTATTAGTTCTCTCCCCCTTTGGCATTAGCAAAAAGAGCGGGAGGAGATCAACGACAACAACAATGGCTAAAATAAAAGCACGGGAGTCGAATAATACGACCACGGTCCAAATGACACCAAAGTAAAATCACGAAGAAAATCAAAGCGTGCCAACGAGACAATAGTCGAAAATCGAAAAATGACATCATCAAAACCCAAATCAATTTCACATATTGAGTTATGGAACATACTCTCCAATATCAACATTCTTAGTTAATTAAGTGCATGGAAAACAATTCTATGTTTTCATAGAAAGAATTCTATTCAATCAATTTAATCGTCGAGCGACGAATTCAACATCAGAGTCAAAAAATATAAAGTGCACACTGAAGTAAATGGCAACACGACTTCAGTGCCCGTGCTTTTATTTTAGCCATTGTTATTGTCGTTGATCTCCTCCCTCTCTTTTTGCTAATGCCAAAGGGGGAGAGAACTAATAATAACGATGTGCTAAATGATTAGTCAAAGCAATTTACCGTGAATCTAATTTGATATGTTAGATTCAGTGGGAGTTCAGATATAAAAATGGATTTCAAATCCGATATTTCAATAATTGGATTCACATTTTATTCTTTACTCGTCTGCTTGATGCGTATGATTATTATTTAATATGGAATTATCGTGTCATCAATGCAGGGGGAGTAAGTAAATTTCATTTGAATCATTATTATTGATTATTATTTATGTTGGTTTGTCATCACCAAAAAGGGGGAGAATGTTGAGTATTGACTCCCCGGATTTGGTTTTGATGATGAACAAACATACATATCGTGAACTAACTCTTTGTGAGCGCAGTTATGGAGATCGTCGCCAAATTACTTTATGTCTCAACAGACATCAAAAACAAAAGTACATCAAAATGTATCACCAACACATCTATACATCAAAATATATCATCAAAACATCCAAAAATACATCATAAAAACATCACCACCCAGCTATCCTACCCACTCTCTCACGACAAAGTATATCATCCAAGTGCACATGGGAGAGTCCTCCAACGCAAGCTCAGGAGGCGGAGGCAGGGTCAGCAGCAGCAGCAAGCTCTGCAGACGAGGTGGTAGTCTCTGTGTCAACTGGAGAGACAACTGAAGGGAGAGTGGCAGCAACAGGAGTGGTCTCGGGAGCACCAGCAGAAGTAGCAGCACCAGACATACCCTCGGGGGCACGAGCAAGAGATCCAACAAGCTCCTCGAGATCAGCCTCATCCATCTCCTCATCGTCAGAAACTGAAGGAGGAACCTCAATGCCCAAGTAAGAACAGATGCCAGCTAGCATCTCCTTAGAACGAGAAACACGAGACTCCACACGTCTCAGAGAAACTGAAAACTCAGCAAGTGAAGGAGTAGGAGGAGGAGCAGCAGCAGCTGAAGCAGAGGGGGGTAGTCCTTTGAACGTGACGAAGCGCCGCAAGAGACTTCTTGACGGCAGTCACGTTCAGGGGAGGACCCAAAGGACGCTGATCATCTGGAGGGAGAGGGACGCCGAAGTGACGGAAAACGAGAGTCAACAGGCAAGGATAAGGAATATGGGCTGACTTGGTGGATTTCCTTATGCACTCAAAGGAATCCATCTTGTCAAGAATAATCCGTGTCCAATTGATCTCGCTACCCATGAAAAGAGCGTAGATAAGCTTGAGAAATGGCTGGGAGGGAAAGCTAGAGGAGCCGTACTTCGGAAGGAGGCACGACTTCAAGATAAGATTAAGGACCCAGGCATTAGGCTTAAACAATTTCGAGGGGATGCCAATCATGGCGGGAGGGATGACATGAAACATCTCGGCAAGCATGGTTTGGTCGAGATCGTGGATATTATCCACGGAGATATCAGCAGGGAGCAGGCCAGAGGATGAGACACCAATCAACTCCCCTAAAATCTCTGCCGTGAGGACAATAGGTGTCCCCAAGACAGTGGTCTCAATGGAGTGGGTGTCGTCATACTCACCACGGACACGATTCGCATAGAATAATTTGACGAGACAGGGGTACGGGTGAGGATTCGCCTTGGGGTCATGGCAAAGATAATCTAATAGGCCGCTATAGGAGAGGAGATCAGCAAGCTGAGGAAAGTCAGAAAACTGGACGAAGTGCTCCAGAATCAAAGGACAATGCTCAATACGATTGTATGCCGCTAGACACATCGGGTCATAGCGACATAATGAGATATCTATGTTGGCCTAGTTAGTCTACTAACTAGGTCGTACGATATTATTTTGATGATGACAAACAAGCCGTGTGACTAACATTTTTCATTAAGTGATTTCAGGGAGCAAAATGTAAAATAAATTTCGTCCGCAAGAGAGAGAGGTTGTATGTGGACATTGGTGCAAAAAGGGGAATGCACAAAGATTTTTGAAACGCACACAAAATTTTGAAACGCACAAAAATATTTGGAATGCACAAAAATATTCATGCACCGTAATTTACACACTGATGCATTCTATTTTTTTGAGGTTGTTTCTTTTCTTTTATCTCATCATTATCAGCTATTGTATCCTTCAAAATGAAAACAGAAGCAACAAACATCTCTGGGCGTTTAATTCGATCTTAATCAAAAAAAATTATCTAAAGGCAGCAGTATCTTATCATGGGTTTTATAAATAAAAAAAGAATGATAGAGGAACACACGCACCCATGCATTTTGAGAACGTCTCCTTTTTTTAGTGCGTCCTCTTCTGCAATTTATTACCCCAAGCCAAATTGTTTTTGAATTGGAGATATAACACATACTTGTATTTCAAAAACCTATCCTCTTTTCAAATGAGTTAGTTGCGGCTGCTTCATCTTTTTCAGGAAACGTGATTTAAAAGGGACAGTAGGCTGTCAAACAGGGGCGCTTGCGAAACATTAAGCAACAAAGAAAACAGAGAGCAACATACACACAGAGAATTAATTCATTGCGTTCTTTTTTTGTGCGAAGGCTTCTGTCAACAAAAGAATCACTCACGCAAACTTGATTCTTGTGTTCTCCCTTAATACTTCTTCTTGCTGCTGCAAAGAGAAACTCACGGAATGTGCAAGGGCAGATTTCAAGTGCAGATTCCAGATTCGCGCATTCGACTTCGTACGCTCATATCTCCTGATCCAGATGTCGGATCGACGAGCCGTTTGCGCCCACGTGGCCACATCTTCATGCCTTTCGCAGCGGTGATAGTCTTCATTGCTCAGTCGACAGGATCATACTCAGTTCGGACGTTTTTCTACAGATCAGCCACTGCAGAATTCAGATTCGCGCAATCATCTTCCGAAGACTATATCTTCCAATCCAGACATCGGATCAGCGAATCGTTTGCGCCCACGCGATCACGATCTCACAAACTTCATCACGGTGATATCTCTCTGATCTTTCACTGCAGTATTAAAGCTATTTGAATCTGTTTTAGTTGTGAGATTGTATCAAGAATAGCTTTACTCTGAAGCTATCTCTGCGCTTTAACTCTTGAACTATATTTGTGAATGGTGAGATCACTACACGTAAGTGTGATCGGTTTTATTAAGTAAAATCCTCATAGGTCTTGGGGTCAGAGTTTTGGCGGGGAGCCACTCCGTTAAAAAAATATCTGTGTCTGATTATCTCTGTGTTTGTGATTATTTTTAAATTTGTGCCACACACCCTATTCACCCCCCTCTAGGGTGTTTTTCAATTGGTATCAGAGTGGGATTCCTTTTAGACTCAAAGTCTAGTGGAATTTCGATCCTATGGCACAAATTTCGCACACATACTCATATGACACGCACAATCAAAGAGAAGGACAGTCGTATCTTATATCACCTCTATTTGATGGTACTGACTATAGTTATTGGAAACAACGTATGTCCATACACATCAAAGGTATCGATATGGCATTATGGAAAATAATCAGTGAAGGATTTACACTATTTGATAAACCCACTCCTGAGCAGCAAAAAGAAAATGATCGGTTAGAAAATCTAAACTTTAAGGCCATGAGCATCTTGTATTGTGGTCTTAGTAAAACTGAATTTAACCGCATTAGTTCTTGTTTAACTGCTAAGGATATTTGGACAAGACTTGAAGTTACTCATGAGGGAACTAGTGAAAGTTAAGAAAACTCGTATTAGAATGTTATTACAGAAATATGAAAATTTTGCTATGATGCCTAATGAGTCTATTGATGCTATATTTTCTCGTTTTTCAGATATCGTCAATCCACTGAAATCCTTAGGGAAGGACATCCCAGAGGAAGATCTGGTCGGAAAGATTTTATACTCCTTATCTGGCGATTGGATTCAAAAGAGGACGGCGATCGAAGAAGCACGTGATTTGGCAGATATCAGTTTCGAGAAGTTAATGGGAAAATTAATGGCTTATGAGGTTCAATTGAAGATGGCCAATGACAGCACACCAAAGATGGAAGAGAAACCTAAGAAGGAGGAAACAAAGGAAAAGAACTTAGCTATTCAAATCTCCAAAATGCTCAAGGAGGAGATGAATGAATCAAATGATAAAAGCATGGCTCTTGTTACAAGGAAATTTGTGAAATTCATGAAAAACAACAAAAGAAGGACGGGAAGCATTTGGGGAACCAAGAAAAATGAAGAAAATGATGGAGAAAGTTCTGCACCTCAGTGTTTCAGATGCACCAAGAGAGGGCACATGAAAGCAGAATGTCCACTTCTGAAAGGAAAAGGAAAGGAAAAGACTGGTGATGGAGAAAATAGAACATCAAAGCGAGGAATGGTGGCTACGTGGGGAGAAAGTGACGCAGAAGAGCTCTCCTCAGATGATGACTGGAACGACAACACTGGAACTTGCTTTATGGCTGGAAACGAAAAGGTAAAAATTAGCTCTCTTGTTCAAAGCTTTGATGATGAAATGAATATTAGTGATGATATGTTTTATAGCATGGAGGAAGCTTATGAATTTCTTGTAGAACTCCTTCAAGAAATGGGTCCTAAATTCCTTAAACTAAAAAAGTTCGTGATTCATTAAAAGATGAACTAGGGAGCATGACAAGAGAGAGAGATGAGCTATTTGTTAAGTGGAAAGAATAAAAGGAAATAATATATAATTTTGATGAAACCCAACTAGAAACAAAAACCTTAGATCTAGAAAATACTAATAAAAAATTGGCTACGTTAGAGTTTGACCATGTTAATCTCGCTAAAGAATTAAAAGAGAAAATTAGTATTCTTAGTTCTAAAGATTCTGAAATAAAATTATTGAACCTAAGCTTTGAAGAAAAATTGGAAGAGCTTAAAAAAGAAAAATCTAATTTAATAAAAGGAAAACACATAGCCATCGATTCTGAAACTAGTGAAAAAGAAAAAAAAAATGAGACTAACATTAGTGAACTTGAGAATGAAAATCAAAATCTTAGCTTGACATTAAAGAAATTCACAAATAGCCAAGAAAGCTTTAATAAGATGATAAATGGGCTTAATGAACAATCTAGTAAACATGGTCTTGGCTTTCAGAAAAAACAACCTAAGAAAAAAATAGGAAGATCATTGAAAAGAATTTTGCAAGAGACATGAGCTTTGAACATTGCATGCGCAAAAATCATATGTCATCTACTAATAAGCATTTCAATGTTACATGTTTTTATTGCAACAAAAATGGGCATGTTATGTATGATTGCTTGGCCAGATATTATCCTGCATATTTCATATGGGTTCCAAAGCATCGTATTAACAATTGTGGATCCAAAATTTGGTTACCAAAGGGTGCATCTTCTTTTGCAGGTGCATCTTCAAGTGGAAAATGACAGCATTTGGTACCTTGATAGCGGTTGCTCGAATCACATGACGGGCAACGAATCCCTCTTCACGACGCTATCAAGGAAAGATGGAGGGACGGTTATTCTTGGGGATGGAAAGAAGTGCAAAATCTTGGGTAAAGGTAACATTGGTAAGCATCCTCTTGTGGTCATTGAAAATGTTAATCTTGTTGATCGTTTAGCACATAACTTGTTAAGTGTGAGTCAGCTATGCTCTATAGGCCTTAAGGTTCATTTCGAAAATGAAAAAGTATATATTTTAAAAGGTGATGATATTCTTTTCAAGGGTACATCTTATAATAACATCTATACTATCAAACTTAGTGATTCAAATAATCTAAAATGTTTAGTTGCATCACATGAGACTAGTTGGCTTTGGCATTGAAGATTAGGCCATGCCGGTATGGACCTAATCTCAAAGCTTGCTCGAAAGAAACTATTGAGAGGTTTACCTCAAATTAGCTTTGATCGGGATAAGCTTTGTGATGCATGTCAACTAGGTAAACAACATAAAAGTAGTTTCAATCCTAAAAACGTTGTAACTACTTCTGAGCCATTGCAACTGATACATTTGGATTTATTTGGACCCACAAAGGTTGCTAGTTTAGGTGGTATGCATTATTGCTTTGTTATTGTCGATGACTTTTCACGTTTCACCTGGGTTTATTTTTTGACACACAAACATGAAACTTTTGATGTTTTCAAAATGCTTTGTAAAAAGGTTGAAAATGAAAAAGGTTTTTCAATTGTCAAAGTTAGAAGTGATCATGGAGGAGAATTTGTTAATACTAGATTTGATGAATTTTGCATTTCAAAAGGTTATTCACATAATTTTTTCGCCCCGAGGACACCACAACAAAATGGGGTGGTTGAGAGGAAAAACCATACTTTGCAAGAAATGGCTAGGACCATGATTCATGATTACAAATTGCCTTTATATTTTTGGGCTGAAGCTATACATACTTCTTGCTATATTTTAAATCGTGTGTCCATTAGACCCATTTTGAAGTAAACACCTTATGAGCTTTATAGAGAGTTGACTCCCAAATTATCACATTTAAAACCATTTGGATGCAAATGCTATATTCTGAAAGTTGGCGAAAATCTGGATAAATTTGATGCAAAATCCGATGAGGGTATTTTTGTTGGCTACTCACCACATAGCAAATCTTATCGAGTATTTAACAAAAGAACTCTTACTATTCAAGAAACTGTGCATGTGAAATTTGACGAGAAAAATGCTATTAATGAATCTTCTAGTGCTGCAGAATCTACAGATATTACAGGTGGCTTGAATGGACTGGAGATAAACACTAGCAATTCCAATGATCAAGAGAACAACAATGATGGTATACCAAAAGAAGCAGAAGCTACTACGTCATCACAAGATCTCCCTAAGGATTGGCGCTTTAAAAAGGATCATCCAAAGAATCAAATCCTTGGAGACACGATGGAAGGTATACGTACTAGAAGTAGCTTTAATTTGATGGTTAACTTTGCATTTATATCCATTTTGGAGCCTAAAAATGTTGATAGTGCTTTAGAAGATTCCTATTGGATTATGGCAATGCAGGAGGAATTGTCACAATTTGATATGAATCAAGTTTGGGAACTTGTTCCTAAACCAAAAAATCAAACAATTATAGGCACTAAATGGGTATTTAGAAACAAACTTGACGAAATGGGACATGTTGTGCGTAATAAAGCAAGATTAGTTGCACAAGGTTATAACCAAGAGGAAGGGATTGATTTTGATGAAACATTTGCTCCCGTTGCAAGATTGGAAGCAATTAGGATGCTTTTAGCATTCGCTAGTTTCATGAAATTCAAACTCTTTCAAATGGACGTCAAGAGTGCCTTTTTGAATGGAGTTTTATCTGAGGAAGTCTATGTCAAACAACCTCCTGGGTTTGAAGACTCCATCCACCCGGACTATGTTTTCAAGCTTAAACGTGCTTTATATGGGCTCAAACAAGCTCCTGGAGCTTGGTATGAGCGACTTAGTAAATTTTTGCTTGAAAATAATTTTTCCATGGAAAAGACGGATAAAACTCTATTTGTTAAACATCAAAATAAAGATCTACTTGTAGTACAAATATATGTTGATGATATCGTTTTTGGTGCTACTAACAATCTACTGTGTGAGGAATTTGCTACATGTATGTCTAGGGAATTTGAGATGAGTCTGATGGGTGAACTCACATTCATGCTTGGTTTGAAAATCAAACAATGTGAGGACGGAATTTTCATCAATCAAGCAAAATATGCAAAGGAGTTAGTGAAGAAGTTTGGACTTGAAAATGCTAAGGAATGCTCTACTCCCATGGCAACGACGGCAACGATGGATAAAGACTAAAATGGAAAGAAAGTGGATGAATGCTTGTACCGAGGTATGATTGGTAGCCTATTATACTTGACAGCTAGTAGGCCTGATATAATGTTCAGTGTATGTTTATGTGCAAGGTTTCAATCTTGTCCAAAAGAGTCACATCTTTCTTATGTTAAATGAATAATTCGATATGTTAAAGGAACCTTAGATTTTGGGTTATGGTATCCTTGTTCCACATCATTTGAGCTTGTAGGATATTGTGATGCGGATTTTGCGGGAAGTAAGACCGATTGTAAAAGTACCACGGGCACTTGCCAACTACTAGGTATGTCTCTTGTTTCATGGTTCTCCAAGAAGCAAAACTCCATAGCATTGAGTACACCCGAAGCCGAATATGTTTCAGCAGGTTGTTGTTGTGCTCAAATTCTATGGATGAGACAAACCCTCAGAGACTATGATCTTACTTTCCAACCTACAACCATTTGGTGTGACAACAAGAGTGCTATAAATCTATCTAAAAATCCTATTCTACACTCTAGGACAAAACATATTGATATTCGTCACCACTTCCTTAGAGATCACATTGATAAGAAAGATATCTCTTTAAGATATATTGATACAGAAAAACAATTAGCGGACATTTTCACCAAACCCTTAAACCAAAAACAATTTTGCTTCATTCGAAGGGAGTTGGGGATTATGTCACTAATTGAGCATTAGCATGCATATCCATGCACATACACATGCTTACTTATTGTACCTAAGCCACACACTATTTCATCTTAATGTGGGTTTGGTCATTCTTGGTATGTGCATGCATGATCGTCATCACTATTATTGATTTTGGTTGAGAATTTGATATGAACCTTGTTAGACATCTTAGAATCATTAAAATGTTTTTGATGATGATGCACCATATTATTGTAAAATCCACATGCTTGAATTATTAATAAAAAAAGTGAAACTTATAAGCATGCCAAATTGTACGAATCAAATAGATTGATTGAGTCTTATAAACTATGGAGACAATTGAATGTGCTTAGATTCTAAAGTTTCTGAATTTATATTTTATCTTTACAATTTTGTGTGCTTAAATCTCTATGGAAAATTATTTAGTAGGAGTCGAGTATGTGATGCCTTCATGTGTCACTATTCTGAGACACCAACATTGTAATAATAATAATAAATTGCTATGAGCATTTATTTAAAAAAATTAGAAAAAGAAAAAGGGAATAGCAAAACATCTTCAAATATACTACATTTGATACCGGCGGCTAGTAACCGGATTTCGGGGGTTTGTTGAGCAATGCGTATGAAATATGGTAGATGAAGCAACCACTTAGCGCACCTCAATTCCAAAGGACCCGAAATTTAACACCATGGTATCCCTTGATTGGTGTCTCCCTACATTACTTATTGATTATTCCGTAGCAACGAAGGCTCACAAAATGTATTAGATAATTTTATATTTTCATCTCTTAAGTTTCTAAGCACCCTTCATATTTTCAAAGTGTTTCATAATACAACATCTTCTTGTTAGATTTCTTGCAACGATCGTATGCTTTCAATGCTCATGATATTTGTTATACTTTAAGTTCGTGGGGAATAAGCATTAATATGAGCATCGTCATCAATTTCTTGTTTCTTCGATTTGTAAACTTGTTTCATGTCTCATTCTTAACGTCTTCAATTTGTGTGATCTTTTCGATTAATGGCAAAAGGGGGAGAAGACGAAAAAATAGCAGAAAAATAATGGGGGAGAGATGCACATTTTAAGGGGGAGCTTGTCACAACTTTTCATGATAGCACATCGATAGAGGGAGCTTTATATGAAGTTTATAATCGTGTGTAGTATATGACTTGCTCTTTAATGTCATTTCTCAATTTTTTCCAGACTTGTTTGCCATCATCAAAAAGGGGGAGATTGTTGGCCTAGTTAGTCTACTAACTAGGTCGTACATTATTATTTTGATGATGACAAACAAGCCGTGTGACTAACATTTTTCATTAAGTGATTTCAGGGAGCAAAATGTAAAATAAATTTCGTCCGCAAGAGAGAGAGGTTGTATGTGGACATTGGTGCAAAAAGGGGAACGCACAAAGATTTTTGAAACGCACACAAAATTTTGAAACACACAAAAATATTTGGAATGCACAAAAATATTCACGCACCGTAATTTACACACTGATGCATTCTATTTTTTTGAGGTTGTTTGTTTTCTTTTATCTCATCATTATCAGCTATTGTATCCTTCAAAATGAAAACAGAAGCAACAAACATCTCTGGGTGTTTAATTCGATCTTAATCAAAAAAATTATCTAAAGGCAGCAGTATATTATCATAGGTTTTATAAATAAAAAAAGAATGATAGAGGAACACACGCACCCATGCATTTTGAGAATGTCTCCTTTTTTTAAGTGCGTCCTCTTCTGCAATTTATTACCCCAAGCCAAATTGTTTTTGAATTGGAGATATAACACATACTTGTATTTCAAAAACCTATCCTCTTTTCAAATGAGTTAGTTAAGGCTGCTTCATCTTTTTCAGGAAACGTGGTTTAAAAGGGACAGTAGGCTGTCAAACCGGGGCGCTTGCGAAACATTAAGCAACAAAGAAAACAGAGAGCAACATACACACAGAGAATTAATTCATTGCGTTCTTTTTTTGTGCGAAGGCTTCTGTCAACAAAAGAATCACTCACGCAAACTTGATTCTTGTGTTCTCCCTTAATACTTCTTCTTGCTGCTGCAAAGAGAAACTCACGGAATGTGCAAGGGCAGATTTCAAGTGCAGATTCCAGATTCGCGCATTCGACTTCGTACGCTCATATCTCCTGATCCAGATGTCGGATCGACGAGCCGTTTGCGCCCACGTGGCCACATCTTCATGCCTTTCGCAGCGGTGATAGTCTTCATTGCTCAGTCGACAGGATCATACTCAGTTCGGACGTTTTTCTACAGATCAGCCACTGCAGAATTCAGATTCACGCAATCATCTTCCGAAGACTATATCTTCCAATCCAGACATCGGATCAGCGAACCGTTTGCGCCCACGCGATCACGATCTCACAAACTTTATCACGGTGATATCTCTCTGATCTTTCACTGCAGTATTAAAGCTATTTGAATCTGTTTTAGTTGTGAGATTGTATCAAGAATAGCTTTGCTCTGAAGCTATCTCTGTGCTTTAACTCTTGAACTATATTTGTGAACGGTGAGATCACTACCCGTAAGTGTGATCGGTTTTATTAAGTAAAATCATCATAGGTCTTGGGGTCAGAGTTTTGGCGGGGGGCCACTCCGTTAAAAAAATATCTGTCTGATTATCTCTGTGTTTGTGATTATTTTTAAATTTGTGCCACACACCCTATTCACCCCCCTCTAGGGTGTTTTTCAATCTACACCACCCAAAGGCATGGGGGCCTTCCCCTTAGACGGACGAGACGAAGTAAGAGGAGTAGGAGTAGGAGCCCTATCGGTAGGCTCGGACTCAGGAATATACTCTTCATCGGAGTCAGAAGCGGGAGGAGTGGGTGCACGAAAGGAGGTAGGCTTGGATTGAGCTTGAGGCTTGGGCTGAGATGACGATCGGGCTCGAGGCTTAGCAGTTTTCGTCCTCTTCTTCTTAAGAGGAGGCGAAGAGGAGGAGGGACGAGTCGATTTGGTACGGCGTTTGGGTTGAGTCGCATTAGGGTCGGTAGGAGGAGACTCGAAGGTCAAGGGAGACGGAGTGGTTGGACGGATAGGGATACGTGTTCTCGCCATGATCGAGAGACGAGACAAGGCAAAGCTACGCACGAAATCGACTGAGGTAGAAATCTAGGTCTAAACCCTAAAACGAATGAACGGCAAATCTAATCAGAAATGAACCCTAAAAACGAGAGATGTGAGAGAGAGCTATACCAAGCGAGACCCTAGGAAGGAGGGAGATGGTCGGCGACGGCAGATGGCGGCCGAAAACGGCGACACACGGCGGAGGGAGGAGAGGAGACACGGGGGTTAGGGCTGAGGAGAGATAACGCACCGATTAGAATGAGTTCTAATTGGTGCGGGCAAGTTAAAAATCGATTGGGAATGCCAAAAGACACAGCTGCCCCTACGCAATTAGTCGGTCTCAGTTCAAGTGCTGACCGACTAGAATGAAATCTAGTCGGTCGGCCAATGAGCTTGAACCGACTAAGTGCAAACAGTAACAAATGGTCAAAACAAGGGCAAGATTTAGTCGGTCTAAGTTCATTCACTAACCGACTAGAACTCAAACTAGTCGGTCGGCTATTGAACTTGGACCGACTAAAAGAGTCCAAAAATTTGAAATTCAGAAATTTTGAGTTCTCTCTTAAGCGCACTTGAACGAAACATCGAAATACTCTCATATATCATTATTCTACCCCATAAAACATCGAAACTTATAAATACGACGTTCATGAACAATTCTAGCATAAATTCCGAAAATCTAAACATAAATCCAGAAAATCCCAACAATTCTAGCATGAGCAAATATAAAAGAAATTATTATCATGCAAGATTATTGAACATATGAATCCTAAATCTCGGATTCACCCATAATCCCCAATTCTCGACGTAACCACACAAAGGAGTCTTCCTTGAGTGGTTTCGTGAAAATATCGGTGATTTGCTTCTGGGTTTCAATGTACACTAAAATGATGTCCTTTCTAGCAACATGATCATCTAGGAAATGGTGACGGACATCTATGTGTTTGGAACGGGAATGGTGTACCGGATTCTTAGAGAGACATATTGCACTTTGGTTATCCACTATGATAGGGAAAGTATCACAGTTTATACCAAAGTCTTTAAGAGTGTGTCTCATCCAAAGAACCTGAGCACACGCAGCACCGGCGGTAATATATTCCGCCTCGGTTGTTGAAAGTGATACAGAATTCTGCTTCTTGGAAAACCAAGAGACAAGAGAATTTCCGATAAAATATCAAGTGCCACTAGTACTTTTCCTGTCGGATTTGCATCCCGCATAATCTACATCACTATATGAGATTAACTCATATGTGCTAGACTTTGGATAAAGTAATCCGTAGCGAGTGTGTAACTTAAATAACGGAAAATACGTTTAACCGCTACTAAGTGAGATTCCTTAGGTTGAGACTGATAACGAGCACATACACATACAACAAACATAATATCGGGCCGACTGGCAGTAAGATATAATAAACTACCTATCATACCTCGATATAGACGAATGTCTACATCTTTGTCGGCAGTATCTTTATCGAGATGTGTAGTAGTGCTCATTGGAGTCTTCTTGGCCGAAGCATTCTCCATTCCAAATCGCTTTAGCAACTCCACCGTGTACTTGGTTTGGTGGATAAAGATTCCATCGTTCATTTGGCGAATTTGGAGACCTAAGAAATATTTGAGCTCACCCATGTGGCTCATCTCAAATTGGTCCTTCATGACATTAGAGAACTCTTCGCAAAGAGTGAAGTTAGTAGCACCGAAAATGATATCATCAACATAAATTTGAACTAAAATAATATCATGATTCGAATACTTAACAAAAAGTGTTGAATCAACTTCACCCATTTTAAAACCCAAATCCAAAAGAAAGTTCTTTAGGCGGTCATACCAAGCTCGAGGAGCTTGTCTCAAACCATAAAGTGCTTTCTTAAGTTTGAAAACGTGATTTGGAAATTTTTCATTTATAAAACCCGGAGGTTGAGAAATGAAAACTTCCTCAACGACATCTCCGTTTAAAAACGCACTTTTTACATCCATTTGAAAGAGTTTAAAATCTTTATGGCATGCAAAAGATAACAACAACCTAATAGATTCTAATCTAGCTACCAGAGCAAAGGATTCTTCAAAATCTATACCTTCCTCTTGCCGGTAGCCTTGAGCTACTAACTGAGCTTTGTTCCGGACGACGTTTTGGTTCTCGCCGGTCTTGTTCTTGAAAATCCACTTCGTTCCTATAACGGTGTGGTTCTTCGAAGGCAATGGAACAAGCTCCCAAACCTCATTCCTCTCAAATTGAATGAGTTCCTCTTCCATGGCAAGGATCCAAGCACTATCTTCGCATGCTTCGTTAATATTCTTTGGCTCTATTGAAGAGGCAAAGGCACAATGAGCGAAGTAGTTGACTTGAGATCTCGTCTTGACACTATCATGAATGTTGCCAATGACTTGCTCATGGGGATGGTCACGAACTGTATGAAGCCGTTTGGGAATTCCCTGATCACTAGGAACATTCTCAAAAGTATCATCAGTAGGGTTAGTATCAATAGAATCAATAGAATTAGAATTACCAATAGAATCACATATAACTTCCATGGAGTCATCATCATTGGTAATCCTAGGAGGGACAAAATTTTCATTGAATGAAACATGAAGTGATTCCTCGATCGTTGAGGTTCTTTTGTTGAATATCCGGTAGGCTTTGCTACGTGAGGAGTATCCAACAAATATTCCCTCATCGGATCTTGGATCAAATTTGTCCAAACTCCCATACGTGTTTTTAATAAAACATTTTGCACCGAAAACTCGAAAATGTTTAACTTGAGGCAATCTACCAAACAACAATTCATAACAAGTTTGTTTGGTGCCAGGCCTCAAGAGTATTCTATTAAACACATAGCAAGCGGTATGTACCGCTTCCGCCCAAAATTGATGGCCAAGTTGGCTATCATCAAGCATAGTGCGAGCACATTCCACTAGCGTCCTATTCTTTCTCTCAACATCACCATTTTGAGGGGTGCGCGAGGGAAAGAAAAGGTGTGAGTAATACCAACTTCATCACAAAAATTTGAGAAAGACTCATTCTCATATTCCCCTCCATGATCACTATGAATAGTGACAATGGTGGTTCCAATGAGATTTTGTACTTTCTTAACAAATATTGTGAAGTTTTCAAAAGCATCATTTTTATTACTTAAAGAAAATACCCAAGTAAATCTAGAAAAGTCATCAACGATGACAAGTCCATATCGAGCATTCCCTAATAAAGCAACTCTAGTTGGCCCAAAAAGATCTAGATGTAGAAGCTCTAGAGGCCGCTTAGATGAAATGCTTTTCTTAGGTTTAAATGACGATTTTGGAAGTTTGCCTCGTTGACACGAGTCACAAAAGCTTTTCTTTTGAAAAGAAAGCTTAGGAAATCCTTTAATAGAATTTAACTTAGATAGCTTAAAAAGTGTTCCAAAGTTCACATGACCAAAACGTCGATGCCATAAGTGTTGTTCACTTGTGTTGGCAATGAGACATTGTTCATATGACTTGGGGATATCTAGGATATATATATCCTTATGGCGTGTGCCAAAAAATAACAAGTTATCATTATCTTTACTAAAAATATGGCACATTCCTTTCGCAAAGCCAACTTTGTAACCTTTGTCACACAGTTGGCTTATTGAAATGAGATTGTGATTTAATCCTTTAACAAGGCAAACATCACTTATTAGAGGTTTAGATGGGTTACCAACTTTACCAACACCAATGATGGTTCCGCTCTCGTTGCCTCCAAAGACTACCCGATTCCCATTCGCAATGGGCACCACTCTGGAGAGCAATTGAGCTTCACCCGTCATGTGTTTTGAACACCCGCTATTGAGTATCCACCCATCCTTGGAGCTAAATTTGGATTTGTTGCTCCGTTTCTTTTTCTTGAGTACCTAAAGATAGAAATATCATTCCATGGTACCCAAGGTCATTGGGTCCTAAAAGATTAGACCTTTGGAAGCCAAGTCTAATTGGACTTAGACTTCCCAACATAATCATCATTGTGCACGACATTCATAAAATAGGAATTCATGTATGCTTGTTTTTCATACATGTTAGTATTCTTCAGGCCCCAAATAGTGAATATTTTGGGAGCCCTAATCCTATTGGGAGCATGCATACGTTGTTGATTTCTACGTGATGCATGTCGTGGATAAGCATATGGCACATGATGAAATGGTGATGGCGAAATATATTATGATGCATGATGGTAATCATTCATATGATAGTGATGTGGATGAACATACGCATGTGGAGGAACACGTGCGTGAGGGTGTCTCACTTGGTGTGCACGTGCTCGTGGACGTGGAGCATAAAAATCATCTAGTTGTGAACCGGTGGAGTAGGATGTGTGTTCCTACGTGGCATGGTATTGGTGTACATAAAAGCATGACCCTTCTTTGGAGGTCCACCCAAAGTGGGTTTCTTTCCAAGATGGGGTGTGTACGAAGTGGAAGCACCATTGGTAGATGAACTGCCAATGGGGTGTTTGCTCCCACTCGTTGAGGCATCGGAAGTTGTCCTTACAAAGGTAGTGGACGATTTGGATGAATTTCCCATCTTAGACCCCAAGCCAATGCGATGATTGGCCGGAAGTAAGTCATTTAGGATATTATCCAAATGGTCCTTACCTTTATTGAATTTGTTAATTCGGCCTAATGTGGACTCATACTTCTCGGTGAGAGAAAGTATAGAAGCATCCAAAGTGGACACTTGAGTTGTGAGTACACAAACACGAGACTTGAGATTCTTATTCTCAATACTCAAAGTTGAGCTTCGAGAAGTCAAATCCGCTATCTCGCGTTCATCCGAATTCTCAATATGAACATACTCAAGTTGAGATTTGAGATTTACAATCTCATTTCTCAAACCTTCAACAACTGTGTCGTTGTTGACGATGATAGGCTTAGGTGAGGTTTGGAGACTAGTTAGCTCATCTTTAGTCTTAATATATCTATTTTCTAATTTAGAAAACTTAGACCAAAGTTGTTCATTAGCTAATCTAAGGCCATCCATCGTTACCTCATTATCTTCATCCTCGCTTTCATCGGAAGCGGACTCTTGATCATGTTCCTCTCTTGCCATGAAGCACATGTGTGCTTGCTCCACTTGTTCATCGTCCGACTCTCCGCTTGAGGAGTCCTCTTCTGAGTCGGTGAATGTACCGACAAGACCTTTCTTGTACCCTTTCTTGTACTTCCGAGACTTGTCGAACTTTAGCGCCTTCCATTTCTCCTTTTGTTTGTTTTGAGGACAATCTGCTTTGATGTGTCCTGGCTTATTGCATTTAAAACACAAAGGAGCTGAGGCATTAGTCGAACTAAATTTTGATTTGTTCTTAAAGTTACCTTTTCGGTAGAATCGGTTGAACTTCTTTGCCATGAGAGAAAGAGATTCCATGTCCAACTCGTCTTCCGATTCTTCATCATCGGTAGATGTAGATGGAGCGGCCTTGAACGCAATCGCCTTTTTCTTTGGCTCTTCTTGCTTCAAGTACGCCTTCATCTTGTCCTTCATCTTGATCTTGCTATCCTTGCGTACCTCATGAGACATCAAGGTACTCATTAGTTGAACGACAGTATATTTACTCATATCGTTACCTTCCTCGATGGCGTAGGTACGCTTTTCCCAACTCGAAGGAAGTCTGTCAATGATCTTTGCGACTTTCTCCTTTTGGATATAGTTCTTCCCAAGAGCTTCTAATTCGTTGGAAATATCCACGAAGCGAGCATAGTACTCCTTCATACTTTCACCATGTTCCATGTGAAATAGCTCGAATTCTTTGTTATCAACAACGAGTTTAGAGTCTTTTACCCTACTCGTTCCTTCATGCAAGATGAGGAGTTGGTTCCAGATTTGATATGCACTCTTGAATGTGCATATCTTGTTGAAGTCTTCGGGCTCCAACGCACATTGCAAGGCATTCATTGCCTTGGCATTGTTTACCTCCGCGGCGACCTCCGCGGTAGTCCACTTCGCGAAGTCTTCTTCATCGGGCTCGACATACTCCGTCAACGTGGCTCTCTATAGTGAAGTGCTCCGGAGGAAGGTTTCCATCCGGCATTTCCAGTACCCATAGTTGGCATCGTTGAAGTGAGGAGGCCTAGTTGAGGAGTGTCCTTCCATCACTGAAGAAGCTCCTTCACGGTTCTTGAAAGTGCTGTAGTCGGAAGGTGGACGAACGGTCTTGTTGTCGTTGGAGGACATAGCTATGAACTTGGCTCTGATACCAAATGTAATGCCCTGATAGCTATTGCACAAGTACTAGAGGGGGGTGAATAGTACTTTAAAATAATCAAGAGTAATTATTCCTAATTATCGTGCAAACTCAACCAACAACGCGGAATGAATATATGACAACAAAGAAACGACCTATGCAAACAAACGATTTAACGGGTTCGGATCCACCCAAGTCTCCCCTACTTGTTCCCGGTGATCCTACGTCCCAAACACCCGGATCCCCTCCAGCTACTTGAGTTAGAAACCTCTAACTCAAATTTGCACTATGAAATTCTTGTAGAAAACCTCTACAAGATCAAATCATACACAAATGAAAATGTGACTCCCAAAAACCGGGATCACAAACAACTCTCACAACCGAGAGATAAACTTAATATCAAAGTAAATAAAATATGAAATGCTTACCAACAAAATCATATGCCTTGAGTAAACTTACGATTTTAGGGCAAGGAAGATTTTGAAGGAGAAGAAGTCACCAAACCCTAGCTCCAAGAAGATGAACAGCGATCGAAGGCTAGGATGGAGTTGGTGACCTTGAATCAAGCTCTTGGCTTGAGAGGCTCACAATGAAGAGAATCTCTCTTGAGAAAATAGGGCTCAAGAAGTTGAGGGAGAGATTCTTGTGAGAATGAGTGAGCTTGGAAATGAGAAATAAATGCTCTTCTCTTTGATCTCTAAAACTCAATAATGGCAGCCTTGAATGCTAGGTTAGAAGCCCTTCAAGTATATATAGGTTAGAGAGGAGAGAGAGGCAAAATCGTGGCATTTAAAGCTCCAACGGCTCTATTCTGAACCAGTCTAATCGGTCTAAGAAGGATCACTGACCGATTAGTTTTGCAACTAGTCGGTCGGTGATTCTTCTTGGACCGACTAAATGGTTCACAGCCAAAGTCGAGAATTCAGGAGATAGAACTAGTCGGTCTAAGAAGACTTGCCAACCGACTAGTTTGGCAACTAGTCGGTCGGTGAGTGTTCTTTGACCGACTAACAGTTGAAAAACAATAGGCTGAATTCAAAGAGATCTAGTCGGTCTAAGAAGAAATTCCAACCTACTAGTTTCACAACTAGTCGGTCGACAGTTGTTCTTTGACCGACTAACGATAAAGAGTAACTCAGGCTGAAAAGTGAGAGACAAAACTACTCGTTCTAAGAAGGATTCCAAACCGACTAGTTTGACAACAAGTCGGTCGGTGAATCTTCTTAGACCGACTAACTGTAAACAGTAGATGAGCTGAATTGAGCAAGGAGATCTAGTCGGTTCAAGAAGAATTGCCGACCGACTAGATTTCCATCTAGTCGGTTGGTTCTTCTTCTTGAACCAACTAAGATGCATAGGAAGCCGAGGAAAGAAGCGATAAGCTTCAGGAAAGATTCTAATGGCTTCTATGAAAATCCTAGCTCTAAGATATGAGCGTTATGAAGATTATAATGTAAGACATACTCAAGGCTTAACATTCTACGAAAAGAAGCTAGAAGACTATAAAAATAAACTTCACGAACCGTCTTCAAAGCTTCAATCCGAATCTCTTGACTTCAATAATGCTCCTAGAGCTTCAACGAAGCTTTAGGCACACGATCACACGCTTTGAGAAGTCTTGAGACACACGCTTTGAGAAGTCTTGAGACGTCGCTTTTGATGTACGAAGTAATTTGACGACGATCTCCATAACTGCGCACACAAAGAGTTAGTTCACGATATTTATGTTTGTTCATCATCAAAACCAAATCCGGGGAGTCAATACTCAACAGAGCATATAGAGCTCAGGCATAGACATCGTCCCAGGCTTATATCTCGCTAGAATGGTGGTCGCCAAAAGGCGCTGAGCAATCCATAGGGAAGGGTGAACGATAGAGGAGGCATTGGCCCGGCTAAGGTCAAAGGGAAGTGGGGATCCAGTGATCAAGGTCTAGAATGTGTGAGAATCAAAGGAAGCAGAGGTGTGGTGCATGGGACCATAGGCTCGGTCGGGGTCGGGGACAGGGGCCAATGGAAGTAGGTATGGAGCATATCGAGAGTGATCTTGCACTCCCGATCCATCAGGCAAAAGGTGCACCCCCTGGGAGTCCTACGAATAGAACTCAGGACCTCGAGGGTCGGACGGACGTAGGTGTCCGTCGACATCGAAAGAAAATCACGCCACCCCACATTGTCGTACAACTGGAGTAGCCCTTGAAGTACCCCTAGGCGCTCAAGGTTATCTATGTGTACGAACCTAGAGGGTACGATCAAGCGCTGGGAGAGCCTCTCAAATTGACACGGTGTGTGTCATCTTTGAACGTGATCCCAAATGTGTCAATCACCGTGGCGGGCTATGCCAGTGGGAGAGGAATGGGTGAAGTGGGTGCCAGGAGTATGGGAGGTGGGTCGCTAGGAGGCGGGGAGTCCGCTCTAGAGGAAGAGGGACAGGGGTCGTCGGTCCTCTTCTGCTTAGAAGCGGGCGGCCGCGTACTAGACCTAGTGTGTGGGGGCATCGTGGTGCCGTGAAATGCGCAGATAATCACAACGTGCTCAAAATAAAATAGGAAACGTGTGTACCAAGCACGATGCGACTCCTCGTAAGCAACCTAAACGAGAGACGCATCCCCTGCAGCTCCAAATCAGCGCGGGATCTCCCTCAAGCTATCCTGAAGCACCAAAACAATGTATTAGCAATGAATATCACATAATCGAGTGGTTGATCAAGAGAAATAGACGTAAATAGGGTTCAATTTGGGATTCGAGGTGAATTGGGCTTACGAAATGGGAAGACGACGAAAGGGGCAGTTTCAGGGTTGGACGTCCGGTGATCACCGACCGGCGGTGAGATGGGCAGTGGTGGAGGATCCTCGGGCGACGGCAGTGGTCGCACCACTCGGGCGAGTCGACGGTGACTCGGGCGAGTGGAGGGGATGTTCGGGCGAGTCGGGGGGTGAGAGAGAGAGAGGGGGGGTTTGGGAATTTGGGGATTTTGAAACCCCGAGTGTCGATTTGATTATTATAGGGTTGAGTCAATTGATTCACTCGATCGAGTGACGATTATCACTTGGTCGGGTCGTAATTAAAAACAGAGAAGGGGTTTTTTTTGAATTATCTGTTACATGCTCCTACTCGGCCGAGTAGGAATAATCACTCGGTCGAGTGAGCTAAGCTACTCGACCGAGTAAACAGGCCTTACATAGCAATTTAAGAGCTTATGGTGTCAAATTCACTCGATCGAGTGACAAAGTCACTCGGTCGAGTGTCATATAATTTCCTGAGAGGGCTTTTTCGAGACTTTCCTGTACAGTACCCTACTCGGCCGAGTAAGTTTTTCACTCGGTCGAGTAAACAAAGGCACTCGGACAAGTGGGTTACTCTTTTCAGCTCCAGACTCTCTGTTTTGTGACGCTTTCTGTTTCTTCATCTCCCGTCAGTTTCTTCATTCCTTTGGCAGTTAAGCACATCCCTGGAGTGCTCTCCATCGCCATGGCCATCATCCATTCATTTGGACTCCTATCATCTTCTTCCTGAAATGAAAAACGTAGCATGTTGTCAAATTCTTCCTAGACTCTTGATTCTATAGACTAATAAAGATCTAAAACAAAAATGAAAGTAAATTCAACTAAAAACTAAGATAGAACTGTCGGTTTGCCTTCCGACAATTGCTCGTTTAAGGTCTTGAGCTCGACCCCTTAAGATATGACGTTTAGTGCATGATGTTCAGTGCATAGGAGATGCGCATGTCAAATTTCGCTGGGGAGGCCTTGAGGGTTCAGATGTAGTGCTAGATCTTCTTTGGCCTCCCTAGTGTGCGTCTCCTCTCTAATGTTGTTGAGGGACGACTCCCCAGAGCTTGCGTTCTCGATATCTTTCTTCTTTCCCGACAGTGGAGCTATGTTAGCCAGTGACGCTTTCTCCATATGCCTCACCGTATAGATCTTGCAGAGCTCTCTAAGCCTCACGACATCTGTGTCGTCCTTCTCTTCCTCGATGAGCTTGTTCACTTCTTCGATGAGAGGATCTGGTGGGTCTTCAATTATAGTGTCGTCATCGGTATTTGGGACCCCATCAAGGCTCTCCGTGTGTAAGGCTCCAATGGTATAAGGCATGCTCCATAAATTACCTCATCAAGGAGGTCCACGTAGACTGCTTCTTCCGACCAAGGTCTTTGCTTCATTGTCTTGGGAAGATGGAATTCAATTGCGATGTTGCCAACGTTGAGGGACAACGTTTCTTCTCTCACATCCACTATGACTCCAGCAGTGCATAAGAAGGGGCGTCCAAGTATAAGCGATGTATCGCCCTCCTCTTTTATATCCATGACGACGAAGTCGCATGGTACACAAAGACCTCCCGGTATTTGAAGTGGCACGTTCTCGGCAATCCCCATCGGCCTAGTAATTTGCCCATCAGGGAGTTGGATCTTCATATCAGTGGCTTTGAGGTCGGTCCCCATGTTGAGCTTCTTAAACATAGTGAGCGGCATGAGGCTTACGCTTGCTCCCAAGTCTACCAAAGCTTTTTGGAGGGGGACTCCGCCAAGGGTGCATGGAATCCGAAAACTTCCGGGGTCTTTCATTTTCTTTGGCATCTTCTCCTTGTCGATGAACCAAGTTCCTTGCTCGGGTAGCATGATCTTCTCCGTTTGTTTCTTTCCCGTGATTAAATCCTTGAGGATTTTGGCGTATGTCAGGATTTCAATTATCGCATCCAAGAACAGGATGTTTAGGCTAACCCCTCACAAGTACTCCAGAAATTTGGCGAACTTCTTTTCCATTTTGGCCTTCACCAACCATTGTGGAAACGGTATGGGTGGCATGTAGGTTCTCTCCTTTTTGAGGTTCATCCGCTTCAGATTTTTCTTCGTTATTTACCGTCTTGGGGCTCTCTTCTTCATTAATTTGCTCCTTTTCAGCCTGAATTTCCTCCCTTGGGCTTTTAGCTTGAACCATAGCAGGAGTGGTATCCTTTTCGCCTCTCGTAGTCACAGCCTGACTCTCCCTTAAAGGGGATACTCGCAAGTGTACGAGGTCGGCAAATAATATACCCAGTAAGTACTGGATCGTATCCACAGAGACGGAACTAATCTGGAAATTCACACAAATAGTTAGAGGATGTAAAGAATGGTTGAGGATTCTTACCACCCTATGGGGGTGAATGGTTGTTTGGATAATTGGTTTATCTAAATACCCTAGAGTTAGGGTAATGTCACAAGGTTTGGATGTAAGGGAGAGAAAGAGTGCGGGTGTTAAGGATCTCAATAGGATTATTCAATTGCTCTGCTAAATATTAATTCCATGATAACTCGATTACTCATCCATTTCGAGGTATGAGACTCAGGAAATAATCAATTAAGCACATATGGGGTGCACCAAGGGTAATTGCTAACTGGGTTCTTCTCCTCATTAAAGCTCATGAATCACTCTCACACCCATTTCAAGGTATGTGAGAGTAGTGCATGTAAGTTGTGGTGCGCAGCGCACAACCACGGTTCTACAGCCCCTTTCGGGTAATGCACGATTCGATAGACGAGTCACAATCCAATTAACAGTTTGAATTGATGGATGAATTAAACTTCTAAACTACGAAATATGGATTGAAGGGGTCTTGCATTCATTTCATGACATGCAATACCCATTGGATACATAGATGCAACAATTACGAAGCACCAACGTTCTTCGGCTCCTCCATGGATAGTATCAAACCCAATTACTCATAAGTTTAATTCACCCAACAACATGGATTAACAAGGAGTGCTGGAAATTAACTTTAGCAAGGCAATCAATACATCCTACATCAATCCAAAACACCCACACAATGAATCTAGCCTAGCATATCAAAAACAAAATCAACATTCATAAAAATGGACATAGTTCAATGCAAAGGATGAAAGCAAATATGTATTAGAAAGAGGGTTGGAGATTTGTCACCAAATACAAGCTTCTTCAAACAGCAATCAATCTTAGTAATGGCAAAAACGAAATCAGAAAGCTCAAAACTCTCCAAACCCCTAATCACCTTCTCAAGGAAGAAGATGACCTAAAAATAGCAAAATATTAAGTTCTATTTCGTTCTCCCTTCACTACATCTGAATAGTAGTGTTTTATACCCCCTAGGGGTTACATCTCATCCATTCGAATCCTCATCCAACGATTCACAGCAACTGGAGAGAAATCGGGTTAAGAAAAACCTGTTTCTCGTAACCCAGATGTTGAGTATTGGTGTTTAATACCAATCTTATTTTGATGATGATCACAACATTATCTTGTTGCTAATGACTCTCATGTTTTAGTCTCACAGTTTATTTCCTAGAATATCTTTCTTGGAGACTAATCACTTGGTGTAAGGATGGACATCAAGTGGAGAAGGGCCAAAGTTTGGACTCAATGAATGCCAAAGCGTGGAGATGATGGAGAGCAATCAAGGCATCAAGATTGAAGACTTAGACTCTAAGGAAAGTATTGTAATCCATGTATTATTTACTTTCTTGCTTTCTCTCTCTTTTGAGTCTAGGTTATTGTAATGCCTTGTTAGATGGTTTACTTATTATGCACATGTGTTTTACCATATTAGTGAGCATTAAGATTATCATAGAATCCAACCTAATAGGTTCACTTTGTCCAAAGACTCATTTGGAGTCTCTGGCTTTCCATCAGTCGCCTGGTGAAGGAAACACAGTCGACTGGGTGATTTCCAGTCGCCTGTAGATCCTTCTACAGTCGCCTGATTTGCACAGCTCAAGTCAACATTTCAATTGAATCAAACTTGAGCTTTACGCACAGTCTTCTGTCGATCAGTTTACAGTCGTCTGTATACTTACAGTCGCCTGGAAATTGGCCAACAGTCACCTGTCTAGCGTAAGTACAATCTCTGCATCTCTATGTCTTCCCTCCATATTTTACAGCAGACGACTGATGAAGAATGTACAGTCGCCTGACTATTTGATAGTCGACTGTAGTATTAACAACAGTCGCCTGTATGGTCTTCTGGAGAAAGAGTGCAGCTCTCTGTTTCGATCCATATCCTGCAGCAGTCGTCTGCTGAAGGATTAACAGGCACCTGTCTTGTTTTTCAGTTGTTAGTATTGTCTTCGTCAGTGGACTGTCCTGGCTCAGATTATAGCCGTTGGATATTTTCTAGCCGTTGATCAGTCGACTTTCTTTTGATCATCAGTCGACTGTTCCTGTCGTTTTTGCCCAGTTTCTAGCTGTTGCAGAATTCTTTCTTTGGCTGTTTCCTTGGGTTTTGGGGCTTGATATTGGGTTCCTATATATATGTGTGTGTTGCCATCTCTTAAACTTCTTGATTGATTCTTGATTACTCTTGATACTATTGAAAATCTCAAGAGATCTATAAGCAACTCTCAAGCTCCCTCATTTCCCTCTATTGAGCATTCATTCCTCTTCATGCATTGAAGTCCAGCTCAAGGGAAATCATCCAAGTGCTCTCAAGCATATCTCAACACTTGGAGATCCTCTTCCATGCCTTGCATTCATTCATGAGTAAGCATCTCAAGGCATAGGTAAGAGTATTTACTTTACTTGGTGTAATTGTATTTTTCCCTATTTCTCTTTGTGGGATTAGGATACTCTCTTTGTGGGAGTGTGTCTCTTTGTGGGACTAGGTTTATTCTCTTAGTGGGAATAACTCTCTTTGTGAGAGTTCTAGTGTCCTAGTGTAGGGCTAACCCTAATTCTCTGAGTGGGAGTTAGTGATTCTCTGTGTGGGAGTCTTGATCCTCGTGTAGGATTGGTTGGGTCCTTGTGTAGGGCATACATCCTCTTTGTGGGGTATCTCCCTGTGAGATTTGTATTCACTTCTCTGTGTGGGAATATAGTGGATATTAGTGTGGCTGTATGTACCCAAGTTTGGGGAACCAGGATAATTCCTTGTGTTAGCGTTTGGATTGATTGTGCCTTTTAATTCCTCTTGCATTTATAATTCCGCATTTGCAATTTTAATTTTAATTGGACAATTTTATTGCCATTACACTATTCACCCCCCCCCCCCCCTCCCCCCTCTAGTGTGTGTTGTTAGTATTGCAAGGGTAAGACGATTCTTACACCAGACTGCGGCCGAAAAACCCCGATTAGTCGATTGTCAAACAGACGACAGTTGACTGATGACAGGCAACTCCTATTGCTTCCAAAGGGGGAAATGCGACTGTCTTAAAATATCAAAGTCGACTGTGTGATCCACAGGCGACTGTTTTCTGTTTTTCAGTCGCCTGCTGCAAAAATATCAAAATAACATAGAGTTGGCTCTTTTTGCTCCCTCAGGAATCTGAAATTTCAGTCGACTGATGCGAAGATGACAGGCAACTGTAGGATATTACATTCGACTGTCAATCCTCTTACATGCGACTGTCGTTGGGCTTCAGCTTCTGCAGTTCCAATTCTTTAAGGGCAGGCGGCTGCCGTTGTTTGGGCAGTCGACTGTTGTTCCATCCACAGGCGACTGTTTTGTACTACTCCTCTTGAGTTGGTTTAGTCCCCTTAGGGACACCTGAAAAATCCAGAAAAAATCCTTATAAATATAATAGACATTTATAATGTTTTGGGAAGTGAAATTGTGCCAGAATAAAATCATAAGCTCACAAATGATGAATTAGCGTAAATGTAGTTAAGAGAGCTTGATTCCATGGGTTATATGCACAAGAGGAGACGATTATGAGGTTAGAATATGCAATATTTATTCATAATCACATCCCCAACTAGCGTTTTTCTAGTCCCTAGCAAAATAAGTGATTGATCCCAAAATACAATATTGACTCCATCCATGGATTATTGACAATACTAAAGGATGTTGAAATCATATATATAAGGGCAAAGTTCTCAAGTCTATACACTCTTCCCTAAGACTATAACCTCATTCCTCTTACACACTCCAGCATCCACACCTAAGCTTAGTATACCCCTTAATATGTCACAATCTCATGATGTAAGATCCTTGGGAACTCTCGAGCTTATGGGATATAACACTTTCTCCCTCAAAAGATCATGGAAATGGGTTGTGGTTCAAATTTCATGCATTTACTCAAATTTCATGGCAATTTTTTTCCTTATTCCAAGTACCATGGCAAAAGTTCATGCCTTATTCAAATGTGCACAAGTGCACTTATTATTGTAGCATTTGATAGCATTCATTTGAGCAACTCCAACTTCCAAGTCACTATCTTAGGATCTATGAATATAGACCTAGCCAAATTTTTAAAATTTCTAAGGCTTAATCAATTGATCGTTGATACTAAGTTCTCTACATCACTATAAGGTTTCAAATGGGTGGTAATTGCCATGAGCTTCAAGTTAAAGGGCCAAGTGTAAGCATGAAGAGAGACAATTAATTGCCCCTAGTACATAAAGATACAACACTCCCTAATTTGCCAAAATCCACTCCAAGAATACATTTTTACCAAAGTTGGAAGGATCACCACATTTAATCAATTGGTCTAACAAAAAGCTGTGGGTTGCAGAAATGTTGGTGATGGATGGAAAATTTTTTCTTTCATTCAATTTATTCACAAAAAGGATGAAAATAATAAAAAGATGCTCAAGAAGATTCTACATCCTAGTACACACCCCCAACTAAAAATAAACATGGTTCTCAATGTTTGAAGGGTGAGATTAAAAATATGCGTGAAGATGGATAGACTAGGATAAGAAATCTTGAGCAAGAGTTATTCATTACTACATATTACTAGATAGGAAAGTTTTGGAACGAATACACCTAGTTGGTTCCACCTTGCGGTGGTTCTGTAAGCTCCATGGTGACCTCGTCCCTACTCCACGTCTCTTGGTAATGCTTTAAGCATTGGCCGTTCACCTTGAATTCATTACCGTTTTATGGGTTGTCAATGGTCAACGCGCCATGTGGAAACACCTCCCGAACAATGAAAGTTCCAATCCACTTCGAACAAAGCTTTCCGGGGAAGAGATGAAGTCTTGAGTTGTAAAGTAGCACTTTCTCCCCCAGGGTGAATTCTCTCCTCAAAATGATTCGATCATGGGCACATTTAAGCCTCTCTTTCACAAGCTTGGAATTGTTGTATGCCTCCCTCCTTATCTCTTCGAGTTCTACTAACTGCAATTTACGTGAAGAGGGGTCAATTTCACAATTAAACTTTTAATTGCCCTGAAGGATTTGTGTTCAAGTTCAATAGGCAAGTGGCAAAATTTTCCAAAAACTAAGCAATATGGGGACATCCTTAAAACCGTTTTGTAGGCGGTACGGTACGCCCACAATGCCTCGGGAATATGCATGCTCCAATCCTTCCTTGATGGATTCACCGTCTTTTGGAGTATGTTCTTGATCTCCCGATTCGCCAACTCCGCTTGTCCATTGGTTTGGGGGTGGTATGGTGTGGAAACCTTGTGTTTCATCCCAAACTTCTTCATTAAGCTTGCAAAGAGGCGGTTACAGAAATGTGACCCTCCGTCCCTTATCATAGCCTTTGGCATCCCACATCGTGCGAAAACGTTTTCTTTCATGAATTTAAGCACGATAGCCGCATCATTGGTCCTGCAAGGAATAGCCTCAACCCATTTAGATACATAATCTATAGCAAGCAAAATATATGTGTACCTAAAGGATGGGGGAAATAGCCCATAAAATCAATGCCCCAACAATGGAAAATTTCTAATTCAAGAATGGGGTTTAGCGGCATCATATTTCTTTTAGTAATTCCCCCTAACTTTTGGCAAGCTAAGCATGATTTACAGTATGTATAAGTGTCCTTAAACATGCTAGGCCAATAAAAACCACATTGTAGAATTTTTGCTACGGTCTTTTGGGCGGAAAAATGACACCGCACACACCTTCATGGCAAAAGTGTAAAATACTATCAAACTCATGGTCTGGTATGCATCTACTTACTATTTGGTCATTACAATACTTATAAAGATAAAGGTCATCGAAAAAGAAAGATTTTACCTCAAAGATGAACCTTTTGTAATCTTGGCGAGACCAAGTAGGAGTCTTACCTGTGACCAAGTAGTTTATTATGTCGGCATACCATGGGAGTGTGTGGGAGACTGCAAAAAGATATTCGTCAGGAAACGAATCATTCAATGGAATGGTTGCCGGCTCCATGCTCATCGTTAACCGTGAAAGGTGATCGGCAACATGATTTTCCGCTCCCTTCTTGTCCTTGATGGCGATGTTGAATTCCTGCAAGAGCAAAATCCAACGGATTAGTCTAGGCTTAGTGTCTTTCTTGGAAAGGAGATATTTAAGAGCGGCAAGGTCGGTGAAGATTGTAATTGGGAATCCCAATATGTAGCTCCTAAATTTTTCCAACGCGAAGACAACGGCTAAAATCTCCTTCTCCGTGGTGGTGTAGTTTCATTGGGCCTCATTCATGCTCTTTCTTGTATAGTAAATCACCACGGGGATGTTGTCCTTGCGTTGTCCAAGCACGGCACCAACCTCATAGTAACTAGCATCGCACATGATTTCGAAGGGTGATGTCCAATCTGGCGCCTGAAGAATAGGTGAACATGTGAGCAAATTTTTCAACTTCTCAAAAGCAAGTTGACAATCATTATTCCAAGCAAAATCTACATCATTTTTCAAAAGCATGCAAAGAGGCTGATATATAGAACTAAAATCTTTTATGAACCTCCTATAAAAACCTGCATGCCCGAGAAATGATCGAATATCTCTTACACAACGAGGAGTGGATAGCTTTTCTATTATCTCGATCTTGGCTTTATCGACGTGCATACCTTCCTTGGATACAATATGACCGAGTACTAAGCATTCGGTGGTCATGAAATGGCATTTTCCCAATTCAAGAGAAGGTTTTTCTCGATGCACCGATCTAACACCAAAGCCAAGTTAGATAAACAATTATTAAATGAGCTACTATACACAGAAATCATCCATGAATACTTCCACAATCTTTTCAAACATATCATGGAAAATGCTAAGCATACAACGTTGAAAGGTTGCGGGGGCATTACATAGGCCAAATGGCATCCTCCGGAATGCAAAAGTGCCAAAAGGACAAGTGAAGATGGTCCTCTCTTGTTCTTCGGGTGCTATTTCAATTTGATAATAACCGGAGTAGCCATAAAGGAAGCAATAATATTCGTGTCTGGCCACTCTCTTTAGGATTTGATCAAGAAATGGGAGAGGGAAGTGGTCTTTACGGGTCTTAAAATTAAGCTTCATATAGTCAACGCACATGCGCCATCCCGTGGTGGCTCGCATGGGGACTAGCTCATTGTTTTCATTTTTAATAACTGTTAGCCCCGATTTCTTGGGTACAACTGGAATGGGACTCACCCATCTACTATCAGCAATGGGATGTATAATACCCGCATCAAGAAGCTTAAGGATTTCACCCTTTACCACTTCCTTTAGGTTAGGATTTAACCTACGTTGCATTTCTCTAGTGGTTTGGTGTCATCCTCTAAGTAGACATGGTGCTTACAAATGAGGGGGTCAATACCTTTAATGTCGGCAATTGTCCAACCAATTGCCCCCTTGTGAGTTTTAAGCACATCTAGCAATTGCATTTCTTGCTCATTAGAAAGTTTAGACGATATTACCACGGGGAATGTGCCCAATTCCCCAAGAAATGCATACTTCAAATATGGCGGCAACGGCTTCAAATCCAAGGATGGGTGCTCTAGCTTCGATGGCCTTTGGTAAGGCGTGTCCAACGGTAGCGGCTCAAAAGATGGCATCCACTTAGTGACCGCACCAACTTCCTGCGAAAAACACTCGGTGTCAATATTTTCACAAAAATGATCAACAAAATTAAGCACTTCAACAAACTCTGCATCAAAATGCTCTTCAACTAGAGTCTCAATCATGCAAGCATCCTCAAACTCACCATCCCCCGATGGCAACTTACAAGCATTAAAAATGTTTAAGTCGAGTGTCATGTTGCCAAACGAGATTTTAAGTTGACCATCCCTACAATTGATTATAGCATTGCTTGTGGCTAGGAATGGTCTACCTAAAATGATGGGGGTTGGTGTTTTGGTTTGAGGCCCAAGGATATCCAACACGACAAAGTTCACCGGGTAGTAAAATTTGTCCACTTGGACAAGTACATCCTTTATGCTACCCTTGGGGACCTTGATGGATCTATCGGCCAATTGGAGAATAATGGATGTAGATTTTAATTCTCCAAGCCCTAATTGCATATACAAGTTATATGGCAAAATGTTAACACTCGAACCTAAATCAAAGAGGGCTTGCCATATTTTTTTGGTTCCAATGATGCATGGGATTATAGGTGAGCAGGGATCCTTGTATTTAGGAGGGGTGTTATGTTTCACAATAGCACTAACTTGTTGCGTTAGGAAGTCTTTTTTCTTAACATTAACATTCCTCTTAACTGTGCACAAATCTTTTAAAAATTTAGCATATGCTGGAATTTGATTTATTGCATCAAGAAGAGGAATATTAATTTGACATTTTTGAGATATTTCGCAGATTTCGGATTGAAAATTATTTTTCCGTGGAGATTGAAGCCTTTGAGGGAATGGTGCGAGAGGGATGTACGGCTCGGGCTCTTCAATGACGATCTCTTCGGAATGGTTGCCTTTGTCTGATCTTCCCTCTTGCACCTCTTCATTTGTGGTGGCTTCATTCTCCATAACTATCTCTGCTTCGACTCTCGATGGCTCCGGCTTCTCAATTTTTCGACCACTCCTCAAGGTTGTCACCGCTTGATAAGACTTGACGTTGGGTCCTCCCGATGATGAATTCATGTTAGGGTTGGGGAGTGGTTGTGTCGGAAGCTTGCCCTTCTCTAGAGTTGCCGCAAGCTTCGCCATGTTCTTGTTGAGTTGTTGAAATTGTTATTGATGTTGTGCTTGGGTTTGTTGTAGTTGTTGCCAATGTTGGAAATTGGCTTGATTTTGCGTTGTTTGCATTTGGATGAATTGTTGCAATGTGTCGCTCAGAAATTGCACTTGAGGTTCATTTGTTTCATCCCTCATCCTTTGGATGCCTTGTTGATTGTTGTTGTTGTTGAAGGGTGGGCAATACGATGGTTGAGCTTGTTGTTGTCTTTGGGATCCCCAATTCAAATTCGGGCAATTCATCCAACTCGGGCCTTGATTGTGGGAATTGTTGTATCCTTGCCCTTGGTTGGAATTCACCACATAATTCACTTGAGGGGGGTGTTGAAGTACTTCCTTTGCTAGCAGTAGGTTAGGACATTGAGTGATACCATGATCTGCGCTACTGCAAAGGTTACATAGCCCTTCATTACCAACCGTCACAGCCTTCACTCCTTTCAACTGCAACCGTTCAAGTCTCTTGCAAATGATGGCCTCCATTCTTGCTTCTAAGGCTGCCTCTTGGGTCAATGTAAGGAGACCTCCACGGGCCAAAGGTTGAGGTAATTCTCTTCTCTCAGATTCAGGAGTCGCCTCCCAACTTCGTGCATTCTCCGCTATGGACTCTAAGTAGTCACATGCCTCCTCCGGTGTCTTATCCAAGAATTCCCCGTTGCACATCATTTCCACGAATTGCTTTATGGATGGGATGATCCGTCGTAAAAGAAACCGATGAGACGGTATTAATCAAATCCATAGTGTGGACATGCTAGTAGCAGCTCCTTGAACCTTTCCCAAGTGATATCAAAGCTTTCGTTTGGCTTCTGAGAAAAGTTTAACATTTCCCGCTTTAATCATTGAGTCCTGTGCAAGTGAAAAAACCTTTTCAGAAATTCAGCTTGCATTGCTAACCAGGAGTTAATAGTATGAGGAGGTATAGCATTAAACCAATTTTTAGCATTATCCTTTAAAGAAAGTGGAAACAGTTTAAGATAAATGGTTTCATTGCTAGCCTTCCCATCAGAACATATGAGGCAGACATCTTCGAAATCCTTTATATGTAAATAAGGGTTCTCCTTCTCCACACCATAAAAAGTGGGGAAAATTTGAAATATCCCATGTCTTGGGCTAAAGGAATTTGCATCGGCTGGAAGCACAATGCATGAGCCGGTAGCAGACCTACTCGGTCTCAACACATATCTCAAACTTCGATCACCCTCATGTTGAGAGTTATCGTCCTCACTATGATTCGTGTTGTCATTACCGTTAGTGTTGGTATAATTATCGGCCATGTTTATATTTCTTACTAGTCTATGTGTCCGAGGAGTCCTTAACCACATAAACTAGACAATTGAGTTCAAGCCAAAACTTTCCAAGATTAGCCTAATTTTTATAGTGTCGGTGATTATAAAAATTGAAAAAAAACAAACTCGGATATCCACAATGATTATAAACAGTAGAATGGAAAGATCTCACCAAAGTTTCACTACAAAAACCAAAGTGTGTAATGAAGATACGCCGTCCCCGGCAACGACGCCAATTTGCTTGACTCTCCCTGAAAGATGATACTCGCAAGTGTACGAGGTCGGCAAATAATATACCCGGTAAGTACTGGATCGTATCCACAGAGACAGAACTAATCTGCAAATTCACACAAATAGTTAGAGCATGTAAAGAATGGTTGAGGGTTCTTACCACCCTATGAGGGTGAATGGTTGTTTGGATAATTGGTTTATCTAAATACCCTAGAGTTAGGGTAATGTCACAAGGTTTGGATGCAAGGGAGAGAAAGAGTGCGGGTGTTGAGGATCTCAATAGGATTATTCAATTGCTCTGCTAAATATTAATTCCATGATAACTCGTTTACTCATCCATTTCGAGGTATGAGAATCGGGAAATAATCAATTAAGCACATATAGGGTGCACCAAGGGTAATTGCTAACTGGGTTCTTCTCCTCATTAAAGCTCATGAATCACTCTCACACCCATTTCAAGGTATGTGAGGGTAGTGCATGTAGGTTGTGGTGCGTAGGGCACAACCACCGTTCTACGGCCCCTTTCGGGTAATGCACGATTCGATAGACGAGTCACAACATAATTAACAGTTTGAATTGATGGATGAATTAAACTTCTAAACTACGAAATATGGATTGAAGAGGTCTTGCATTCATTTCAAGACATGCAATACCCATTGGATACATAGATGCAAGAATTACGAAGCACCGCCGTTCTTCGGCTCCTCCATGGATAGTATCAAACCCAATTACTCATAAGTTTAATTCACCCAACAACATGGATTAATAAGGAGTGCTGGAAATTAACATTAGCAAGGCAATCAATACATCCTACATCAATCCAAAATACCCACACAATGGATCTAGCCTAGCATATCAAAAACAGAATCAGCATTCATAAAAATGGACATAGTTCAATGCAAAGGATGAAAGCAAATATGTATTAGAAAGAGGGTTGGAGATTTGTCACCAAATACAAGCTTCTTCAAACATCAATCAATCTCAGTAATGGCAAAAACAAAATCAGAAAGCTCAAAACTCTCCAAAACCCTAATCTCCTTCTCAAGGAAGAAGATGACCTAAAAATAGCAAAAGATTAAGTTCTATTTTGTTCTCCATTCACTACATCTGAATAGTAGTGTTTTATACCCTCTAGGGGTTACATCTCATCCATCCGAATACTCATCCAACGATTCACAGTAACTGGAGAGAAATCGGGTTAAGAAAAACGTGTTTCTCGTAACCCAGACTGCGGCCGAAAACCCCCGATCAGTCGACTGTCAAACAAACGACAATCGACTGATGACGGGCAACTCTTATTGCTTCCAAAGGGGGACATGTGACTGTCTTAAAATATCATAGTTGACTGTGTGATCCACAGGCGACTGTTTTCTATTCTTCAGTCGCTTGCTGCAGAAATATCAAAATAACAGAGAGTTGGCTCTTTTTGCTCCCTCGGGAATCTGAAATTTCAGTCGACTGATGCAAAGATGACAGGAGACTGTAGAATATTACAGTCGACTGTCAATCCTCTTACAGGCGATTGTCGTTGGGCTTCAGCTTCTGCAGTTCCAGTTCTTTAAGGGCAGGCGGCTGCCGTTATTTGGGCAGTCGACTGTTGTTCCATCCACATGCGACTATTTTGTACTCCTCCTCTTAAGTTGGTTTAGTCCCCTTAGGGACACCTGAAAAATCCAAAAAAATCCCTATAAATATAATAGACATTTATAATGTTTTGGGAAGTGAAATTGTGCCAGAATAAAATCATAAGCTTACAAATGATGAATAAGCATAAATGTAGTTAAGAGAGCATGATTCCATGGGTTATATGCACAGGAGGAGATGATTATGAGGTTAGAATATGCAGTATTTATTCATAATCACCGCCACTACCACGTTGATGCGGTCGGTGTTATTCCTCGGGTTTGCTCCGGTTGAGCTGGTAATTGTTGTTGAGCCTTGTTGAGCAAGGTGTTTTGCTCCGCCAATTGTGCCACAATAGTGTTGAGAGAATCTTGGCCCGCTGTCAATTTTGCATTGATCTTCTTTTGCTCGGCCATAAAATCTTCAACTCTAGCTTCATGCTCGGATCTTATTGGTGCCGGTGGTGGGTTTTGAGGTCTCCATCCTTGATTATATCCGGTGGGTTTATAAGGCCCCGCTTGTTGCCTTTGTTGATATTGTTGTTGTTGGGGCGGCCTTTGTTGATACGGTTGTTGTTGTTGAGGGGGACGGGCTTGTTGTTGTTGAGGTGGTGGTTGTTGATGAGGGGGAGTCATGGCTCCCTCATTGTTGGCGTATGAAAATCCGGGGTGACCCTTGTTAGCCAGGTTCACCCAATAACCATTGTTACCCCCCACCGACAACGTATTGCACTTGCTCCATGGCTCCTTCATTTTTCTCGCTCCCAACAAACATAACTTGGTCTTGATCTTGCCATCAACCATGCCCCTCCGAACGTCGACGTGTTGGACACTCCATATGACTCGTACATCCTCTTTTCAATCCTCTCTACCACTTTGGAGAGAGATTCAAACTTCGTGGTCAACTCCGCCACTGCCTTTGCTTCATAGATACTTGACGGCTTCGAGATGAAGATGATTGGCCTCTCTCATCGGCCCATTATTGATTGTTGGAAGCCATCTCCTCTAGCAATGCAGTGGCATCCTCTGGTGTTTTTGATAGAATAGCTCCGGTGGCCGTGGCGTCAATTATCATCTTTGTGTCCGGCCGCAATCCATTGTAGAAACTGTGGACAAGCTCCCAATCGTCGATGTTATGGTGGGGGATTGATGTTGGAGATCTTTAAACCGCTCACACGCTTCATAGAGAGACTCTTTGGACCCTTGCTTGAAAGACATCAAAGAGTTCCTTATCTTCACGGTCTTGGATGGCGGGTAAAATTTGTTGACGAACGCACTCGCTAGCTCATCCCAAGTAGTGAATGTACCCATGAGCTTGTGTCCTTAGCCAATATAAAGCTTTATCACGAAGAGTGAAAGGGAAGAGACACAACCGGATAGCATCTTCTGACACATTGGCATCTGAAAAGTGGCGCACTTTACCAAGAACATTTGTAGGTGATAATGCGGGTTCTCTTGAGAATTCCCATGGAAGGGGTCTTGTTGCATCAGTACAATTAATCTCGTTTTCAGTTCAAAGTTCTTGTTGGCCACCAACTCCGGCATAAGTATGGAAGATGTAGTAGCTGAATTGTTCGGGGTAGGCCTATCCCGGATGGAGACAAGCCTAGCGGTCCGTCGCAATTGCTCGTTTCTAGTTTCCACCACCATTTGGTTCTCCTCTACAATTGATCTCTTTTCTGCTCTCAGTTTCCTTGTCGTGCGCTCGATCTCAAGATCAAATAGTATGTCTTCTTCAGATGCCTTCGACCTCATGTTCATGCACAGAAAAAAAAGAAACTAGAAAGATTCGTTAGCGCAATAGAGGAATAAAAGAAAATAAAAATAAAATAAATAAAGAAAAATAGCTAAGTAAAGAAAAACAAAATACCGTCGCCTCCCCGGCAACGGTGCCAAAAACTTGATCGCTCCCGGATAAACACCTGGAAAACAATGTAGCTTTACCGCAAGTTCATGGTTAAGTGGCAAGCAGGTATCGAATCACAGGGAGGACGAATGACGTTACTCTAGTTCAATCACTAAGCTATTGGATGGGAAATCGTTTAAGAATGGATGGTGTAATGATCGTTCTAGTAGTAATGCAAATCCAATATAATAAAGTCGTCTAGGGCTAGGGAATCCACACTATGGATTTTCAAGTTATCAACATGAGTTATGAACAACCATGCAATCAAACTTGGTTAAAGGTGAACTTGCCTCAACTCTATGGAGAACCAACTCACGTTGTCGTGCTTTTGTAGGTCTATAGCAATCTAAATTAGAGCCTCGCTGTCGCGCAAGCCTAACTCAAACCGCTAGCATTAAGATCGGCAATTATGTCCAATCCCAACTCAAGCTCGTTGTCACGCAACTTGGGTTCGGATCTAGATCATGATAGTTCGTACTCGTTCACCGTCGTGCAATGAGTATGAGTATAGGAAAACAATAAAAATGCTAGCTTTGGTCGTTGTCGTGCACCAAATCTAGGGAATTTCGATTATAAACATAAATCGAATATCTAGGGCTTTCCTTAGATCAAGATCCTCTGTCTAGCTCACGAGATCCAAGAGAAATTCCTATCTATTCATAGTAAATCAATCAAGATCTAACCTTTCTAACAAGCCTAATAGCAAGGCAATTCAATAGATCGCACAATTCAAACATTAGACCCATAGGGTTTATCTCTTTGCCATAGAGCAAATGAACAACTTACAATTCATATTATAAATCGATAGAGAGACAAGATCAACAATAGAATTCATCATGAAATCAAGATTCAATAACAGATACAGCATAAAAACCAGAACTTGCAAGAGATTAAGACAAACCAATGTCGCCAAAGAAGATTTCAATAGAAAATTAAGATCCAATTTGTAACGGCCGCTTTCCGACCGTTTGTAATTTTCTGCGCGCACGTACTTTATCGTGCACGTATTTCATTTAATTATTCCTGAGCTTCGGCATATACGATGTGATATGCCGTTGCGATCGTTTCGGGGTGTTGGACTTTATCGTAACTTTCGGGAACGTCGTTTCACGGCTCGTTTTCTCGCAAAACGACTTTGAACGATAGGGGCGTTTTATTCATTTGACTCAAAACGCCGTTTCCAATTTTACGTAAATTATTGGTAGGTGTTACGCACGATCGGGCTCCGTAGATCCGTACGTCTCATCTCCACGATCGCCCCGGTATTTTCAGATTATTTTTCTGACGCCCGGATTGCGAATTATCACCCGGATTAACCTCGACCGTCGATCTCCCCAATCAGTTCAAATTTCGAAAATTGTTAGCCAAATCTGGCTAAATCTCTCATCAAATCGTTTAAAAATATTTCCTAAACTGTTCCGCTAAACCCCACTAGATCTACCCCAACCTGTACACTCTCCACCCCTATACCCCTCTCCCTTCTAACCCTTAACATAGGTCTATTTAGCAAACTCATAGTATTATATAATATAATAACCCTAGCTTTAACCCTAAATCAAAAAAAACCTAACCTCAAATTTGTTTGCAGCCGCCGCCCCTTCAATCTTTTTCCCCCTTTCTCTCTCAACCCGATCTCCCCTTCCCATCTCCCTCTCGCACTCAACCTGGCCTGCCATTGCCCCCTCTTCCTCCGACGGCCAACTCAACGCGCCACCCCGCTGTCCCTGCTACACGGCCCGCTGCACCGGCCGCCGTGACCGACCAACTCGCCGCCACAGCTGCGATTCCCCCTCTCCCCGTGATCTGATGCCGACAACCCGCGATCCACCCGATCCTCACCGCGATCCCACTCCCCGATCGCCCCTCCTCCCTCACACTCGCGGCCTCCTCCTCCGCCCGCTCGCCTCCGTCGCCGTGACAGCCAAGGCCCCGCGCGATCGCCCTCCGCCGCGATCTCAGCCTCGAGCGCCGACCGCCGTGATCCTCTCGCCATCGCGCCTCCTCACGGACCTCGACCTCCGCCCGACACCCTCTCAGCGCCCCTCGCGACCGGCCATCTCCCCTCAGCCTCTCCCCCTCACGGCACCGCCGCTGTGCCCGCGCTGCCCCCACCGCGATTCGCGCTGCCCCCACTGCTGCCCCCACCGCCACAGCAGCCCCTCCTCGCGGCGAGACTCCCTGACTCCGGTGACCCCGACCCACGAGCGCCACCTCCACTGCAACCTCCCTCGCTCCACGGCGCCGTCGTGCAGTGCCCTTCAGCGCATCGCCAAAATCCCCAGCGCGTGCTGTCGCCATCCACCGCTGCACAGTCGTGCTCCGCCCTCGCAGATCCAACACGCGCCGCAGTCGCGTCCCTCTGTCCCGCTGCCCGCACGCAGATCCCTCACTGAGCCGATCAGCATGTTGACCCGTCTGTGACTACGTCGAGGCGATGTTTGACGCCTTGATCGCTGTGTTGGCGGCCTCTGAACGTCGCTAACCTCCTTCAGATCGTTTCGAACACGTGCTTCGCTGCCCGCTACCTCCCGGAGCTGTGAGACATTTTCTCGACGTTTCCGATCACTGCCCACACCTCCAGTCCATTACCAGGATGTGTCTGGTTACGCTACCCGTAGTCGAGACACCGTTGACGCCGCAGGGCTCACAATCTTCCGGCATCGTGGCCGTTACCGCTACCATTCACATGACGTCTCATTGCGCTACTCACAACCAAGGCGGTTCCGACGCCGTCCCCGTTGCCGTGACACCTTGGCTACGCTACCCACAGCCGCTACGAACCTGAGACGATCCAGAGACGACCTCCACCGCGCTACCCGCAGTTGGGGACATGAGCACCGCCACCGTCTTCAGACCCGACGCCAGATTAAATGCGCGTTCCTCACACCAGGTTAGTGCTCTAAACTCGTAGCGAAACCCACACCGTAGCAAACTGAACCCTAACTAAAATCGGACCACTGTAACTAAATTTATTTTCTGCGCCTTTAAAACGTTGTGAAACAGTAGATTCGACGACTGGACTTTTGAACTGTGCACATAGGATAGAATCGTCGAATAGGACTGAACATCAAAATTGTGACTTTGACAATTAGGGTAGTCCCGACAACCTAGAAATGAACCTAAATAGGATTTACTAAAAACGCGACCTGACACTGTCACCGTGGCGATATTTCAGACGGACTTCCGCGGACGCGACGCTTGGACCAGACACCCCGGACGGACGACACACTCGCCATCGCAGGCAAGTGTACCCACTTGCGTTTTTGACCGTGCTTTGGTCTTAGATTGCTAGAACTGTTAGACTGTGAATGTATAGAACCGGACGTGAAATGATAGCGTCTGGGACGACTCCTGGCAGCTCAGACTTGACGACGAAGTCTGAGCCTGACAACAACAACTTTTGATATTGTAGGGCTATCATGTGTGTGTGTGTGCGTGTGGACACCCTAGAATAACAACTCCCTACACTTGTCTTGTCGTGTCCGGTTACACAAAAAGCCTTCGGGCGTTTCGGATGCTCTCCATGCGAGAGTGATCCCCGTGACTGTTATACAAAAAGCCTGCGGGCGTTTCGGATGCTTTCCCTAGCGGAAGTGATCCCCGTGATACAAAAAGCCTTCGGGCATTTCGGATGCTTTCCCCCGCGGAAGTGATCCATGTTGCACAAAAAGCCTTCAGGCGTTTCGGATGCTTTCCCCCGTGGAAGTGATCCCTGTTGCATAAAAAGCCTTCGGGCGTTTTGGATGTTTCCCTAGCGGAAATGATCCCTGTAAATCTTGTCCTGAGTTCCTGGGTTTGGGGTTGGGTTGAGCGTGTGCACGGTAAGAGGGTCTGATCCCCCTCGAACCGTAAGGCGTGAATCCTTTCGTGTCTCACTTGTCATGTCTTGTCTTGTCCCGTCCCGTCCCGTCTTGTCATGACACCTGTATGTTAGTCCCGTAGTTGGTAGCACACGCTACGACTACTACCTGTCCCGTTTTACTTTCCTACTGTGTTACTTCCTGTTGTGTTACTCTGCTATAACCACAGCATGCTAATCAACCAGTAAACTGTTGTGTAATAGAACCTCAGCATGCTAATCAACCAGTAAACTGTCGTGTAATAGAACCTCAGCATGCTAATCAACCAGTAAAACGTTGTTTAAAGTTCGGTGCACTTGCAGTAAAGTCTAACCCATCTTATAGACTTTACCTGACGTACATTTCCTTTCTCTTGGGTGTTGTACGTTAGGTATTCAGCCAGAGTTCGTGGACGAGGCAGACTTACTGGAGTACGAGGAGCCGAGGACGTCGACCCAGAGTATGTGTTTGACAAGGACCAGACCTTGAGGTCTTTTAGTCGTCACTTTCAGAGGTTACTACTTTCAGTTTGCTTGTAGATAGTTTGTTGTCATGCTTAGGCTTCTTTTTAGACTTTGTACTTGTTGGATATTATATCTCTAATTTAATGAATGTAACTTCCTTTCCGTACTTTCTGTTGTTACGAACTATATTAATGCAAGAACCTGAAAATCTTTTAAAATGGTACCCCTACAGACGCTTATTAGGTCCGAGCTCTTCAGCTCCGGCCTAAGCGGGCCTTAGTCACGCTTCGCCTCCGTTGTTTTGGGAAGCGGGGCATGACAGGTTTTAGTGGTGGCCCATGCAGGTCTTGCAAAAGTTCGGAACAATAAAAGTACCGCATTCATTTAATATCCACGTACAAGTCTGAATTAGTTTCCCAGTCTTGGTTAATGGGAAGACTTAGGTAGATGTCCCAATCTGATAGTCAGACGTCTTGGTTAGGAATTAGTCATCCTCGTCCTAGAATACCTTAGTAGCCCACTTGACTCTGACCGTGTTAAATTCCTAGAGCCCTTCTTTTAGTTTAGTCGTTCGCTCGGGCCCATCGACTTCGGACCCAGCGAAAAGTAACCTTAATTCTCTTAGGAACCTCCCCCTTAGATCCTGATTATAGTCTAGATCTTTAGGAAGTTTTAGAGCTGAGTTATCCTGATCCTTAGACGATCTGATAATTAGAACCCCTGACTTCTAGCGTTGCCCTGATCTTTACAAATTTTGTGTTATCATCCGTAATGTTCCATCATAGCCCATCACGATTCGTATCCTAACCCTATTCTTCAAGCAATCATTTTCCTGTCTCCCGATTCACGTGATCGTTTCCGGACGATTGTCGTCGATCTTTCAAAGCCCTTCTTGACTGATTCTGCTTCCACTAAAAGTATTTTCGAAATTTATTATTAAGTTTTTCGCTCAGCTAAATTTCTTTAAAACCCCCTATATTATATATTTCAAAATTTCTTTTTCGTTTGAGTTAAAATTCTTTCACTAATCTTGAAACCTCCCTGGTCGTAAAATTATTTTACTATCTCGTACCTGTTTTCAAATCGGCATTTTCGTGTTTCAGTTTTAAACCTCGTTATCAATTCTCTAATCCTATATATATATATATATTACTTTTCTAAACTACAAAATTTTATTGCTAAACATTTACCGCACGTGCTTTTAGAATATTTTCTAAACCAAAGAGAACTTTAAATTCTTCTCGTATATGTATAAATAGCCTTATGTTCATTGTGCTCATACTTCAAGAATCCTTGTTTAAACTTACTTTCATTTGCAAAAAAAATCGCTACCTCATCCTACTTTTATTTCTTTTATTTCTTGTTTTCGAAACTCATTATTAAATTCTTCGCTCAGTTTAACTCCCTTGAAAACCCTTTATTATATATATATTTAAAATTTCTTGCTTCTCGGTTGAAAGTTCCTTCTTAGATTTTGAAATCTCCTTGGTCATCAATTTTTCAAGTTACTATCTGGTAATTATTTCAAATCGGTATCTTTCATATTTTCATTTTTAAAACCGTGTTAACATTTTGATAATTCAAATTATATTTTCTGGGCTACAAGATCCATTTCTAAATCACTTACCGTGCATACTTTTTAAAATATTTTCTAAACTAGGGGGAACTTCAATTATTTTATCATTCTTATTATATCTGTTCTATGTTCCTCGTGACCACCTTTCAAAATCTTTGTGTAAACTTATTTTCATTTGCAAAACAATCGTTTTCCACCCTACCCATCCTTCCTTCGTCTTACTTTTTCCAAAATTTTAAAAATTCTACCATCTGCACACTTCCTCCTACATTTTTTTATATATATAAAAGTATATGATACCATATTTTACACGTAATTCTCCTGTCATCAATCTAATTATTTTGAAGAATATTTTTTTTGTTGTTCCATCCAACCAACTATCTCCTTGCCCCGCCTTACTTGAACTCGTTCCTTCCGATTTATTTTACACTTGTGGTTTTTGTTTCCTTTATTTTACGTAGATATTAGCCCTTGTAGTTGTCCATGCTATCTCCAATTTAGGAGTAGGCCCTTTGGTAGGTGATGTCGTTGTGGTGCGTAAGTATAGGTAGAGTGTGTAGACCTGTATGCGTGTGTCATCTTTAGGATCCTGATAGTTGCCTTTTTGTGTCTTGAATGTGTACTCAGTGTTAACCCTGTTATGCTTAAAGTTGTCTAAATGATGGTATTCATATGATGTGAGTAGTGTCATAGCAAATTTCTTTTAAACCAAATCTTTAAAGTTTTGAGATTAACTTACAAGATCACAAATCAATTATCCTTCCTCATTCATTACCACGACTCCACACGTTTTTTTTCCAAATGTTTTAAAATGTGTCACTGGTTTTAAGTTTCCCTTTCTCTTCTCTCTCTCCATTTTGGAACGTATGTTATGGTTGTTATAGTTTTGGGACTAGCTGTTATTGTTGTAGGATTTTGTTTGCGGGTAGGCTCAGGGAGAGATGAGATTTGTTATAGCATTGATTAACCGATTTTGGAACGATAGGATATTGGAATAGATTTCTGACGTTGCCCCCGGGTTGCTAGCCGCAAATGGCCGGGGGACCCGCGTGAGGGTTTAGATATTTGTAACCGCAAGCGCACAGTGTTGTAGTGTGGCTTGGGGGTCGAACACAGGGAGGCTAGGATGTGCTTGTGTCAAGGAGGACCGAAATCACCCCGTGGGTGAGCTAGCCCGAATCGGTTGATGGGTTGTCACTGGAAAGGAATGCAAGGTATGAACAATAAGAAAATAAACCCGAGACTTTGGTTTCCACTCCAACGAGCGACTCTCGCCGATACGGCCTACGGGTAGGATGTCGATCGGAATTAGGGTCGAATGGTGAGACGTTGCCTCTGAAAGTGGTACCGGCATCCCATGGGCCCGATATTCCTGTCGGTGCCCAGGATGATACACCGGACTTCCCGGGTTCGATCAGTGGGCACTCCCGTGTCCATTAACACTGATCGATTCCGGGAGCACTAAGCTCACAACGATAACTCCCAACGTCTCATCCTGCCGCTCCCGTGCGCTAGGATTCGGCGTCTACGCTAAGGGCGTGAGCTATGGCTAGGGAGTCAACCGCCAAGTTTATTCCCCCTTGGCCCAACGATCAAAGGCGGTCTTTTTCCCACCAATGACAATAAAACACCCCGCGTAACCGTTAGATTCCTAATCCCTATCGATTTCCTAACCATATGGATGCATCGGGAAGAGCCCCGGAAGGGGTTTCCGCCAAAATCCCAGATTTGGGAACTACTCACAAATATTCATTAAAAAGCGATCTAAATGAAAATGAACCGTTGAAATCATAATCAGACGATTGGAATGCGAAGGTAGTAGAGCAATTAAGATAATACTAAAGTTTAAGAAAGATCCGAAAACTTACAATAGAAAAGTAATTACAGCCGTCACAAATAGGAGAAAACAGTAAAAACTAACAGCTCCCCGTTTCTGGAACCCTAGGGGTCCTATTTATAGGATCTCGTATCACCCGATCGGTTGACAAGTCAACCGATCGGGTGATCCGTTACAGATAATAAACAGAAAACGGCGGACTTTCACCCGGTCATATGAACCGGTCGGTTGAGTTCTTGGAGTGACCGGTTGGATCTTGGCGCCATCGGGTGAAGGGATCGGTTGGGTGCCCATGTCTCGGCTCCTCAGCATCAAATACAGATGAACCGATCGGGTGAGAGTCACCCGATCGGTTGGAATTTGGCTTGAAAAGACAGAGAATCAGCCCCGTTTGAACCGGCCTGTGAACCGGTCGGGTGACATTCACTTGAGCTCCGGCTGAGACCGGGTGGTGCACGCGTGCATCACCCGATCGGTTGGAGATGACCAACCGACCGGGTGAGGGGCTGAAAGATGTAATCTTCGTCGTTTGACCCCCTGGATCACGCGTGACTCCTCCCGTTGCTCCGGGGACTTGAGATATCGTCGTTAAACGTCCCCTACGCGGGCAATCTCCTGCAAACATGGAGAAACAAAGAAAAGTGAAAGAAAACGAGAAAATACGAGAAAACAAATAAAAGACGGCGGAAAATACGGAGAAACACGAAAGAAAACGTGCGTGAATATATGGAATATATACGCACGTCAAAATCCCCCAAGCTGAACTCTTCCTCGTCCTCGAGGAAGACGAGTGAGAGTAGGAGCTCGGAGGGGAAAAATAGAGAGAAAGAGAGAAAAAGAAAACTCTATATCCTATATCGTCCGTCAGAGCCAACAAAATCAAAAACGACACACCAAGCAATCAAACGTCAAATCACATCACTAAACCTAGGAAAACGAGTCCAGACAAGTGTCGTGGGCCCACGCGGTGAAGCGCGAGTGAGTGCGGTCGTGTGCTAGCAAATGGTGTCGCTTTCTACAATGTGCTATAAGCTCATATACGCAAATCCAGGAAATGACCCAAATACCGATTCGAATTTGAAATTGCGGTGAATATTAGTTCAAGCATGCATAAGAAGGGTATAGGAATAGAAGCGTATCATGCATCGGGGACTCCACAACTAGGGTTAAGGAAATCACACCACTATAGCCTAGATACTAGCTAAGAAGTTCCCAAGCCAAGTGTTTTCGAAAACGACGGGGGTTGAGATGACGTGGAGTAGAACACTCGGTGCAAATTCTCGCCTTCCCCTTATTCTCGGAAAAATATTCACACTTGAAATTTTTGGGTTTTGGGTATTTGTATTTTTTTTTATTTTGGGCTATACAAAATCTTTCTTTTCTTTTCTTTTTGGGTTTTTCTTTTCTTTTCTCATTTTTTTTTATTTTTGGGTTTTTGGCTATACACATGTGTACTCTCCCAAGTGGGAGAACGGTACACAACGAGGGGATTTGCACCAAGTAAAACAGAAAAGAAGTCGAAATCTAAACACTTGGCAAAGGAAACTATTCTCGCTAAATAGAGCATGGGCTAAATGGGTTATCCTAGTCCTTAATTGTGGAATCCCGACACATGTGAAATGAAGTACACGATATATATAAATAGCATGCAGAAGCAGACAGGGAAAATAAATACCGCATATTCAAATCGAAGCATGATAATCTAGGGGTCATTCCTGGACAGGTATATAAAGTAAAATCACAAAGTAGTAGCACACCAAACAAATAGGCACGATGCACGACTCACAAAAAGCTAAGTGGACCCGCGATGCATGAAATGCATGAGAACTCGAAATCCTAGGGTTAGTGAATGTGATTATCGATGCCATGCTAGGTGTGTGTGATTTTGTGGCGATTCATCATAGGGTTCATCTCTAGGAGAAAGAGATAAAAAGAAGAGGAGAAAAAAGAAAAAATAAAAAAACACGATGAAAACGACACAAAAACGAAAAAGAAGGACTCAAATGGCGCACACAGTGCGACTCCCCCAAGCTGAAGCTTGCATTGCCCTCAATGCAATATGAGTGAGTACGGGAGGGAAATGAAGATGGGGGGAAATACGCACCGACACAAAAAGAAATGAAAACGAGAAAGACACAGATATGAAACTGAAAACAAAGAAAAATCAAAATCAAACCACACGACACGAAAATAGAAATAAAACCACACGACACGACACTCAAAACGGGAAAAACAAGCACACACACAAAAATGAGAAAAAAACAAGACACGACAACACACCAAAATTGACGTCCCCCAAGCTAGACATGACAGTGCTAGCGAATAAAATGTGAACGTGAAATGCAGAAATATGCAAGGGGGAGTCAATCGGATTCGCTGGTACTAGAATGGTAGGGGGAGGGAGAGGAGGGTAGGGAATAGTGAATGAAAGAATCCTCAGAGGAAGAGGAGGGCGTGCCTATGGGGGAAGGAGGGGCGACAGGCTGGAGCACGGGTGGATCGATGTGCACCGGGGGGGCTGTGATGGAGAAAGATCGTACCAGGTGGGCCGACCGTCGGGTGCCAATCGGGAGGATCCAAGGGTGGTAGATGCACTAATGGAGAGTACCAAGGATCGGGGTAAAACTCCCAAGGCAGATGAGATGGGGGGTAGGGTAGGCGCAAAGGGGCTAAAGGTGGCAGGATCGCGAAAGGTGCGCAGGCGGGGCCATAGAGGTAGACAGCACGGTCTTCACCGAAGGGAGTGAGCATATTGATATCGATCAAGTAATCGCGATCAATATGGCTACGTCCAGGCAAAATAGGGAGGTCGGGTGGCACTCTCAAAACACAGCTGACAATAAGGGTGATCATCCCACCACAACAGATGGATCCAGAATTGGCGCGGCTAACAGCAAAAATTTCGTGGATGATCCAATGAGCGGCGTTTATAGGCATGGGGATGTGCCCAAGGATCTTGTCATCAGACATGGCATAGAGAAAGAAGAGCTCATCCCTAGATACAGTGGACACATCCACGCGGGCGAAAACAGTGTCGGCGAGGATGCAATGGGCGAGGCGGTAACACGGGTGAATAATGTAGGAGGCAAGACCCTCGGGTGGAAAGGTGGTGTACCGGGTAAATCGTTGCCAAACACCATCAGCCCGAAATTGAGAGTAGATGTCAGTTCGATCGTGGGTGGAATGTTTAGTATTAAGATCGGGGTGATGGAGATTGAGGATATTGTTCAACTCGATGAAACCCAGAGAAAAATCGCAGTTGAAAGCGCGGAAGGAGAAACCCCCATCAAATACCTCGAGGGAACTGAGGAATTCAAGCGTGAGATTTCTGTGTGTATGAGCATGGATGTAAGAGAGGGTATGGCACCCGATACAGTTGAAAATTCTGGCGACGCCGTTCGAAAGCCCTAGAGCTTCGAGTGTGGGGCGATCGGCGAAGAGTGTAGGTCTCATTGGGCGATGAAGTAGTGATCGCAAACGGTCAGACTGTTCTTCCGTAGAAGGGTTTATGCCAAGGAAAGAGGGGAAAAAGGGGCCGTGGAGCGGATCACGGCGCGAAGATGATGCAATCTCTTTCCCTTTCTTAGACATGGTAACTATGTGGGTGGTGAAAAGGAAAGTGGGGGCGCGCCTATGATGAATATAGAGCAAGTGAAGCAGGTACAACACCAATTTAGGATATTACAGATAAAGTAAGAGATGTGTAGAGTGGAAGAGTGTTACCCATCAATGTAGCAAGATCAAGCTCCCGGGGGACTCGCGTAGTAGGAGGAAGCAATTCGGGAAGCCGTCGCTCGCTGATCCGACAAGAAACAGGTTTTCGAAAATTTTGGGGGCTAGGTTAGGGTTTGGGTGTTTTGATGATGGAATGTCGACGATGGCAAGGTGGCGGGGGTGGGGAAGTATGGGAGTGAGTGGGGATGAGGGTCTAGGGGCAGTATGTTGGGTGGAGGAGGTCGATTCGACAGTTGGAGGGTGTGTAACCGCGTGAAGGGGATTTTCAGGGGTCGGGTGGCGGTCATCGTGCGGTAGGGGTATTTATAGGGGCGAAACTGAACCGATCGGGTGAGTTCTCACCCGATCGGGTAGGCAAATTTCGAAAGTTTCCTGTCGGCCAACAGCTACAGGTGAACCGACCGGGTGAATAGTCACCCGATCGGTTGACCGTTTCCCAAATCTTTCCCGAGAATTGGGGGTTTCTCACCCGGTCTCTTCAACCGATCGCGCTCTAACTCAACCGATCGGTTGATATTTCCCAAAAATTTCCCGAGAATTCTCCCCAGATCACTCGGTCTGTCACCCGGTCTCTCCATTCTTCACCCGATCGGTTCATTTGGGGACAGATGCGGCTTGTATCTGATACATCCCAACCGATCGGTTGAGTTATCAACCGATCGGTTGGGGCCTTGTTTCCTGCAAAAACCAACAGATTGTCTAAGTCCCTGAACGGATGTACTTGCGGCTGATTTTATTTATAAAAATAGATAAAATAAAGTCAAAAATAACACTAAAAAGTGGTGCAAAAGTTTAGAGCACGGGTTGCCTCCCATGAAGCGCACTTATTTAACGTCGTTGGCTCGACGCCTCTAACTGTGGTCAATTAGGATCCGGAGGGTTAGAGGAAGAGTTGTCGCTCATTGGGGATCCGACCGGAGAGAATTTTGGTTCTCCAACTGCATAGTGTTTCAGACGCTGTCCGTTGACTTTAAACGGCTCATCCCTTCCCATTATCTCAATAGCCCCATGCGGGAAAACCTTGGTGACGCGGAACGGTCCCGACCACCTTGACTTGAGTTTTCCAGGAAAGAGCTTCAGCTTTGAGTTGAATAGGAGAACTAAGTCCCCTTCTTTGAATTCCCTCTTCAAGATTCGATTATCGTGCCACCGCTTCAGCTTCTCCTTGTAGATCTTGGCGTTCTCATAGGCATTGAGCCGGATTTCGTCGAGCTCGTTGAGTTGTAACTGCCGGTGCACTCCTACCTTCTTGGTGTTGAAGTTCAGATTCTTAACTGCCCAAAATGCCTTATGCTCCAATTCCACAGGAAGATGGCAAGCTTTCCCATAGACAAGCCGGTAGGGAGTTGTGCCGATATGAGTTTTAAATGCTGTCATGTAGGCCCAAAGCGCGTCAGGAAGCTTTGATGACCAGTCCTTTCTAGAATTGGCCACCGTCTTTTCTAGTATGCTTTTAATCTCCCAGTTAGAGACTTCCGCCTGATCGCTGGTCTGCGGGTGGTAGGCACGCCCCACCCGGTGTTGTACCCCGTATTTTTTTAAGAGGGCCTCGAATTTCTTCTCTATAAAGTGGCTCCCTCCGTCACTGATCAGGACATGAGGTACACCGAACCGCGGGAAGATGTTGCTTTTGAAGAACTTGGTCACCACTCTGGAATCATTGGTTGGACTGGCCATCGCTTCAACCCATTTCAACACGTAGTCCACATCCACCAAGATATACTGGTTCCCCGAGGAGGAAGGGAACGGTCCCATGAAGTCCACTCCCCATACATCGAAGATTTCTACCTCTAGGATGTAGTGTTGAGGCATCTCATTCCTTTTGGAGATATTCCCAGCTCTTTGGCATTTATCGCAGGCTTGGACATAAACATGTGTATCCTTGAAGAGAGTAGGCCAGTAGAATCCTCTTTGGAGAATTTTTGCGGTGGTCTTGTAGGTGCTCGCGTGCCCTCCACATTGCTGCCCATGGCAGTGGGAAATGATGGAGGTCGCCTCAGTTTCAGGGATGCATCTTCGTATCACCCCATCCTTGCAGGTTTTGTATAGGTGGGGGTCATCCCAATAAAATTTGCGGACCTCATGGAAAAATTTCTTCTTCTGCTGAAAGCTCACATTGTGGGGGACGATGGCACAAGCCAGATAATTTGCGATGTCGGCGTACCAGGGGGTCCAGGAGGAAGAGACAGAGAAGAGATGCTCGTCAGGGAGTGAATCATCGATCGGCGTAGCATTTAAATCAAGGGTAGGCATCCTGGATAGGTGATCGGCAACAACATTCTCCGCCCCCCTCTTGTCTCTGATTTCCAGGTCGAATTCCTGGAGGAGGAGAATCCATCTAATGAGTCGTGGCTTAGCTTCTTTCTTGCTCAATAGGTATTTAAGAGCTGCGTGATCCGTGTGCACGATCACCTTGGCGCCAACGAGATATTGTCGGAACTTATCCATGGCGTAGATAACCGCGAGAAATTCTTTTTCCGTGGTAGTATAATTTCTTTGGGCGGCATCAAGGGTTTTGCTTGTATAATATATGACATGAAGATTTTTATCCTTCCTCTGCCCCAAGACGGCACCAACCGCATAATCACTAGCGTCACACATCAGCTCAAAGGGTAGATTCCAGTTCGGTGGCTGTATTATGGGCGCGGAAATCAAAGCTTGCTTCAAAGTGCGGAAGGCCTCCATACACTCCTCGCTGAAGACGAAAGGCACGTCCTTCACGAGGAGTTGGGTCAGTGGCCTGGAAATCTTCGAGAAGTCTTTTATGAAGCGGCGATAGAATCTCGCGTGTCCTAAGAAACCACGGACTCTTCGAAGATTGAGCGGTGGTGGAAGCTTTTCAATCACTTCAACTTTAGCCTTATCAACCTCGATTCCCCTCGAAGAGATGACGTGCCCCAGCACAACTCCCTCTTGGACCATGAAGTGGCACTTCTCCCAGTTTAGGACTAGTCCCTTTTCCTGACATCTCTCCAGGACCTTAGTTAGATTACTGAGGCACGAATCAAACTTAGTTCCATAGACGGAGAAGTCGTCCATGAAAACCTCAATGATGTCTTGGGAGTAGTCGGAGAAGATAGCAGACATGAGTCTTTGGAATGTAGCAGGGGCGTTACAAAGTCCGAACGGCATTCTTCTATAGGCATATGTCCCGAACGGGCAAGTGAAAGGTGTCTTCTCCTGGTCATCGTTATGAATAGGGATCTGAAGAAATCCTGAATATCCGTCCATGAAACAGAAATAGTTATGCTTCGCCAGTCTCTCGAGCATCTGGTCAATAAAGGGGAGAGGGTAATGGTCCTTCCTCATAGCCTTGTTCAGCTTTCTATAGTCAATGCACATCCTGTACCCCGTGACGGTCCTCGTTGGTATCAGCTCGTTCTTCTCGTTGCGAACCACCGTCATTCCTCCTTTCTTGGGTACGACGTGCACCGGGCTAACCCAGCGACTATCGGAGATAGGGTATATAATACCAGCATGTAAAATCCTAACAATCTCCCTTTTTACAACCTCCATCATTATGGGATTTAGCCTCCGCTGTGGTTCAATCGAGGAGGCTTGCTCATCTTCAAGCAGAATTCTGTGTGAGCAGAGGCCTAAGCTAACCCCTTTTAAATCCTCAATTGCATATCCAAAAACTCCTTTAAACCTTTTTAAAACACCAAGAAGTTTGGTCATTTGGTCTTCGGGCAGTGAAGAGTTGACTATGACCGGAAGGGTCGAGCCAGCTCCCAAATATTCATATTTTAGCCCCGGCGGTAATTCTTTCATCTCAACTTCTTGAGGCCCCGACGCATACTTCTCAAGCTGAGCATCCTCAAGGGAAAGGAGTTCTTCGTGGATTTCTCGGAAGCCAGCATCTGGAATCTCACCCTCGGCTGCGGTTCCGCATGGCAAAGTTTTGCAAGGTATAGTGGGAACGATCGAGGAAGGCACCGGGTCTCTTTCAAGCTCACAATAATTGTCCGAGAAGAAGGCTTGTAGGTGAAAACAGGTTTCAATCGTCGATGGTTCCCCACAACTGTTTCTAACTTCCTCATTGTCCAAAGATCAGGGACGCTCAATAGAAGTCTGCAAGGGATAGATTGATTCCTGTCCAGCGTAGCCTACAAACCCGGTCGGATGGTTCTCCTGACAAAACTCCGCGGACAACTCTTCTTCACTAAATTCGGGACAAGGGTTGTCAATATACGCCACTTCACCATGAGGAAAGAGAGTTGCCGTGGCAAGGTGCTCCTGCGTATCTCGATATCTCCTCTGACTTTCCACGGCGGCAGACAGGAGGGATAGTATATTCGAAGTATTCAGTGACTCCGCTAAGCTCTGCGCCAAACAGCGGATATGGTGAGAGTGATCCCAGATGTCTCTTGAAACTGCATGCAACATCCTCGCCGTGGGGGCAGGATCTTATACAAAAGGAGAGAGAGAGGACTGCACAAGTGCCAAACACGTCAAAAGCACGGGTTGCATAAACGGGAACCGAAAGTTGCGATGGAAGCACGGTGATTCAGTCAATTAGCACTATACAATTACTATCCACAGTATGTCCAAGTGAAATTGAAAAGTGTAGAGTGCGAAAATTATCGCTAGGTAGGGATAAGAGCTAGACACTAGGGTTCAAGAGATCCTAAAATAACAAGCACGTTGCCTCCCCGGCAACGGCGCCATAAACTTGACGTTGCCCCCGAGTTGCTAGCCGCAAATGGCCGGGGGACCCGCGTGAGGGTTTAGATATTTGTAACCGCAAGCGCACGGTGTTGTAGTGTGGCTTGGGGGTCGAACACAGGGAGGCTAGGATGTGCTTGTGTCAAGGAGGACCGAAATCACCCCGTGGGCGAGCTAGCCCGAATCGGTTGATGGGTTGTCACTGGAAAGGAATGCAAGGTATGAACAATAAGAAAATAAACCCGGGACTTTGGTTTCCACTCCAACGAGCGACTCTCGCCGATACGGCCTACGGGTAGGATGTCGATCGGAATTAGGGTCGAATGGTGAGACGTTGCCTCTGAAAGTGGTACCGGCATCCCATGGGCCCGATATTCCGGTCGGTGCCCAGGATGATACACCGGACTTCCCGGGTTCGATCAGTGGGCACTCCCGTGTCCATTAACACTGATCGATTCCGGGAGCACTAAGCTCACAACGATAACTCCCAACGTCTCATCCTGCCGCTCCCGCGCGCTAGGATTCGGCGTCTACGCTAAGGGCGTGAGCTATGGCTAGGGAGTCAACCGCCAAGTTTATTCCCCCTTGGCCCAACGGTCAAAGGCGGTCTTTTTCCTGCCGATGACAATAAAACACCCCGCGTAACCGTTAGATTCCTAATCCCTATCGATTTCCTAACCCTATGGATGCATCGGGAAGAGCCCCCGAAGGGGTTTCCGCCAAAATCCCAGATTTGGGAACTACTCACAAATATTCATTAAAAAGCGATCTAAATGAAAATGAACCGTTGAAATCATAATCAGACGATTGGAATGCGAAGGTAGTAGAGCAATTAAGATAATACTAAAGTTTAAGAAAGATCCGAAAACTTACAATAGAAAAGTAATTACAGCCGTCACAAATAGGAGAAAACAGTAAAAACTAACAGCTCCCCGTTTCTGGAACCCTAGGGGTCCTATTTATAGGATCTCGTATCACCCGATCGGTTGACAAGTCAACCGATCGGGTGATCCGTTACAGATAATAAACAGAAAACGGCGGACTTTCACCCGGTCATATGAACCGGTCGGTTGAGTTCTTGGAGTGACCGGTTGGATCTTGGCGCCATCGGGTGAAGGGATCGGTTGGGTGCCCGTGTCTCGGCTCCTCAGCATCATATACAGCTGAACCGATCGGGTGAGAGTCACCCGATCGGTTGGAATTTGGCTTGAAAAGACAGAGAATCAGCCCCATTTGAACCGGCCTGTGAACCGGTCGGGTGACATTCACTTGAGCTCCGGCTGAGACCGGGTGGTGCACGCGTGCATCACCCGATCGGTTGGAGATGACCAACCGACTGGGTGAGGGGCTGAAAGATGTAATCTTCTTCGTTTGACCCCCTGGATCACGCGTGACTCCTCCCGTTGCTCTGGAGACTTGAGATATCGTTGTTAAACGTCCCCTACACGGGCAATCTCCTGTAAACATGGAGAAACAAAGAAAAGTGAAAGAAAACGAGAAAATACGAGAAAACGAATAAAAGACGGCGGAAAATACGGAGAAACACGAAAGAAAACGTGCGTGAATATATGGAATATATACGTATGTCAATTTCTTTCGGATGAGAAGATGGGATGTCCAAGACTTATTTATAAAACCGAAGTGTGACGGACTCAATGGAGAATTCTAGTTGAATGAGATTGTATGCGTGAAGATGAGAACCTATCAGATTTGAGGCTTAGACGAATGGTAGATTGGGTTGGCAACTGAGTATGGTATGAGTTAGGATGATCGTGAGATTGAGGAGAGCTTTTATTAGCATCGAGACTGGAATGTTGAGTTGATGTAAGAAGACATTGGGAGTAACACAACGTGTAGGGACAAATGGATGGTTAGGTTGTCAGATTTAATATTGGTTGAAAATAATTATAATAAGTAAGAGGAGATATGATTTTGATAGTTCAATTATTTGGCGGATAAATTTATGGGAAGATATGACAAGGAATGCATTAAGGACACGGCGATTGTTGATTTGTGAAGGTATTAGAAGATAGACAAAGCTTTCGTCTTGGATTGGTGATCGACTAGAACATCATTATAGCGACTGATTAATATTGGGAAGAGATTGAGAAAATTTAAAGATGTTATGGAACGATGATGTTTAGTAGAGTGGCAGGGTAAGAGAAGGTGATTATTATTCTCTTATGAGGATTTGGAGTTGGAAATTTAAACAGCAGTGTGGATCTATAGTTAAGTGTTAAGATCTGAGATTAGTCGTGGCTTTATCCAGTGAAAAGAAGGATCATGATGGATTAGTTGAGGAACGACGTTGAAGTTATAGGATTAGAGATCATTTTGTGGAGGATGGGAGTTATAGGCTTAAGTATTTATGGATTTTATAATTAGTCTTAGTATGAGTGATTCCGAGGACGGAATCATTTCTAAGGTGGGTAGAATGTAACGGCCGCTTTTCGACCGTTTGTAATTTTCTGCGTGCACGTACTTTATCGTGCACGTATTTCATTTAATTATTCCTGAGCTTCGGCATATGCGATGTGATATGCCGTTGCGATCGTTTCGGGGTGTTGGACTTTATCGTAACTTTCGGGAACGTCGTTTCACGGCTCGTTTTCTCGCAAAACGACTTTGAACGATAGGGGCGTTTTATTCATTTGACTCAAAACGACGTTTCCAATTTTACGTAAATTATTGGTAGGTGTTACGCACGATCGGGCTCCGTAGATCCGTACGTCTCATCTCCACGATCGCCCTGGTATTTTCGGATTATTTTTCTGACGCCCGGATTGCGAATTATCACCCGGATTAACCTCGACCGTCGATCTCCCCAATCAGTTCAAATTTCGAAAATTGTTAGCCAAATCTGGCTAAATCTCTCATCAAATCGTTTAAAAATCTTTCATAAACTGTTCCGCTAAACCCCACTAGATCTACCCCAACCCGTACACTCTCCACCCCTATACCCCTCTCCCTTCTAACCCTTAACATAGGTCTATTTAGCAAACTCATAGTATTATATAATATAATAACCCTAGCTTTAACCCTAAATCAAAAAAAAACCTAACCTCAAATTTGCTTGCAGCCGCCGCCCCTTCAATCTTTTTCCCCCTTTCTCTCTCAACCCGATCTCCCCTTCCCATCTCCCTCTCGCACTCAACGTGGCCTGCCATTGCCCCCTCTTCCTCCGACGGCCAACTCATCGCGCCACCCCGCCGTTGACGTGCGTTTATATTTCATATATTTGCGCACGTTTTCTTCCGTGTTTCTCCGTATTTTCCGCCGTCTTTTATTCGTTTTCTCGTGTTTTCTTGTATTTTCTTGTTTTCTTTCACTTTTCCGTATTTTTCGTGTTTTGCAGGAGTTTGCTGGCATTTGGGACGCAAAACGATGATATCATGTGTCCCCGGAGCAACGGGAGGAGTCACGCGTGATCCAGGGGGTCAAACGACGAAGATTATATCTTTCAGCCCCTCACCCGGTCGGTTGGTCATCTCCAACCGATCGGGTGATGCACGCGTGCACCACCCGGACGCAGCTTGGAGCCCCCGAGAAGTCACCCGGTTGGTTCAGTGACCGGGTCAAAAGTTCAAAGTCTCTGGAAATTCGAAGCTGATTTCCAACCGATCGGGTGACCTTCACCCGATCGGTTCACCTGTAGCTAAATTTCAATAGCCAAAATTCGAAGCTCCAACCGGTCTCCTCGCCCAGCCCGCACCAAGATCCAACCGGTCGGCACCAAGATCCAACCGACCGCACCAAGATCCAACCGACCGGTTCATACTGACCGGGTGAAACCCCCGCATTGCACTGTGATTTTGTGAAGCGGCTCACCCGACCGGTTGACTTGTCAACCGATCGGGTGATGCCGTTTTCTATAAATAGAACCCTAGGTTTCCCAGATTCGGGAGTTGGTTATTTTTTACTGTTTTCTTCATTTTGTGACGGCTGTAATTTTCCTGTTTTTGTAAGTTTTCGGATCTTTGTAAAACTTTAGTACTATCTTTATTGCTCTACTACCTTTGCATTCCTATCGTCTGATTATGATTTCAACGGTCTATTTTCATTTAGATCGCTTTTTAATGAATATTGATGAGTAGTTCCCAAATCTGGGATTTTGGCGGAAACCCCTTCGGGGGCTCTTCCTGATGCGTCCATAGGGTTAGGAAATCGTTAGGGATTAGGAATCTAACGGTTACGTGGGGTGTTTTATTGTCATCGGCGGGAAAAAGACCGCCTTTGACCGTTGGGCCAAGGGGGAATAAACTTGGCGGTTGACTCTCTAGCCATAGCTCACGCCCTTAGCGTAGACGCCGAATCCTAGCGCGCGGGAGCGGCAGGATGAGACGTTGGGAGTTATCGTTGTGAGCTTAATGCTCCCGGAATCAATCAGTGTTAATGGACACGGGAGTGCCCACTGATCGAACCCGGGAAGTCCGGTGTATCATCATGGGCACTGACCGGAATATCGGGCCCATGGGATGCCGGTACCACTTTCAGAGGCAACGTCTCACCATTAGACTCTAATTCCGATCGCCATCCTACCCGTAGGCCGTATCGGCGAGAGTCGCTCGTTGGAGTGGAAACCAAAGTCCCGGGTTTATTTTCTTATTGTTCATACCTTGCATTCCTTTACCGTGACAAACCATCAACCGATCTGGGCTAGCTCGCCCACGGGGTGATTTCGGTCCTCCTTGACACAAGCACATCCTAGCCTCCATGTGTTCGACCCCCAAGCCACACTACAACACCGTGCGCTTGCGGTTACAAATATCTAGCCCTCACACGGGTCCCCCGGCCATTTGCGGCAAGCAAACAGGGGGCACGTCTAGTTTATGGCGCCGTTGCCGGGGAGGCAACGTGCTTGTTATTTTAGGATCTCTTGAACCCTAGTGTCTAGCTCTTATCCCTACCTCGCGATAATTTTCGCATTCTTCTTTTTCCTTTTTATTTTCTTATTTTTATTTTTTATCTTATCTGTTTCTCTTCCACTTGTCGCTTCACGGGTGTTTGTTGTTTTTCATGCGCAGGAGTTCAAGAAGTCTCGACGACTTGATCCCCGTCGATCCAGAGATAAACGCCACCCTTAGGCGTTTGGCCGCAGAGAAGCGAAGAAGAGAGGATCCTGAAGCCATGGAGGAGAACACCCCGCCTCACAAGTCCCTGCTGGAGTACTCGATGCCTTCCATCGAGTCCACCTCCGCCATCCGTCCTCCAGCTATAACGGCCCAAAGCTTCGAGCTTAAGCCATCTTTGGTGACGTGGATCCAGCAGGATCAGTTTTCGGGTGCACCCATGGAGAGCCCGATCGAGCATCTAGACTCCTTCTTGGAGAAATGTGACACCTTCCGGATTAACGGTGTCACAACTGAGGCGATCCGACTGAAGCTGTTCCCCTTCTCCTTGCGAGACAAGGCCAAGCTGTGGCTTAGGGGGAAGGAAACAAATACATTCAACACCTGGGAGAAGCTCTCCAATGCTTTCCTGACAAAGTTCTTTCCTCCGGGGAAGACCATGAAGCTGAGGAGTGAGATCTCCTCCTTCTCCCAGGCCAGCCACGAGTCCTTGCATGAGGCTTGGACAAGATACAAGGAGATGCAGAGAAGATGTCCCCACCATGAGCTCCCCAAGTGGCAGATTATAAATCTGTTTTATAATGGGTTGAGGGACGATTTAAAGTCTTCCATGGACGCCGCGGCTGGAGGGTCCTTCATGTCAAGAAGCGAAGAAGATGCCGGGCAAATTTTGGAAAATATGGCATCCAACAATGAACGGTGGTGTGACGAGAGGTCCACACCAAGGTCTGGGGGCATCCATAGAGTGGAAGACGTCGACAAATTATCAAGCAAGTTTGACTTGCTGTCAACCCAGATCTCCGCATTGATGGTAGGCGCCGGTGGCGCCAGTACACAACAGATTGCTACGGTAGAATCCGAAGTTTTTGGAGAATTCGACGGTGGTGACGTCTCACCACCGTTGCGTCAGGCGAGCGCATTGTTTTACAATCCTACGGGGAATGCGCCATTTCCACCACGGACCAACTCAAACCCGGCCTACTCTCCCAACAACCGGAATCATCCGAACCTTAGTTACCAGGCACCCTACCAACAACCGGCTCAGCAACAACAGCAGATATATCAGCCGGCTAGGCCCCAGCAGCAGTTTCAGCAGCAGCAATATCAGCAACAACCTCCACCACAGTATCAACAATATACCCCTAGGAATCAGCAGCCCGCCCAGCAGCAATATGGCCAACAGAGGGCCATTTCTCCGGTTGAGTCCCTCTTGACTCAATACATAGCCAACCAGGAGAAAATTAATCTGAAGCTGGAGATGGGACAAAGAGTGCTCACTGATCAGGTGACCCAGCTGGGGTTGCAAGCGGCGAACCTGCAAAGACCTCAGTATTTATTACCGCCACAACCTGAGGTGAACCCTAGGGGGTAAATCGGACCTTGGCACTCACACATGAACATGAAAACATGTCCGCCATCGTCTTGAGGAGCGGGACACAAATTCCTACTAGAGCGCTGCCCAAAGAATCGGAAGCACCACTGGCCGTCGAGCGGTCAATTGATAAAGCTAATGACGACGGTGCCCCGTCGCCAAAAATTGTGGCTCCGGAGGGAATCCCCGAAGAAGAGAAGAAGAAAGAAGAAGGGAATTTGAAGGTATTCAAGCCCGTTGTGCCTTTCCCACAATGGCTCGCCAAAGCCAAAATCGATGAGAAGTATGGCAAATTCTTTGCCATGGTGAAAGACATGAGTTTGCAAATCCCCTTCCTCGAGGCCATAGAGACGATCCCCTCCTATGCTAAATTCTTGAAAGACTTGGTGACACGGGGATCTAGAAAAGAAAAGGTCGTGTTAACGGCGGAGTGCAGCGCACTCATTCAGTGTGCAAATCCGCCCAAGCTCAAGGATCCAGGAAGTTTCTCCATCCCTTGCTCTATCGGGGAAGTGCAAATCCATAGGGCGCTCGTCGATCTTGGTGCGAGCGTCAGTTTAATGCCCCTATCGTTGTACAAGAGAATAGGGATGGGAGACTTAGAGCCCACCGGCATGACATTACAACTTGCTGACCGTTCGGTCAAGTATCCGGTGGGAGTAGTGGACGACCTCCCAGTCAATGTGAAAGGGGTGCATGTACCAGTCGATTTTGTGGTGATGGACATGCCGGAAGACAAGCATACACCAATTATTCTTGGACGACCCTTTATGGCAACCGCCGGAGTGTTGATAGACGTAAAGAATGGGAAGCTTTCCCTGAATGTGGGCCAAGAAAGAGTCGAATTTGACTTAGGCTTGTCGATGAAGCATCCAAATCCCCCAGATGATCCTATTATCAATGTGCTGGAGAATGAAGAAGATAGAGCTGTTGAAACGAGTGCATGGGAAGTGCTCTCGAGGAATCCCCCCGATAGCTTGGGGGACCTTGGAGAGCAAGTTGGCTCCCCTAAGAATGAAGTGGCTAATGAGGCGGTCGCGTGACATGTGATCCCTCCCGGATTTCCTAAGTCTCCTCCCACGAGGAGAAAAGGAAAAGAACCCATGGACCTCACCGGTGATGAGGTCCGGATCCTGAAAAAGATGGCGGTGGACGCCAATTTGAGGGAGAAGCCCTCGGATCCTGTCAACAAAGGGAGGGTAGTCGAGCAAATCTTTTTACAGCCGCCGACTACACCGATAGCCACAACCTCTGGAGCTGAAGAGATGCCGGATTTTGGGCATCACCCGTACCGCCCACCATGAAAATCATCAACGGGCGTCGAGCTAACGACGTTAAACAAAAGCGCTTGATGGGAGGCAACCCATGTTCTAAACTTTTGCTTCGCTTTTTTAGGACTTTTTTCTACTTTATTTTTATCTATTTTTCTAAAATAAATCCAGCCAGAAGAACTCCCGTCGTGAAACTTAGGCGATTTTTGGGTTTTTGCAGAAAACAAGGCCTCAACCGATCGGGTGAGATATCACCCGATCGGTTGGGATGTATCAGCTTACGGCCGTATCTGTCACCAAATGAACTGACCGGGTGGAAAATGATGAGACCGGGTGAGCTGACCGGGTGACCTGGGGGAAACTCTCGGAAAAATTTCAGAATTCATCAACCGACCGGGTGGCAAGATGAGAGACCGGGTGATGGACCGGGTGAAAAACTCTGAATTCTCGGGAAAATATCTGGAGCGGCGAACCGATCGGTTGAGTTATCAACCGATCGGGTCGCCTGTAGCGCTTCTTCAGCAACAAATTTTCGACCTAGAGTCAACCGATCGGGTGAAAACTCACCCGACCGGGTCGACTTAAAACCTATAAATAACCCCCCCGACCACCCGCTCACAAACCCTCGCCCGATCCCCTCTACTCGCCGTCGTTTCGTCTCCTCCAGCCACCCGACTGTAAAAATCTCTCTCCCACAACCTCAAACCCTCCATCAACCTCTCTCTCCACCTCCCCCTTGCATTTCTCCATCTCTTCCTCTCTCCCCCTCTCCTATTTCCTAATTTTCTAGCCCTAATTCCCAACATCCACCCCCACCTTCGAATTTTTCGCTGAAGAAGAGTGTCGCGGCTCCACACTTCCCCAATTGCACGGCATTGGGTCATCTACAAGCAGGGAGCTCTATTTGCTACGGGGTAACTTCGTTCCACTTCTCGAATTTCGATTTTTACCCTACTATTTGAATTGCTTGGTTTTCGGGTGTGTGCACTTTAATAGTATTTTGCACCCATTTGCATCGTCCACACACACATGGCCCGAGAGAGGGATAAAGGAAAAGGTAGCTTGCATGAGGAGGAACCGTCTCGTAAGAGACGGGAACAAACACGTCCTCCTCACCGCACACGTGAGCTGACACTTGCCCCTCCCCCGCCTATCATTCCCCCTGTGGACCCCATGTTGGGCCCGCATGGATACATATTTAGGAACCAGGAGCAGAAAGACTTCTACCACAGACTTGACACTCGGGGGCATTTATCAACCAAGTTTGCCCACTCCCAATCACTCGTCGACCTCGGTGTATTCACCGAGGTCGAGACTCTTTTTGCTAATCTAGGTTGGTTGGCCTTCCTTAATGCCTCTGCGGTATCTTACCCGTCACTCACCCTAGAATTCCTCTCCTCCCTCGTTTGTGAGTCGGGGTCGACCGTCACTTTTCGGGCGCGTAACCAAACTATTCGCACAAACCTAGACACCATCTGCGATATATTTGGTTTCCCTATTCTAGGGAATGACGCTATCCGTCACTACGGATATCCCCCGGAATTTGACATCGATAATTTCTGGTTCCGCCTCACCATAATCCGCCGCTATCCCCGGGGGAAGGCCAAGGCCTCCTCCATCATCCATCCCATATTTCGTCTGGACCATAGGATCATATCATCTGCATTTTTCCCGCGGGATGAGTCAGGCACGTCCGTGACTATCCCCGATCTTTTTATTCTCTGGGCCATGACTTTCCCCTTTGTTCGTGATGATGATGGAGTTAGTTTCAGGGCCCCGGTTGTCCCTGTCCATGCTGGCGATTGGCTTGTTTACAAGCTTCTCGAGATTAGCAGGGCCGGGAAGGGCAAAATCTGCTGTGGGGGCATTATCACTATCATTGTTTCTTACCCCCCCCCCCCCCCCCCGTTCAATATCCATATCCCACGTGGTCTTCCCACCGCCGCAGGACCCTCACGTCTAGATCTTGACGTCCTGCGGCACATTCACATGATTAAGCCCCGCCCCGACGTTCATTTCGAATTCAATTACGGCCACCCCCCCCCCCCCCCCCCCCTCGCCCCTACACTATTCTCCCCAACCCCGTTCGCATGACTGTGGCTATCGTGGCGGATTGGACTTTTCCGCCCGACCCTCAGTTCTTTGAGGGGTTGCAACTTCCTTTCCTTCCCCCTGACGCACGTAGACCTCCTTCCCCTGCCGCTCACTTAGGCGAGCAGGATATTCCTACGTCTCGGGGAGATATGGGGGCTGGCCCGAGTCGCCCTGTTTCTATTCCTGGCCCCATCACTTCTGAACACCTCTTAGCGGCCATTTCTGGCCTTGTCTCATGTGCCGGCATGACCACCGCCGCCGGCACCACTTCCACCTTACCTTCCGGCACCACTTCTGCCTCACGTCAGTCCACATCCTTTGGTCGTCGCCAGGTCTCTGCCCGTCTTGGTCTTGAAAGGGAGGTCGCTGCCCTCCGTGATCTCGCCATGTCCTCTGCCTCCTCGGACACATCACCGTCCTCCTTTCTCACTCACCCACGTTTCCTCGCACTTGAGAGGAACGTGGACGCCATTCTTCGCCTTCTCACTCACATCCACGGTCCACCTCCACCTTCACCACCTCGACGATCTTCTCCTCCACCCTCCCACACATCCCCACATCCATCACCTCCCCCACCACATTCTTCTCCTCCCTCATCTATTCCTATCCCGGTATCCACTTCCCCCCTCCCGGCCACTTCCATCGCACCCACACTACCTCCACCCTCCTCCTCCATCACTTCATATGTGCGTCGGAGGAAATTGCTGGTGCGCTCCAAGTCTCTCCCACCACCACCCACTACCGTCACCATCACGTCTTCTCCCCCCATTTCTATTCCTTTCACCACCGCCTTGATCGCCGTCCTACCACCACCACCCACCTCCACCGACACTCCTCCCATCGTTCACACCACCGCTGCACCTATTCCTCCACCTCTTTCCCCACTTCTCCGCACACCCCCCGCCTCCCCCGACCACCCAGCCACACCCTCTTCCGAGGAGGGCGAGGATTCGCCTTCTCCTGATTTTTGATTTCACTTTGTTTGTTTTCGACTCCCCCCTCGCATATTTCTGCATTTCACGTTCATATTTTTTTGCTAGCACTGTCATGTCTAGCTTGGGGGAAGTCTATTTTGGGTGTGTTGTGACGTTTTATTTTCTTTTGGTGTGTGTGTGTGCTTGTTTTTTACTTTTTGTCGTGTCGTGTCGTGTATTTTGTTCGTGTCGTGTCGTGTCGTGTGGTTTGATCTTTATTTTTCTTTATTTTCAGTTTCATCTCTGTGTTTTCCTCGTTTTTCATTTCTTTTTGTGTCGGTGCGTATCCCCCCCCAATCTTCATTGCCCTCCCGTACTCACTCTTATTGCATTGAGGGCAATGCAAGCTTCAGCTTGGGGGAGTCGCACTGGGTGCGCCATTTGAGTCTTTCTTTTTCGTTTTTGTGCCGTTTTCATCGTGTTTTAATTTTTTCTTTTCTTCTTTTTATCTCTTTCTCCTAGAGATGAACCCTTTGATGAATTGCCACAAAATCACACACACCTAGCATAGCATCGATAATCACATTCACTAACCCTAGGATTTCGAGTTCTCTTGCATTTCACGCATCGTGGGTCCACTTAGCTTTTTGTGAGTCGTGTGTCGTGCCTAACCGTGTGGTGTGCTTCTGCTTTGTGATTTACTTTATATACCTGTCCAGGAATGACCCCTAGATTATCATGCTTCGATTTGAAAATGCGGTATTTATTTTCCCTGTTCTGCATGCTATATATATATATCAAGTACTTCATTTCGCATGTGTCAGGATTCCACAATGAAGGACTAGGATAACCCATTTAGCCCATGCTCTATTTAGCGAGAATAGTTTCCTTTGCCCAAGTGTTTAGATTCCGACTTCTTTTTTGTTTTACTTGGTGCAAATCCACTCGTCGTGTACCGTTCTCCCACTTGGGAGAGTACACATGTATATACCCCAATATCCAAAAATCCAAAAAAAAGAGAAAAGAAAAGAAAAACCCAAAAAGAAAAGGAAAGAAAAATTTTGTATAGCCCAAAATTCAAAAAAAAAATACAAATACCCAAAACCCAAAAATTTCCCGTGTGAATATTTTCCTACTTGCCGAGAATAAAGAGAAGGCGAGAATTTGCACCGAGTGTTCTACTCCACATCATCTCAACCCCCATCGTTTTCGAAAACACTTGGCTTAGGAACTTTTTAGCTATTATCTAGGCTTTAATGTGGTGATTTCCTTAACCCTAGTTGTGGAGTCCCTGACGCATGATATGTTTCGATTCCCTTTCTATTCTCATGCATGCTTGAACCATATATTTACCGCCTTATTCAATTCGAATTGGTATTTGGGTCATTTCCTGGGTTTGCGTATATCGAGCTTTATCGCACATCGTAGGTAGTGACACCGACTGCTAGCGCACGACCACACTCACTCGCGCTTAACCGCGTGGGCCCACGACACTTATTTGGACTCGTATTCCTAGGTTTAGTGATGTGATTTGGCGTTTGCTTGCTTGGTGTGTCGTTTTTGATTTTGTTGGCCCTGACGGGCGATCTAGGATATAGAGTTTTCTTTTTCTCTCTTTCTCTCTATTTTCTCCCTCCGAGCTCCTACTCTCGCTCGTCTTCCTCGAGGACGAGGAAGAGTTCAGCTTGGGGGATTTTGACGTGTGTTTAGATTTCATATATTTGCGCACGTTTTCTTCCGTGTTTCTCCGTATTTTCCGCCGTCTTTTATTCGTTTTCTCGTGGTTTCTTGTATTTTCTTGTTTTCTTTCACTTTTCCGTATTTTTCGTGTTTTGCAGGAGTTTGCTGGCATTTGGGACGCAAAATGATGATATCATGTGTCCCCAGAGCAACGGGAGGAGTCACGCGTGATCCAGGGGTCAAACGACGAAAATTACATCTTTCAGCCCCTTACCCGGTCGGTTGGTCATCTCCAACCGATCGGGTGATGCATGCGTGCACCACCCGGACGCAGCTTGGAGCCCCCGAGAAGTCACCCGGTCGGTTCAGTGACCGGGTCAAAAGCTCAAAGTCTCTGGAAATTCGAAGCTGATTTCCAACCGATCGGGTGACCTTCACCCAATCGGTTCACCTGTAGCTGAATTTCAACAGCCAAAACTCGAAGCTCCATCCGGTCTCCTCGCCCGGCCCGCACCAAGATCCAACCGGTCGGCACCAAGATCAAACCGACCGCACCAAGATCCAACCGACCGGTTCATACTGACCGGGTGAAACCCCCGCATTGCGCTGTGATTTTATGAAGCGGCTCACCCGACAAGTTGACTTGTCAACCGATCGGGTGATGCCGTTTTCTATAAATAGAACACTAGGTTTCCCAGATTCGGGAGTTGGTTATTTTTTACTGTTTTCTTCATTTTGTGACGGCTGTAATTTTCCTGTTTTTGTAAGTTTTCGGATCTTTGTAAAACTTTAGTACTATCTTTATTGCTCTACTGCCTTTGCATTTCTATCGTCTCATTATGATTTCAACGGTCTATTTTCATTTAGATCGCTTTTTAATGAATATTGGTGAGTAGTTCCCAAATCTGGGATTTTGGCGGAAACCCCTTCGGGGGCTCTTCCTGATGCGTCCATAGGGTTAGGAAATCGTTAGGGATTAGGAATCTAACGGTTACGTGGGGTGTTTTATTGTCATCGGCGGGAAAAAGACCGCCTTTGACCGTTGGGCCAAGGGGGAATAAACTTGGCGGTTGACTCTCTAGCCATAGCTCACGCCCTTAGCGTAGACGCCGAATCCTAGCGCGCGGGAGCGGCAGGATGAGACGTTGGGAGTTATCGTTGTGAGCTTAATGCTCCCGGAATCAATCAGTGTTAATGGACACGGGAGTGCCCACTGATCGAACCCGGGAAGTCCGGTGTATCATCCTGGGCACTGACCGGAATATCGGGCCCATGGGATGCCGGTACCACTTTCAGAGGCAACGTCTCACCATTAGACTCTAATTCCGATCGCCATCCTACCCGTAGGCCGTATCGGCGAGAGTCGCTCATTGGAGTGGAAACCAAAGTCCCGGGTTTATTTTTATATTGTTCATACCTTGCATTCCTTTACCGTGACAAACCATCAACCGATCTGGGCTAGCTCGCACACGGGGTGATTTCGGTCCTCCTTGACACAAGCACATCCTAGCCTCCCTGTGTTCGACCCCCAAGCCACACTACAACACCGTGCGCTTGCGGTTACAAATATCTAAACCCTCACGCGGGTCCCCCGGCCATTTGCGGCAAGCAAACCGGGGGCACGTCAGCCGTCCCCGCTGCACGGCCCGATGCACCGGCCGCCGTGACCGACCAACTCGCCGCCACAGCTGCGATTCCCCCTCTCCCCGCGATCCGACGCCGGCGACCCGCGATCTGCCCGATCCTCGCCGCGATCCCACTCCCCGATCGCCCCTCCTCCCTCACACTCGCGGCCTCCTCCGTCGCCCGCTCGCCTCCGCCGCCGTGACAGCCAAGGCCCCGCGCGATCGCCCTCCGTCGTGATCTCAGCCTCGAGCGCCGACCGCCATGATCCTCTCGCCATTGCGCCTCCTCGCGGACCCCGACCTCCGCCCGGCACCCACTCAGTGCCCCTCACGACCGACCATCTCCCCTCAGCCTCTCCCCCTCACGGCGCCGCCGCTGTGCCCGCGCTGCCCCGCCGCGATCCGCACCGCCACAGCAGCCCCTCCTCGCGGCGAGACTCCCTGACTCTGGCGACCCCGACCCACGAGCGCCACCTCCACCGCCACCTCCCTCGATCCACGGAGCTGTCGTGCAGCGCCCTTCAGCGCATCGCCAAAATCCCCAGCGCGCGCTGCCGCCATCCACCGCCGCACAGCCGTGCTCCGCCCTCGCAGATCCAGCACGCGCCGCCGTCGCGTCCCTCTGTCCCGCTGCCCGTACGCAGATCCCTCGCTGAGCCGATCAGCATGTTGACCCGTCTGTGACTACGTCGAGGCGATGTTTGACGCCTTAATCGCTGTGTTGGCGGCCTCTGAACGTCGCTAACCTCCTTCGGATCGTTTCGAACGCGTGCTTCGCTGCCCGCTACCTCCCGGAGCTGTGAGACATTTTCCCGAAGTTTCCGCTCACTGCCCACACCTCCAGTCCATTACCAGGACGTGTCTGGCTACGCTACCCGTAGTCGAGACGCCATTGACGCCGCAGGGCTCACAATCTTCCGGCATCGTGGCCGTTACCGCTACCATTCACATGCCGTCTCGTTGCGCTACTCACAACCAAGGCGGTTCCGACGCCGTCCCCGTTGCCGTGACACCTCGACTGCGCTACCCACAGCCGCTACGAACCTGAGACGATCCCGAGACGACCTCCACCGCGCTACCCGCAGTCGGGGACACGAGCACCGCCACCGTCTCCAGACCCGACGCCAGATTAAATGCGCGTTCCTCACACCAGGTTAGTGCTCTAAACTCGTAGCGAAACCCACACCGTAGCAAACTGAACCCTAACTAAAATCGGACCACTGTAACTAAATTTATTTTCTGCGCCTTTAAAACGTTGTGAAACAGTAGATTCGACGACTGGACTTTTGAACTGTGCACATAGGATAGAATCGTCGAATAGGACTGAACATCAAAATTGTGACTTTGACAATTAGGGTAGTCCCGACAACCTAGAAATGAACCTAAATTGGATTTACTGAAAACGCGACCTGACACCGTCACCGTGGCGATATTTCAGACGGACTTCCGCGGACGCGACGCTTGGACCAGACACCCCGGACGGACGACACACTCGCCATCGCAGGCAAGTGTACCCACTTGTGTTTTTGACCGTGCTTTGGTATTAGATTGCTAGAACTGTTAAACTGTGAATGTATTGAACCGGACGTGAAATGATAGCGTCCGGGACGACTCCTGACGGCTCAGACTTGACGACGAAGTCTGAGCCTGACAACAACAACTTTTGATATTGTAGGGCTATCATGTGTGTGTGTGTGTGCGTGTGGACACCCTAGAATAACAACTCCCTACACTTGTCTTGTCGTGTCCGGTTACACAAAAAGCCTTCGGGCGTTTCGGATGCTCTCCATGCGAGAGTGATCCCCGTGACTGTTATACAAAAAGCCTGCGGGCGTTTCGGATGCTTTCCCTAGCGGAAGTGATCCCCGTGATACAAAAAGCCTTCGGGCATTTCGGATGCTTTCCCCCGCGGAAGTGATCCATGTTACACAAAAAGCCTTCGGGCGTTTCGGATGCTTTCCCCCGTGGAAGTGATCCCTGTTGCACAAAAAGCCTTCGGGCATTTCGGATGTTTCCCTAGCGGAAATGATCCCTGTAAATCTTGTCCTGAGTTCCTGGGTTTGGGGTTGGGTTGAGCGTGCGCACTGCAAGAGGGTCTGATCCCCCTCGAACCGTAAGGTGTGAACCCTTTCGTGTCTCACTTGTCCTGTCTTTTCTTGTCCCGTCATGTCCCGTCTTGTCATGAAACCTGTAGGTTAGTCCCGTAGTTTGTAGCACACGCTACGACTACTACCTGTCCCGTTTTACTTTCCTGCTGCGTTACTTCCTGTTGTGTTACTCTGCTATAACCACAGCATGCTAATCAACCAGTAAACTGTTGTGTAATAGAACCTCAGCATGCTAATCAACCAGTAAACTGTTGTGTAATAGAACCTCGGCATGCTAATCAACCAGTAAAACGTTGTTTAATGTTCGGTGCACTTGCAGTAAAGTCTAACCCTTCTTGTAGACTTTACCTGACGTACAGTTCCTTTCTCTTGGGTGATGTATGTCAGGTGTTCATCCAGAGTTCGTGGACGAGACAGACTCACTGGAGTACGAGGAGCCGAGGACGTCGACCCAGAGTATGTGTTTGACAAGGACCAGACCTTGAGGTCTTTTAGTCGTCACTTTCAGAGGTTACTACTTTCAGTTTGCTTGTAGATAGTTTGTTGCCACGCTTAGGCTTCTTTTTAGACTTTGTACTTGTTGGATATTATATCTCTAATTTAATGAATGCAACTTCCTTTCCGTACTTTCTGTTGTTACGAACTATATTAATGCAAGAACCTGAAAATCTTTTAAAATGGTACCCCTACAGACGCTTATTAGGTCCGAGCTCTTCATCTCCGGCCTAAGCGGGCCTTAGTCACGCTTCGTCTCCGTTGTTTTGGGAAGCGGGGCGTGACACAATCTTCAATCTCTCGCCAATACAAAAGCTAAACTATGATTAGAAACTAAGGAAAAATAGTTCTCAGAAGTCTATCTGGTCTCCCCTGGGGCTGGAGACAAAACTGGGCTTAAATACATACCCAAAAGAACCAAAAAATACAGACCAAACTGCCCTTACACCGCCAGAAACCCGAGTTTTCACGACTGGGCATCTACACCACTCGGCCGAGTGGGAATCTTACTCGACAGAGTGAGAATTCTACTCGGCCGAGTATGCCAGTCTGCGGATCGTCCAGAAAAATAGAGATGTCGGCTTGGCTCTCTTCAAAATCTTAGCCTCCACTCGGGTGACTGGAGTTCTTACTCGGCCGAGTGGAATTCACCACTCGGCCGAGTACATTGTGGTACTCAGGCTGGCAGATGTTGTCGTGTCAGTTTTGGTCGACTGAGTAGGCTGCTTCACTCGGTAGAGTGAGATGCCTTGCTCGGCCGAGTGGACTATTTTAGAGCTCATTTCTTCTCCTCCTTGCTTCCTCGTCGATTCCTTCGACGCCCTTCTTCTTCCACTCATCCTCCAGCGCTGTTAACTCTCTGATATAATCATGAACGACGCTTTGGCACGCGTGCAAGTCCTCTAGGCTTCAAATTGCACCCGATTGCTACATATCTCCTGAAATCAAACGAAAAACAAGAAATAGTGAAAAGTATCGAAACATCGTCGAATAATCGTGAAAATCGTGATATGAGCAATCGAAATGGCATTCAAATATGCAGAAATAAAGTGTAAAATATGAGCCTATCAGTGTGTCACCGTTGCAACTGACAGGGGCATGTCAAGAAGGATTGTCGTGTACTGTTGAACTAGTGTTTGGTGTGCGGGGCACCAGACCATATTGCAAGGAACTGCCCTCGTCGCACTAACAATCACGCGACCCAAAATATGGTAGCGTCAAGATCAACACAACATGGACCACCTCTGGCTCTTCAGTGTCAAGTTCCCCAGCATGCCAATCCCGAACACAGTCGGCACCAAACTTTCTCTATGGTCACCGAGAAAGTTAGGGACGATGAGTAAGTGACTAATGATAACGTCCGAACCCTGTCCTGTCATCGCATTTAATGATTCATATCATAAATGCGTATATCTTTGCTTTGTCATATTCTAGTTGTTGTTTTGATGGTGGTTGTTTCAATCTTTGATCCTTTTAGTTCAGAAGTTTTCATTCCTCTATATGTCTCTTGCTTCCTTGATAATATGATATCACTTTCATCCTTCGTTTATCAGGTGTTTCCTTGATCCATATCTAGCTTAAGAAATTCCGAGGAAGGAATTTTTATAAGGTGGGTAGGATGTAACGACCAGTTTCTATACGTACGTATTTCGTACGTATTTATATTTATTAATTTATCTGATGATCTTATTTATTATTTCCATAGCTCATATTATATTTTTAAAATAAAAAATGATTTTTAAAACCGATCTAATATAATTATTATATATTCGATTTTTAAAACTGCCGCTACCTACTCCGCCACCTCGCAGTCACCTCCGCCGCCGCTGCCAGACCTCCGACCACCGCCTCCGCCGGTGCTCTCCACCGCGTCACCACCCGCAATTATCGGAGGCGAAGAAAACGAAACGAAACTGTGAGTATATATAGTACACGTGAATAGTACATTTCATTATTTGTAAACAATGTCTTTTATATTATAATCGGTATATCTTATTATTATATATGGACTAGTCATAACCCGTGCCCGCGGACATGGTTCATTTTAGATTTCCCCCGCGAAATCTTTGTTCCCCTAAAAATTATTTTCACAACCAAAATTTAACAGAATAATAAATTAGCGTAAAAATATTTAACGGCACGGACACCTTCGGCACGGAACAACAAATTCGACGCGGAACAACAAATTTGGCGTCGAATAACAAATTTGGCACCCGAGCCTTTGGCGCAGAACAACAAATTAGCGTAAAAAAATTTACCTAGCGCCTTTGTCGCAGGTGCCTTCGGCGCAGACGCCTAACCACAAACCTCAGGGTATTTTTACACTAATTTGTTGTTCCGCAAAATTGTTTTACGCTAAATTTTTTATTTTGTTTAATTTAATGGATCATGCTTCTCCACAATCTTTCCCAAGGCACTTTTAATTTCAAAGTTTAGGTTTCCAATGCTCTTTTCCCCCAAATTTAATCTCCACAATCTTTCTCAAGGCGCTTCTAATTTCAAAGTTTAGGTTCCCAAGATACTTCCCCCCTCAAATTTAATCTCCACAATCTTTCCCAAGCCACTTCTAATTTCAAAATTTTGGTTCCCACGACACTTTTTCCACCAAAATTTAAATTTTTCCCAAGGCACTTCTAATTTCAAAGTTTAGGTTTTCAAGGTAATTCCCCCCTCAAATTTAATCTCCACAATCTTTTCCACGCCACTTCTAATTTCAAAATTTTGGTTCCCAAGACACTTTTCTCACCAAAATTTAAATCTTTCCAAAGGCACTTCTAATTTCAAAGTTTAGGTTCCCAAGGTACTTCCCCCCTCAAATTTAATCTCAACAATCTTTCTCAAGCCACTTCTAATTTCAAAATTTTGGTTCCCACGACACTTTTCCCACCAAAATTTAATTTTTCCCACTAAAATTTTCACAAAATCCAATCTCAACCATTGATTTGCCAAGATCAAATCGCAGCCACTCTTTATCTTGTCCTAGTCAGCTTTAGAATTCAAAAAACGTTTTCAAATGTATAATAGATATAACAGTTAGTTTATAACTTAATATACTTAGTTTTTATATATATACTTACTGTAATGAATATATGTGATGTAGGATTATAGTATATATGGGGGGTGTATATGTTTATATACACATTAAATTTAAGTTATAATCAACAGTATGTTATATATGTAAGTTTAATATTATTTTATAATCTTATAGGTTGATATTAAAAATCGAATGGCACAGATAAATTACGCCCCGTTGTTATCGCCTGGACACCCAAATCGCATCGATCAGGCAAGTATTTATCACCTACAAGTTTAAGATACGCTGCTCAGATTTTGTGACTGAAATTACTAAACGTTGCAAATAACAAATTTTTGTAAGTATGTTGCTTAATTGCATTTGAAATAATTTAATGAACCTGGTGATGTGTTGGTTTGCTTTTACTATCAAAATGTTGTTGCCATTTTAATAATGTACATGAAATGCCATCATTGCTTGTTATACCATTAATTGTGGAATGTACACCATAATGAAATTGTAGAGGCCGGAATGCTAGGTTTCATCCTATTGGTAAACTCGATCATCGCCCGGATGGGGTCGGTGAGTACAGAACCACTGGGTAGCTCACAAAGGTTTGGTGAAATTGTAGACTCCTCCGCCCTCAGACATTGGGCTTGTCACTAGATTAAGTTATTGAATGACACTCTTTTTGCTTTCTGCGATTGCTATCATGAAATGTATAAACTGCTAGCTAAGCTCTTACTATGTTTTTCTTTGCACACTACACTTGCCATGCTCACTACTTTGCACACTACACTTGTTATGCTTACTACTTTGCACACTACACCTTGCTATGCTTGCACGTTTTCTTACGCTGCCATACTTTTCTAACTGTGCCATGTTACGTTTCCCTCACCTTCAAAGCTTGCAAACTATATATATCTTGTCGAGGTCCATTTTTCTAATGTTTTAAATCTTGCCGAGCGACCCTTGCCGACGTATATTTTTTTGTCTTCTAACTTGTGAAATATACGTCAGGTTTGAGACAGTGGAGTATACCTTGAGACTGAGCAGGTTGGCCAGGAGTACCCGGACGCTGAGGTCCACTGCTAAAGAACGGCGTGCTTTCGCATCACCACTAAAGATTAATATTTGTTGTTGTATCTCATTCGAGTGTAATTCCTTTTCATGTAACGGTTTCTAATGGTCATGCGAGGCCTTACTTGTGTACATGTAATCCGGACATTGATGTTGTAATAAGGATAATCTGCGTTGTTTTGAGTATGCGTGTAAGAACCTGTGAGGTTCCACACAAACGCTTATTGTGTTTAAGTCAAGGAGGAAAGAAAAACAAATGTACCTCCTTCTTGCTTGCACATGTGGACCCGCTCGCGTCCTCGCTCCCATGTATAATGGGAAGTGGGGTTATTATTATTAATATTAATATCATACTTTTTAATTTTTCTAACATATAAACAACCCTCGTATCTCCCCCTCACCCGCAAGTAGCACCCCTCCTCTCATCCGAGCTTGCCGCGTCGCCATCTCGCCTCGCCGCCGTCTCCACCCCCGCCTGAGACCCCGCCCCTCCACGGTGCTCCCCTCTGCGACAGTGTCATCGCCCAGCTCCTCTCCATGTCGTCGTGGACCCACCAATAGCTCCGCCCTCCACCTCCCTCTCGTCGATAGCCCGACGCAATGACAGCCCAAGGCAAAGAAGCAAAGCCCCTGGCATTTCTCACCGTTTTTTGACGTCGTAGGCATGTGTCGCTGCTGACCCCATCTACCCCCTCTCCACCTCTCCGCTGCTCACGACAACCCTAGCGCCGCCAGCGAAGACCCCCGAAACACCCTAGCTGCCTCTCTTCTCATGTGTTTCATCGCTGCTCCAGTCGCTATGTCGCTGCTTGTCGTCGCCCACCGCGTCGCCGACCACCCCGGCAACCACCACCACCGACCATGGCCACTGCCACAGCCTTAGTCGTTGTCGGTGACTCCACGAACGTGAGAAACCTAGTCCCCCAGCACGCACGTTTGTTATAGCGAGAAGAGAGATACAGTGAGAAAAAAATACGGTATTAAATACGTAAATATGTGTGTATATATATATATTGAGAGATTTGGATAAAGATTCATAATAAATTGTGTATGTGTCAGAAAAATACTAGGAAAGAACCAGAATTCCAGGTCGACGAAACGGACGCATTGGCGCTAGTTTCATCGCTAAAAAGCAAGTATATTTCCCGCAACGATTTTTCAAAGATAAAACCTAAATAAACTAATTTCTCTTTAAAATTTATATCTTAAAATTTTCACATACACTGACGTACGAGAAAAATATATGTTGTAGTACTAAACGAGACGGTCATTTTGGACCCATTGTTGGAGGAATTTTGACGTATAGTTTGCCCTCAATAAATCTTCGATTATATATCGTGAAAATCAATTCTTAATTAAGAAATTAGTTTTTGGCCTTTTAAATTAAGAAAAATACCGGTTAATTATTTTAAAATCTTGAAAAATACTTGCTAGCCTTAGAAAAATATTTTGCACTTAATTATACTCATCTGCTTGGTTTTAATTATTTTTGTGTGCACTTCCTAGAATAACTGCCTATTTAACATATTGTAAAACGGTGAATTCATGATTGTAATATTGTGAAAATGATGTAAAACTCTGGTATGGATCCATGAGGCATAGTGGACATATTATACACATATTATACGATGCAATTGAACAGAACAGACTGAACGACTGATGGACTTCATATGGTTAAACTTAAATGTAAATAGATAGTACACGTACTTTGGCCCAACACTTGATTTGAACTATAGGATTGGGGTAGTCTATGGTCACATGTGATACAGAGTGACTGGATCCACCCGAAAAATACCTCCAACACACATGGAGGTTAGTAACTTGACCGTCACCCTATGGGGTCGGTAAGTAGCGTCACATGTAGCTCCCGTGACGGGGCGTATTTTGGTCATATTGTGTACTCTTGGACATGGACTCGACACTAGAAACAGTTGATCATCAATTATTACTTTAATATCTCATACAGTCTTTTCATTTCATATTGCTAATGCTATTAAAAGTCCTAACTGCTTGCTAGCTATTATCATGTTCCTACTATGCTTCTAATACACTTATAATGTGCTCACATCATGTTTATGTTATATATGCTACTACATCATGTTTCAAATGCTCTTACTATATTCATATTGAGCATATACCATGATCATATTATGACACTATTCTCATACCATGTTCTTACTATACTTAGACCATGCTCTTAATTATTGCGCCATACCATGCTCTGTGATACCATGTTCATACAATACTCAGACCATGTCCTTAATTACTATGCCATGTTAGTACTACATTCCTACCATGCTTTTATCATACCATGCTCACGCTCATGTTATACTTTACCTCATACCTCTCCTACGTATGCTTACCTCATTTTTATTATAGGGATATACCTGCCGAGTAACCCTCGCTGACGAGCATTTCATTTTGTTGTCTTATGAAATGTCCGTCATGACTTGAGAGTGAGTTTACAGAGGATACTACTGTATGGATCTAGCTAGGGCTCGAGGATTACATTGAGTCACATCCCACAAAAGAATATGGCGTTTTATTTACCTTCGCATCAACACTTTCTATTTGAATAATGTAATTTGTTGTATTTTGTTGTATTGGCCACGCTAGGTCCATGATGTATCTTAATTACTGTACTCTTGATTTGTAATAATGTCGTTTGAGCTGTTTCTTAAATTCGCATGCAAGGACCTGCAATTTTTACACAGACGCTTAGTGTGTTTTGTTGAGTATTGGTGTTTCATACCAATGTTATTTTGATGATGATCACAACATTATGTTGTTGATAATGACTCTCTTGTTTTAGTCGCATAGTTACATTTCAATAATATCATTTTTGGAGACTAAACACTTGGTGCAAGGATGGACATCAAGGGGAGAAGGTCCAAAGCTTGGATTCAAGGGGTGCCAAAGCTTGGAGATGATGGGGAGCATCAAAGCATCAAGATTGAAGACATAGACTCTAAAGAAAGCAATGTAATCCATGTAATATTTCCTTTATTGCTTTCTCTCTCATTTGAGTCTAAGTTTATGTAATGCCTTGATAGATGGTCTACTCATACATGCATATGCATTTAACCATCTTAGTGAGCCTTAGGATTATCATAGAATTCAACCTAACAGGCTCATCTTGACCAAAGACTCATTTGGAGTCTCTGGTTCTCCATCAGTCGCTTGCTGAAGTGTTCACAGTCGACTGAGTGATTTTCAATCGCCTGTCGAGCCTTTTACAGTCGACTGTAATGCACGGCTCAAGTCAACATTTCTATTGACTCTACTTGAGCTTTTCGCATCAGTCGACTGATGATCAGTTTACAGTCGCATGTATATTTACAGTCGCCTGTGAATTGGTCAACAGTCGTCTGAGTAGCGTAAGTGCAATTTCTGCCTCTATGTGTTTTTCTCCATCTCCTGCAGCAGTCGACTGATGAAGGATTTACAGTCGCTTGACTATTTTACACTCGACTGTATTATTTTCATCAGTCGCCTGTATGCTATCTGGAGAAAGAGTGCAGCTCTCTGTTTTATTCCATCCCCTGCAGCAGTTGCCTGCTGAAGGATTTACAGGCGCATGTCCTGTTTACAGTCGACTGTATTGACTGTATCAGTCGACTGTCGTGGCTCAGATTATAGCCGTTGGATATTTTCTAAATGTTGGACAATCGACTGTCAGTGACGTTTCTGCCCAGAAACTAGCCGTTGCAGCTTTTTGTTTTTAGCTGTTTCCTTGGGTTTTGAGTGTTGATATAGAATTCCTATATATATGAGAGGGCTGAGTTCATTGGAACTTCTTGATGCTATTGCAAATCATTAGAGATTGATTAAACCACTCTCAAACTCTCGTATTTCCCTCTTTGAGCTCTCATTCCTCTTCATGCATTGAAGTCCAGCTCAAGGAAATCATCCAAGTGCTTTCAAGCAAATCTCAACACTTGGAGATCCTCTTCCATGCCTTGCATTTATATATGAGTAAGCATCTCAAGGCATAGGTAAGAGTATTTATTTTACTTGGTGTTTCTTTGTAACACAAATTCTCTTTGTGAGATTAGTTTATTCTCTTAGTGAGAATAACTCTCTTTGTGGGAGTAACTCTCTTTGTGGGAGTTTGGTGTCCTAGTGTAGGGCTAACCCTAATTCTCTGAGTGGAAGTTAGTAATTCTCTAAGTGGGAGTTTGACCCATGTGTAGGGTTGGTTGGGTCCTTGTGTAGGACAAAATCCTCTTGGTGAGGTATCTCTTTGTGAGAATTGTATTCACTTCTCTTTGCGGGATTATAGTTAATATTGGTGTGGCTGGACGTACCCAAGTTTGGGGAACCAGGATATATTCTATTTGCGTTTGGATTGATTGTGTCAATTATTTCCTCATGTATTTATTATTCCACATTTACAAGTTTAATTTTAATTGGACAATTTATTACACTATTCACCCCCCTCTAATGTGTTGTTGTTAGTATTGCAAGGGTAAGGCGATCCTTACAATTGGTATCGGAGCGAGGTTATAGCATACTGCAACAATGGCATTCAACTCTACATCCGCGTCTCATGAAGAAGGTCATTCTACCGATCGACCCCCGCTCTTTAACGGAACCAACTACCCTAGTTGGAAGATCAGGATGATGGTCTACATGAAGGGTCAAAACCTTTGGGACATCACGGAGTTGCCATTTGAGGAGCCTACTTCACCCGTGGCTTCTAGAACTAAGGCGGAGAAGCACTCGATCAGAGTCAATGCAAGGGATATGTTTGAATTCCATTGCGCCCTCACTCCAAATGAGTTCAACCGCATCTCCATGTGCAAATCGGCCAACGGAATTTGGCATACATTGGAGATTTCTCATGAAGTGTTACTTCAACATAAGGAAGAGGTTCAACCAACCAAGCCCGAGAAGAAAAAGGGGGTTGCACTCCATGTCGAGAAGGAGTCATTCAAGTGGAGAAAGAAGTTCCAACGGGAAGCTCCAAGTGAATATGAAGAAGATGATGATGTTAGCGATGATGACTATATCGAGCTTGCCAAGCAATTCAAGAACTTCAAGGCATTTCTCAAGGACAAGCAACGTAAATCTTTGTCAAAGCTTGCCTCCAAGTTTAACAATTCTATTTGTTTCAATTGTAGAGGAAAAGGTCATCTTTCTACCGAATGCCCTTCCAAACCCACCAAATATACCTATAAGGGCAAAGGAAGAAAAATTGGAAAGTCAACTTCGAGTTCAAGAACCAAAAGAAGGGACTTATAGGCACATTTGATGATTCCGATGTGGACACATCAAGTGATGAAGAAGAGGATGACAAGGAGCAAGCTCACATGTGCTTCGCAGCTTTTGATGATTCTTCATCAATCTCCTCTAGCTTAAGCGATGAAGAGATAAAGGCGTGGCTCAACTCCAAAGAAGAAATATGCTTCATGGCTAATGAGGAAGAGTCTTCGTCAAGCTCTATAGAGGAGGAAAACGATGATGAAGTCAAGGAGGAAAGCGATGAGGAAGTTGAGGAGGAAAAGTTATCCTACGAGGAGCTCAAATACCACTTCAATGTGGCCTCCAAATTGGCAAGTAAGTGCGTCGACTCATATGATAAATTGAAAACTAAATTTAAGAATTCTAAGGGTGCATGATTTAGAATCGTCTAGTGTAAATAATCATGATGATTTGCATGATTGTGACACTAGTGAGAGAGACACACTTCTTTCTCAAGTTAAGGAATTGAGTTTGTCTAATGATAATCTTGTTACTCAAAACCTTAGTTTAGAAGCTCGCATTCAACAACTTACGCTAAAATGTAAAGAGGAATCTCGTAAGCTCAAAAGCTTTGTATACACTAGGGATTCACTCCACGATTTGCTTGAAAAACAATATCTGGCAAATTATAGAGGAGGTTTGGGTTATATTCAAAATGTGGTACCCAAACCCACCTCTAATACCTTTTATGATGCAAATACAAGAAATATTGCTAAAGCACCTAAGAAGAATCAACATGCTTTCTTGTATAACAATAACATCAACAAGAAGCATGTAAATCACGAGGTAACGAGGAAGAATGAAAACGCTTCATTTTTTGCTAAGAAGCAAAATCCTCATTCTATGCATGCCAAGAAATTCTTTTCTACACCTAAGCATGCCACATCCACCCCTCTTGCAAAGGAAAAACCCTTACCTAGGAAATCCTTGAGTTTATGGATTCCCACTAAGGTTAGTGTGCAAAAGAGGGATAGCTACATCAACTCTTTGGTTTGGGATGTGATCATCTCATGTGATTACATTAGGAAATCAAACTCCTCTTGGGTTTGGTTATCTAATGTTTAGGTTCCCAACACATATGCATATTGCATGGGTATTGTGCTTAAATGTTTATTTTAGCATACCCATTGTTTGTGTGTGTTTCATGATTTTGAAAATGTTTTCAAATTTATTTTTTCATGAAAATGGGAATCTTGGGGAATTCATTGATATACATGAATTTGTTGATCCATATGTATGTCAATGGGGGAGTTAAAATGTTATATGTTTAAAATATTTTTAAAACATATTTTGACTCTCATTTTCGGGGTGTGTTTGAGATCAGTGTTTACAATTGGTTATTTTTGGTCTCAAACTAAACCACTTAGATATTGCCAACATATTTCATGTTATATTTCTTTTTGGCAATGTCATTATGTGTATCATTGAAGCTTGATTTTCTTCATATCTATTGCTTTGATACACTTTAGGCCCATGGCTCCAATATATGTATATCAATTGGTAAAGAATCATTCCAAGATTCATTGTCTACAATTGGTATTACCTCAATTGTTATAGATTGTTTATCTTCTACTTTACAATTGGTATTAGATCCTAGAAGTCAAAATTTGACCATTTCTATGATCTAGGGGGAGCATGGGATAGTGATTGATATCCACTAAATTTTACAATTTGGTATCATACATTTCTTTACTCTTGTATATTGTCACATCTTTGGTTAAGATGACAAAGGTGGATATTTATGATGTCCACCTTTTTGATATGTCAAGGAGGAGAGATATATGCATTATGTAAATGTAATTCTTGTATTTCATACATATGCATTTGGAGAGAGATATATCTTTGGGAGAGCTATATGAGATTGTATAAACCATTCATGTTTGCATGATATGTTCTATTGCAATTGGTTTATGTAATCCATGCCTATTATATGTCACCATGGTGTCGCATTAGTTCATTTGGCATAATGAGTATTTACTATTGTTATTTCATTTTACACTTGATGTATATAAGTAGGGGGAGCTCATTAGCATTGTGCTTTATTTCTTTATGTTTTACATAATGTGTGTCATCATAAAAAAGGGGAAGATTGTTGAGTATTGATGTTTCATACCACTGTTATTTTGATGATGATCACAACATTATGTTGTTGATAATGACTCTCTTGTTTTAGTCTCATAGTTACATTTCAATAATATCATTTTTGGATACTAAACACTTGGTGCAAGGATGGACATCAAGTAGAGAAGGGCCAAAGCTTAGACTCAATGTGTGCCAAAGCTTGGAGATGATGGGGAGCATCAAGGCATCAATATTGAAGACATAGACTCTAAGGAAAGCAATGTAATCCATGTAATATTTCCTTTATTGGTTTCTCTCTCATTTGAGTCTAGGTTTGTGTAATGCCTTGATAGATGGTCTACTCATACATGCATATGCATTTAACCCTCTTAGTGAGCCTTAGGATTATCATAGAATCCAACCCAACAGGCTCATCTTGACCAAAGACTCATTTGGAGTCTCTGGTTCTCCATCAGTCGCCTGCTGAAGTGTTCACAGTCGACTGAGTGATTTTCAGTCGCCTGTCGAGCCTTCTACAGTCGACTGTAATGCACAGCTCAAGTCAACATTTCTATTGACTCTACTTGAGCTTTTCGCATCCGTCGACTGATGATCAGTTTATAGTCGCATGTATATTTACGGTCGTCTGTGAATTGGTCAATAGTCGTCTGAGTAGCGTAAGTGCAATTTCTGCCTCTATCTGTTTTTCTCCATCTCCTGCAGCAATCGACTGATGAAGGATTTACAGTCGTCTGACTATTCTACAGTCGACTGTATTATTTTCATCAGTCGCCTGTATGCTATCTGGAGAAAGAGTGCAACTCTCTGTTTTATTCCATCCCCTGCAGCAGTCGCCTGCTGAAGGATTTACAGGCGCTTGTCCTATTTACAGTCGACTGTATTGACTGTATCAGTCGACTGTCGTGGCTTAGATTATAGCCGTTGGATATTTTTAGCCGTTGGACAGTCGACTATCATTTGTTCATCAGTCGACTGTCAGTGACGTTTCTGCCCAGAAACTAGCCGTTGCAGCTTTTTGTTTTTAGATGTTTCCTTGGGTTTTGAGTGTTGATATAGAGTTCCTATATATATGAGAGGGCTGAGTTCATTGGAACTTCTTGATGCTATTGCAAATCATTAGAGATTGATTAAGCCACTCTCAAACTCTCTCATTTCCCTCTTTGAGCTCTCATTCCTCTTCATGCATTGAAGTCCAGCTCAAGGGAAATCATCCAAGTGCTTTCAAGCAAATCTCAACACCTGGAGATCCTCTTCCATGCCTTGCATTCATCTATGAGTAAGCATCTCAAGGCATATGTAAGAGTATTTATTTTACTTGGTGTTTCTTTGCAACACAAATTCTCTTTGTGAGATTAGTTTATTCTCCTAGTGAGAATAACTCTCTTTGTGGGAGTAACTCTCTTTGTGGGAGTTTGGTGTCCTAGTGTAGGGCTAACCCTAATTCTCTGAGTGGAAGTTAGTAATTCTCTAGGTGGAAGTTTGACCCATGTGTAGGGTTGGTTGGGTCCTTGTGTAGGACAAAATCCTCTTGGTGAGGTATCTCTTTGTGAGAATTGTATTCACTTCTCTTTGTGGGATTATAGTTAATATTGGTGTGGCTGGACGTACCCAAGTTTCGGGAACCAGTGTATATTCTTGTGTTTGCGTTTGGATTGATTGTGTCAATTATTTCCTCTTGCATTTATTATTCCGCATTTGCAAGTTTAATTTTAATTTGACAATTTATTGCCATTACACTATTCACCCCCCTCTAGTGTGTTGTTGTTAGTAGTGAAAGGGTAAGGTGATCCTTACATGTTTAAACCAAGGAGGAAGAAAAGAAGAAAAAAAGTACTCCTCCTTATTTTAAACATGATGGGAAATCGAATCCCATCCCTAAGTGGTTTTGATGATGAACACACCAAATGATGTTAGTGTACTAATTACACTACAACTTAAGTGTGCAGGTTATTCAATTGATAGATTTATGCATATTCCGAAGAAAGCTCAACCACACTCGGAAGACAGAGACGAATTTGCAAGCTCTACATCAAGCACAAGTTTAGCTCAATGATGAAGCACATGCAAGTGCTCAAGATTAATGAAGAAAGATCTCAAATTCAAGAGAAGCGTGCATCTAATGCAAACGTCTGATCGGCTTCCTGGAGGACTCGTCTTAGTCTAAGTGTGTGAGTTTTGTTTCTTAGGAACTATGTTAAAGCCAAAGTAAAAATGTCACACACACAAAATGATTTCGAAGAAAAATGTTTTTAAATGTTTTCAAATCTTTTAAAACTCTTTAGAGCATTTGCTAGCTATTCTATATCTTAGTAGTCAACCTCCAAACACCCAAGAGTTGATTACATCTTTGCTAGCTGAGTTTCAGTGAAAACTGCTCTGGGAGTCGACTGCCAGAGGAGGGAGTCGACTACCAGCTGGAAGCAGAATTTCTACTGATATTCTCTGGGAGTCGACTACCACCCTTAGGGAGTCGACTACTAGTTGTCGTTTTTCTTCTACGAATCTGCTTCCTGATTTCACTCCATTTCCTTATCTGTTCGGACCGAAAGTCAATTCTTTTTTAAATTCAAAATTCGTATAAAACTCTATAAATAGAGCCCTCATTGAGATCATTCCATACACTAATCTAATCTCTCTATTCTTTGTGCAAAATTCTAATCTCATTGCTCTCAACGCTAATAGCCAATTTCTGCTTTTATATTCTCTGATCTCAACTCTTTTTTTCTGATATTATTTTGAGATCTGCATATTTATTTTGGCTATTTTTAAAAGTGTTTTTAAAATCCCTGGTTTTCAATTTTCATCTCTTAAAAGGATTTTGAAAAGATATAGATATAAGATCATAACGAATAATCTCATATTCTTTGTGTGATCTAAAAGATCTATTTAAATTCTTTTAGCCACGTAACACACAATTGTTATATTTACTTTGGCTATAGAATTTTGGGTGTAATCCCATCTCCACCAATTATTGTGGTGAGTTGGAAACTTTGTTTTATTTGTGGATTCCCCTTTGTTGTAAGGGACGGAAAAATCCTAGACAAGTCTAGGTGGTTGGAAATCCTGGTCAAGGCTAGGTCGTTGGAAAATCCTAACAAGTGAAGTTAGGTAATTATATTGCTAATGTAATAGTGGATTAAATCTCGTACCGGACTGATCGGGGACTGGACGTACCCAAGTTGTGGGGAACCAGGATAAAAATCACTTGTCTCTGCGTTTGTATTTTCTTGATTGTTTATCTTTGTTGTACAAGCATTTTATTTCATTTGCTAACGTTTGTATCTTTGTAATTTATTCTTTATATTATTGCAAAGTTCATTTATTTATTTCCGTTGTGTAAAGATCTATTTTGTGTGTAAAGATTATCTGTTTGTAATCTTAACTTGTGTGTAACTTATCTCTATATTCCTGTTAAGATTAAATGGTTGATTAAGAACCAAGCGTAGATCACTCTAATTGGTTTCTTTGGCAACATTAGAAAATTTTTATTTGTGCTATTATTAACGAACGAAAAAGTTTACTATTTGCACAACACTAATCAACCCCCTTCTAGCATGATCCAACAAAGTACACCGCGGACGCTCTCGCGTCATCGCTTCCAAGTAGAATGTTATGGAGGGCGTGACAAATTTGGTAGCATGTCAATTTCCAAAAGGATTCTATGATTAAGGATAGAATAATGGCAAACTTGTGAATGAACATGGGGGTGTGAAGTAAAAAGTCGCGTGCGTACGGAATTTACTCTAACAAAAGATTACCAGTTCCGCAACCTACCCGATTCATTAACAAATTGGGGTTTTAGCATATTCGTCCCTTAAATCTTGCGTATTTTGATATCCGTCCCTCAAATCTTCATATTTGCCCTCAAGTCCATCAAAAGTTAGTATTTAACCTTAATAGTCCCTCTCACTAACTATCTGTTAAAATCTTAACGGAAATGTGAATATTCCGTTAAATTAAGGGACTATTAAGGTTAACGTTCAAAATTTAAGGGACTATTAAGGTTAAATACTAACTTTTGAGGGACTTGAGGGCAAATTAAGGTTAAATACTAACGAAATATTCACATTTCCGTTAAGATTTTAACAGATAGTTAGTGAGAGGGACTATTAAGGTTAAATACTAACTTTTGAGGGACTTGAGGGCAAATATGAAGATTTGAGGGACGGATATCAAAACACGCAAGATTTAAGAGACAAATATGCTAAAAACCCTAACAAATTAGGGTTTTTCTCATATTAGTCCCTTAAATTATGTATATTTTGATATTAGTCCCTTAAATCTTTGTAATTTGAATTTAGTCACTTAAATGGACTATTTAGGTTAAACTTTAAACATTTAAGGGACTATTTAGGTGATCAAAAGGGACTATTTAGGTTAGCGTTAAAGATTTAAGGGACTAAATTCAAATTACAAAGATTTAAGGGACTAATACCAAAATACACATAATATGGACTAATACGAGAAAAACCCAACAAATTAAAGCGGTAATCCGAGTCCCCGGAGGCTGCCGACCTCCCCACGCTAAACAGAACCCACGATTAGGAGAGAGAGAAGGAGAGCGCGCGAGAGACAAGGAGGAGAAGAAGAAAATTTGTTCGCAGTTCTCTGAAAGCGATGGCGGCAATGGAGTCGGAGAAGGATAGCTGCACGAATCTCGAGGAAAGGCTGAACTCTTTGCTCTCTCATCTCCAAACAGAGTCGGGGATACTCGACAGGCTCGTCTACAAGAACAAGAATCAGCACAGGCGATGTCCTTACTTTCAAGCGCTCTTAAAGGTTTTTGATTTTTAATTTTTAATTTGCAGTTTTTAAATAACGTTATCGAGCCTAGTTGATATGTATTGCACTTGATAGATTTTGATTCCGTTTAGGTTAGAAGAGATCTGAAACTATTGCGGTCTGCTGGTTTGGGGGATATTTTGAACGCTTTATTTCCGATTATCGAGGGGAAGAAACCTGCTTCAACAGCATTTCAAACCAAAAGGTAATTTTTTAATTTTTTATCTTTATTTAGCTATACATTGTTTGCTTTTGGAAACCTTCGAGAACTGGGTTCACAATCGATTCTTTTTTCTGGCATGCTGTGATTTGATTCATGTGACCGTTACAAGGGAATTGATCAAAACAAGAGAATTGAAAAAAAAAAACAAATCCAATTATGGGAAAGTTTAAATATGTCTTTGTACCGTCTAGTCTTGCTTATGTGAATTCCTTTTTGCGGTTGATGACGTAGTGGCAGATGAACCATTGTGGGCCAAGTCAGGCCGGCATCTAGGACGTCTTATAACCTGCACTCCACAGCCAATAGGAGAGGTGCCGAGTTGAGACTGAATGATGAGACCGTCAGTTCGACACATCCGATGCTCAAGATAAAACCTGAGTTATAAGATATATACTGTAAAGAAAACGTAAAGAGTAAAATGAGTAATCTCTTCCCATGTGCGAATGGATTTATATGGGTTTGGCCGGAAGGTATTTTGGTCATCTCACTTACCTGCCTTCATTGCATCATTTGGGATCACATTGCCCTTTCATGGAGTTATGCATGCGAGCCTTTTATGTGGTATACTACCAGTTGCCTAAAGGCCCATGTGTGGGAGAGTGTATCCTTGTAACGTATCAAGGTTATTGATATCAATTATACAATTAAGGGATGTTTTTGAATGGTGTTGCTGAATAGGATAAGATGGTGGGTAGAAAGATGTTGAATCTTAAGGAATCAATGGGTAGGATGAGAGTTTGTGAAATTTTTGAGGGAACTAAATTGAAGGGAACTAAATTTTGGGGGAACTAAAATTTTAAATTTTGGGAGAACTAAATTTGGACGGAAGTAAATTTTTGGGAGCTAAAATTTAAAGTTGGAGAGAACTAACTTTGGAGGGAACTAAATTTTCGAGAAACTAAAATTTTAAATTTTGAAGGGAACTAAATCTAGAGGGAACTATTCTGTGGGAGAACTAACTTCTTTATGGAGAACTAAATTTTAGTTTGAATGTGGTTAAAATTTTTGGTGGGTGGAATATTTTGAAGGTGGCTGAAAATTCTTTTGGGGATTTTGAATTGGGTTGAATTTTAGGATATGATATTTTGAATGAGGCGGCAATTTTTTTTTGGTGAGTGATTTTGAATATGTTGAAATTTTTCAGGACATAATTTTGAATGCCTTGTGACCTATGATCACATGTTATGACTAGTTCATTATCATCCCACAAACCTTTTGTGTTACGTGCTTTTCTGACGGCTTTAATCTAGAAAGGCAGTGCCCCCTTGCAAGGGTTAGGAAGAAGTGTTCCTTTGAGGGGGCTCGAGGTCGGAGCACTTGAAAGCTAAACGGGTTGCTTCAAAACTTATGCTCTGTAAGTTAGTGTTCTTGGCCATGTACATATTTGTCAATATTTGTTTGTATACTTGTATGAACGATGACTTTAGCGTACTTCATTAAATGACAAATTACAATAGCCTCACAAAGATTAGGCAGATCAAGTGTCACCAAGGAAAGCTTGAAGGAGACCAAAAAGATCTATGCATGCCCTAAACAGGCGTCGGAGAATGGAACCTTATTTTGTGGGCACTTGATGGGCATTCTTGCTAGCAGAGACCCTGTCTCATAGGCCCCGATGGTGAGGGGACCCAACTATGCGGGCACTCCTGTCCGTGTGTTAGGGGACATGTTATGCGGATGATCTGCTCCTGGGGACACTGCCACGTAAGGCCACTGGCACTACGGATTGTGGGCATTCGTGTATTGATGGAAGCCCACCTTACGGGCCCTTGGAGTGTGGGGTATCCTGCATGGCAGGCCCACGGGTAACATGCTTAGTTTATTTTTTATTCATTATGACTTGCGAGATGGTTCACTATCTGTTGTTTATGCACATGATGCTCGTCAAGTGTGGTATTTCTTATTGCCTGCATATGGGGAACAAATGTATACAATTTGATCATGCTAGTGTTGACGTGTTGGTGCTGATTCTTGAGGTTGTGACCTCCTTGTGGGTTTCTAATGATGACCGTCGTGCCCCATGGTATCATAAGCTGGGGATGGCTTCAAAGTTAGTTGGAATCCATCATGTCAAGATGAAGTGCAGTGACAAAGTTGATGTTGGGAGCGATATCGATCAGGTTGATACCGACACGAATTATGGCAAAAATTCCAGTAAACAGCCCTTATTATGGGCGTCTCTAGGTAAAACTTACATTTAATCTCTTTGCTTCTAACTGTTTTGCATCTGCAACATACACTGTTGCTCTCCAAAATAACTTTCGACAATATTGCGAGGTTGTATTTTTGTGATGGGAAGTTCATTTTTAGATTTCCTGATTGGGTCAGAAGATGTTGAAGGGAAACACATGATTGTATATCAAGTTTTTCACATGTGGCTTGCGATTACATCTTTTATTTGACTTTTGCTAGTCGTTACATCATTATGGGTTTCCTTCGCATCAATAGCATCCAAACTCTCTATAAGTGCTACCATGCTTTATGATTTTATGTGGCATACATGACATCATATTTCCTTCTATTTGATGCTTTTAGGTTGGCAGGTTGATTTTTTGGGGATACTCCTGTGGTATTATGTTCGATCCGGCCCATTAGGGGCTCAATTTGGATGTTTGTGTTATTTTATTAGTGTAGGGGCTTTTGGGTAAGTAGACATTGAGTTGAATTATTATAAGTAGAAGGGAAGGTCGGCCGGCCCTAGATAGGCTTTGATTCAATTGTTGAGATATTTCCGAGGAAGAGTTCCTCCTTCTATGAAAGGTGCGGACGTCCCTTATCAATTGTCGTCTTGGGAGGACGATTACCCCTACAAGTGTAATCAATTATCTTATTTTATTTCAGTTTTTTGCTAATAAATTTTAGATTTGGTTTGGATCCTATCATTTTTGGTATCAGAGCATCGATCTATGGCGGCGACGACGAGGGCCAAAGATCGAAGCGAAGCGGGGGATGAGAAGATTAATGGGGAGATCGAGGGTGTGAAGAAAACCCTAACGGAGCTCGGTGAATCGATTGCAAAGTTGACGGCTTCTGTTGAAAGGATCATAGCTAAACAAGACAAACAGGACGAAGCCCTCACGCAAATCATCTTCCAACTTTCGATTCTCATCGGAAGGGTGGAAACGACGGTGCGAACCCTAGTTCTTCGAAAAAGGTGACACCTTTGTAGAAAGGGAAGGAAAAGATGTAGACTTTTGATGAAGGCTTGCTTTTCGATGCCGACGAATACTTCAAAGATGAGGAGGAAGAGCCGCAGAGGGATGAGGAGATCATGGGACCCCATCGCGACGTCGGAGGAGGCTGGCCGAACCCCCGGATGCAAATAAGGGGATGGCCGGCCCTAATCGGGGGCGGGGCAACGGCCCTGCCCAGGAGGACAGCCGGCAGGGCCGGCCAAACCCTGTCGGCCACCGGCAGGGCCGGCTGACCCTGCCCGGCCCATCGGATGACCCACCGAGCCTCCGGCAGCCCCGGCAGGGCCTGCCGAGGGACCGACAAGTTGTGGCCACCCCCGACAGCCATCATGGGGCTATTTCGAGCACCCTGCTAGCCGCACCACCCCTCCTGGGCCTCCGCGGACACGTGAGGGTTACGTGGAGCAATTTCAGGACCCCACGGATTTTCCGGACATGTGCAAGCAGGAGTGTACCATTATGGTGAAGGAGGAGGGGGCGGAAATTACGTTGACGAAGGAGGAGTATCCTACAGAGAAAACTTTGAAGATGGTGAGGATTGGGAAGATTATATGGGACATGAAGGACCACGAAAGGGCTATGGAGATCTTGGGAGAGGGCAATATGGAGGACATGAGACACATCATGAGAGGTGGTAACACTATCATCAGCCCAGACACGCAGATGGTCGGACAGAGCAGTGGCATTTTGGGGTTGATGGCAGAGTACGGAAGTTGATGATGCCCACTGTCAGGGCTGAAGGTGGCCACAGCAACAGATTAAGCGAGTGAGGAGAAGATTGAGGAGAAGAGTAGCCTACTGTCAGCAGTGTGTCAGTTCAGAAGGATGACGGACGTCGAGATGAGGGAGAAGAGTCAGAAAGGGCTGTGCTTCAGATACGATGAAAGGTTCACCCCAGGCACCATTGTAGGGTGCACAAGCTGCAAGTGCTGATAGTCTGGGATGACGCGGAGGATGTCGTGGAGGATGTCGTGGAGGATGAAGAGCACAGCGTGGATGACGACCACCACTTGGAGTAGGACCGCCATAGAATTCATGCACCACCTTGAGGACATGTTAGTTTTCGAGGGGCGGAGTAATGTTAGATCCGGCCAATTAGGGGCTTAATTTGGGTGTTTGTGTTATTTTAGTAGTGTAGGGGCTTTTGGGTAATTAGACATTGAGTTGAATTATTATAAGTAGAAGGGGAGGCCGGCCGGCCCTAGATAGGCTTTGATTCAATTGTTGAGATATTTTCGAGGGAGAGTTCCTCGCTCTAGGGAATGTGCGGACGTCCCTTATCAATTGGCGTCGTGGGAGGGCGATTACGCCTACAAGTGTAATCAATTATCTTATTTTATTTCATTTTTTGCTAATAAACTTCAGATTTGGTTTGGATCCTATCATATTATCTTTAACTAATGCCTTTGCCACATGGCTATTGCTAAAAGATCTAGAGGCAACTAGCTTTCAGATCCTTCTGTCATTTCTGGGTTAGACAAGCGTGAGAAAATTAGGAACTGATTGAAGAAGCAGAATTAGGCTTGTTGTGATATGTTTTGCCCCTTGTTGACTTTGTTTTTCTTGTTATTTATGGGTTGCTATATGACAACATTGCCATCTTATGTTGTTTTTATTAGGTGTTTTTTATTTATTAATCCTGCCTATAGTGTGGGAATGGTAAGAGCATGGATTGTTGGCTTTTCCTTGCGTTAATAAAGACTTATTATTTGCTTGAAAATTTTTATCTGCATGTTGTTTGCTTAAATCTGTTTCTTGAACTTGCATTTGTTTGACAAATAAGTTGCCTTTTGGTTACTTGTTGCGGTTAATCATCACCCATACAAATTAATCGGGTTGACATGGATTCGACGTTCCTCATATCTTTCTCTTTCTGATGCCTTGCTAAGTTACTAGGGGTTTGGTGTTTATCACCTTTCTATCTTTCCAATGCATTTACTTGCGATAAATCGTCACTTGAACAGATCAATTTGGTTAGCAAGAAATTGACATTCCTTGTCTTTCCAGCTCTCTGATGATTTCTAAGTGGGGATTCATCATACATCCTCTTTCCTCAATCCCACACATTTACTTATGATCAATTGTCACCCGAGCAAATTGACCGGGTCTACGGAGATTTGGTATTCCTAACCTCTCTCTGATGCTGTTTAAGCTAGCAGGAACTTGGCATTCATCACATTTCCCACTCACCAATCCATTTACTTGCGATCAATTGCCACCTAGATAATTAAATTGGGCGACAGGCATTTAACATTCCTTATATTTCATTCACTTTAGCAGGGATCGACGTTCATCGCATTTTCTTCTTTCCAACGCATTTTCTTGCGATCAATCGCCACCCGTGCAAATTAATTGTGTCGGCAAACATTCAGCTTTCCTCACCTTTCTATCTCTATGACGCTTTTCAAGTTGATAGGTATTTATCTTTTATCACTTTTCCCTCTCTTCAATGTAGTTAATTGCATTCAATTACCATTTGAGCAAATTAATTAGGTTAGTAGGGATTTGGCGTATCTCGCTTTTCCATCTTCCTGACGATTTCTAAGTTCAGGACTTCGACATTCATTATCTATCACTCTATTCAACGCAATCATTTGCAATTATTACTTAATCAAACTTTAATAAGAGCAAAGAAATGTAGTATTTATAATTGGCCCAAATTGATCGATATAGCTACAAGATCATCTTTTTGATGGGAAAGAGAATCTTTATTAAACAAAAGCAATGTAATTATCTTTTCATCCTTACAAGGGATGATACATGACGACTTCAATGAAAATTAGCGGGTTCCAATTGCTAGGGCGTGCTCATGCTCCTTTTTTATTTGACATGCTTTCAGTTGGGATCTATTTTTAATGTATGATTGGAACTGATTGGTTTACTTTCATTCTAAGAAAATTAATTAGCTCCTTTTGTTGACCCATGGGTAAGAGTGTCCCACTTTGCATTCTGTATGTCTTTTTATGGACGGAAATTTTGATGACTTCTTCCACTAGCACTCCCTTCAGCTCATAAGATTATATCTTTATGTCCAAAGATTTGATGGTAAATGAATGCATTTTGTTTTTTTCAAAGGTAGCATTTTTGGTCAGGTTCTGCTCCCCCCTTCCTTTGCCTAATCCATTTAGAGTTAGAAACTCAATGGCTTGATATTATGTGGCTACGATCTCCTTTAATACTACGAGGGATGTGTGTTCAAATATCGTGTTGTATACCAAGTTTGCCTGTTTACCACAATGAAGTCACGTTCAACCATGAATTGTATTGGTTGCATTATCTCTGACTATGACTAGCAGCATGATCATTCTAATTGTTTTTACTTGATGGCCCCCTGAAGCCAATCAATGGATTGGTACAGGGCTGCAACCTCCTCTTGTTTATCTTAAGCTTTTTGAAGCATTCAATGAACATGATATCTACTGAGCTACATGTATCCATCAGTATCTGACGTGCACCATAGTCTACGACTTTATCATTGTTTATCGAGTCATCGCATTCGACCTTAAGTCCTTATCGGTCCTTTAGAGAAAAAGATATGGGTTTATCATGTTTTGTGGATGAACCGAGTAAGTTGACGTTTTCTATATACATACGACTGCCATGCATGTTTTGTCAACCAGTTATGATATGGATAATTTTTACTTTTTCATGGCTTTGCTCTCTTGCTATGGTGCTCTCCAGGCCTTTCCCGCATGTGTATGGTGATGATGGCATATCTTTGTAACTGGCTGCATTAAATGAGAGCTTTTGTTTTATTTCAAATGGGACTACTCATTCATCATATGCCCATGGTGTCGATGGTATGTTTAAAATATTTGTCTTTTTTGACGGATCTGCTGGTATCTGGGGTGGATGTTGCTTCAGATACCCTTGCATTGTATTTGCATCTGAATAGATAAAGCATTCAACGTGGTTACGTATTCAAAGCGACAAGCTTGAGTTCTTGTATGCCCTCATTGATCTTGGTTGAATTTTCTGTGTTCATTGCATTTGCGGTCCTCTTTTTTGCCATCCTTATTCTTGTTTTGTTCGGCGACGGCAAGTTCATCTGTATTTATGTAGACTTTTGACATTATCATTAGATCATCTAAAATTTCAGGCGGGTTGATAACCAGGCGATACTTGAGATCTCCATTTGTTGTCATTCTCATTAGGGCTATTGTGGCATTATTTATGCTCACCTCTTTCATCTCGAGCATTGTGTTGCCAAAATGCTTGTTGTATTTCCTTTGTGATTCTTATTATCCTTGCTTAATGTTCACCAGGTGGATGGAGGATTGCTTTCATTATCTTGCAGCAATAACTTACTGGGTGAATAAGTCTGTAAGGTTTAAGTGGTTGGAAATTGTTCCAGGATTCATTGTGTCAAACCAATCACGTACTATCCTTTTAAGATGTTAGAGAAGGCTTTGCATTGAATCACGTTTCAAGACCATGCACTTGTTTAACATCTTGATACTTAGTCATATGGTGTTATAGATATCTGGTTCCATCATGCTGTTTGTGATTGGGGAGATGGAAACCTTTGGGTAACGGGGCTTCAAGCACTCTTTTGTGAAGGGTAGCTCGCAAAGCTTGGTGCTGAGATAGTATTTCTCTTTCGTTTTCCCTTTTTCATATCGTCTATCCTTGTCTATAGTAGCTGCAATTCTGTTTCATACCGATTAGCTTTGGTGTGGAAAGTATTCACTCCTGTAGTTTGTAGGATGTCTTGATGGTTGTCTTGAACATTATATCTAACGGTGTTCATGGTAGGTGAGAGCTGTAAAGATGGGTATATCGTGTAGATTGTGATTATTCCTCCTGTATAAGGGTATGCTACTGTGCTTGTATTTGCAGCAACTAATTGAGAAGCACTTGCATATCAGGCATTTGTGCTGCTAGGGCGTCGCACGTCTCTGTTGTCTTATACCCTTAGGGCGGTGGCAGATGAGGAGGCAACGATGACGGTGGAGGTGTCAAATGAGTTTGTTAACAATTGTTATGCTGTTACCGTTCATGTTTATAGTAAGCATGCCCTTTATTGTTGTTAGCTTGGTTCTTTGCATTTAGAGTGTTATATATAGTTACTAGTCATAACCCGTGCCCGCGGGCAGGTTTATTTAAAGATTTTCTCCCGCGAAATCTTTGTTCACTAAAAAAATATTAAAATTTAAAAGAACAAATTAGTATAAAAATATTTAGTGGCACGGACGCCTTCGGCGCGGAAAAACAAATTCGGTCCAGGCGCCTTCGACACAGAACAACAAATTCGGAGCGGGCGCCTTTGGCGCGGAACAACAAATTTCGGCGCGGAACAACAAATTAGCATAAAAACGGTTCATTTAAGATTTCCACCGCGAAATCTTTGTTCCCCCAAAAATTATTAAAATTTAAAAGAACAAATTAACGTAAAAATATTTAGCGGCACGGGCACCTTCGACGCGGCGCGGACGCCTTCGACGCGGAACAACAAATCAACGTAAAAAAATTTAGTGGACGCCTTCGACGCGGATTAACAAAATAGCGTAAAAAAATTACATGGACGCCTTCGGCTGCTTTCAAAGCTGGACTAAATTTCAAAGCTGGACCAAATTTCAAAGCTCACATTCATGGTTTCAAAGCTCCCTTTTTTGAATTAAATCTTGACCCTTGGATGCAAATGATGTGGATGCATCCTGATCGTTATTGATGACTGGGACTTGTCCGAGTCAGCCCTATGATTCAAAATGTTTTATATAATAGATGTTTGCGTTTTAGATGACGTCAATGATAATGCAGTGGCGGATGGACCTTTGTGGGTCAAGTTAGGCTACGTCTAGGGCGTCTTGTAATCTATATACCATGGTTAACAGGATCGTTAATGAGTTGAGATTGAGGGATGTGGTTACTAGTTCGATTCCTCCCACGCTGAAGTTAAAAGTAACATGTGTAAGAAATATAACTGTAGAGAGAAAAAAAGTAGAATGAGTTACATCTCTTGAGGGAAGTGATTTATATAGGTTTGGCTTAATGGTGTTTTGATTATTCACATATGGGGTCTTTCTTGGATTGGTTGGGCTCAGATAAGCCTTTTGAGAGCTTGGCCTACGGGCCTTTTAGATGGTATGCTGCTAGCAGCCTAAATTCTGTGTGGGAGAGTGTATGCTGGTGAGGTATTATGTTCATTGAAGATTCACGGTTTCCCCATAAATCTTTTGGGTTTAGTGCTTTTATGATGACATTAATCTATCTATAGTACTATGAGATTAATAAATGTCCGTCCTCATTTTTTAAACAGGGGTGCATCTGAAATTAAAAGACTACCCGTTGATTATTTATTGTGATACAATATACTTAAGCTATATATTGGAATTAATCTTTAATATATTATAGTCTGAAATAAAGAATTTAATTAATCTATTCATAAATCTAACAAATCTTGATGTATCATAAGCTTTAGTTAGTTTTTTCCTCTTGCGTAAGAAAATAAATCATGACAAGTTTTAAATTTTTAGGTCGATTTGACACCATGGTTTAATTTCAGAAACTGGGATTTGGTGTAGTTTAGGGTCCAATATAAGCCTTTTGAAACTAATACTTGTTTGGGAACGAAACTGGAGTTTCCAAAAAAAATATAATTCAGGTTTGAATAAAATCTAATAAAATCTGAATTTTCTCTTTTTACAAACTACGAGAAACTGAAGTTTGTATAATACAAACCTTTGTTTTATTTCAACTTCAACAAAACCCCGGCTTTGAAAACTATGTTGCCAAACTATGACCGTGTTTTGAACTAATCACATGTTTGGTACTTTGTACATAAAAATAGTTAGAATTATATCTTACATACTAAGTTGCTAACCATAATTTACTATCAAAAAGTACACGAACCACAATTGTATAATAACAACTCATGTATAATAATTTATTGTCTCAATTTTTTTTCATAATGAGCATCACACATCCTAGTATTATAACAACTCCAGTAGTAAGAAATTGACAAAATATTCTCACAATTGAATGCTAACTGCGTCAGCATATGCCAGAGAATTAATGAAATGTAAAAATTTAAATATATTGGTGCTCTAAGTGTTCACTTCGACCAATGTTTTAAAAGCAGGAGGCGCTTAAGCGCCTGCTCCGGGCCGAAGTTTGTACGACTTCCGGTTGAGCCATCCAATAGTATTTTTTTCTGTAGATTGTTTACTAAACATTTAATTCTAGTTGTTATCTAATATTGTGCATGATATTTTTTCACTTTTAAATAAGTTACTTAAGATTTTGAACCATAAACATCTACTAGCAGTCTGTTTATGTGTGGGCAATTTGTATTATTGATACAACCGAGAGGTGTAATTATTTATACCTTGTCACCTGTCACCACTTTTAAGCTAACTTGTAACAATTTACACATAATGGGTATATCTCTATCATTAGTTTCAAATTTCAGTTTACAGAATTTCAACAAAGTTTTTCATTTTAATGGATCTTCATACTCTTTTGGTTTATTTTCATGTGTAGTGTCATGTGTGTTTTTGGTTTAATTGAAGAACATCAAAGTGAAACTTCTGACTAATTTTTTCATTGCTTCCTTAAAATTTTGTTGGTTGGATCAATATTCTGGCACCCTACTGTTACCTCATAGTTATCAGTTTAAAACTTTTTATTTTATTTTTGGGAGTCACCACTTCATTAATAATTTTAGCGGGGTTCATTATGGAGTACAATTTTATGTTGCTAGGATTCTCATAAAATTGTTTATGAGATGTCAACTTAACACAGGGAATTTGAACATTTATTATGACATGATTATTGGGGATTTCAGAACTACAAGTTCAGATATATATTTTCAAAGAAATATGATGATAAAAGGCAGCAATCTTAAATACAAATAAAAAATAACTAGAGATTTCATGTCTCTATGGATTTTACATTCAAATCACATCACATGATTTAAAAAGAAAATCTTGAATGACAGTAGAACACTTAACCAAACAATCAACTTCATTTTCAAAATTGTCACCTTGTTGGCTGCCCTATCGTGTTATATTTAGGGCTGGCTATGTACATAAATTAATAAAATACCCTTCTGTTTTTAATATGATAAAACTGTAAACTAACTTTGCCTTTTATAGATATAAGGCTGCATAAAGACTCCAAAAAAAGTTAAATTCTTAAAGAATCTAATTCCTAGTCAAACAGTAATTTTTGAATGTGAATAATTCTAAAACCAAGCGTTCAACCTTTAATCAGAAATAATGTAGAAGGCAATATGATCATTCAAATAAGTGACGGACTTGGCATAAAACCTTGTACTCAAGTTTATTGGATTTCTAGCATATGCTTATTTAATAAAAGGAAATCCTTCAAAATTTTCATAGAGAATGGGGGAAATTATAAGTTTTATGGTGAATAGCATTAATCTCTGCAGTTACGTCCAAAAGGAACCACATTCATAAATTGTAACTATAGGAAATAATGACAAAAAGATATCTTGTGTTTCCTTTTGGATTCCCTCATTCATATCAAGAAACAACGCAATGAGGTGGATCCTCTCATGAACAACCTGATAGTTTGAAGTACCAATTGTTCTGTGCCTAAATGGAAATAGAAGTAAACAGTATAACTTAGGCAATATGTAAGCTTTAATGAATTATTGGACATTTCAGTCATAGAAGCTGAAGTAAGCTAGTTATGTACTAAACAATGTGTCATTTTTGAACATCGGTTATACAAATTTTCTTATTCTTGTTAATCATTGCAACTATAATATGCATTCTGATATCATTCATATGCAAATATTACTTTGTGCAGTTGCACTTCCAAATGTCACATTTCCACATTACAGACTTCATCTTAATGTCAATGTTATTGCAGACGGAAGAAAAATAATCCTGGTGGAAAACATAATTATCAGGAGCGCCTACTGGGTGTTGCACGATTACTGTCACAGGTGCACTAATATTTATTAAGTCAATTGTATTTACATTGTTTTAGTATAGTGCCCGTATAAGATTGAGCGTCATCTACTTAACTTGGGAAGATTCTGTGTTTTAAAATTATGATCTAGTTAACTTGAGAAGATTCATGTGACAAGTTTTCAATAGCCAGCCTGTCCGTGCATTCATAGTGCACCCAATGAGTGCATGATCTCATCTTGATTTGCCCGAATCACAATCTTCATATAACCACTGGATGTATTAGGCAATGTTTAATTTAGTAGTAACTTATTTGAATTTAAAGTGCAAGAATATTAAGTCTCTGATCTATCATAATTTCATCTTAATGATTGCCATATATTTATACAATGCAGCTTATGCATCTTTATTTGTTATATCTAATTATCATATATAATTATTGTAAGAATTGTAACCTCTTGTGCACAAATATTTTTTTCTTGACAATCGTTCAAAATAAAATGCATCACATACATCTAAATTATTATGACTATATGTTGACATAAAACCAATAAATATTAGTTGTAACTTATTTGAAGTGCAAGAATATGAAGTCTCTAATCTCACATAATTTTGTCTTGAGGATTGCCATATATTTATCCAATGCAGCTTATGTATCTTATCTTGATATCTTATATCTAATTATCATATCTAATTAATGTAAGAGTTGAAATCCCTTGTGCACAACTATTTTTCTTCCGGAGAATGCTTCAAAATAAAATGCATCACATACATTTAAATTATTATGACTATATGTCGACATAAAACCAATGATTTTCCATTTAAACAAATTATAGCCATTTACTATTCTCTGTAACGCCATGTTCTCAACTTGTTTGGCGTAACTCTTTGTGGTCAAAGGGTTGGTTGCATGATCTGCAAATTTTTTTGCTTCCAACGTATTTAACGACAATATCTTTATACATTTGGAACTGGCCAATGATGTGATACTTTATGTTTACAAGTCTCATATTGGAGTGGTCTCTGGGGTCATTGTTTTGAGCCACAACATTGTTGCTGTCACAATACAAGGTCGAAGGAGGCTTAACAGCTGGAACTGCCCTAAGCTGGAGAATGCATTTGTTAGGATCCCAAAAATAGTCCCACATCGGAAGTGCAAAAGAAAAAGAAAATTTTTAAGTATTAGATGACCTCTCCACCTAATACAAATTGGTTTTGGGTTGGATGCTCAATAATACTTAACAAATGGGGTGTGTGCCCAGTGTTATGGGCCTAGTATGGAATGTGCCCATAGTAAAGCTATTGTTAGAGGCCTGGTATGAGATAAGTTTCTAACAAATGTGCTAGTGTTGGAGGCCTAGTATGGGATATGTCTCTAACAAATGATATCAGAGCAGGCCCCATGTTACGAGCCACGTTACGGAGGGGACAACCTGGTAAAAAGGCCAGAGTGAGCCACTTAGAGTGGACACCCCAGAGTGGGCCGTCGTGGCGGTGGTTGTCGAAAGCAGAAGGGGCGACCTGGGAAAGAAGCGACTTAAGAGGGGGCGGCTTGGTAAAAAGGCCAGAGTGGGCCACTTAGAGCGGACACACCAGAGTGGGCCGTCAGGTCAGTGGTTGTCGAAAGCAGAAGGGGCGACCAAAAAAACGAGTGACCTAAGAGGGGTGGACCTGTTAAGGCTAGAGTGGGCAACTTAGAGTGTGCACCCCAGAGTGGGCCACCGTGAACGGCGTTGTCGGAAGCGTGGTTGTATGTTAGGATCCCAAAAATAGTCCCACTTCGGAAGTGCAAAAGAAAAGAAATAGTTTAAGTATTAGAGGGCCTCTCCACCTAATAACAATTGGTTTTGGGTTGGATGCTCAATAATACTTAACAAATGGGGTGTGAGCATAGTATTATGAGCCTAGTATGGGATTTGCCCTTAACAAGGCTATTGTTAGAGACCTGGTATGAGATGTGTTTCTAACAAATGGGCTAGTGTTGGAGGCCTAGTATTGGGATGAGTCTCTAACAGAATCCTCGACACCAAGCTACCACCTTCAAGGCTCAAGGATAGAAACATGAGGTGCCTTGGTTGTATATTCGAAAGATATGGTATCCTTTCCATTTGATAGATCAAGTGGGGGTCTTTCAGACTGACTTTTAAAATGTTTAAACCCCTTGCCTACATGGTACAATTCCCTTACGTTATGTCATGGTAAACCTATTGATATATTTCCAATGTAGGTTTCTTGTCTTAAATTCAGCTTCTAATTGCATCCATAGTTGTCAATATCTTATAATATACGATACATATTGTACGATACAATACGACATGAGTACGATACAATACGACATGAAGCTGGTATGAAAAGATTTCAATACACATCGGATGATCATATCAGCAATATAAAATATCTTACGACATGAATGTCACACTAGACCAGTATGATACATATAAGTTGATATATATCATCAATGAAAAGTTAGGTTATGATTAGTTTTGTTTGATAGGATATAATTTTAAAGTCGAACCACTTCATATTTAGGACTAAAATCGATTGTTACTTTTATCTTTAGCAAAAAAACACGTAAATCTCTCCCCTTAGCTTATTGATGCTTGGCCATGTTCGCCGCTCTTGTTAACACTCGCCAACCATGTTGATCATTTTTAGTGCTTATAGAGCATTGACCCTCAAGGATCAGCCTGACCTCACCGAGCTTTTAGTATGCTCCATTGATTTTACCCTTGTGAAGGCTCTTCCAATAATTACCGAACTTCGTTAACTCATATTGACCTTCATAACCGTGATGGTCAGATTCTTACAGTTTCTTCTTATTTATTATTTGTTCTATGATAAATCTCTCTATATTTATGGGATATATTTAGTTATTTACATAATTTACTTAGCCATTGTGTAAGAAAAATTTTACTTTAGGACAATACGATAAGATATGCGATAAGATAATTATAGAAAACAATAAGCAATATATATCATGATATGAGCGCCATTGATTGCGTCAATCTCACAAGAGAGTGATCCTTAAGATGTAAGAAACTTTACTAGGATCCTTTTTGGAATGTTAACCACATAACCACATATTCAGTAATACTATGATTTCTGTGTCATTCCCTGTGAGTAGTATGTCATCAACATGGTTTCTACATAAGAAAGCAAAAAATGTGAGGATAAATGCTTTAACTAGGTGTGGTGTCAAATTGCACCTGTCATAATTCAAAAATGGGGAAAAAAATCTTATAAATACTCTTTAGCCAACTTATTTTTTATTCTAGGCTTCCACATCAACAGTCCAATTCAAATCATCTCTCACCTCTCCACCTCCCCTAATAATTATTCTTTTTATTTAAACCCCGTTACTTTTCAAAATTACAAATTAGATCTTACTATTTAATTATATGATGTACATTTAGTGGTCTACTTATTTTACTGAACCATGTTGATTATATACTGTTGGCTTAAAATTCTTATTGTTATTATTCAATTTGTTGCTAGATAAATTAATTTTTATCTACTATTTGAGGCAATTTGTGGAGTCTACTTTGAAAAATTTATTTTTAATTACATGCTGCCATATAATAAGCAGTGTTCTAAATATCGTATATCGGTTGCGTAACGGCCTAGTAAATTTTATATCGGATTGCGGATATCGGGGATATTGACTAAATATCGGAGTGTCATATTAGAGGCTTAAAAATTATGACATATGTCAGCATATATGCATCTAAGAAGATATAAACTATAATAACTCAAATAAAAGTATGTTTTGGTTATACTTATCTCGTTAAATATGAATATCGGAGATATTGACTTAATATCGGAGTGTCATATCAGAGGCTAAAAATGATGTCAAATAAAAGCACGAGTCTAAGAAAATATAAATTATAGAAACTCAAATAAAAGTATGTTTTGTGTATATTTATCTCATTAAACGTGAATATTGGTCATCCACTTGGTGGAATATTTCTTTAAGTGGTCACAAACCAAATGAGTTAAATACCTACAATATATGATTCATGTGGATCAATATTACCAGTGTGAAGATGAAAATCAAAAAATTGAAAAAAAATGTATAAATGTAAAAAACAGGAAAAAATACACACCTTGATCGGAAAACCCTCTTAAGAAGAACAAACGCTAGACTGAAAAAAACCAACTGAAAAAATTCAGAAAAAGAAAAATGAAAAAAATGAAAGAGGTAAAAAAATACTACGTAGTAATTACTAATCTTGATTGGAAAATCCCTTGCGAAGATCGAATGTCGGATGTCAAAAGCTCGATGACGGAAAAAATCCAATACTGGAAGGGGAAAAACTAAAAACCTAAAAAACGGAAAAACTTAAAAAGGGCTCGACTACTCTCCTTGATCAGAAAACACTTCCTTGCAAAAATTGAATGTCGGACGTCGAAGCTCAATCGATTATCGCCGGAAATTTTCACCGGACGGAGCTGAGCGGAGCGGTGTAAGGAGCGGAGCGTCGAGAGGAGCGGAGTGGTGTGATTAGAATTAGGGCAGAGCAGCAATTATCTTTCAAAAATCCTGATGTCTCTCGTCGTTTTAAGTAAATGATTGGGTCGGGTGACTTCGGTTGGATCCACTTTTAAGTGGACCGACCCGCTAACTTTGTTTTTAAAAAACTATGAATTGCGGCCGATATTTCAAAGGGATATATTGGCCGCAATATCGGCCGCAACCCGATATTGCGGTGATATTTCCCCAAATATCGGAAACCACAATATATAAGTCCATATCGTATCGCCTAGTGATAAAACCGATATTGCGGTCGATATATCAGATATCGGACCGATATTTAGAACACTGATAATAAGAAAGCAATTCTGCAAATATTCTTTTTGCATTTAATTTAAGAATATCAAGTTTTAACTGATCATTCAAAATAAGTTTAAGGCTTAAATTAACTTTTTTTATCATTTATTGACATTAATATGATTAATTTCTTCATTTGTAATTAATAATAAGGCTTTCAACCAGTTGGTAAAGTTAAAACAAATTTTAATATCATTACAACTCTTTTTATAAAAAAATATTTTGATGGCTTTTTTCCGCATTTATGGAGTCATTTAAAGATGTACCGTTTGAGTATTTAGGCAATTTTAGTTAGCGTGGGTTGAGTTTAGATACACTCAACATGATTAACTATGGCTTTAATATGTACTCAAACATTTTTCATACATTACCATGCCAAGCGATGTTTGACCTATCCACCCCCACCAATTGATTATTTGATTCATAGTGGATCAGAACATTTAGCCAAATATTTAAATGCTACATGCTAAATAGGGAAAACAATCTTATGCATACTAAGTCGTTTTTACCTTTCTAACACGGGTCAAGCACCAATATATAACAGTTTGTAGTTACATAACAAATGTGTTCACACAGGGTTAAAAACATAGGCTATGAGGCTAATGTTTTCTACATTAACTTTATATCTTTATGCCTTCTATTTGTAGAAACATATGCTTTTAATATTCCTTACAATCTATAAATTCAATTTTGACCGCAATTTAACTTTCAATGTCCATCTAATCGTAATCTTAAATGGGATTGCTTTTCTTGGTCAAGTTTAAGACCTTTACTTGTACATGCATACACAAACTATCGGGTAAATTCCTCAAACACCCCTTGAATTATGATCATTATGCCACAAAATACCGCTGCACTATAATCTTAGCAGAACCTACTCTTAGACAAGGGGTGTTAGTGTCCTTTGGTAATACAATATGGATAGTGTTTGCTATTTTTAAAAGATAGTTTCTACTAATATCATATTTTAAGGTGTTTAGCGACACACTGGTCATAGTTCATAGGGTGTTAGCGAAATTTACTGAGAACTATATTTTAACCCATGCATTAGTGCATGTGCTAAAAGACTGGTATATAACTAAGACGACAACTGATCTCATTCCTTTTCTATACACAAGCTCCTTCTGGATTATGTTCAAAATCATAATTTTTTATAGGTCATACGAAAGGGGCCCGTCCAAGATCGCACACTTATTTTAAAAAGACAATACACACTCTCAACAACTAGGCATCACTCTCTTTCTGAGTTGTTCCGCCTTTTCAATTTTTAAAGCCGTGGTGAACGAACAAAACATGCATGGCTAATAAAAACTTGATATATACTGACAGCTTGGTCAAAACCATATAGTTAGCTTCTTGAAGCTGCTTAGCCTGCTTGAAGGTGATAGATGGATTTTACAGCTTGCATACTTCGTGCTCTTCACCTGAAGCAACAAAACCCTTGAGACAACAATTGTTAACAAAATCCTAATGGATCTAACCATCACTATAGGTGAAAACGTATAGTCATCACCCTTCACTTGAGTCATCCTTTTGTCACCAATCTTGCTTTATAACATCTATCTTCCTTTTGTAAATCCACTTACATCTAATAAGCTTCACGGTTTCAGTCAAGTACACACATGATTATTTTGACTGAAATCAATCTGAGGCATCATAGCCTTCTCCTCCGGAGGAAAACATTCTATACTACATCGCTTCATAATAACTCAGATATTTATCCATTGTGTCGGGAACAGAATTGAACACTCAATTACAATACATGAAATGCTTTAAGTGTGTAGATTGTTATGCAACTCTTGCACTTTTTGTCTGTGGTAACTTGGTAGTGGTTTAGGTGCAGCTCTTGCATCCCGATCATGTTGTGGTGCATCTCTTGCTTCATGGCATCTTTCTTGTTCAGACCAAGTATGGTGTTTTCTTTAATAAAGACTGCACTTCTACTTCCAAAGACATTGATCTTGTAGTGATTAGGCATACAGAAGTGTTTTCTTAGGGTAACACTAGAATACACATTTCTCTGTTTGAGATTCCAACTTGGGTTGATTTTCCTTCCACCTATGTGTTTGGCATACCATTTCCTTATATGATGCAGATTAATCTTGCAACCAATCCAAAAAGCATAAGGGATGACACTCATTCCTAGTTGGGCATTCTATAAAGGGGTATGTATTACAGTCTCTAACGTGTATCTCCATCCCCTTCCCCTCTTGTGATCACGAGAAACTGAATGCCATGTTACTAAGCATGATAACTTCAAGAATTTAAACAATAGTTCAAAAGGTCAACATGTATTATATTTAGTAATTTTCGAAAAGTTCATGAAAGACTAGAAATGCATAAATTCTATTCTATGGAAAACCTTGTTTTGTGTTGAATTTTTGAAAAAATTGTTGCGGATTTTTAAAAAGAAAAAGATCTTTGGAATGCTGGTTGGGCTCGTTTAGATTTCTCTACATAGTGTAGTATGTGAAGGGCAGGACTGCCAATGTTACGAGTGTTAAGTTATCTTTAAGTTATATTTATGTTTGAATTCATTCTGAAATATGAAATTGTATTATATATTATGCAAACTCATCAAGGTTGGACTCAAATATGGTTACTTGTTGAGCACCCTTAAAAATAGACACACACATATTAGGTTGGTCCCGATACTACCTAACTCAAAGAAGGATTATGGGTGATTTTTCACTTAAAAGGAAGCACGGGATATGCAAACAAAGATACTTTTATGGCTTTCAATTTTACTTCTGTGCAATGAACATGCGAGAAAACTACTTAATATATATTGCATAGTCACTAGTTTACAATGTTTGACCATACATCAATAAAAGTAATGGTTTTATTTTCCAAGTTTGATAGTATATACATTAACAGAAGCATTATAATTTTTTGTGTTTCTTTATTTTGGAAAAAATTGTCTCTTTGAAATGGAGAGAGTTTTTTGTTACGAGGGACAAGTGGCAATGTGAATATGAATGTGATAGTTATAATGTTATATCTTTATCAGTGGCTTTTAAGTGAAAATTTCAATGTTAAGACCAATGTTTGAAGTTTCGACCGATACCCTTGGGTATCGAGCGTATCGTTTCGGTATCGGTGGGTAATGAGACCGAAACTCGGGGTCAGTTTAGGTATCGGCCGATATTGAACGGTATAGGTCAGTTTCGGCTGATACTGGTCGATACCGACCGATACCGTTCAGTATCGGTCGAAGACGAAAAAAGAAGAATGTGTAATTAAATAAAAATTCTCAAAAAACCCCAAAAATGAGATATTGACACGCTATTCACACCCTAAATTTGTCTAAACATATTACACATTATTTACAAGTTTGCCATATTGTAACTAACGAGAGTGTGTTTTAGCTAAATGGTTAACATGAATAGCATATTTTTAACTAATATTGTTCATAATTATGTTATAAGTTACAAATTATCTTTATTAGTTTGCCATTATTTTATTAGTAACAAATTTTAGCTAATAACTTACAATTTTTGAAACTACCGATACGGATGAACCGAAACTCACTTCCGAAATCGTCGAAACAGACGATACCGAAACCGAAACCTAAATTTTTGGGAGAACGATATCGAGACCGAAACCGAGACATCAAATCTTGGTTAAGACAGTTATAATTAATGATTATATGGCATGTTCTTTATTTCTTCTTTCTATAGAATTTACATATAGTTTAAAAGGCTAATAGAGACTGATTCAGTCTTATAGATAAAGTATGCAAGTGTTTGTATACTTAAGTTACTGGAATAAAATAAGATTAATGAACCCAATGGTGAGCATTAGCTTTAATAAGCACATCCAGAGTTGTATACCAAATCCATTAGGCTCAAGATCAATCTTAGTTTCAGATTACCAAGTTTTTTAATGCGTGCATGGCACATGCCTAGAGGCTAGTTTTGCTTATAGACGGACTTAGCAGGATCTCTTTAACAGTTAGACATTCGACAAATGAAGCTTTTTGTAAGTTGAGATTATTACATAGAATAATGAATAATAAAATGGTGAGCAAGACATAAGCCATACAAAGTAGAAAATGTTTGTTATGATTTAGGCGGATTATAAAATCATGAACATACTTCAACCTCTGATTTGGGCGGACACTTTTATTGGGAAGTTGCACTGAGTCCTAACAAGAAAACATGTGCATGCAAGTCAATATGTACACCACTTAAATTTGGGGTTTGAATTTAGAGATATAAATATTCAATACGAATGGGCGCACGAAAATCAAATGTTGGACTCAACAAGTTCAATGGAAGTTTTCAAGAAATTCAACAGGAAGTGAAGAGGATAAATGTGTAAATCTTTCTCTTTTTTTACTTCATTGCTGAATTAACATGTTAAGCCTTGAATAGACTTGATAGAATCTCATTCATGACACTCATAACACTTTAGATCATATATCATTGAGTCTCATATGGTTAGAAGCTTAAAGTAGAGCTTTTCAGCCTACCTAGGCGCCTGGCGGTTGGTCTCCAGGCGCCTGGTGAACATGCACAGACAGTTCTCCAAAACCATACTAGTACAGACGTCTGAAGTTCTTATCCCAGACGTCTGCACAAGTGTGTCAGATGCCTGGATGATGAACTACAGACGTCTGGATAATTTGAGCTGAACTTCCAGTATCTCAGCCTCTGCAGTCTGATTGAATCAGACGTCTGAAGATATGATATCAGATGTCTGCACATTGTGTCAGGTCCCGGGATGATATACATCAGAGTCTCAGACGCCTGGTTATTTATGAGCAATATTTCCAATAGCTCAATCTCTGTAGTCAGTCATGATCAGGGGTTTGAAGTTGTGTTGCCAAACGTCTGTATAGTTGATCAGACGTCTGAATGATGAACATCAGATGTCTGGGTATTCGGACCAAAGATTCCAGTAACTTAGTTCTTCACTGTCATTATGATCAGGCGCCTGATGCCTTTGAGCCAGATGTCTAGGAGCGGACCAGACGTCTGTGAAGTCTTCTTCAGACGTCTGCTAAGTGTCCGTTGGACTGCATTAATGACCCAATCAGAATAGTACAACATGCGTCTGGTCTGTCTATTTCAGGCGCGTGATGACTAGGATTTCTGCCCGTTAATAACCGTTTCCAGTATTTAATGCTTGTGATTTTTCTATGATTTTGGACAGATTTCGATGGTTTATTTATATGGCTTTAATGTCTTGACTTGAAAACTCTTAGACACACCATTGAATACACTCCAAAGTTATTACAAGTCATTCATTCTTCTCTAGAGCATTTAAGAGCATTCAAAGACATTGAAGCTCAAGCTCTAAGTGTCAACTTGTCTACAAAGCTTTCAAGATCAAGCTTCTAGCTTTTATTGCTAATCATCTTAAGACAAGTAGTAAGTGCTCAGACTCTTATCATTTAGAGCACATCACACACACCTTATTGCCTCATTCTTCAAGGTATTATTCAAGGCATATGTTGTGTTAATTGTTTCATATTGGACATTTCGATTCTTTTTTCTATTTGATATTTGAGATATACGCTCGGGTTGTGAGAGTGATCAATTCCTGGGTTGTGGGAAGTGGGAGAAAAAGTGTATTGGTTTTACACTTGTCGGTTTTTGGCAAGTGGGTATTAGTGGAACACTAATCACTAGCGGATTGGCTAGTGGTTTGATGGAGTAGGATTCAAGAGAGTCGGGGAGACTCGGTGAATCCAAACCAGGGTAAATATGGTGTTTACGTTTGCATTCTTTGTGTTGCTCTCTCTTTTCTATTCCGCATTAAGGTTGCATAAGGGGTTTATCATTTGGCATAATTTTCTTATTATCGTTATAAAACACTATTCACCCCCATAGTATTTCTCTCTATAGTTTCATATCCTACACTATTGACGACCTTAATTTGGCCGTCAAACTGTGGGTGGTATGTCGTACTCCTCTTCAAGACTGGCTCCTGCACTCGAAAAAGCTCCTGCCAGAATCAGCCCAGGAAGACCTTGTGTCTATTAGATAGAATAGACTTCGGCGGCCCATATAAACGAATGATCCACCACATGAACACCTCTGCCACAGACACTGTACTGTAGGAATGCCGAAGTCGTATAATGTGGGCATACTTGTTGAGGCGGTCCACCATAACAAGTATGACTGTGTATCCTTCGGACTTGGACAAACCCTCTATGAAATCCATGGATACCTCCTAGACCCGCTCAGGTAAAGAGAGCGGCTGCAGCAACCCTCCTGGAGCCATCGTCATGTACTTGTGACGTTACAAACATCACACTCTGCTAACATCACTGTGACGTCTTTCTTCGTCCCCGTCCAATACCCTCTGTTAAGGCCAAAAATGACCGATACAGTTCTCAGGTTGACGTTGGTCCCTCGGGTTGAGTTGGAGCCTCGTCAGCGAGTGAATTGGGACCCTATGTTGGAAGAACCTGGGTTGAGTGATGGATGTAGATGATGATGTGGTGCTTGATCGACCCTTAGACAGCCGATGCGTTGATCGTTCGAGGTTGGGAAGTTCGAAAAAGACCCTCACGGATAATGGTGGTTCGTCGACCTGCACCACAGGGAAACGTTAGGGGGGTCGGATCTGGGTTCCGACCCAAATCCCTTCGGATGCTTAAGTTAGTTTGGGAACTTAAGGATGAAAGGGAACTAGGAGCAGCTGAGATCGACCCACGAAGGTTCGTCTCAGATCTGACGTCGCTGGCTCAATAATGTAAGAAATATCAACTGAGAAATTATAGTTCTATATCTTAGATCTCGTACCTTGAAGATGAGACCCTCCATTGTATTTATAGGCATTCTGGGTCGTTTTTGAGACGTTGGGGAGATAACGGCCACCCATTATTGGGCCACGGTCTTCCTCCTTTAAGAGGTGTAAATGTTATACACGTTCCTGCGAATTACGAGCCCGTCTTTAATCCCACGCTCGAGTGCGGGGAACGCAACAGTCAACTGGCCAATGGGCTTTGACTGAGTCGACGTCGGGCTTCTCTTGTATGCCTTGTGGGCCTTAGTCATCCATTTGTCGAGTCATCTCGAGTGCCGGTCTATGACTCAACAATGGCCCCCCGTCGCACGACCTTAAAGGGTCTGAAGTCAAGCAATGTTACATCGCATTAATGATGCACGACAGTCGAGAAAATATCACCCAAGTTCCAGGCGCCAAAACGACTGCCTCGTTGATTCGGATGATTTGTCGGTTTGAAATTCAAAATATTCAGAGCCTTTGGATCTTCAACGTGTGTTCCATTATGCGGTTGTCGTCATGCCTATATAGGACGGTTCCAGCGACAGAGTGCGAAGGTATCTTCTTCATTCTTCTTAATTTAGATTTTCCTTTCCTCGAAAGAAATGGCTTCGTCCTCCAACCCTACCTCTGAAGGGAGCTTGGTCACCGTTATGCAGAAGAATAAGGATGTGGTTATGGAGCCGGGTTTGCTCGCGAATCTGAGGTCCAACACCAAGGCTGGCCAGATCCCCGAGCTTCAGAGGAGTTACGTCTGTCTCGATTACCAGATCCGGGTGCCTGGGAGGGACGAGAGGGCCCATCGTCCTGACGACCGGGAAACGGAGGTATACGTCAAAGCCTTCGAACGAGGCCTTCGATTCCCCATGCACCCCTTTATGCGGTACTTCTTGTGTACCCTGAACATTTCCATCTGCCAGTTGATGTCGAACGCCATTGGCATGCTGACGATCTTTATAGCTCTGTGTGTGATGAAATGAATTGAACCGTCTCTGAGATTGTTCAATTATTTTTTCTCGATCCCTTCCCTCAAGACCCCTGGCTGGTATTTGATAATGGCTCGTCGAGGCAGGAAGTTGCTCGAAGACCTTCACACCTCTAATCCCAAATGGAAAGACGAGTTTGTGTTTGTGGTTTTTCAATGGGAGTCAAGCTTCTGCACCGGTTGGGGTGCCCCTGACTTGGGCCTCGCCGAGGATAAGCCACTGACTAGCGAGGAGAAGAAAGCTGCCGACACATTGCCGAGTCTGCCAGAGAATATGAGGTCGGTCAAGTGGCTGTGGTCTGACGACGTGCTGCATCGGATCGTGTGGACGAAAAGTTGGTTCGATCGTGCCCGCCAACTGTTCGACCTTTGTTCTTCGACTTAACTCGTTTGTTGCTCTGCAGGCATGGCTGGTGTGGATTATCAGGTGGATCCTGCACTGAGTGAAGCAGTCGATGCCTCCATCAGAGAGGCGGAGGTGAGCATGGTGTCTCCTCGGGTGCCGACTGTGGGGGAAGGGGTGGCCCAACCGTCGGAGGATCGACCCATTGTTGTTGAGAGGGTTGCTCAGGTGGCCCGCCTTCAGAAGAGGAAGAAAGAAAAGCCCGCCTCTGAATTTGAAGTGGTTGCCCTCGAGGGGAATAAGAGGAGGCGACGACTTCTTCTCAGCGACTCTGAGCCATCTGGGTCGAATGAAGCCGCGGAGCATGTCTCCCAGTCGAGGAGGGGTACTCCCCAAGAGGGAGATTCGGGAAAGACCCAGGTCCCATCAGAGCTTCTCCTGCACAAGGACTCCTGGCCTTGGGGGGTCTGTTCCCTCCCGTAGGGTTGTCTGAAGACATCCCTGACGAATTTAGGCCGATTTTGCTGGAGAGCCGATCTCCTCAGGCCCCATTCGACTGCTCCGAGGAGGAGCTCATTCAGGCGGAATTTCCGATACGGCGTGGAGATTCTGCTCTTCTTGATTGTGGGGCTGCCTCCCGCATTGCTGAGAATGCGACCCTTCCACGGGACAGGGTTGTCGTGGAGAGGGTCGACTAAGAGCGGCTTGCGTCGATAGCTGTTCATGCCAGTGTCCAGGTAATTATTGCTCGGCCTCCCTCGTAGTGATACCAGCACGGATGTTGACCATCGTGTGTTGTTTGTAGGCTCTCGTGGCCACCGCAGCATTGCGTCGTCGCGCTCCGGTGGTGGCCAATCATGAGGTCACCCTGGAGGCCGTTAGGTCGGCCGTGGAAAGATATCAAGCTGAGCTGATTAGACTCAGCCTTCTCTTCGAGACGAGATTGAATCGCCTTCAGAAACTCGAGCATGAGTTACGCGAGTCTCGTAGGAAGGAGGCTGAACAAACTACCTTGAGAGAGCGAGCGGAGGACGCTCTGTTGGAGGAGAGAGTCGAAGCCAAGGTTGTAGCAGAGAGGGCGGTTCAAGAGTTCAAGGATTCGTTTCCCGACTTCGACGAGCTATACAAGGAAGGCTACGAGCGATGTCGATTGGAGATGAAGAACCGATTCCCTGACCTCACCGCTGAGATCGACCAGATCCCGGTGGTGTTTCCAGACCTTGGCGATGACGAATCGAGCCAAGGTACGGAGAGGCTGCTCCAATCGACGAAGTTGTGACCGGCTGATGATGCATGCAGGGGATGCTACGGGGGACCCAGAGTCCACGGCCGTGCTGGATGGAGACCAAGGGCCTAGCCAACCGCTATAGGATCTCGGCGCTCTTTTTATGCATGCTTTAGAAATTTTTGAATATATAGGGGTGGTAAATGTAAACGAAAACAATGTTTTGCAATAGGAAGTGCCAGAAGAATTGGCCCGTATATCCATGTTTGTCGTTGCATCTCTTTGTTTGTTGTCACTTATGTCATGTGGTGGTCGCAATGCCTGATGGCCCCTTTCGATGGGTTATGCACTGCTTCAGGATGATCGAGGATAAACCATCGAACCCTGCTTAGAAGTTGACCACTACGTTCCATGGTGAGGAAGTGATTTCCTCAACTCATGGTTGACAGTACGGGAGTCGTTCAATGACGAAGGGACGGCCCTTCGACTTATGGCTGACGATGTTTTGGGAGAGTCGTTCAGTAGCGAGGGGATGGCTCTTTGACTTACAGCTGACGACGTTTTAAAAGAGTCGTTCAGTGGCGAGGGGGTGACCTCTCGACTTACAGCTGACGACGTTTTAGGAGAGTCGTTCAGTGGCGAGGGGGTGACCCCTTCGACTTACAGCTGACAACCTCGACGACGTTTGAGGAGAGCCATCCAGTAGCAAATAGGTGGCCCTTCGACTTACGGACGACGACGTTTGAGGGGAGCCGTCCAGTAGCGAAGGGGTGGCCCTTCGACTTACATCTGACGACGTTTTAGGGGACTCGTTCAGTGGCGAAGGGGTGACCCTTCGACTTAGGCTGACGACGTTTGAAGGGGTGGCCCTTCGACTTATGGCTGACGACGTTTTACGAGAGTCGTTCAGTGGCGAAGGGGTGGCCCCTTCGACTTACGGCTGACGTCTCTTTAGGAGAGTCGTTCAGTGGCGAAGGGTGGTCCGTTCGACTTACGGCTGACGACCTTCAGGAGAGTCGTTCAGTGGCGAAGGGGTGGTCCCTTCGATTTATGGTTGACGACCCTTTAGGAGAGTCGTTCAGTGGCGAAGGGGTGGTCCTCGACTTACGGCTGACGACCTCCAGGAGAGTCATTTAGTGGCGAAGGAGTGGCCCCTTCGACTTACGGCTGACGACCTCCAGGAGAGTCGTTCAGTGGCGAAGGGGTGGCCCCTTCGACTTACGGCTTGCGATCCTTTAGGAGAGTCGTTCAGTGGCGAAAGGGTGGCCCCTTCGACTTACGGCTGGCGACTTTTAGGAGAGTCGTTCACTGGCGAAGATGTGGCCCTTTGACTTACAGCTGACGATGTTTTAGGAGAGTCGTTCAATATCGAAGGGATGTCCCTTCGACTTACGGCTGACGTCTCTTTAGGAGTCACTCGCATGGATTTCATTAACATGAATTCAGTTTATCCAGGCTTCCCGAGGATCGGATCCTTTTAGAGGAGAGTTTTGATGGGATAATTTTTGTTGAATTCATGAAGGCTTAAGGAAGCAAAACTTTATTTCATGAAAGAGACATACTTTATTGAAAGGAGTGACAAAAAACAAAAGGCATACAGGTGTTTTCGAACTTCGTCGGAGCTGTTGTTGTCCACTGCCTCTTTATTTGACCCCGAGCTTAGATGGCTTGCTAGTCGATCACCTTGGTGACATGTGACCCCGTCATCTTGCCCTTCTGCTTCGAGGATCCCTCCTTACTAGGTTGATTGTTAGTCGAGTTTTTGGGGTGTCCTCTCTTGACTAGTGCATCGATCTCTTTTTTGAGAGTCCAGCAGTCGTTGGTATCGTGTCCATAGTCGTTGTGGTGCTTGCAAAATTTGAGGTCGTCCATCTTCTCATATTTGCCCTTCTTTGTTGTCTCTTGGATCAGCTCCTTTCGCGGGGCGTAAGCGAGGACCTCCGTCTTAGGAGCGTTTGGCTTAGCATAGGTAGGGCACTCCTTGCTTCGAGGGCTCCTCTCTTTGGGTCTCTTGTCTCGAGACTCGTGGCGATGGGTTCCCGGAGTTGGTTTCTCTCGTCTTGAGTCTCCACGACGGGCAGGGGTGCCTTTCGCACTAGCTTCGGTGGGTTCCTCCGCCTCTTCGGAGATGGTGAACCGATCCGTTGTGTTGATATTTTCTGCAACGGTGTTACGGGGAACTGGTGGAGGACCCTTCGCAGGTGTTTGTTCCGGACCGCCTGAGTGAGCGCCACTATGACAGTCACGTCCGGTGTCTCTTCTACATCGAGCCTCTCGTCGTTGAATCTCTGGACGAAGGCTCGAATCGACTCATTCTCATTCTGCTTGAGCGAGAAGAGGTGTGATGACTTCTTCTTAGGACGTCGGCCCGCGACGAACTGCTTGCAGAACATTTCTGCCAACTCATCGAATGACCCGATGCAGTCGTGGGGTAACCCTTCGTACCAGCCTTCTGCCCTCTTGAATCGGGTAGCGTGGAAGGCTTTACAAAGGTATGACTCATCGGCCCCGTGAAGCAGCATTACATTCAGATACTTATGAATGTGCGACCATGGATCGTCTCTGCCATCATAAGCTGGTAGGGCAGGGTGTTTGAACTTGGGGAGAGGAGCAGAAGTGATATTCTCCCTCAGTGGGGTCCTCCGAATCGCAGATCGGACGAGTAGAGATCATCCCTCACCGGCTTGCACGTAATTGGCTCCTGAAGATCGGTTTGGGATCTCTTCCCTCCTTCCGAATCCACCTGCAGGGTTAAGAGAGTTATAACCCGGGGGAGCTCCGTACATTAACCTGATTCAGGATGTTGCCGCTCGCTTCCCGGTAATTGGAGGGTGTGTGTTCCCCTGGAGAATGAAGGCCCGATTGTCGACCCACATTATGCCATATTGGTGAGACGGGTGGTTGCATTGTGTGGGCTGATCTCCAGTTGATCTGCTCTCGGATCCCTCTGCTCTCGGAGGAAGGACGCGCCTTTGGTTGGTGTTAGGGCCAGGTTCATTCAAGAGCGGTGGATTCCCCGTGTTTTGGTGTATCAAGGTCGCCAAAACACCGAGACTCATGTCGACCTACTCGGTGCACTGGGTGAATTCCTTCCGGGTCACCTCAGGCTCCTTCGTGGCCCTTGCTGGTCGTTGTGATGTCGGCGTGGAGTTCGCGGCGTCCTCCACCAGGACGATGTTCGCTTTCTGCTTCTCATTCGGACCTTTGATCGGTCCGACGTTGCTGGGTCCAGCTGTCATAGCTTTTGGATTGCTTTGAGATGTCAAGCTGGGTCCAACGTTTATCACAGACGGCGCCAAACTGTTAAGGCCAAAAATGACCGATACAGTTGTCAGGCTGACGTAGGTCCCTCGGGCTGAGTTGGAGCCTCGTCAGCGAGTGAAGTGGGACCCTAGGTTAGAAGAACATGGGTCGAGTGATGGATATAGATGATGATGCGGTGCTCGATCGACCCTTAGACAGCCGACGTGTCGATCGTTCGAGGTTGGGAAGTTCGGAAACGACCCTCACGGACGATGGTGGTTCGTCAATCTGCACCACAGGGAAACGTTAGGGGGGTCGGATCTGGGTTCCGACCCAAATCCCCTCCGATGCTTAAGTTAGTTTATGAACTTAAGGATGAGAGGGAGCTAGGAGCAGCTGAGATCGACCCCACGGAGGTTCGCCTTAGATCTCGCGTCGCTGGCTCTATAATGTAAGAAATTTCAGCCGAGAAAGTAGAGTTCTATGTCTTAGATCTTGTACCTTGAAGATGTGACCCTCCATTGTATTTATAGGCATTTTGGGTCCCTTTTGAAACGGAGAGATAACGGCCCCCATTATTGGGCCACGATCTTCCCCCTTTACTAAGAGTAAATGTTATTCACGTTCCCGCGAATTACGAGCCCGTCTTTAATCCCACATTCGAGTGCTGAGAACGCAACGGTCGACTGGCCAATGGGCTTTGACTGAGTCGACGTCGGGTTTCTCTTGTAGGCCTTATTCATCCATTTGTCGAGTCATCTCGAGTGTCGGCCCTATGATTCAACACCCTCCATTGCTAGCCGCCTATAGGTCTTGAGGACCCCTGAATGGCTTCCTACCGCACTGCTATGAAACTCCTGCAAAATCACGTGGATGTGGGTATAGGTGCGCGGTATCACCAGACGCCCCTAATATAAAAGCCTTCCAACCTGCAAAGTATAGCCAGGGTGATCCGTTGACCCCTGTATGAGTGCTGTCCGTATCTCTGCTAACTCCTGATCCTCCACTTCCCGAAGAAGGGGCTCCCAGTCCTGCAGTACAGGAACCGACAAGGCCGCCAAGCATATGTCCTCATCGCATCTCGATAATGCATCTGCAGCCTTGTTATCTAGCACATAGCGATACTGTATTTCAAATTTGTATCACATCAACTTCATCATCTACTGCTGATGCTCCTCTGTCACCACGTGCTGCTCCAACAAGTACATAAGGCTCCTCTGGTCTGTGCACACCACAAAACTCCGCCCCAACAGGTAAGGCAGCCACTTTTGAATTGCTAGAACAATTGCCATCAGCTTCCTCTCATAGACGGACTTCAGCCTTGCCCTCGCCGTCAGGACCTGGCTAAAGGATGCAATGGGTATCTGGTCTTGTATCAGTACTGCTCTCAGCTCGTGCCCCGAAGCATCTGACTACACAATGAATGGTCTGGTAAAATCTGGTAGAGCCAGTACTGATACTGTAGTCATGACCTTTTTCAAGGCCTCAAATGCGTACGTCGACTCGTCACTCCAATGGAATCTGTCCTTGAGCAGCTCTGTGAGTGGCCAGGCGATAGTATCATATGCCTGTACGAACCTCCTGTAGTATCATGTCAAACCCATGAATCCCCTCAGTCCACGTAGAGTGGTAAGGCACGGCTAGTCCAACATAGCTGATATATTCGATCTGTCTGCTGCCAACCCCTCTGAAGATATCACGTGTCCCAAATACTCCACATATGTCTTGCCGGATAAGCACTTCTTCCTGTTGATATACAACTGATATATTCGATCTGTCTGCTGCCAACCCCTTTGAAGATACGTGTCCCAAATACTCCACATGTGGCTGGCCGGATTAGCACTTCTTCCTGTTGACATACAACTGGTGGTACTAGAGCTCCTGAAAGACTATCTGTAGGTGGTCCAAGTGCTCCTCCAGGGATTGACTGTAAATAAGGATATCATTGAAGAAAACTAATACAAAGCGCCTGAGGTATGGGCGGAATACCTTATTCATCAAGACCTGGAAGGTAGCTGGAGCATTGGTCAAGCCAAACGACATAACCAAGAACTCATAATGGCCCTCATGAGTCCTGAAGGCTGTCTTGGGCACATCCTCTGCTTTCATCCTGATATAATGATAGCCTGATTTCAGATCAATCTTCGTGAATATAGTAGACCCATGTAACTCATCCAGGAGCTCGTCGATGACTGGGATGTGGAACTTGTTTGGGACCGTCTCCTTATTCAGCGTCCCTGTAGTCCACGCAGAAATACCAACTCCAAGCTTTCTTCTTCACCAGCAATACAGAACTAGAAAAAGGACTAACGCTCGGCTAAAAAACCCCTGCACGCACCATCTCCGCCACCATTCTCTCTATCTCATCCTTTTGAGCCTGAGAGTAACTGTAAGGCCTCACGCTGATAAGAGACACGTCATCCCGCAGTACTTTCGCGTGCTCATGGTCCCTAAGAGGTGGGAGACCCTGAGGCTCCTAAAAAACCTTCTCGTACTGCCCCAATAACTGTTGCACCTCCTCTGGAGTGGCCTGCCCACTCTCGGCCTCAGCCCCCTCCTCGCACACGACACCTTGTAGCTCTAGCAAAAAACCACCCACTCTGCCTGGATGGTCCTAGTTATGGTCTTTAGCGAGACCATGGTCCTGCATAGGCTGGGATCCCTCTGCAATGTCACCATTTTCATGCCCTCCTGGAACTCCATCCTGAGCATCTTACAGTTAACCATCATATCCCTTAGTGTCTGCAACCATCCCATGCCTTAAATCACGTCTGTACTCTCCAGATTTAGAGGCAGGAAGTCCTCCACCACCTGAATCCCATGTAGTGTCAGAATTAGCCCGCGTACACTCCTTGGCTGCTCTCCATTTGGCCTGTCCCTATCATGACGTCAAAACTACCGGTGTCTACCAACTGAAGACTCTGCTGCTCCACCACTCTCCTGAAGATAAAATTATGGGTATCACCACTGTCGTTCAGTACGATCACCTCTTAGTCATCGAAATGTCCCAAATTCATGGTAGGTTCGGGGTGAACCCTACCATGAAGTTTAGGAAAACCTCCGCAACGTTCAGATGGTGATGCTCCTCCACGACCGCCTCCTCATCCTCTAGTAGCAGCACATGTAGCTTGTGCACTGCGCATCTATGTCTCGGAATGAACCTCTCATCGAACATGAAGCATAGCCACTTTTGCATCTTCTCCATCATCTTGGCGTCAGTCATCCTCCTAAATTGTTCTCGTGCTGGTGGTGCCCCGCTCTTCTCTCCAATCTTCTCCTTGTTGGCTTGCTTTGCTTCTGTCGTCGCCTTCTGCCCTCCAGTCGTCATCTGACTGCGTGATACAGGTCCACTCCAACTGCATCTAGACATCCTGTCCTCCATCTGGCGGTCCTCCACCATCTGTGCCAACTCCATTGCCTCCATCAGGTTCCGAGGCTTCTGTATGCGAACATCTGTATGAATGGTGGCATTTAGCCCCTTCATGAATGTGCCCTCCATCAGCTTATCAGAAACTTCATGCACTTGCCCTGACAGTGCCTCGAACCTTTCTATGTAGTCCCCCACTGGGCCATTCTGCCTGAGGAAAAGTAACTGCTTCCGCAAGTTTTCCCAGTGAGTGTCGCGGAATCTCTCCACCAAACCATCCTTAATCTCATCCTATGAGCGAAATAGCCGTCTCTCATCCGTCCACCGGTACCACGCGAGGACCTTCTCATTTAAACATACCTATGTCGCCTCCTGCTTCTGCTCCTCCGTCATGCAGGATACCCTAAAAACCTCTCTGTCCTGTAAATCCACGCCACATGATCATATTCCTCAAATATGGGCATCGTCAGCTTCCGTACCCTGCCATCGACCCAAAGGTCACCGGATCTGCGTGTCTGCCTGCGTGCCTGGGCTGGTGGTGCCGGTAGTAGTGCTGCCACCTCTCACTGTGCCGCTCAAATCTCCTCTGTGGGCCTCCCTCACGATCTCCATAGTCTCTCCGGTCATCTCGCCCCTTGCATAAGCACCTCGCTCCTCCTCGTAGTCTCTGTTGCCTCTCACTTCATCTCCAGGATACCCCTCATAGGTCGGTGGTAGATGTCGTCGTCTGTCTACATCATATCGGGGGTCTGCGGGGCCTTGAAACCCTCAACCATCGTCGTCGTACCCCTGAAATTCTCCTGGATAGTGCCCATCGTCGTGTGCATGCGCCGAAGGCTTGTAGGGGGTCTGAAAGGGGCCGTCGGGGCCGTAGCGCCCCTGCCGTGGCCCTGCAGGGCCATGGCAGCCCTGCAGGGCCACGGCCAGGGCCGGGCGGGGCTGGTAAGGGCCCCCAGGTCCTATCGGGCTCTGTCGGGGCCAGAGCGGCCCTGTCGGAGGTTGGTAGGGCCCCCGCCCCCTCTGGTGGCTGGCAGGGGCCGGCTGACCCTGTGGGTGAGCCGCAAGGTCCAGCCGACCCTGTCGGTGGTCGGGATGGGCTGCACGGCCCAAAGGGGGAGGCGGGTGAGCCGGTCGACCCTCTGGGGTGATTTTAGGGTTCGGTCGCCACCCCTATCGCTTCGTTGGTTCGCGGGAAATTCATTGTCCATCCATGGCTCCTCGTTTTCGTCCTTAAAGTACTTGTTGGCGTCAGAAAGTAGTCCTTCCTCGTAGTTTTCCACTTTTCCTATGCCCTTCTACAAAGACGTCGCCTTTTTCGTCGGATTAGGGTTTGCGCCGTTGTTTCCACCTTTTGTCGCAAGGAGCGCAAGTTGAACGATTTGATTGAGGGTTTCGTTTTGTTTCTCTTGAGAGCTTGTCAATTTTGCTAAGGCTTCGCCGAGCTGGGTTTTCTTTGCGCCTTCAATTTTTCCATTGAGTTTTTCCTGTTCTGCGTCAACACGGTCATTGGATCTCGGTGTTGCCGCCATGGATCGTAGATGCTCTGATACCAAATTGATAGGAACTAACAAAGATACGAAATTTATTAATAAAAATCTGAAAATAATAGAGATCGGGTGATTACAATTGTAGAGGTAATCTCTCTTTCAAGACGTCGATTGAAGAGGATGTTCGCACTCTCCCGAAGAACGAGGAACTCTCTCCACTCTTTAACAATTGAATTCTCAAAATATGCATGCCCTAGGGCCGGCCGGCCATGTATGCTTATATAATAATTCTATTTTGCGCAATTGCACATAACCCCTAAAATAATAAAATATGACAAAAAGGTCCAAAAGTTTAGAGATACGCCCATGGATTATGTGCTTGGATCCGGCCCACTCTCTTGCGCCTTCGATGATATGTGATGAGCCTAGCATATATCAGTTGACAAATCAAAATAGAGTTGAAATCTACCATCATAGAAATTTTAATCTTTTTTACGTGCCTTGGATGTGCTCAGAAATCTGGTTGTTTTTTATGTTTAAGGGACATCTTCACTTCCAAACTTGCTGAATTGTTCTGATAGTTTGCTTTCCTTGTACCGTATATGCCCATAGTCCATCTACAAAGTTATTTGACTGTGCATCCTTATCCATGTAATGGATGTTGAAAATTTTATCTAACTACCATCACATCACTTAGGCACCAGTCCTTTTGCATTGATCCGTCACAGGTTATCAGGTTCCATCTAAATGTATTTCTTCATAGATCTACTCATTAGAACTTTGATAATGTTGTTTACTAAAAATGTTTAAACAATTTATTTAGTCCAATACAATCAAAGATGAGAAAATAACATTGTATCTGTTGATTCAAGCTTGTAAGATAGTGGCATTCTTACCAGTAAAATCATGATGCTTCATATACATGGATCCTAAAAGGATTGACATGTAGATGATTATCTGCAACTCAGCTAATTCTACCTCGATGAAGTGGGAATTTGCGTGTGTAATGCCGTCACTGAAGTACAAGAGTTCAGTTTACTTGAGCATCATCATCATCATCATTATGCAAGTACTGCTCCATTCTGTAATCCTGTTTATTGGCATGTTTATGACATTAATTGGAGAATTAGTTTGCTTTCTTAGCTTTTACCATTCCGCACATTTGATCCTGTACATCTATGGTTACTGGAAGTATTTAGATTCTGTCCTGTCTCTGCTTAGGAAATTCCTATAAGCTTTTCACTGCTATTGTATTCCTAAATCAAACTTTAATCATTGCTTTTTTTGCATGACCAACTTCTAAGTTTTAGTTTGTTTCCTTGTTGCAGATGGCGGAACCTATTCTGAAGGCATCAATGTATCCTTTATCATTGACTGAATCTCTACTTTCCTTTTTGCCTTTTTGGTTGAAAAGTCCAAGTGATTTCTGATCATAATCAGAGCGCAGTTAGTGTAAATATCTGGATTGGAGATGGGTCTTTTCTTTCCTATCCACTTCTGTAACCACATCCTATATCTCCAATTGTACTGCTCATTTGATGTTAGAGTGAATCTATGTACTATAGCGTCACGTCATCTGTTAATCCAGTATCGCATAGGTTTAACTTATAGCATATATGAAGTTATTTCCTCCGCTGCTTCCCGGTATTTGTCAAACAAGCAGCCCGATTTAGAACTTCCCTTTCATTCACTTTGGATACAGATGAATGAATTCAACTAGGCTGTCACAAATTGTAGTTCACTAAGAATATCTAGTGCAAATCTAGATGGCAAATCATAATTTTCAGAACAAGAGGATTTGCCTTCAAGGCCTTAAGGGAGGTTAGAACTATGACTTGTAGATCAATATAAATGGTACCATTCCAAGTTTCACCTTAGATGACCGAGGTCTTGAAGGGGGAGAAAGTTTACATGATATGAATAGCGAGTGATCCCAAGAATGAGATTGCTTAAGGATGGTAACTTCTGTATCATTATGATTTGGATGGGGAAGCATAAATTTGGCATTAAGCGTTTATGCCTCCAATGTGGAGAGAAATTTGGAAGATTGGATGCAAATCCTTTTTCAATTCAAAAGCAAGTTTTTTTAACTTTCAAGTTGATATAGAACATTGCCAAACCTCCAAAATATCAAATGATTTCGAGTCTTTTGTTTTTCCATCAAGTGCCCCAAAAGTAGCAAGTAGTTTAGATGTGTGTTAGGTGCTGTATTACATGGAATCCAAATCGTTGGCTATGCTTTGTACGTTTAGAAACTCTTGCACACCAATTTGGGTTTGACACATAGTGGCCATAATTTAAGTAGTACTTTTGATCATCCATTTTGTGGCTAATGAAAATCATTTGTATTTTACTTTTGGAGGCACTCCAAATGTTAAGGATCAACTTGTCAGAGTGGGCTTGATCAACTTATCACTAATTTGAAAGAAATGAGCCGTTCCTCCTTCCAAAATGGGTTGCCCACCCCACCCCACCCCACCCCCCCACCCCCCCAACCCGCGTGCAAGCCATATGTGAATGCATGGGCACATTTGTACGTGTTTGGAACCCCCCCCCCCCCCCCCCCCCCCCCGCGTGCAAGCCATATGTGAATGCGTGGGCGCATTTGTACTTGTTTGGAAAATGAATATCAACCAACCACTAATATAATGGTAGTAATGTAAACCTGGCCCATTGAAAGTTAGAATATCGGTAATTATTTGAGAAATATGTTACAAATTCCATGCAATGCTTGTATCATGTTTGGTGTACCAAAATATTACTAAACGCTTTTCAAACTACATATGATTATGAGCTTGCACTCATTGGCAACACTTTAAATCCAACATCACCCACTCTTAATACATCTGGTAAAATTCTGAGAAGGCGAATCAGATGTCTATGTCTGACTTCACCCACCCATTAATACCTTGAAAACAAGGACAGGCTTGACGTTTCTAAAAAATCCTTAATAAAGATGGCAATTAGCATTTGGAGCAACATTATCCCTTGCAAAAGCCATATCCAACACCCCACCAACCCAAAACCCATCCCCCGTGTTAAATTATGTTAAATCAATGCCCAATCTAACACATTTCTAGCGTTTATCAAACAATATATTAGGGATATAGATCGTAGTGGCTATTCGTATTCAGTATTACCTTTATATGACTCTTGATGACTAAACATGTATTTATAACATCCTAGATGTCATCTACGTCATAAAAAATTTCAGTATCCAAGTCAACATTATAATGCCATGCAAACCAAGACTTCTATGTCATAACTTCTTAATCAAATAAGAATGGAAAAAGGGAGAAGAAAGGGGGAGAAAGAAGAAGGGTAAGGGAAAGATGATAAAGAGGTAGTGATGGAGAAAGAAGGGAAATGAAGGAGAAAGAGGAAGATGGCTACGATAGCACAACCTGCAACATAATTGAGCAAAATAAGAAAAGAAAAAAAAGGAAGAAGAAGAAAGAAGAAGAAAGAAGAAGAGAATAAGGCGGTTGCTACAACAAATGCAAAAGACATAATAAAGGAGAAGATGTCAACGACAACAACACAGTCAACGTCAAAAGAAGAAAAAAAGGGGGAAAGAAAAGAAAATGAGGAGAATTAGAATCTTATTCATTTAATATTAGTAAAAATGTAGATATCATTAAAAAATATATTAACCTTTCTTATCATTATAGAGCTAAATCAAATATATCACATGCATTGACTATTATTTAAAACAAATCACCTTCCAACCAAGAATATTTGCATCGCCAACTTGAGAATTTAATACATGTACACACATGGGGCTTTTCGACTTTAATGACTATAATATCCCTCTAATAGTAGATTATGAGAAATCAATCCGGCGAGCTTAATACAATGAAATGCATACTTATAATCAATAGGAAATAGGATCCAAACATTAAGTACTATCTTAGAGGATAAACTTGATCTTGAAAAGGGATGAATCTCATACTGATTTGCTGCATCTCACAACATATCCATCTTCATGTAGAGCTCAAGAAGTCATTCTTGTATCACCAATGTCTGATTAAAGTTCCATGACGTGGGCTTTTTTTGTTCATTTTTACATTGGCTAGGGAGCTTTCTTGAGCATGCGTCTTGACATGTTTGATCCCATTCTGAATGCAAAAGACCTAGTGATGACATTTATAATATTTAATAGCCTTCTAGAATTTCCCGCCACCATGATGAAACATTGTTTGATCCATAAACGTGATGCAGTATAGACAGCTGTTTAGCATGTTCTTTTGACATGAACAACCGTTTGCATGTTTCATCATGTAATCATTCTATGTCGGCTGTTCGAAATGCCTCATCCATGAATACGTGGTGGAGTTACACGAACTTTGGCATGACTTTGATTGGATCAACCAAAAGTTTTACGTTGGGACTCTTAAGTGTTTATTTGAAACTAGCCTGGCAACAACTCACTTTATCTGCATTCCCATGCTGGAATGTTATGGGTTAGGTATTTCATCAGGAATAATCACCTTAGCAACCTAAATTGCTAAAATGAGTAAAGCCTAAAAATCTTAGTGCATGGAATGTTTGAAGACCACCATCCTTTGGTTTTCTGAATGGCAATAAAAACATATGGGTATGATGATCCTAACATTGTTTATAAGCTTATGCTCTGAGATGCATTGATTCTTCTAAACGGGTATCGTATGATATGCACGGGATACTCATATTTGACTCGTTGGATACATGTATCTGATTATTCTAAAAGTGTTGGATACCAGAATTTTTCAATTTTTTGTGTTTCCACATACCCACATCGTATCATACCAGATTCTAGTATCCGTATTTGTGCAACCTAGTTTATGCTTGATGATTAATGATTCCCTATTTAGAGAGTCTTGTTTCAGTTCCAGTTCAAGTAGAAACCAGGGAAGAATGTGCTTTAGTGCTAATATTTAGATGCGCCCTACATTTAATGGTCCCACTGGTATATGCTATCATTCTTGATGCGGAATGAACCATGAACATGTGCAAGTGCTGTAATATTTTGGAGTTTGAGGCGGAATCTACACAGAGGAATTTTAATCACATAAGGAGAAATCTAAATTATTTTTTGTTTTTAGAGTTTTATCATTGTAAAAGTTCCTTTTGTTTTCTTTCAAATTAAAGTTGAGTTATGAATTTTTTTTATTTTAAAGTTTTATTTTATTTTAGAGTCTTTTCTAGCCTTATTTATAAAGGCCACGTTTCTTTTTCTCTTTAGAATTATATTTAGAATGGGACTGGTTTTCTTAGGGATCCAGTTTTGTTTTCTGTAGAAAGGCCATTATGCCGTTTATTGTAAATAAAGACGGAAAATTTGATTAAAGATTTGAGTTTGTAAAACTTGGCTGGTTTGCAAGGAATCCAACTATTGGATCTATTTGCATGCAGGGTGTGAGAGTGGAGAGCAATTCACCTGGATGGGTGTGTGGCCTGAAGGTTATCTTTTAATTATCTTGTAGTTATGTATCACTAACTGCAGTTTTAGTTCTTTCCCAATCCATTGAATTCATTGTTTAAATTTTCATTTAGATTCAAATTTCTCCACTAACAACAATCCTAAAGTTTCAGTGTATCTCATCTGTGGTCTGGTTCTAGTTTCTTGCCCCCTTCATGTATATATCATGGTCTCTGTAGTCATTTCCATATCTAAACACCTATTAATGGGTAGGTCTAGAGAGTACATGCATAGATGAGCGAGTGGGTCAAGGTGGTGAAGATGATTATATGGGCTGTCAAATCCTGGAATTTTTGGGTTCATTTATCTTGTTGGGAAGGGATGTATCTATAAGCATGTTTCTTACCCTATGTTTCTTACCCAAGATATTTACATGCAGTTTTTGGGATTCTAGATATATTTTGAATCTTAAGATCAAGTCATCAGAGTTCAATAGTATATTCCATGGTTTAAGGTTTCGTTTGATACCCTTCTGTATCGGACGTTTCGTCTCGGTTTCGGTGTAGACCGAGACGAAACGTGGAGTCGTTTCTCGGTTTCGGCCGGAACGGTTCTGTCCCGGCCGAAACGAAAGGGAAAAAAGAGAATTTTCAATGAAAACACACCAGAAAGACATAACAAGAAAAGTGAAGGGGGAAAATAGAAAAATAAAATAGAAAAGAAAAAAATGAAGAAGACTTGCTGTCGGTAGTGGCGGCATATTTTCTGCCGCCGCCTGCAAAAGGGAAGAAGAGAAGAGAAGATGAATGAAGAAAAGGGAGAGATCACGTGTGGGCCTTCCAAGTACCAATAGTGCTGCCACTCACATTATACATTTTCCTAAACATACTCCATTTATTTACAAGTTTCCCTTTGAAATGTCAAACTTCTAAATAAATTAAGTATGTTTAGCAAAATGTGTAATGTGAATATCAGCACTCGGATATTTTAGGTGGAGGGAATTGCTATGCGTTCAGACCATTTTGCTCGGTTTACAGACCATTTTATGTACAAGTTTGCCATATGTTCTTTACATAAAATATATTTAGCAAAAAAATGTAATATATTTTTATATATTTCACAAAATGTGTTATTTGTTTAAAAAATATTTGATACTTTAGTATTTGGTAGTATTTAATATGTATTTAAGTATTTGAAACTACCGATACGGACGAAACGAAACTTACTTCCGAAACAGACGATACCGATACCGATACCGAAGCCCAAATTTTTGAAAGACCGAGACCGAGACCGACACCTAAAACCTTGTCATTCTTAAATTAATCAATTGTCGTTAGTAAATAACTAATTATATATATCTGTTCTGGACCATGTTTGTTTTGCTTTCCTGGTACTACCTGCTCTTTATTGATGCAAAATGGGAATAACGAAATCAAGACTGATGCGTTTAAGCTGGAAGTTCTATTCAATCATTTGGCAGGAATTATGAACATAAGGTTTTTGTCTCGCTCATCCTTTCCTTTCTTTGCATCTCCCCTAATATGACCTAAGTTTATTTCATAAATGTGACCAATTAAGGAATTGTGAGATGACCAGGCTGAGCATTTCTCTGACATTGAAAACTAAGGATATAAGAGTTAACCAGGCTGGTATTTCATGGTTAGCTTCGTCAATGAAACAGCTTTGGAACTTTTTTGTACTTAATTGGAAATGAATCTGGTTATGTCCTTAAACCTTTTCTACAGTCAGATATCTTTCTTGCTTGCAAAATCTTTTTTCACAGGATTTTCATTGACAGTTTTGACCTTGCTTGCACGCCTTCGTGTTTTGGTTCAACAGGTAAGCATTCTAGAACTAATGTTAGTTTCTCTCTGTCTCTCTCTCTCTATGTATGTATGTCTGTTGGAAACATCTCAATAATATGTTGTTCTCCTTTTGGACGTGTATAGGTGTGCATGTATTTGTCAATGTAATTATGTCCGTATGTTGATGTGTGTGCACGCACGTATAAGGATCCATCTATGCATCTTTATGTGAGCATACCTGTGCATGTGCGCGTGTAGTTTTTTATTATGAGTATGCTTTGATGTGTCTCTGATCTCTACGCATGTACACACGCTTTTTTGTGCTATGTATCTTGTTTGACCACTAGTGGGGCCTATATCGGGCATGACCGACTGCATCCAATCCATCTGCAACGGGAGCCATGTAGTGCCATGTATAGCTACTGCACATGTACTAGAGGGGGGGTGAATAGTACTTTTAAATAATAGGGAGAGTTATTCCTAATTATCGTGCAATTAACAAACAACAATGCGGAATAGACAACGATCAACAAGAATAGATGCAAACGCAAACAAAACGGTTTAATGGGTTCGGATCCACCCAAGTCTTCCCGACTTGTTCCCGGTGATCCTACGTCCCAACCACCCGGATCCCCTCCGGATACTTGAGTTAGAAAATCTCTAACCCAAGATTCCCAATATGCCCACTTGCGGAAACCTCGCAAGTGCAAACTAACTACAAGCGATGTCCGTGAATCCCACAACCCGGGATCACGCAAACTCTCACAACCGAGAGTATACAATTCAAATAACGAATGTAAATGAAATGAAATGCTTACCAACAAAATACATATGCCTTGAGTATTCTTACCAAATTAGGGCAAGTGGGATTTTGATGGAGGAAGATGGCACCAAACCCTAGCTTCAAGAAGATGACCAGCAATGGAAGCCTAGGGTGGAGATGGTGACCTAGAATCAAGCTTCTAGCTTGAATGGCTCACAATGGAGAGAATCTCTCTTGAGGATTTAGGACTCAAGAACTTGAGGGAGAGATTCTTGTGAGAAGAGAGAGCTTGGAAATAGAGTTGATTGCTCTTCTCTTTTGATCTGAAAATATCTTTAATATATTGCTTAACCCCTTCAAGAAATGAATCAGGAGTCTATTTATAGGGGCAAGGAAAAACGAGTTCAAAAGATCCCAACGGCTATTTTCTGAAGCTGGTTAGTCGGTCAAAGAAGGATGCCCGACCGACTAGATCACAATCTAGTCGGTCGGTCAATGAGCATGGACCGACTAACGAGTTGACAGCCAAGATAGAAAAGTTCACGGTCAATATGAACTAGTCGGTCTAAGAAGACTTGCCGACCGACTAGTTGGACAACTAGTCGGTCGGTCAGTGTTCTTTGACCGACTAAGAGATGAAACTCAAAGGCTGGAAACAAGTTTAACTAGTCGGTCTAAGAACAATGTCTAACCGACTAGTTTCTCAACTAGTCGGTCGACAGATGTGCTTTGACCGACTAAGTGTAAACAGTGGCTTAGGCTGAAATTGGGAGAAGAAAACTAGTCGGTCTGAGAAGGATTCCTAACCGACTAGATCGTCATCTAGTCGGTCGGTGAGCCTTCTTGGACCGACTAACTGTAAACAGTAGATAGCCAATATTGAGCAAGGGCATCTAGTCGGTTCATGAAGGATTGCCGACCGACTAGATCGTCATCTAGTCGGTTGGTTCTACTACTTGAACCAACTAAGATGCTCCGGAAGCCGAGGGAAGAAGCGCGAAGCTTCGGGAAAGTTCCTATGGGCTTCTAAGATAATCCTAGCTCTAAGATATGAGCGAAATGAAGATTATAATGTAAGTCCTACTCAAGGCTTAACATTCTAAGTAAAGAAGCTAGAAGACTATAAATAAACCTTGACGATCCGTCTTCATAAGCGTCAATCTTCATTCTTGACTTCAATAAAGGTCCTTGAGCTTAAACGAAGCTTCAGGCACACGATCACGCGTATTGAGAAGTCTTGAGACGTCGCTTGAGATGAACGTATTCTTTTGGCGACGATCTCCATAACTGCGCTCACAAATAGTTAGTACACGATATTTATGTTTGCTCATCATCAAAACCAAATCCGGGGAATCAATACTCAACATTCTCCCCCTTTTGGTGATGACAAACCAACATAAATAATAATCAATAATAATGTACTAAATGAAATTTACTTACTTTCCCTGCATTGATGACACATTAGTTCCATATGAAATAATAAACATATGCATCAATCAGGCGAGAAAATTAAAAATACAAATCCAGTTATCGAATTTGAAATACATTTATATTTTCTTAACTCCCCCTGAATCTAACATATCAAATTAGATTCATGTTAAACTATCATTTAGCACATGCCATTATTATATCTCTCCCCCTTTGGCATAATCCAAAAAGTGCGGGAGGGAGTCAATGATAACAAATCATGGCCAAATAATACACGGGAGTCGAAGAATACGACCTCGGTTCAATGACACCAAAGTAAAATACCAAAACATATTAAAGGTGTGCCAAGGAGACCTTAGTCGAAAAACGAAAAATGAAAAAAAAATGAAGTCATCAAAATACCAATTGTAAATTCACGCATTGATGAAAGGAATTTATTCTTCAATATCAACATTTGTAGCTATATTAGTGCATGGAAAACAATTCTATGTTTTCATACAACTAAAGCTATAAAATCAAGATAATCGTCGAGTGACGATAGTCAATATCAGAGACCAAACTGCAATGAGAATACCAATACTAAATGTATCGAATTGATATCAAAAGTAAAACGGAGAAGTGTTATGCCAAAAAAAATAAAACACCATAAAAACTAGGCATACACAATCCTAGCATACTAGTGGAAACAAAATGATACCAATGTAAAAATTCTATCTATGCATGCATACAATCACACATGGATACCAAATGTAATATCATACTTACAACATTAAGCTCCCCCTACATTGGTGCATCGATCAAGCACCATCAACTCTGTTTGAATGAAAGTCTTTGTAAATTGAGGAGTTGGTAGGGTTGGTATCCCAAAGCGGATTGAACCTAGAAAACTTCATTTTGGTATCCAAAAATCCTTTTGGATCCAATGGGTTAGACAACAAATTTGAAATATGAAATAAAAATTATTGTAATCCATAAATTAATATAATCAAAATCAATTTTATAAACAAATGCCTTGGTACCCATAACATGATCATAAACTCATGGTACCAAGCATTGAAGGGTTAAAGGAACTAACCCTTCGGAAACCAAGTCCAAGAGGAACTTGACTTCCCAACATAATCATCATTCAAAATAACATCATTAATATATGATTTCACATAAACATTCATAGCATCATCGCTAGTGTTCTTGGGACCCCAAATAGTGTACATTTTGGGGATCCTCTTCCTAGTGGTTGCATGCACAAAAGTTTGATTTCTATGTGGTGCATGTGGCCTAGGAGCATGGGATTTAGCAATAGTATGATGCTGTGTGTATGCATGAGGATGATTATGAGAGTAGGCATGCACATGCGGATGAGATGTTTGAACATAAGCATTAGGATGTGCATGAGCATGATTACGTGCATGTGGGTGTCTCATATGAGTGTTTGCACGTGCTCGTGGGTGCGGAGCATAAAAATCATCATTAATATGAACCGGTGGAGTAGGATGTGTGTTCCTACGTGGCATAGCATGTGAGTACAAAAATGCATGACCCCTCTTTGGAGGTCCACCAAAAGTGGGTTTCTTTCCAATCGGGGGTGTGTACGAAGTGGAAGCACTATTGGTAGGAGAACTACCAATGGGGTGTTTGCTCCCACTCGTTGAGGCGTCGGAAGTAGGCCTAACAACGGTTGTAGACGATTTGGATAAGTCTCCCATCTTATACCCCAAGCCAATGTGGTGTTTGGCCGGAAGTAAGTCATTTAGGATATTATCCAAATGGCCCTTACCTTTATTGAAATCATTGATACGGCCTAACGTGCACTCATACTTCTCTTTGAGAGAATGCATCGAAGCATCCAAAGTGGATACTTGCGATGTGAGTGCATAAACACGAGATTTGAGATTCTTATTCTCAATACTCAAGGTTGAGTTTTGAGAAGTCAAATCCGTCATCTTGTGTTCTTCCGATTTCTCAAAATGAACATGCTCAAGTTGAGATTTGAGGTTTTTCATCTCATTTCTCAACAAGCCATTATGAGTAAGCAAACTTGATTTCTCATTGGCGAGTGTCTCAACAATGGTGTCATTGTTGGTGATGGTAGACTTAGGAGAGGTTTGGAGGCTAACAAGTTCATCTTTGGTCTTATTATATCTATCTATTAATTTAGTAAATTTAGACCAAATTTCTTGGTTAGCTAACCTCATTTCTTCCATAGTAGGCTCTCCACCTTCATCCTCGCTACCATCCTCGCTTTCATCCTCGCTATCATCGAAGGAGGACTTTTGACCTTTTGCCTCATCATTAGCCATGAAGCAAATTTTTGCTTTCTCCACTCTTCCATCATCCGACTCTCCACTTGAGGAATCCTCTTCGGAGTCGGTGAATGTGCCAACAAGCCATTTCTTGTGCGTTCTCGACTTGTCGTACTTAGATGCCTTCCCCTTCTCCTTGTGTTTGTAGAGAGGACAATCCGGTTTGATGTGTCCTGGCTTGTTGCATTTATAGCACACGGGAGTAGAGGCATTAGTCGAACTAACTTTAGATTTATTCAACGATTTACCTATTCGGAGGAATCGATTGAACTTCCTTGCCATACGGGCAATGGATTCCATGTCCAATTCGTTTTCCGATTCTTCATCATCGGTAGATGGAGCGGCCTTGAATGCAATCGCCTTTTTCTTTGGCTCGTCTTGCTTCAAGTACGCCTTCATCTTTTCCCTCATCCAGATCTTACTATCCTTACATACCTCATAAGACAACAAGGTACCCATTAGTTGTACGACGGTACATTTATTCATGTCATTACCTTCCTCGATGGCGAAGGTACGCTTTTCCCAACATGATGGAAGACCGTCGATAATCTTTGAGCATTTCTCCTTTTTGGTGTAGGTTTTCCCAAGAGCTTCCAAGTCGTTGGATATATCCACGAAGCGAGCATAGTACTCCTTCATGGTTAAACCCTGCTCCATATGAAACAACTCAAATTCTTTGTTAGCAACGACGAGTTTAGAGTCTTTTACCGTACTCGATCCTTCGTGCAAAATGAGGAGTTCGTTCCATATTTGATATGCACTCTTACATGTGCATATCTTGTTGAAGTCCTCGGGCTCCAACGCACAATTCAAGGCATTCATTGCCTTGGCATTGGCTACTTCCGCGGCGACCTCCGCGGGAGTCCACTTCGCGAAATCTTCTTCGGAAGGCTCGACATACTCCGTCATGGTGGCTCTCCATAGTGAAGCGCTCCGGAGGAAAATTTGCATCCGGCATTTCCAGTACCCGTAGTTGGTACCGTTGAAGTGTGAAGGCCTGACGGAGGATAGTCCTTCCATAACTGAAGAAGCTCCATCGCGGTTCTTGAAGACGTTGTAGTCGTTGTTCGTCATAGCTCTCAACTTTGGCTATGTGTAGCTTTGAACTTGGCTTTGATACCAATTGTAGTGTCCTGTATAGCTACTGCACATGTACTAGAGGGGGGGTGAATAATACTTTTAAATAATAGGGAGAGTTATTCCTAATTATCGTGCAATTAACAAACAACAATGCGGAATAGACAACGATCAACAAGAATAGATGCAAACGCAAACAAAACGGTTTAATGGGTTCGGATCCACCCAAGTCTCTCTGACTTGTTCCCGGTGATCCTACGTCCCAACCACCTGGATCCCCTCCGGATACTTGAGTTAGAAAACCTCTAACCCAAGATTCCCAATATGCCCACTTGCGAAAACCTCGCAAGTGCAAACTAACTACAAGCGATGTCCGTGAATCCCACAACCCGGGATCACGCAAACTCTCACAACCGAGAGTATACAATTCAAATAACGAATGTAAATGAAATGAAATGCTTACCAACAAAATACCTATGCCTTGAGTATTCTTACCAAATTAGGGCAAGTGGGATTTTGATGGAGGAAGATGGCACCAAACCCTAGCTTCAAGAAGATGACCAGCAATGGAAGCCTAGGGTGGAGATGGTGACCTAGAATCAAGCTTCTAGCTTGAATGGCTCACAATGGAGAGAATCTCTCTTGAGGATTTAGGGCTCAAGAACTTGATGGAGAGATTCTTGTGAGAAGAGAGAGCTTGGAAATAGAGTTGATTGCTCTTCTCTTTTGATCTGAAAATATCTTTAATATATTGCTTAAACCCTTCAAGAAATGAATCAGGAGTCTATTTATAAGGGCAAGGAAAAACGAGTTCAAAAAGATCCCAACGGCTCTTTTCTGAAGCTGGTTAGTCGGTCAAAGAAGGATGTCCGACCGACTAGATCACAATCTAGTCGGTCGGTCAATGAGCATGGACCGACTAACGAGTTGACAGCCAAGATAGAAAAGTTCACGGTCAATATGAACTAGTCGGTCTAAGAAGACTTGCCGACCGACTAGTTGGACAACTAGTCGGTCGGTCAGTGTTCTTTGACCGACTAAGAGATGAAACTCAAAGGCTGGAAACAAGTTTAACTAGTCGGTCTAAGAACAATGTCTAACCGACTAGTTTCTCAACTAGTCGGTCGACAGATGTGCTTTGACCGACTAAGTGTAAACAGTGGCTCAGGCTGAAATTGGGAGAAGAAAACTAGTCGGTCTGAGAAGGATTCCTAACCGACTAGATCGTCATCTAGTCGGTCGGTGAGCCTTCTTGGACCGACTAACTGTAAACAGTAGATAACCAATATTGAGCAAGGGCATCTAGTCGGTTCATGAAGGATTGCCGACCGACTAGATCGTCATCTAGTCGGTTGGTTCTACTACTTGAACCAACTAAGATGCTCCGGAAGCCGAGGGAAGAAGCGCGAAGCTTCGGGAAAGTTCCTATGGGCTTCTAAGATAATCCTAGCTCTAAGATATGAGCGAAATGAAGATTATAATGTAAGTCCTACTCAAGGCTTAACATTCTAAGTAAAAAAGCTAGAAGACTATAAATAAACCTTGACGATCCGTCTTCATAAGCGTCAATCTTCATTCTTGACTTCAATAAAGGTCCTTGAGCTTAAACGAAGCTTCAGGCACACGATCACGCGTATTGAGAAGTCTTGATACGTCGCTTGAGATGAACGTATTCTTTTGGCGACGATCTCCATAACTGCGCTCACAAATAGTTAGTACACGATATTTATGTTTGCTCATCATCAAAACCAAATCCGGGGAATCAATACTCAACAAGCCAGCCCTATTCCAATAAGGATTAAGGTTTTGGGTTAGGGTTTTGGGTCAATTTCTTTTTGGGGTTTGCACCTCTTTGGCTATCGGAGTCAAAATCTATGTGATTTCTTAGAGGACCCTTAGGGTTAGTAGCTTATTTAAAGGGCTTTAAAGTTCTGAATATACACACCACGCACAATCTAGCCCCAAAACGGTAGATTTGGTTGTGCTCATAAGAAGATTGTTTGCCAATACATTGTGGATGGTAATGGAATACCCCACACGTGAGATCCTCCACCATTGAGTAGCGAATCCATGATTAGTTCTGCATTAGCCGAGTCAACAAGATCTGATCTGCAAACAGGTTTGTGGATCCTATTTCTTCTACATTGATTATTGATATATGTAATTTATATGTATGTTATAAATCTACATTGGTGTCAGAGTTGGGTTTCGATCCTTGGACATATGGATATGTGTTATTGGCCCACACGCAAAATTCATTAAATTGTTTTTTAGAATGTGCTTTAGGTCTAAATTCTGAACCCAATAAGGGTCTGGTCTATGGGTTAAGGCTTGATTGGGACATTATCTGAACCTGGAATTAAAGAAATACCCAAATTAAAATCATGGGGGCATTTTAAAATAAAACACCATAAGTTGTCCCGAAAAATATTGTTTAACACCAAGGAAATTAGTGTCATAGTGGGAGGAGTTGAGTGGAGGCTAACACACATGAACGTTTAGCTCCTTAATTTCCCACGTAACATTTAATGGTGGGCATCCATGTTTGGCACCTTAAGTGGTATGCAAATTAAATTTTCTCCCTGAGACATGCGTGAATTTGATTGGCTTTTCTTTGTTCTGAGATAAAATAAACGGTAATGTTATAAAATGGTAGCTTAAAGTGTGAAGATGATTATGGGCTTAGCGCAGTCTCTATTTAGCGATGATACTTTATTTTCAAGTTATTACCTTCATTTTTTATGTTTAAGAAAGTTGTTAGTATGTATTGCCTTTTTCATCAAAATGGAACCAAAAATCTGAATTAAATTTCTACAACTAGCTTAAAACACTAGTGCAGATCTTGTCATGAATGATGCATTGGATGGTTGAAATTAATTGGTGCAGTTAGATCTAGTTGCTTCACTATCTCCATGAATGAGATATTTGATGACGAAAATTAGTTGCTACTGTGAAGTCCAATAGCTCATCAAAATCATATGATGAACACATTGGAAGCATCATGATATGGCTAATTGGCACGTTTTTTCCACCATCACTTTATTGATTAAGCAAAATGTGGATAAATTCTATAGATGAATCATAAATTTGCAAAATAATCAATGAAAGAGTGAGGCTCTGCATGACCAGTATCAAGTAATATTGGTCGGGTGAGTTGCACAAGAAATTCATGCATCACACATGCAACACAAGTTATAGTTCAACACTTGCAGGTCGTACTGAACTGAATCCACAAACTACAGAATAATTGTTTTGGATCAAGGAGCAATATGTCTAGATTGTCATTGATTTGCTTTCTTATTTTTGCACCTGGAGCAAATAAGAACCCATGCATGCTTATATGAGTGTTAAGGAGTCAGTTGGACATTGAGGAAGATCACTAAGAGGCAGCTCGTACTAATGGCATTGCTATATAATTTGAAGGTCATTTAGCACCAGTCTGGGGCCATGTGACAGTGGGACTGAGGGGGCAAACAGGATAGAAAGGCAAAGTGGAGATGAGGTAGACCCGACACGATTGCATGCATGTTGGAAGGAGAGAACTTAGTTAGCTTGTAATAATTAATAATGGTATAAGCTACTGTGTGCGTAAATGTTTGCTGCTATAAATGCATGTCTTGCATTTGATTTTTGATTCCTTTATGTGCAGTCCAAAGTCTTGTTTTCTCTTGTTTTATATGATTTAGACGTGGAAACAACCAACCTCATCTGGTTGATTTAAACTTTCTGGCTTTAAATAGCACCCCAATTGGAGGCAAATGATAGAATGAATCTAGTATAGAAGTGTTGATGATTCTTGCTAACTGGATATGCAGTATTAGCGTCCCTATCTTCTCCGTGACATTATTTTTACGCCATGGGATTTGATTAGACTTTTGTGTTTTGTCACTTGATAGATTTTAGCAATCTAAGTTAGAGTAGATTTTAACAATCTAAGTTAGATCAGCTAGTGACATGTTATAATATCAGCCTAGGCATTGCCTTATGTGCAAAGTTACAAGTAAGACAATTTGAGGCAGCCAAGATGCAATGCGCATTTTGCCCCTTAATCCATTCTGATTTCATGACAGTTTTGTTAGTGTGGATGATTGGAATGTAGCCCCCTTGCTTCACTTGCATATTCCAAGAAACTGCGTGAAATGAGGGGGAAAGACACAATCACTGGCTATTCTCTACGTTACACAGCAAAACAATATCACAAAAAGTTAGAAACATGACGTTCAAACATGGTTTAGCCCATGATGTGCAGATGCTTAATCAACCTCTTTCTTGGGAGTCTGGGAGATGCACTATAGATTGATGCATATGCACTAAACTATATACACTCCAAGTTGGTACCATCCATCTGTTACGACTCCTGGATTGGCAAACAGACGAACAGAGGGCAATTTGGGGCCATGGGGCTCAACGACAAATGTGTACGCCACTTCTCATTCATATGAGAAGTTGGGCCTGAAGGGGAATTAGTGCACGTTCATACTCTACTTGAAGGATTTAAGGATCACATGTCATCTGTGAACATTGAAATGGAAATTGAATGAGCTCAATCAACAAAATTTGGAATTCTGTATGGAGGAATGTCCACGCAAAGGATAATATAAGGCAATGGCTTACCATTCTACAAGCTCAATTGATGTACCTTTTTAGACCAATAAGCAATAGAATTTTAATCATATGCTTCATGGGATAGTGTAGGATAATGAGAGATGCATATAAGCCCAGAAGTATGATAAGACTTGGTTTCTATGAGTTTTTGAGGATGGCACACTAGTGCCCCACTGAAACCAAAGGACTGGGGTTCGATGAGTCTACGCATCATTGGAATAGTGTTAGCGTCAATCTCGTTGATGATGCAATGCCACTATAAGGAGATCTTAAGAGCTCTGGCGTAGTCAGCATGGCATGCTTGTCATCTCTTTGAGATTAAGTGGGAATGAAGTGTGCATGCTAGTGCCGCATAAGGATGCAGAATCCAAATCTCCTGCGAAAGCTTTCTGAGGTCCTTTTGCAAATGAATGGATAAATTATGTGCGAGGTAATAGAGTTTATATTGATGCAACGGAGTTTAGAACTTGGTAGATATGCTGACAGTATACTAAACCATTGGGAATAGATGGATTCCCAAAGCTTATGCAAACACAGATTATTTAGATTGGCAAGGGCAAAGGCATTGCATGAGATGAGACCATACATGTATAAGGGAGTATGATACGGGGTTATTCGCATTGATATTAAGATTTCTATCAATTTGCATAATGGTGTCGACACAAATTTAGAGCTCGCTTAGATGGACCTACAATTATATTTCTCAATAGAGAGTGAGTCGAGATCTTTATGGACCAACCTTTTGTTTGTGAGCATCACAGTAAAAAGCTCAAACCACTTGCTCCCGCATTGGACATGGGATCTGATGGATCTGTTTCCGATTGAGAGCACATAACTTGAAAGCTCAAACCGTTGTCCAGTCATTATCCACATATGTTGGCTTCATCAAGCCACATTTTATTTTGGGATTACGTTGACAAGAGGCGGCTGATGCATCATTTGTGGTCCATAAACAAACTTCTAGATAATAGCACAATTGACCTAAAGCGATAATGAGATATCCATGGTGAGATGGTTGTCTTTAAGGTATTAAGGACATGGTTGCATAGGTTTTATTGTTCTAACTGCATATCCTAAGAGACCATTCTGAAAGATTCAGTGTGCTCTTGCATGATGCAAGGAATGTTTTAGAATGATACATGATGTGTATACTCAAAAAATTGATACTCTTGTCGCAAAATAAGGCCATTGCATTAGCAATATTTAAAGGCTCCATAAAATACGTGAGGATGGTATGTAAAATATTCACAGTAGGAACACTAAATACATCATGACTTGTACTTGACTTTATTCATTCTTCTCTAATAGAGTTGCTTAGTATTCAGTACTGTATCACCCGGACATTGTCAACGATATCTTGGGATGCTTTACATGGATAGCTGTCAATATTTTGTCCTTGGAAAGTTGTTCACTTTTAAGATATGAATGACATCTTTTGGATCGGTAATCTCAATAAGCGCAAACATGGGTTTACTTGTGTTCTTGTTAGATGTGATTGCCCTCTTGACTGGCAAAAAATGACTTTCATTGAGACAGTTTGACAGAATACTTTTGAGTGATCTGGTTATGGAAATTTCTTATAGATCCGTAGATCTTTGGATTCAATCATATGATATCATGATAGAATATTGACAGTAGACTTCATTAAGTATGCACGAACAATGGAAAGACTAGAAACGAAATGTGAGATGATCCTATCCTAGTGCATCATATAGTTGCTAATTTGCTGACAAAGTTGGTAGTTGACACCTTATGTCTACATGGATGGTAGTGTACCACATGTGGAATTGGTCGTTTTTTGGTTATTTGGTTCCCATTTATGATGCTAATTTCACATATATAATTTGTTAAGTTAATCTTATAAGGTGGATGAGCATACATACTTTCCTATGCACAAATATACACTAAAATCTATGTCAAGCAAGATTAAATTGGCTTGTTAAATGAGCAGTCATCCTTGATGCTAGAAGAGTGATCTAGTATAAGATGTCATGTAGTCATAACTTAGATATTGAGCAAAAGAGGCAAACAGCTGTGTTCGGCGATTCGTGCATCACTCTGAACACTTCAAGATGAGATCCTATGGTTGTTGGAATGCACCTTTACCTTTTGGACGGATCAAAAAAGACTCCCCACACTTGTTAACATATTGCATAGTCAGATCATGTACCCACTTGTATGTTAGACGTTGCTGAGTGAGTAGGAGGCATTGGACTAGAGCGCTAGGACTTCAATAAGACCACTTCAATAAGACCTCAAGATCTAGCCATTTGCAACATGCAATTTGATAATGCAATTTTACAGCAAATGAAATTAGCAAATTGGTGTTACACAATTAGTGGACATTAGCAAACCAATCTATAATTTGTAACAAGGTTTGAGAACTCGGTTTCGGTTCGGTCGTTGGAAATTTTTAGGTTTCACACAGTTTCACACGTTTTGTTGAGTTTCGGTTTTGGATTTATATGAATTTTTATGTATATATTTTTATAGCAATGCATTTGTAATAATTTTTTAGAATTTTAATGAATTGTATAATGTAATTTTTAAAATTTCAATGAATTTTAGTAATTTTCTAGTTTTTTGAATTTTAATAAATATTATTATGTATATAGTTCAAATATGTTCATGTATTTAAATAAATACAAACTTATATTTTATTGAAAGAAATGATGTTTCGGTCGAAACCATTTAGTTTTGGCCGAAACTGACCGAAACCAAGTGATTTTGGCTGTTTTGGCCGAAACTGACCGAAACCAAGTGATTTCGGTCGAAACCGAGCAAAACCAAGTGGTTTCGGCCGAAATTGATCGAAACCAAGCAAAATAGGTAGAAACTGAGTTTCAGCAGCAGTTTCATCTTGTTCCACTTCGAAACCGAAACACAATGGTCTTTTCTTGATTTGTAAGGTGTAGAGATGGCTTGACATACTTTCTGTATGGACGAGTTTTCTTCATTATTACACATGTTCATACCACATGTGCTAATCGGCCATAGTTGAGGTGGTCAATGGATTCCTACTTTGCTACCATATAATTCATTAGAAAGTGACATTAACTCTTTACATAGTGCTCTTAGTGATGCTCAAGTATGTCGAGAAGGTCTTGGTAAGCTACTTTGACTCTGAGAACCATAGTTGATTTGGTTAAAGGGTAAGATTAGGAAAGATGATGTTCTTGGCTGAAGTGACATGAGTGCGAGCGGAATATCACTAATGCATTTGGATGGTAGATGTTCACCCCTTGGCCATAACTTTTGATGGAGTTCTTACTTAAGCTGATTCTAGACTTGGCTTTTATTTTAGCTTATTTTAATTTTTGTTATTTTTGAGTTTCACATGTTGCTCTTATGCTTCTATTTTAGAGAATTTTATTATATTTTAGATATTTTGATTTGCATGTATGGTGCACGTAGTTATGGTTAAAAATAAGCATGTATTGTAACTTTTTAATAGTGAATTTGAATCAATAAATTTTGTAAGAAACTCTAGTTTGGTTTGAGGAACTCTGGTTTTCTTCTAAAATATCTTTTCTTGAAAGGACTTGAGAGTGTGTGCGAGAAGTGCCTGGGCGAGGAGTCTGATAATAGTTATCATTTTCTTAATCCTTGTGATTTTTCCTCATTTCTTAATTTTTCCATCACATAAACCCTAGATCTACGGTTTCTAGAACTATTTTTATACCGCATCAACTTCACGTGTTGCTTTAGCGATGAAGAGTGGACATTACTGTTGCCTGGTCATGTTTGCTTAATTTTTGAGGGATTAGATGATACTATGACTAAGATATAGATAGTTGCATATTGGATGCTCAGGACGCTATCGGTTTTTGTTTGCCATGTTTTGTTTGTTTTTGACTAAATAACTATGACATATTGTGCTTTATTCTCTGGAAATTTTGAATGCTACTTATGTTGTGTTGATGTCCTTATGATGTATAACCAATATGGTAAAGTTTTTGCTTGGAAGAATACTTGGATTATGTTCATATGGTAGTCCACTCGGTTGAGTGGGAATATGTTGGACACGGGCAGGTCTTGCGTGGGGTGCGACTTGACTGACACAGGATCCAGCTCCAATGGGAGCCGGCCCTAGTCCAACAAGGACCTGGGGGTTTGTGTTAGTTTTCCTATATGGGTTTGTGCTTTTGTAGGCCGTCAGATCTGGAACCTAGGAATACATGATATTCCTTAGGTAAGGAGAAATAGGGTTAGAAGTCCTTTGTAAAGGGTCTAAAGTCTCTCCTCGATATATGCATCAATAATAAATCTAGCCACAGAAACTTACACACGGAGATTCACTTGTTATGGAGAGAAGATCATTGGCCAGTTCATGGATAGGGATGGATACTTCGCATATGAGATCTCCTGCATTTGAGAAGTGGATATGTACATTGTGCTACTTCAACCGCGTCAACAAGATCTGATACACAAATTGGTGTGTGGATCCTATATCTGCTACATCTAATATTGAATTAGGTAATATACATGCATACTACATATCTACATATATACATATGTATTTTTGTATGTACCTTGAACTGACTGCATTTTCCCTCTTAATTGCATTTATAACTGTTGCAATGCAGATAGCAGGCATTAGTGGGAAGGAACACATTTATGCATTAATTCTCTTTTGGTCCTTTCAAGCTATAGTATTCTTCTGTTACTTGCTAGCATGGCCTGTTGTTCAGAAAACCACTGTCACTGATGTAACCACTTCTCAGCAATAAGAAGAAACGAGCCAAATTTCATGGCCCTAAATCCGTGGTCCTTGTGGTGGGAAATGGCACAATAGCAGCACAAGATTCTATTCCTCCCACGTCATTGGACCATGAATCTGATGTGAATCGTCGTAGATCGATTCACAATTTTAAAGAGGAAAATTAAAAGAGAGGAAAAAGTTTTTATTTTTGCTTGATTGAGACAAGAACCTAGATAATTGATCTTCTTAGAGACAAGATCGATCTCCCCGCTTTGGATGAACGGACCAAAGCTTAAGCACCGTCAAATGACGCTTGAGAGTTTTCTCACAATACAAGCATAAAATAAAATAAAGACGGCTAGCCCTAATTTATAGAAAAGTGGGGAAGTACTAATCTAGTCTAAAATGACTAGAATACCCCTAACTAACCCTCCTACGCTGCACGTAGGTCACTAACGTGGGTGGGTCCCACCCATGTAGCCGCCGGCCCTTGGGGTTGCGGATGCGGGTCCGCATCAATACCGCCCCCTAAAAGAGCCACCTTGTCCTCAAGGTGGAAATCTGGCTTTGAAGGCCCCCGAGGGAAAACAGAGGCTAGGGTCACCTGTCAGAACCACCGTGCGACCCCCCTCCTGGAATTCCATCCTAAGCTGCTTCCAATTCATCTTCACCTCGCCCAACCCCCTCAGCCACTGCACGCCCAAAATCACATCGATATTGTCCAACTCTAGGGGCAGGAAGTCTTCCACGATCTGCACTCCTGGTAAGGTTAGACTCAGCCCCTTGCACATCCCACTGGTCTCCTCCCTCCTCCCTGTCCCGGAGAGGACCGTAAACGTCTCCAAGGTGCTCACCTGCAACCTATGACGATCCACCAAATGTCGAGAGATGAAGTTGTGGGTAGCCCCACTGTCTATGAGTACCGTCACTGGCGCGTCGTCCAATCGCCCTGACAACTTCATGGTATGGTTCGTGGTTACCCCTACCAAGGAGTTCAGGGACACCTCCGCTACATCCAGGTGTGCGTGCTCAACCTCGCTCTCTTCCGTCATCACTGGCTCTCTCTCGTCTGTATACTCCCCCTCGTCCGGCATTATCACAATCTGCATCAGCCTGCTCGCACATCGATGACCGGGACTGAACTTCTCATCGCATCTGAAACAGAGGCCTGCGGCACGCCTTGCCCTCATATCAGCCTCAGTCATCCGTCTACCAGGGATCACTGGTCGGGTTTCCTCTTTCTTCATTTCCGCGTCCCCTGGTGCTACTGTAACCCCCAGAGGTGGGACCGGTGCTGTCTGACTACGCTGGCTCTGGGCTCCCCACGTTCCCCGAGTGCTCCTCTCCTCTGCATGCTTCTCCTCCGCCTTGTGGGCCAGGCGAAGGACATCCTCCAGTGTCCCTGGACTCTGCATCCTCAGCTCTGCTCGTATGGAGGGCTTCAGCCCCCTCATAAAATTCCCGATCATCACCTCGTCGGTCACCCCCTTCACCCTACTATTCAGCATCTCGAACTTCTCCACATAATCCCTGACCGTCCCCTCCTGCCTCAGAGCAGATAACTGCTCGTAGAAATCTCCCCCTGGGGTCTCCTGGAATCGATCCACGATCATTGCTAACAACTCCTCCCAGGTCCCAAAGGGGGACCGGGCTATCTTCCACCGGTACCAAGCCAGAGCCTTCCCCTCAAAGTAAATCCCGATGGCCTTCAGGACCTCCTGCTCCGTCAGCCCCATCACCTGGAAATACCTCTCTGCTCGGTAGATCCACCCATCAGGGTCGGTGCCGTCAAAGGTCGGCATCTTCAGCTTCATCAGCCGCCGATCTGCGTTGATGTCGCCTAGCTGCCCCTATCTCCGCCTCGGTCACCACCCCAGACCATCTCGCCATCCCGAGCCTCCCTCGGGCCTCCCCTGTCGACCCCGTACAGCTCCTCTGGCCATGCAGGTCTCTCCCACGCCTCGGGCTGGTAGTAGTGCCCCGGAAACTCTGGCGGTCGTGCAAAATTGGGCCCTTGCCCAGGCGGAATGGTCTCTGCTCTCCAAAACTGGCCCGCTGGGGCCCCAATAGCTGCTCCTGAGGCCCATCCGCCTCTCGGTGCCCCCAAAACCCCTCCAGATTGGGGTACAAATCCCGCAACACCACCAAACACCCCTCATGTGCTCGCCGCGCCACTGGAACAATCGCCCGGGCCCACCGACCCATGCCCGGGGTCCAGCGGACCCGCCCGGCCCCAGATTGGGGCCGCGCCCCCAATTCCGCCCCCGCCTGGGGCTGCCGACCCCCAGGCGGGTGTCGCGCGGGCCGCCAGGCCCCCAAAGGGGGTCGGCGGCCCCTGGGCACCCCCGCCAGGGGGTGCCGGGCCTCCGGCGGCCCCTGGGCACCCCCGCCAGGGGGTGCCGGGCCTCCGGTGGCCCCAGGTTGGGCCGCCGAGGCTCTGGGGTGGCCGGCCTGACCTGCCCAGGCCATGGCTGGGCCGGGCAGGTCAGTCGGCCCCTTTTTTGGCCCGACAGGGCCCGTGGAGGTAGATCCGGGCCCTGTCGCGCCAAACCCTAGCCCGCCGGCTAGGGTTGTAGCCGCCGCCGCCGCATGTGACTCCCCGTGGCTCGGGGGTCCTTGATTTGTCGAGACGACGCCGGATTCGCCTTGGATCTCTTCCGTTATTCTCCCCTTGTCGCGATCCGCCGCTTTCTCCTTGGTCAATCCTTGCAACAACTCCATTATCGCCGGAATAGCCGCCGTGGCCTCCGCGGTTTCCTTTCTCATGATTCGAAGCTCCGATTGAATGTCCTCTTGGGTGTGTGCATGATCCTTGATCGACGCCTCCATCGCCTTCCTCAAACCCTCGATCTCGTGATTGAGATCGTCGCGTAGACCTTGGATCTTCTCATCCACGGAAGCCCTCGTTCCCGTTGCCATGGATTCGTAGAGCTCTGATACCAATTGATGTGAATCGTCGTAGATCGATTCACAATTTCAAAGAGGAAAATTAAAAGAGAGGAAAAAGTTTTTATTTTTGCTTGATTGAGACAAGAACCTAGATAATTGATCTTCTTAGAGACAAGATCGATCTCCCCGCTTTGGATGAACGGACCAAAGCTTAAACACCGTCAAATGACGCTTGCGAGTTTTCTCACAATACAAGTATAAAATAAAATAAAGACGGCTAGCCCTAATTTATAGAAAAGTGGGGAATTACTAATCTAGTCTAAAATGACTAGAATACCCCTAACTAACCCTCCTACGCCGCACGTAGGTCACTAACGTGGGTGGGTCCCACCCATGTAGCCGCCGGCCCTTGGGGTTGCGGATGCGGGTCCGCATCAGAATCCCATTTCACCAGTCAGTTATCAGCCTTCATGTTTCCCTTTACCGCCTCATGTTTTAGTCTACTTGTTGGGCTAACATCACCTTCAGATAGAATCCTCTTCCTAGACCCAACCGGAACACATTAGTCTCCCTTGTACATGTGCCTCTAAACCATGAATTTACTCTTTTGGTTTCTTGTATTTTCCCCTCGTGTTATCAGGCAGCTACCTCAAATGATTTTCTTTTAGGACCAATTATCTCTTTCAACAAGTTATGTTTGCAGGTAATTGATAGGATCACGTAGAAAGATCCCAACTTTATTGATAAAAGAAGCCAAATAAAGATAATTGGATACAAGAAAGTTGTATCCTCCTTCCAAGACGCCAATAAGAGGACGTCCGCACTCTTTGAATCTAAGATCTACCTAAGAACTCTCAAGATCAATATCATTAATCAAGCCTCCCCTAAAATGACGGCTAGACCTAGTTTAAATAAGAAAATAAGAAAACCCTACTTGTAGTGCATAAAGCAATTCACCCTCGACTAGTTGTGCGTAAAGTAATTCCCACATGCCTTGTGTGCATAGAGATTTCCCATCAAATATCAGTCGCATCACTACTCCGCCCCTGAAAATCCACCTTGTCCTCAAGGTGGGGCATGAAGTCTGCGGCGGCCCTATTCCAAGTGCGTGCAAGCCTCCACCCGGGTCAAAAGGGTACAATTGGTCTCCACCGACATCAACGACGCCCAGTTGAAAGCCACGGTCGTCGCCAGTCAGATCTGAAGGTCCTCTATACTCAAATCTGAAATGTTGGCGTTCTGAAGGACTTCGAACTGAAAACCAATGGCCTTGGGGCCCACGTCGCCCACCAGGAAGCTCGAATGTTCGCTGTCTTGAGACCAGAAAGTGGAAAATTTGCTGTCCGGCGCCTCAAAGGGCCCGTCGTCGCCGCTGGAGAGACGAAAGCCACCATGGGAGACCATGCAGGGGCTGCCGGGGCCTGCCACGCCCCTGCAGGCCCCTGCAGGGCATGCCGCGCCTCGCCGCCTTCCCTTGCAGGGGCCTGCAGGGGCTGTCGCGGCCCAACGTCTTCTTGATGCGACCCGACGCCTTCTTGATGTGACGGCTAGGTTTTTTTCTTCTTAAGGGGTCGCCCTCGTCTTTCACCGTCGCCTTCAGATCTGGATCTGAAAATTTCAGATCTGAAAATTTCAGATCTGTATCTGAAAGATCTGAAATTTGTAGATCTGGGTCTTTCTCGTCCAAAGTTGACGCCTTTTGCCCAACATTAAGGTTTTGCCGTCGTTTTCTCATTTCGCCAAGAGAAGGTCAATTCGCTCGATCCCTTGCATGATCTCTTGACGCCGTTGTCTGGACTCTTGGAAGTATTGCATGTGATCCTCTAATTCCTTCGTCGTTAATCTGCAAGGTGTCATCCTTTTCCATTGGATCGAAGAGATGAGTTCAGATATCGTCGGCGCCGTCATGGATGGTCACGAGCTCGGATACCAAATTGATAGGATCACGTAGAAAGATCCCAACTTTATTGATAAAAGAAGCCGAATAAAGATAATTGGATACAAGAAAGTTGTATCCTCCTTCCAAAACGCCAATAAGAGGACGTCTGCACTTTTTGAATCTAAGATCTACCTAAGAACTCTCAAGAGCAATATCAACAATCAAGCCTCCCCTAAAATGACGGCTAGACCTAGTTTAAATAAGAAAATAAGAAAACCCTACTTGTAGTGCATAAAGCAATTCCCCTAACTAGTTGTGCACAAAGTAATTTCTCCATGACTTGTGTGCATAGAGATTTCCCATCAAATATCAGTCGCATCAGTAATCTGCTTCTTATTTTGGGTTGTTTCATCAAGATCTTATTAATAGGCCGTGGGGTTATTGCCCCCCTCCCCCTCCCCCAAAAAACGCACATGCACATGAGAGATTTCTTTCGTGGCTAGGTAGAATTTACGTTTTGTTATATTTGTATTTTTTGGTCTCTTAATATCCCGGAAATCTCCACCACCACCCTGTAATGTTATTGCCAGCATAGAACATTAAGGTAGTGTGTTGCCTTGCAACATGCCTCTAACTCATCCACAATCTTCTTTACCAGGAAAGAAAAACTAGAAGTTATTCCTTTGAACTCCTCGAGTTCCGAAGTTGTAAAGAAAAGCAGCTAGGAATCATGTCGGCCTATTGATATTATGCCTGCTTCTCTTGAATCTACTGGTACCAGAAATTATTTGGAAGATAAATTAGAAACAGTTAGGGCTGTTGTAGTCATCATTGGTATTGACCAATTCCTACGCTGTCATTGGTAGACTTGTAATCACAGTTGTGCAATGGATCTATTGTCATTAGCTGTAAGTTTTCAGTTAGAAATTTCAAATGTCTGTACTCAGTTCTTCTCTTCTGCATGCGGGCACGTGCGTGTGTGCATCGAATTGATGGCATGAAATATGCTGACACAAGCATGAAAGGTATTCTTATCCAAAGTTCTACTGACATTATCTTTTGTTGCCCTATTTCCTGACATCCTTCTAATTACTCTGCAGATGTTACCTGATGTAGTTTTGGTATTCAACAAGGTCTCATCTTTATCTCAAAAGAAGCATTTGGTGCAACTGACTCAGGGAGGAATTGAGGTATGTTGTTAATGAGCTACATGAGTTTGGCATTTATCTTTCAGTAACCCATAAGCATTTTTATGTTGAAGAAAATAAAGACAATGAATTTAGATTCTGATCAGGATTCATTCGGTTATGTCTCACTGATTGAAGAATTAATGTGATGTGATGTGCAGGCTTTCAGAGAATATTATCCTTCCAGTGAAGAAGTTCTTACATTAGAATGTGTCTGGAAAAAAGATAAGTTTGTGTTGCTTGAAAGGACAAATAATAGCAACATAGTGAACCAAAATGAGGAACAAGAAGCTCTTCATTTGGAGACATCAATAAAGTACGAAACTTTGACATTTTTTGCTGAAGGTAACTGTTCTACGTTCTTGCCCACTTGTACATCTAAAAGTATATGGAAATTGCAGATATTCTCAATATCTATACATCTAAATGTATAGGTCACTATCCTATATTCTTGACCAACTTGCATATATTCTTAAAATCTATATATCTTCATGTATAGGTAACTGTCCTATATCGAGTGGTAGGTAAAACTGTTAGATCATGTGGATGGCAAACAACACTAGAATGTGGGGTTGAATAGTGTTAAAAAAACTTTTCACAAATGAACAACACAAAAAATAACTTCTTTTCAAATGTTGCCTAAGGAACCAAGTAGAGTGATTTACGCTTGGTTCTTAATCAACACAATGATCTTCAAATAAAATGAGATGATATACCAACAATGAAGATAAAAAAGATAACCATAAAATAGATCTCACAGCGGAATATAATATAAACTTGCAATAATGAATTTAATTAGCAAGAGTAAATTAACAAATAATTGCAAATGACATATACTAAATAATAAACGAGTTAGCGTAAAGTAAATAACAATCGCAAACACACAGATTTTTATAATGGTTCCCCACAACCTGGGTACGTTCAGTCCCCGAATCTCTTGTCGGGTTTTAATCCACTATTATCGGTAAATAGTACAAACCACCTCTCGCAAAGAGGATTTACAGCCACCTTGCCTACAACAAGGATTTTTCCTTGCCTCACAAGCCGAGGACTTTTACAAACTCCTTACCTACAACAAGGATTTCCAACACCCTTATCTCCAAGGAACTACAAGTAAAATCAAATCCAATTCACCACAATAAATTATTAGAGATTGGTTTGCACCCAAATTTCTATACCCAAGATAAATTTGCAATTGTGCTTAACGTGGCTAAAGAATTTAAATAGTTCTTGAATCACACAAAGAATATGAAGGAATTCAATGTGATCTAGAATCTTGTTGTTTCAAAAAATCCTTTGAGAATATTAAAAATCAAAGAGAAGGATTTTGAAAACCAATTTGCAATAACAAAAAATAATATGATCTTAAAAAGATTTTATAAACAAATATAAACAATAAGATCAAAGAATGAAAAACCGTTTTGGCTACGAAGAACTTTGAGAGCAATGAGAACTTTGAGAACTTTGAGAGAATTATAGCTTTAGCTCAAGAAAGAAATTGGTGAGAAAAATGTTCTTATATGGTCTCTATTTATAGAGCCAAAGGAGAATTCAAAATGATTCAAAATGGGTTTGACTTTAGCCCAAAAATCAAGTGAGAATTAAATGATAGAGGCAATTAAGGAAGTCAAAACGTACAGCTGGTAGTCGACTCCCAGAAGAGGTAGTCGACTCCCAAAGAGTTTTCAAAGAAAACTCTGCTACAGCAGGTAGTCGACTCCTTAACTTTGGTAGTCGACTCCCAGAGTACATTTTCAGGGAGAAGGCAGAAATCAGGGTAGTGAACTACTGGGTGTTTGTAGTTGACTACAAGTTATGAAACATAGCTCTCAAGAAAATACGTTCTCAAATAAGTTTAAAACGAGTTTAAAACAATTTTCAAAAATCATTTTGTGTGTGTGCAAATTCTTCTTGGCTTTGACATAATCCTAAGAAAGATGAAAAACAACTCACACACTAGAATATATGAAAAACTTGAAGCTATGGTTGAGCTTGATGTAGTTGCATGAGCTTCACTTGAATTTGAGCTCCTCTTTAGCTTGAGCTTGAGCACATTTTTTGAGCTTTATCTTTGAGCTCGATTTGTGCTTGACTTGGAATAGCGAGCTAAGTTCATATTCATCTTCTATGAGTGTGGTTGAAGTTTTTCTTCTCAGAGTATGCTTTGAGCTTCTATTAGTTTATTTGCACAACCTACACACTTAAGTAATATGATTAGTATATTAACAACATTTCGTGTGATCATCATCAAAACCACTTTGGGGTGGGACTAGATTTCCCAAAAAAACTGTATATCATTTTAACATCTTAATACAATGCTCCACTTTCTGAGGGAGCTGGAATAGAGTTCATTTCCTTTTCTTTTCTTTTCTTTTCTTCTTTTGAGTAGAATTGCAAATTCTAACAAGCAAAGGCCTGAAGTCGACATGTAAATTAGATAGTCACATGAATACCTAGGCACTGTATTAGCTTGTCAGTGTTATATGCATTCAATGCATTTGAGTCATAGTTGAAGGGCTTGACAAAGTGAGTTGAAAAAGATATTTTCTTTGGTATATAGAGCATATACACAGGTACGAGTACTGGTATGTGGGGGTGTGTGTATTGAAAGGTAATAATTCATTTATACATGCATATACATATACATATACATGGAATTAATGTTTTTATACTGTCAATACTGGGAAAATTTTCTATGCTGCAGCACAGAAACAGTTTTTTTTATTCTTTTTCAAAAAATTAGATTGTTTTACACAATCTAAAATTTCAAACCCCAAATATTGGATAAACCATAGGTGATTTGACTATTAATCGACTCGTTACAAAAAATATATTGTTTTGAAATCGTTGAATTTGTAACAGTCGGTTGGAGGGGATTAACCTGTTGTTTAGCGTGGCGATCATTTATTATGTGTAGATTAATCCCCATTTTTTTTTGAAAAAACACCAAAAAGTGTGGTGGCCCATGAAATTTTTCTTAGACTGCCGCTCATACATTATAATATATATATATATACAATTGTACATGCATATATATGAAAACAAATGTAAATATGATGCCACTGGAGAGTTTCTCTCCCATGACAGGCAAAGAATCCACTCTACATTATTTTTGGGTGAACACCATTAAGGTTTGTCAACATGTCCAGATAAAAAAATCTATTGATTCTCATGGTGTTTGCACATCCACCAGATGGTTCAGAATTCAAAGTTTAACAGTTTTGTGGTTGTTGAATTTTTTTGCCTCCTAAATCAATGACAAAAAAGAAGTAGTGTTCGCTACCTTTGATGTTTTGAGGTCGTAGAATATGATAACTTAAATAGTGATGATCATTCAAAAATGTGTAAGAGTAAATTTTTTGACCGTCATTGGAGAGAAATTTAGTATTTCTCGTTTCATATACGTACATACAATATAAACACAATAATCAAAATATAAAATGTGGCATCAAAGTATATAATTTTTTAACACATAATTTAGACAAGTTCATTGCCTAATCTTGTAGTTATATTTTTTAGTTGTTTTAAGCATACACAAAATCACAAGTATAATCCATGGAAACACAAATACCACCAACAAAATACAAGTACAGCCACAACAAAATACAACAATAGAAGTAACTGTTTCCGGTGTTAGGCAAGCATTGAGAAGTGTTCGATATCCAAGAAGCGTCCGAGAAGTGTCAGTGTGTGGTATGTATGTCGTGCATGTCCGGTAAGAGTATGCCTTCATGATAATATCAATAGAAAGTACCCATGCTACATAGGTTTTGGTCATGGTATGTCTATGCTATAAAACTGATTAAACATGGTATGTTTGCCTGTGTGGAGGAAGGGATGCATGTGAGTGTGTGTTCCAGGCGCTTATGCCTCTACTTGGGCCTTGTGGTGTGTGTGTGTGTGTGCCTTACATGCATTGAAATTTGATAACCATAAGTTGCGAAAACATATTACTTCATCTTGTTGAGCAATGCAGGACATGTTTCATTTTCCTTTTTTTTTGTTCATTTTCCTTTTTTGTTCCTTTGTGTATGGTATTGCTTCCTATTTGCATGTTCTATGTTCTTATGAAACCATTTTCTAAATTTCAGTTCAGACCACTGATCCCGGGCAAAGCTCAGAGGACACGCCAATTCACTCCATGTCAAAGGAAAATTTTCCCATCGACATACAACAAGCCATCAGTACATCTGAAAATTAATTTGGTTGACAGTCATATGCTATCAATTGACAGAGTTTCAGTTTTGAAGTGGAACCGTCAGCAAGTGCTACAAGAAAGTGAGCTTGAGAATGAAATGGTGGATTCCTAGCTGCTTTGTTCCAATTGTGGCATGTTTCTGTTTTCTCGTGTGTTTCAGTTACCCTGGAGCAATGTATTTCATTTTCTTTTCAACTTGTTCTACTTATCCGTTTAATTCCTTGTATTATTTAAGCATCCTTGTATTATTTCTTGCAGAATTGTGAAAGCTCATCTTCACTGAATCTTCTATCCCATTCGCAGTATCTACTTCTCTGTCAATGATCTCTCCGTTTCTCTCTTCAGTCTCATCTCTCTGTAATTGCTTGCACAATTTCTGATTTTTTCGGTTATTCAAGGCTAACTTCAGCCCTCCATCCTCTTGTGAGAATCTTTTGCAACTTGAGCATAAGCATCTTTGCAAACTGGCACATACTGTGCTTTCGGAAGAGTATATAGATGCGCGAGGGCTATGCAAACCTCCTTGATTTATCCCCACCTTGCGTCGAAAGCCAACCACCAAGGTGGGCTCTCGGGGAGCAGAATCCCAAGCCGGCGTGCTAAGGGATGCTTCTCAATCGAACGCACAATGTCGTCCTCATGGAATCGATAGCCAAGCTACATGCTTCTGGTATGGGTTCAGGATCAGCTCCAAGTATCGACATGCAGCAAGAAACGAAGATCTGCGTGTGCTTGACATGGCAAACAAAACCCATGGCTTTTTTTTTTTGAACACACTGTTCGATGTTGTGATTGATCATGTAAAAAAATAAAAGCTAGATAGAATTAAAATTAAATACCCATCTGTCACCAGGGGGAAACCCCTTTCTAGTAGGCGTGCACAGCTAAAAAGGGGCACGGCCACACCGCCATTTAACCCATTATATATTCCTCTCAAATGTCCTTCAAAATTAGTTTTGTTCAAGTAATTCGCTTTCTAATATATAGATAACATAATTGCCCACTTTTATAGCAATTTTCTTTTGTGGCTCCGAGATATTGTAGTGTTCTAGGAAGCTCGAAGTTTGGGTTGAGCTCGTTTAGGATTGAAAACGGTCCGGGCCGAACCGGGCATAGGCTATGCCCCGACCCTGGTCCTAATATACTTCGGACCTAAAATCCAAACCTGGGCCTGGCCCCAGGCCTTTTAAATGGCAATCTTAACCCTACCTACAGGCTTTCGGACCACCCCTCGGGCTTCCAGGCCGGCCTTTTACTTTTTTTCAATTACAATTCTATTCCATGATTATTAACAATTGTTGTGAAGGGTTGAGGGCTAGTAAACATCTAGCCTCATATATATAGACTTCTTATTAGATACCCAATAGGCACACTGGACCCTATTCATAACACTTTCCCTTATCCAACCATCGTTGTATAATCAATATATGAATACTGTAGGATCCATAGTGCTTATGAGTATCATTAGGACTGGATACTTCCAAATCCTAAGTTAGTGATATCGTTAAAACCTTTAGCTATGGAAAACACAGTGGGAATGTGAAAGTTGTACTTGATCATGACATGTATTGTTATGGTTGTCGTTCATCCTTGTCTTGTGTTATCGCTCTGTTTGAATTTTGGAGCATTATATCTACTATTCCAGCACGTGTATAGTGGCCTGCTGGTTCTTTTGTATTTCCTTTCACTTATTCTGGGAATACCTGGGACGAATTTGTACTTCTCGGGTATACTGGGGACCGGGGCGTTACAGGGAAAAACCAATAGCCAAGGAAAAAGAGTATAGTTCTCCATAACTTCCCCTGATTTGTGGAAGGAAGTATTTAGGGATGTATACTTCTGGATCCAGAGTCAATGAGGTTGCATCGTTAAAACCTTTAGCTATGGAAAACCCAGTGGGAAAAACTAATAGCCAAGGAAAAAGAGTACAACACTGCATTTGACTCCCACTGATCTATACAAGCTTCAGGCTTGCAGATCTCCTAGGCATTTATACATCAATCTCATCTTACAATATTCTGAGAATAAATACAAAATACAAAGCATCGCTCATCTATACAAGTATTGCTCATATAAGACAGCTACTGAATCTAAGGGAGCTCTTCTGAAGAGGGGGTGGTCTACAGACTCAGTAGATAGCTCCACGTATCTAGTCTCTGACCCAGTCGTCACTGTGTCTTCTTCAGAGCGTAGCTATGCATACTCTTGATTTTCTTCTTGAATGATGAGCTTTCCGGAATGGTAGGATTGATGTTGCCTTAGTAGCATGCTTTGCAGATCTCCAGGAGTTGGTTGTTCCTTTATGGTAGTCATCGCGATGATCTGTAACCTGTATCTGCAAATACATTTAACATGGAGGATGATCCTTAACCCTTAGAGGTAGCACAGAAGCCACATATCTTTAGTCCAGTGGTGTGCTACAGGTGCTGCACTGTATCTGGCTAACATATTTACTGCCAACGCTCTCTAGAGATGCATGCAGTTGGCCAGATAAAGGAGTGTACCAAAAACACTCAAGTAAGGCACTTCAGGATCTAGGATATCCTTCTCCTCTTCCAGCGAACGGAAAAGGTCTTAATGTGCATCTATACAACCAGTAAGTGTATTTAGTGAATTGCAGTTGTCTATATTTCTTCATCAACTTCGGGTGTATGAAGTTTAATGTCCCATGTTTTTCATTTTCAGGATGATAATTTCGTCTTCTGGATGATGTTTTTATCTTCTGTATGATTATTCATTTTCTGGATGACCATTCATCTTCTGGATGATGGTTTCATCTTTTGGATGATTATTCATTTTCTGGATGATGTTTTCATCTCTGGATGACCATTCATCTTCTAGATGATGGTTTCATCTTCTGGATGATGTTTTCATCTTCTGGATGACCATTTATCTTCTGGAAGATGGTTTCATCTTCTGGATGATAATTTCATCTTCTGGATGACCATTCATCTTTTGGATGATGGTTTCATATTCTGGATGATAATTTTGTAAGTCAAATTTTTTTGCATAGGTCTTACATTTCATATTTGATAGTTAGGCTTAAACAGATATTTCAGTTTTCTCTTCTGGAGATCCGATGAGATTTAAGTCATTTGCAAATATAATCTCAAATCATTTTCTTTGCTCTTTTTAAAGATGCAAAAACAACCTTTAGTAGGAGTCCTTATTTAATTTAATGAACTCTCTTGGTTTTTATTTTATTATACCTTTAATAGGATAGATGTCCCAAAAAATCTATCCACGCAATAAAGAAAATAAGGAGGAAATCTGTAAGTGTATGTTGTCACACCATCCATAGCAACATAGCCCAAAATTTCCTTTGCCAATTGCAGGGTTTTCGTCACTATGACCAGTGAGCTAGATGGATCAGTTTATATAATTTTATAAGTGAGTCAAGCTCATGTTACTTGATTACTTCGTGGTGTTAGCGAAATAAACCTCTAAGCTATATCGTGTTGCTTATAGCATACGATTTTATTTATTTATATTTGTTTTTATACAATACTCATTATGCCCACAGGTTTGATATCTTTTGATATTGGGACTTTAAACACTTCACATTTCATAAGTGAGTCCAGCTCAACTTATTATTGCATCGTTCCACATTATTAGCCAATCTATATGTTTGCTTCAGGAAATGGAGTGTGAAACGATATTTATAATTATCATTTAAACAGCAAAATGAAATGTAAGTAATTGTCGACAAGTGTGTTTTTATCCAAACGCCTCCCCATGTGCGTACATTATTCAATAATATTTCAATTTATTCCAGAGTCATCTCTTCTAGAGGTTCTGGAAAGAGAGAGGATATTGAGATGAGCTCCCTTTTCTGTGGTGGTATTGTTTTAGAGTATTCAGGAGTTATTTCTCTCTTTGGAGTATGTCCTTTCATTTTAATTTAGGAACATCCACTTCTGGTGCTGGTGAATTGCATCCATTATTTTTGGTATGTCAGTCTTAGCTGAATTTTTAGTAGCAGTGATGTGTGATTTTGACACTATTGGATTTGTCAAAAATATGTGTGAGACCTGTTTAACAGTTTCATAAGAGTGGATCTTCAGGATCTCAACACGAATCATGTTATTTGAAATGGTCAACTGAGTTTCAGGCTCAGGGATGATGGTAATAACCATGTCGTATCAAACACAAATTTAAGAATAAAAACATACATGTAGTCTATATGTAGTATGGATTTAATGTAGAAAAGCTGCCACCTGATCCAATAGATCAGGTGTCAAGACACAAAAAAGGTGGGGAGTACAAGCCCCCACATGGGCTTGTACTCGTGGGGCCCCACCTTTTTGTGTCTTGCACCTGATCCATTGGATCAGGTGCCATCTGTTCTACATTAATCCCATGTAGTATATATGTATAATAATAATATTCATCCATGTCATAAATTTCTTTTTAGTTAGGTGCTTATGATTACTGTCAAAAAGGTTTTGACATGATTTTTTGATGTTTTGATGAGTTGAGCCCGATGTTTTGATGTGTATTAAAATTACATGTTTTAAAATTTATAAAAATGACGGAGATGGGCTGGGCCTAAAGTTGGCCCCGCGTCTGGTCACAAGAATTTGGGCCTTAATGGAAAGCCCCAACTGAGTCTTAGTTTTACAAAGGCGGAGACCATGATCAGGCTTTTTAAGGGCCGGGTCAGGGGCATCAGGCCGGCCCAAGACCATTTTCATCCCTACGCTGGTTGCTAACTTGATCAAGTCGGGTCAGTGGCCTCGGGTGGTTGGAGTGACTTTGTCCCATGTTGAAATGTCAAACCCCTCCCACTTTTGCCCATTGGTCTCCCACTGTTTACATGATTGCTATTGTCATTCTTTCCCCTTTGAACCCCTTATTTACATGTTTCTCGTTGGTATTTTTATCCATTTAACTCCGACAATATCGACACACCCACAATTCTCACTCCTTTTCCGTTACACGCGTGCACCACGTCCTGTTCGTGTACAGTTTTTTTTTTCGCGATTCACTGTGTGCATGGGTTACACGGGTTATTTCTAAGTATTAGATCAGCAAAGAATTTCAATGATCTCCCAATCGTACCAAAGATCAAAAAATATTTGACATTGAATCGATGCCATCTCTTATCCAATCTTTATAAATTAACTGGGATCAGCAACTATAACTGCAAGAAATATATCACATTCTAAAATTCGATCAACTAAGTGTATATTAGAATGCATACACGCATGCAATAATAAAAATACAAATAAAAAGCCCTCAACCAATATGAAGATACAACAAAGGGTAATTAAAACCCTTAAAGACAATTTACATAGAGAAGATACAGTGCATTTTCTTCATCTTGATTGCAACCCTTTCCCCACACAGACAAATCATCGGATACTGCATATTTTTCGCTTCAGTAGAATCGTAAACCGTGTATGGATGTGAGTATACCTTCGAGATTGGTGATTCCTTCTCTCTCAAAAAACGCCAAAGTAGGGATTGGTTAGGGCAGAAATAAGCTCGAACCCAGCCAAGTTCAAGACATCCATGTCCACCTTTTCTCGAGGCAAGTACAAGAAGGCCTCGTTTTCGAGTTTCTCAAATCCACACAGCTCAAGAAACTCGATGCCTCCTTGTAGACTACCAACTCTATCCTGCTAAGAGTTGCAAAATATAGAGCCATCTACCAATAAACAGAGGGAAGAAATCACAATATTTATGAACGGGTTTCTTTGTTACCTGAAACGTTGGGTTGCTGAGTCGAATCTTTCTAAATTTCTCGACATCAGGGTATCTCGCAACATTGCCCACATATCTCAAGAGTGTCTCGAATGCTCTCTTTACTCTGGCATCATCATCCTGCTTCATCAAAATTATAGATTTAATGAAGATTCATGATAATAATAAAAATACTAACACAGATGACGACGACGATGATCAGGGGAGGAAGTATGTTGAACTTGCCCTGAGCAGCTGCCCAGGACAAGCAAATAAAAGAACAATTTTTATCTTGTATCTTCAGCATCTCCTTATTGTATAATGGCTGGGGCTTTGGTGTATTTTACCAAACATTCCGGGATCAATCCCTGGCAAAGACCTTTTTTTGTTATTATTATGATTTTGTTATTTGTTTACTATTATCATTTTAAATATGTTTGTTACTATTATCATTTTTAATTTGTTATTATTATCATTTTAAATATGTCAAGAAGACATTACATATTAAATAAAAGGTAATTTTGCATATTTTACATACAATAATTTATGTATGTATCATATAAAATCTTTTGTACATTAGATACATAATTTGTAGTTAAAGCGTGCATTCTATTTTGTCTCCAAATAGTGTTTCATTTTAACCATTCTTTTATTTTGATTTTGATCCTTATGCTTATACATCACGCATGGACGAAACTATGTACAACTTGCCCTAGGAAGCTCAGGGCAAGAAAAACAATGAAAATTTTATTATGTATAATCACCATATCTTTCTCTCTCTCTCTGACTTTCTCCTCTCATCCACTCCTCTCTCATTACCTTTCATTTTTCTTACTCTTTTTTCTCTCTAACTCTCACTTTCCTCTATCACTAAATTACTGGCAAAATTTTATATCAATTATTATTTCCATTGTGTGTGTATATGTATCAATGTAAAAAAATTAATATTTAATAATTGCTTTATTTATCAAATATTATTTTCAAAGGCATGCATGTCTAATACTATTTTGTCAACTTAAATAGACATTTTATATGTTACATATATCATATTTTAAATATATGCATAATACTATTTTGTAACTATTATCAATAAATAATTAAAGCATATTCACTTTTAATTTTTTTGTTTCGATTTTTTTAGAAAAAATATTCTTATCATAATTCTTATTTTTGCCCAGGTCAAAAAAATTACTGGATATGCCACTGACGATGATGATAGCATAGTTTGCAGAATAATTTCTAAGGAGAATTTTGTCTCAGCCAAGTTCACCAATGTGTTTGCTTCGAACTACTAAACGTTCCCTTTGTTCCATGATGATAGAGCCAACACACACACACACACACACACACAGAGAGAGAGAGAGAGAGCATGAGGCCCAACATTCTTCAAATCGGCTGAGATCTGACCCAATGAATAGACATTTCAGATTTGATTGGGCTCGACCGATCCCATTTAACCATCTCAAAGCAACTAGAAGCAGGCTCAAATGAACTGTCTAAGCTGTACTTTAGTGCCAGTAAGTAGAAGGAAACAGAAATAAATTGACAGAAGACTTCTTCTCACTGAATCTAAATTAACAGAATAAATTCTTCGACTAAGCAATGTCCCTTCTTTAATGAAATTATTTTGATTTATTGGGTGAAAATAGGAGGAATTTACATGTGGACTGGCTTCTAAGCATCCGTGCCATGTCATATTCTTTGTAATCTGTCAGAAATTCAAAATTCATCCATGACATGCTTCTAAGAATGTGGATCACTAACACAAGGGTTTGAAATCAATTATAAACAGATCATGAATCCCTTAATGATTTGAATTAGAAATTGGTTGAATGCACATGCAAACCAAAATGATACTGATGCCGATGAAACAAAGATCAATGAGGGAAATGGATATATAATATAGATTAGGGTTTTTGAAAGGATAAGGGATGTTGAAGGGCCTGTCATCCAAGCCAATTCTCAAAACACTCTTAACTCCTCACAAGCAAACGATTTAAAGATCTAGAAATATACATCACATATCATAACAAAAACAATTAAGGTCATAAAAACTAAAATAAAATAAAATCCTGACTGAAACCGAATTGGTTCCCTATCAATTCTCCCCCCTGATTGGAAAAATTTATGACCGAGTTTTAAAATGAAGCCACATGTAGATTAGTTGGCATGCATCTTCAAGAGAATATTATATATTAAGACCACAAAACAGAAGAATGTGTACAAAATTTCTGATTGGTAGGCTGTGGGAAATCTGAAATGATGAAATCAATGTGATCAGGCCCATATAATGGCTCATATTTAAATTGTGGCATGGTAACTACAAGGGGCACATGCATAGGTTCTGACTCATGGCTGGGATCTAGCTCATGCATAGGCATATGCTAGGACTCAAACACGAAATGTCTTACACTTGACCATGATTGTGACTCTACGTTAGGATCATAATTAGGCTCTTGTTCAGCTTTATGCACACACAAGTTGAATATAGCCTATTGCACACACAAGTTGAATATAGCATATAGCCAGAATGTTTTACATCTTTTTCATGTTTTACATCTTTTTCTCGATCTTTCTATGTAATGGGCCATTTTCATTTTCCTTCCCTCCTCTCTTTTCTTCCCGTTTTCTTTATTATTATTATTTTTCTTGGTCCACTCAGCTCGAGCCCACGCGGGCTCTTTATTTCCCTCCCACTCCCTCATTTGCACCAATCGAGCCCAGTTGCAACTCATTCTCTTCGATTGCGATCCTTGCTAGAAACCCAGTGGACTTTTCCGTAGGCTCGAGTTCCTCCACCATGTGATGAAAAGACCACAAATCTGATCTCTCTGGCCTAAAACTTCTAGAGCCATTATGAGTTTGACTTTCAGGCTTTCTTTATCAAAGCAATTATTATGTTTCATTCGTTCTTGATGTTTTAATATCAGTTCAGATCTGGAATATCTTGAAATGGCAAATATCTCCGCTTCACTTTATTATAACGTCAGCTTTATTGTTATGTCATTTAATTATCTCATTGAGCATGCTAGTACCAAGAAGTTTGATATTGTGTTAAATTGCATAGTCCAAGTGATGTTACTTATGATATCACTGATGAGAAATGACTGGTGGAATTGAGATTGGCTCTGGCATGTCTGGTTGCAACATTCGATTATTGACTATAAATCTCCCTTGATTACGTAGTTTAAACGATATTGAACTCAGGCCATATGACGACACTAAAACTGTTAACTAATTAATTTAGCTTGACTCGTCGGGTTTTGGGAAAACTTGTGTTTGCGAGAGTGCGAGAGCGATTGGAGCCTGTCTTTCGGCCAGTATTAGAAGGATTTCCATTCCATAGTCTATCATCTAAATGGATACTGAGTAGCTTGTTACTCGGCCCGAGGTAGCACCCTTGCGATCAAAGAAGGTTTTTGGGTTGCACATCGCACTCCATCATAAGTCACGACCTAGTATTGGTTCACTTTAGTGAATACCACCTTGCAATAGTTTGTGGATATTAAATAATCGTAACATGTTACACCTTTGTACGGTACCGTTATAATTGTTGTATATCTTCTCTTTGTGCATCGTTACTATTTTGTCGTTTGGTGTGATATTGTCTACTCTATTAAGCTGTGGTGCGACTTCTGTTGCCCAACTAGGTGACGTACAGGATTACACGAAGTTGCCTGAATACGAGAAGTAAGAGCTTCTGATGGAGGACTTTGAGCCTTAAGCTGGCTGAGGGTGAGTGTTGTATTTACGTTTCAGTTCCTTCATGTTCAAAACTGTGTTACATGTTATGCAATGAGTATCTTTATTTTCTTTCTGCTCTGCTCCACATTGACTTCACTGACACCTGCAGGACCTGCATATAACTGTTTTAAATTGTGACGGCACCCTGGACACGGCGTCACATTCTAAATGTATCTGCTAGTGACTTTAGATCAAATGGCAGCTAAGTCGAATGCTGCTTTGATATGAGTCTAGGAAGGTACTAGTATTAAAGCTTGAATTTGAATCAATGTTTGAGAACTTAGTTTCAGTTTGAAGCTTCGGTCCCTTCAAAAAAAATTAGGTATTGACCGGTTTTGTTAGTATCGCTGGCATCATTTTAAGTTTCGGTTTCGGATTATTTTTAATGTATTATAGCAAATTTTTAAAACTCAAACTCATACCAAAATCCATTACTAACTCAAAACCCAACCCCAAAATCAAAATCCGAACCCGAAGCCAACCCCAAAATTTTCATTATTCAAATTGGACCATAGGCCCGATGAGAAGGCCCAACAGTGATGATATTTTTATATACACACTGCTCTTCAATCTCTCTCTCTCTCTCTCTCTCTCACATGCGGTCTCCGTCCTCTTTCGGTTCTTCGATATCTCTCTCTCTCATGCGATCTCCGTCCTCTTTCGGTCTCTGTCCCCTTTCAAGGCGAAAATGACGACCACAAAGACATGGTCTCGATCCCCTTTCGAAGCGAACATGATAACAAACACGGCGACCACACATATACGATCTTAATTCCCTTCAAAGCGAAGACGACAACAAACACAAATGAAGACCACAACCACAAAGATGACACCGATGAGCCTCATCGACGGAAGAAGATGACAATGATGTGATCAGATCTACTCAAATTTCTTTTTGGTTTTTTTAATTTCATCATCAAAATCATCATCTTTGTTGATTTTTCCAATTTCCACTAAATATTTTAGGGTTTTAGTAAAGAAACTCAATTTTAAAGAATGTTTTGGTGGTTTCGGCCATACCAAGATTCACACGGCATTTTGGGACCTCTCTGAAACCGATCCGAAACATTTGAAACGATCGGGGTTTGACCGAAACCTCGATCCATGTTTTCAACTATGACCAACATCGATAAGGCCTCTTAAGTTTTTTCGCCAAATGAGTGCTTCTCCTCCTAACATGTGTTGGGTACATCATTAATTGTTCTTATCAATTAGGTCAAAGTAATAAGAAATTTTTTTCCACAAATGATTCTCACTCCTTATAATCTTAGTAGACGTTAAATCCTTCAAATATGGGTATGGTACAGAATTCACGATGCTCGCTTCTTGTAAAGTTGTAGACATGGTAGGGACTAGAAACTATATAATCCTATGGAAACACTTAAACTAATACAAAATACACCAGCATATGCAGATGGTTTGATTTGGCTTGCAAACGATTCTTACGGCTTTGAATATGGCTTCAAATCAGCTTCAGAATCACCCAAAGATGCTTTGAGATGTATCTGATTGCAGTCAGCTCGCTCCATAGTGTGCATAATCACTGCTCATTGTAAAATCCATTGGAACTATAGAAGGATCAGGCTTCTGAGTTCTAGCTAGAAATATCCATGTGAACTATTTAATCCGCAGAAATTCCTAGAAAATCCCTGAAAAATGACAAGATGTATTGTATCACAGCTCTATCCTATAGATGCTGGCTTGGGCAACTCGAGCCAACTCAGTTTGGCTTAAGTCTACTTAGGCTTGCTCTGACTTAGGCTGGCTTGAATCGGCTTCGTTGACGCGGGCCGGCTTGGTTTGGTGCAAATTGGTGATCTGAGTTGATGAATAGTATCGGCTCAGGTCTGAGCCACCCACTCGTATTGGACTTGAGGTCGATATTAGGGCTCTGTTCCTAATGAATCTATTGTAGGCAAGGCTGCCCAAGATCAGCAACATGCTATGAAGGCTACTTCAGCCCAACAGAGCTTCAACGAGGCTTACGATGACAGTACAGTGTTTGGCGACATCAATGGCGAAGATGACAATGCTACTATGGAAGGTAATGATGAAAGATCATGGTCGGAGGTAGCGACGATGTTGCTGCTACTGGAGGTGGTCAACAGCGACATCGATATCACTACCGGTGGTGGCATGTAATGGCGATATGTGGAGAGTGAGTCTATGGCAATGACCTGGAGACGGATGTGTCGGGCGAGGGTTTGAGTCAAGGTGAACTGAGGAAGCGAGAAGATGAACAATGTTTAATGTGGATTTTATGGATTTTTTTGAAGAAAATCATGGAAAATTGGGAAAAAATCTGGGAAAATTGTCAAAAAAATTTAGGGTTAGAAGATTTACAGTTATGGGTTTGAAACTTTTTTAATGGAAATATATAGGATCTTTGGATATCATATCTCAAGATTCAATTTGGAGCTTTCGCTCTGATACCAAATTTCATGCATGACAAAACAAAGATCAACTGCAAAGAGAAGAATAAAATGGATTACGAATTTTGAAATGATAAAAGATTTTAGAGAGACACATTCAGGCCTATCTTCAGTCCAATGTAACTCCTCACAAGCAAGGATTTAAAGATCTAGAAATCTAGTGTTGATAGAAAACACTAAGCTTTTAGAGAAACACTCAACTTTTCATTCATTCAATTATTCTAAATTGTCCTTCTCAATGAGATACAAGGCTTACTTAATAAGATTTCCTACGTACTGAACATGTGCTATAAAAGCAACGAAAAGTAAGCTAAAGTGAAACATGTTCACACTACTTGTCACAACAAAAATCAATTAAGATCCTAACAACTAAAATAAAACAAAATCCTAACTGAAACCGAATTGGTTCCCCATCAAATACACCATGTAAACTTGAAATATAAAGGTTTAATTCACTCACTTTAAATACAACAACAACAACAACAATAAAATACTTCTTTGTGGACCATTATATATGCTTCTAGATATGTAAAAGGTTGAGCAAAACACCATATGCTTCTACAACTTTTACCCTTCAATGGAGATGTGTGAGATTCAATGATAACTTGCATTCAATTAAAACAAAAGCAAACTGCAAATACTGGTCAGCACTATGATATATTTATTTTTACCTTTTGATTCTTTCTAAGAGACCGTAGGCAATGCCTCATACTCTCTGCCTTTGAAACAGGCTTGACGGGAAATGAGCTCTAAAGTTTAAAAAACAATATATATGCTATATATCAGTACATTTTCTTTTTATAATTTGTAGACAGCAACAATTTTTTGGAAGATGTCGAATGGTACCATCATTTCTCGAACAGGATTGACTTGTCTTTTTCCTACAGGTTCTTTAGGAGACAGTCCAAGCATCCGCCTTCTTTCTTCCTGTATGGCAGGACATGTTTACTTTTTATGACAATGATTTTAATAATCTGAGAAAAATAAGCACAGCAATATAACTATGGACATGTACCTAACACTGCACACGATCATTTGATACGGTATATACAAGGATATGATATGCCGTTCTTATAACTTAACATGCACAACAAATATGACCGATAAATATTGTTATGCTAATACACATATTTATATAAAATGTAGTAGTGATTGTACACAACAAAATCTAGAAATGAAACTTCCAACAATATAAACAATCGTTCACTAAGCATGTTAAACATTCCTATTCCGGAAAATAACATCAAGATTAAAAATATTCAACTGTTCGTTCCAACTTTCATATAAATGAAAAATATAAAAAATTCTGACAGAAATATATATGATGCAATAGTACGCAGTGTATCCTAGTTTAACAATTTACAGAGAGAACAATAACTTGGACGCATCCAAAAATCGAGCTGAATTATGAACCTTCTTAAAATCTTCGTTAAGGTGTGATGAGGGTTGTGTGGTATAATTTTAATCTTGAATGCCCCTGCTGGTTGAGGGGGACAAACAACATAGTTAATTGAATTCTACTTACCTGGTATGAATTTCATTGGTATTCTTAGGAGAAATAGACAGTAACATTTTGGTACTTTTTGCGAGTCTTTTCTGTTTTTTTTTGGGGGGGGGGGGGTGGGGTGGGGGGGTGGGATGGGTCTGAAAATCCCAAGGTTCAAAGTTATGAGCGGCACCAAATATTGATGACTCTAAACCCCATGCATTTTTAATAGCATAACGACATTCATATTACACAAATCAGGTTTAGTTTTTTACCAGTTAACTTTGTTCGTGGAATGTGTGTAGCCATGTGCCCTGGAGCTTACGAGCCACATCGCACACTGCACCTGTTTTTCACTCTATTATTCACATACTCTTGTACATCCTCATTATATGTTGAGAATAAACTACAATATCAACTTTTCTTCCACACTATATCAAATGAAAAATAGTAGCTGTATAACAGAAGAATTACTTATTCAGATATTACTGTGAATGCCACCATACCCATGGTGACCGCCCTTCTTGTCGTGAGTGGGTTCAGTGTCCAAGCCACTCTCACAGTTTGTCTACATCATTTACTCAAATTTAAAATAAAAATAAAAAAGCACGATCAAAATCAAACGTGAATACAAGTTTTTCTGACAAACAAGGTGGATATCCAAGCTTTTAATGTGAAGTAGCATAACAGATAAAATCGTGCAAGCAGAGTGGTCATTGCTCTACCGATGCAAATTTGACTACTCAGACATTGAAGACATGCACTTAACTAATGAATGCATATACAATGAGCAAGGGACAATAACTAGTTAACAGCTGTTCTCAGACAGCAAATGCTTGATGTCAATATTTACCACAAGTTTGTGTGCCAAAAATTAATCATTGCAACTCGGAAAATCACAAGAATGATAAGCTTCTAGGAGCTCGCTGTTCATGAATCTAAGGATGTCATTCACATACTACACATTGTTCCGGTGGTTTGTGAATAGCTAGCAAATTAGAAGCCATTACAAATGAATAAGTTCGTGTACAAAACAATTACATGGATATATGATATTATATGCAATTGGATGGTTCATATGGAAATGTCCACATAACCGTTGTTCACAATGTTAAAAAGGACGCAAACATGTAGCAGAGTTTCCATGCCAACATAAAGTCAGAGAATGGATCTCGAAATCCATAAAATAAAAATCATCTTATTACCGTGTCTTCTGAAATTTTAGTAAAATACAGAAGGGGTTCATGCTTACACCAGGTTCAGGCTTTTCCTAACAAGGGACAAAATGACACTACCAAGCATCTCCCTGTGGTGTTCCATTGTCGGGATGATGATGGTTTGTCCGTGGTGATCATCCCCCCCCCCCCCCCCCCCCTCCCCACGCGGTTACACACACACACGAAGAAAAACAAAAAAATTAAACAAAAAAACATGTTGGTTATCATCATTGCTAATGTTTTCTTTTTTTTAAATTTGTCTGTCTACTTTTTATTGTTTTTTAATTTTTGGGAGGGTGGAAAGTATTCTTTGACCAGAAAGGAAATTTCAATTACAAAGATATGCATGATGTCTATGACCTTATCTTGTTGTAGTCGTTGTCGAATCCTCTCTCGTGCTCTCTTCTCCTCTTCTCTCTCTGCTTTTCGCAATGCAATGAACCTTAATAATAAGATACACAATCCAAGTACAACAAACACCAGAATGAGATCCATTAATCGTGCTAAAAATCAAAGGCTAAATTTCAAGAAAAATCCACCCTCAATAAAAAACAAAAATAAATAAATAAATCGAGGCATTTTCAGAAAACCTCCACTGACTTTTTTTTCATGTTACTCCCCTCAACCTCCCCATCCTTTTTCTAGAAACCACTTTTCATCTCTATATCATTAAAAAATATCAAATGTTTCAATGTGATCATGTAATAACAAAAATACCCTCTATGTAGCACTGTACATCTATCATGGAGACACTTCTAGTACATCCATATACCCATGTCTAACAGGCAGACACTTCTTGGCCGCTTCTCAAACACTTCCAATGACACTTTTCAAAAGCTGTTGTGCATGTCTCATACATAACTCATACATTTTGTTTGCATTACATGATTCTATAGATCTGAAGAGTTTATTTAGTTGCATCGATACATCAATTACTAAGCTTTATAGAAAAAGTAGTCAAAATATTGACTTGTAATAATACTTAATGAGCTTAGAGATGTTTTGATCTAAAAATGATATATATTAAACTACTCTACATAGATTAATAATTTTCCAAATTCTGAAAAGTATGTGATAGATTATAATCATAGTATGGTAACATATTGGTAGAAGTATGTGCCTACGCTTTTTGATTGCATGCACATGTCTACATATGAATGCACATATCTACACTTTCTTTCTTATTTATAAAATTTTTTTGTTTCTTGTCGTAATTCATTATCATTTAAGGATTTGATGTGTCACGTAATTGATCCTGTGTTGAACACATATCTCGTGTCCATATCCATGCTTCTTAACATTAAAGTACCAATGAATTTATAAAAGAGTTTTTTGAGTTAAAAATTAAAAACTATTAAAAACTATTAAAACTATTTCTTATTGAATATAAAAAATGTTTTAAAAATTAGCACATCATTAAAAATATTATATAATTGTTTATTATTAAAATTATCTAATAATAAATGCTCCTATTATAAGACTACCAAGGATTGGGTCATTATTAAGCTAGTAAAAATAAAATTTATTACTTTGACACAATATTAAAAATATTAAAAAATAATTCCTAAATATAAATTCAACATTTAAAATTAATTTATTATTGGTTAGTTTCCTAATGACTATATGATTATTTAAAATATTTATAGCCGTTAAAAATGTTATTATATTATTATATTTATTTTTCCATTAATTTGTAAAATATATTTTAATTTTTAAAAGTGCAAAATTTTTAATTATCTTTTTAGTCCTTTTCACCTCTCAACTGTTATCGTTAAGTGGATCCATTCATAAAATTATATTTCATTAATAAATTAAATTGATAATTCTATTTTCCTGCAGCTTCCTCCCATTTTCTCATCATAATGCTGAAGTTCATACCCAAATCCTAATACTAACCCTCTTCTTCTCTTTTTTATCCTCTCATCATTATCATCATCTTCTAGTCATAGCCCTTCTTTTTCTTGTCATCCTCCTTCCGTATTTATTATCCCAACACTAGTCCAGGAAAAGAATTCATCTTCATGAGAGATAAAGTGGTCATCCTTAATAGCGGCGACGATGGAGAACATGAAGAAGGATATTTAGGAATTTGAAAGTGTGGAGCATGTGATCCGAAGGTTAGAATGGGAGACGCCTTATGGTTAAGAGAGGGCACAGAAGATGTTTGGTAAAGAAGATAGAGATATCATGTTTGTAAAGAGGCCCATTCTATAAAAAAAATAACCCAGGCCCATTTTTCCTCCGGCCCGTTTCTTTCATTTACTTCAACTTGACCATGTACGTTGCATGTGGCATCTCTCCCTCACTCGCCCCGTTCTCGCGATCAATCCCACGGACGCTAGAGGCGACGACGAAAAACAAAAACTCTCTTCACCGACTCTTCCGCCGCCCCTCTTCTTTCCTTCGACTAGAAGGAACTCCATGTAGCCTTCTTCTCATCGCACCACCTAATGGGACACGCGGCTCCCCCCTTTTCTCTTTCGTGCCCTAAGTTTCCTAGGATGTGACACGTAAACGCCTCGTTCTGAGGACGAAAGCGTTCGTGGCGAAGCCACGGTTCCCTCGTGTCTTCTCTGCCCTTTATTTATGCTCGATTGAGCCCTTATAGTTGCGGTTTGTGTAAAAATATTTTTCAAAGTAAAATTTGGTTTTCTTCTGGACTTGGGTTTGGATTGTGCTATGGAGTTGGGAGTTCCTTCCAATTTCTTCGACAGTCCACAATTTCGGGTAAAATCACTTTGAATCTCTAATATTGGATTTTTTAAAATTGTGACTTGCGTTTTCCCTTTCCTGTGATGATGTTTCTGAGCTCCGGGCATGGCGACGACCCTCGCTGCAACCCATTTGCTTTTGAAATGACTATCCGAGGGACTTCCCTCTTGACTGTGACCCGTTGAGCCTTTCCCCTTGCATGCGAGCTATTTTTGGTATTTTTTCTCCCCTAGCCGAGACTGTCCGACTTTCTCTCTTATCTGCCATAACATATGCCCCTCTTAGGCCTCATAGAGCCTTTCCTTAGCCGACCATGACTAAAAATTGGGCATCATGCCTTGGTCTGTGACTGATTATTGGGGTCTACCCTCTGATGTGGCCATGTTTGGGGATTTTCCGTGTTGGTTTTCTTGGGTGTTGGATGTAGATAATGATTTGACGATATTTTGGCTATTGACGAGGCTTGGTGGTGGCCATGTATTAGCATGGGAACCTTGGAGGTTTATCCCACATATCGGAGTTGGCTTAGAAATCACCCGATGATTGAAGATGAGGTTTGGCATCTAAAACCGTTGGACAAGTATGGACTTTTCTGCCTGTTGGATCATGTACCAGGCTACTGCCTGCAGGATTTAAGTCTTCTATCTGTGAGATCATAAAACGATGCCTGAAGAATCATATAAACCTATGAACTCATGGTTAAGTCCCGAATTGATTGATGATAAAATTTATCTAAGATCACTAGATTATCCCTCCCCATATTGTCCATCCTCCATAATGCTAAAGACGCGACACTGATCGTTACCTCGACTTGAAGATTAGCTCGTATTTCCTATTTATATTCCAGTTTCAGTCTATGTAGCATGCTAGAAATATCCTACTTATTAATTGTCATGTAGATATCCAGTTTAGATATTTAATTATTACACATTTACATTTAGAGCATGTTAAATAATATGATGTTTTCTCATCATTATTTGTTACAATGTTGCTTAGTGGCTCATAACATTGGACTACTTGGTATATTAGGTGTGATATAGAAACCAAGTCCTGAAAGACTGGATTAATTAATGAGTTCCACCCCGTTACTTTTAGACTCGTGGCCCATATTGTTTCTACTTTGGGCCTGGCCCAGCGCCCATGAGCCTGAGGTGGACTCCTTGATTGCTTATTATACTCGTCAATATGATTCATAGCCTAGTTTTGGTATAAATTGATTGAACCATAATAATGTCATTTTATATATTTGTCTTACATTCTAATGCATACATGATACAAAATATTAATCTGTTATTCATTCTCAGTTCATATTTCCTAGTTAGTGTTTTTCCATATTCACATATTTTAAATCTCAAATTTTTAGAATTATTATGATTTACTTGCTGGGTCTTCGTTTTGTTGCACCACCAGGTGTTGAGTCAGATTTAGATGAGGCCCCAGTTTACGAGGACACAAATTTCGTCATAGTAGTTTTAGAACCCTGACTTTAAATTGTAAATATTTACAGTTTCCTGTTTATTTTTATGAGAAATTCCATATGAGTATGTTGGTATATCTCTGCTTGTAGCCTATATTGGTTTTACGGGTAACTAACAAGACATGCATCACATGTAAAAAACAGGTGTGCCTCGGGAAGCGGGGCATGACATGTTTTTGTAGATGCTCATGCAGGTCCGCTCTAACCACCTCGTGAACAATATAGAAAGAGTAGGATATACCGTATAATGTACTCATATTTATCTCATGAATACATGATGTCTCGAGCTTTCACCTGTATGGGATGTACAAGCAAAAGTTTCTTCCACTACATCTTGTTTGAACTCCTAGACCTCCAACTAGAAAGTTGTGTTCAACCCTTTGGCTACATTTCCCTTCCTTGACAACCAAGTCATCTCTCATATATTTATCATTTAGTTTGAACGGCCTCGTTGCTTGTAGTATCTTTGACCATAGGCGTTGTAGTATTCACAGGTAGACCTGTTTTTACTTTATTCGATTCAGGAGCTTCTCATTGCTTCTTAGCCACTTGATTTATTAGCACACACTATTCTTGTTGAACCCTTGACTACACATTGAAATGTTAATACTGGTGATAGCATGTTGAAGATAACTAGTGACTACCCTCGATGCCCGGTAGTTATTTGTGGACGAGAGCTATTTGCGGATTTCCTAGTATCGAGATGACACCTTTTGATTATGTCTTTGGAATGGATTAGTTGGGAACATTTCATACTATCATTAACTGTCGTCAATGGAGGATAGTGTTCGAGATGTCTGATCATCCAAAGTTCGAGTTTATCAGCAGAAACAGATCTGAGGAACCTGTGTAATTTAGAGCCTAACCAGTAGATGTATGGTAAGAACCATGGAAGTTGAAGAATCAGAGATACCAGAGGTAGTGTGAGAATTTGTGCACATGTTTCCAGATGTTCTTACAAGATTGCCTCTGGAACGTGCCGTTGAATTTTCCATTGATTTGGTACCAGGGGCCTAGCCAATGTCCAAGAAACTATATCGAATGGCGCCACCAGAGCTAGAAGTCTGTGCCCAGTTGAATGAACTACTGAAGAAGGATGGATCCGACCTAGCGTATCTCATTTGGGTACTCCCATATTGTTGGTACCGAAGAAGAATGGAACTCAACGCATGTGCATCGATTACAGGGAATTGAAAAAGGTGACAATGAAGTACAAATATCATATTCCTCGTATCGATGACATTGTTGACCAACTTGGAGGATCAAGCATTTATTCAAAATTAGATTTGAAGACAGGATTCCATCAGTTGAGAGTGAAGAGTGAGGACATTCACTGCACTGCCTCCATCCTTAGGAGTGCATGATGAGTTCTTAGTATGGGCATTATGAGTTCTTAGTAGGTGGCATATAGACTTGCACTGCATCCATCCTTGGACGTGCATGATGTGTTTCACGTATCTCGGTTGCGCATGTAGGGGACCCGACGCATGTTGACCACTCTGAGATCACATTGCGGCTTGATCTGACATATGAACAGCAACCGGTGTGAATCATTGATCGTTAGCAGAAGGCCCTTTGGAACAGAGTCGTCAACCTGGTGAAAGTGATATAGCATCAAGATTCACCTGGGAGTCCACCTGATAAAGGGACGATGAGATGCGAGAACATTTTCCACATTTGTTTCTTGTATCTTAGTTATGTTTTTGTAATTCTGAGGACAACATTTTTGTAAGGAGTGTAGAATGTAAAGGCCCATTTTATAAAAAATAACCTCGGCACATTTTCCCCGGCCCGTTTCTTTCATTTACTTAAACTTGGCCACTCCCCTTTCTCGTGTCGATCCCACGAATGCTCGAGGCGGCAGCGACGAAAAACAAAAACTCTCTTCGCCGACTCTTCCGCCGCCCCCTTTCTTCTTTCCTTCAACTAGAAGGAACTCCACGCAGCCTTCTTCTCATCGCACCACCTCACGGGACACACGGCTCCCCCCTTTTCTCTTTTGCGCCCTAATTTTCTTAGGGTGTGACACGTAAACACCTCTATCTGAGGCCGAAAGCATTCATGGTGAAGCCACAATTTCCTCAGGTCTTCTATATGCCCTACACTTAAGCTCGATTGAGCCCTTGGGGTTGCGATTTTGTGTAAAAAATATTTTTCAAAGAAAAATCTGATTTTCTTCTGGACTTGGGTTCGGATTGTGCTCTGGAGTTAAGAGTTCCTTCTGATTTCTTCAACGGTCAACAATTTCGGGTAAAATCACTTTAATTCTCTAATTTTGGATTTTAAAATTGCGATTTACATTTCCCCTTTACTGCGATGATGTTTCTAAGCTCTGGGCATGGCGGCGATCCTCAATGCAGCCCATTTGCCTTCGAAATGACTATCAGATGGACCTCCCTCTCGACCGTGACCCGTTGAGCCGTTTCCCCTTGCATGCGAGAGCTGTTTTTGGTATTTTTTTCTCCCCTCGCCGACACTTACGACTTCCCCACTTATCTGTCGTAACATATGCCCCCTTAGGCCTCGCAGTGCTTTTACTTGGTCAACCATGACGAAAACTGGGCATCATGCCCTAGTTCGTGACTGATTATTGGGGTCTACCTCCTGATATAGCCATGTTTGGGGATTTTCGGTATTGGTTTTCTAGGGTGTTGGCTGTAGATAATGGTTTGGCGATATTTTGGCTATTGATGATGCGTGATGGTGGCCATGGGTTAGCATGGGAACCTTGAGGTTTTACCCCGCATATCGGAGTTGGCTTAGAAATCACCCGATGATTGAAGATGAGGTTTGGCATCTAAAGGCCGTTGGACAAGTATGGACTTATCTGCCTGTTGGATCATGTACCAGGCTATTGTCTAAAGGATCTAAGTCTTCTACCTGTGGGATCATAAAACGTTGCCTGAAGGATCATATAAAACTATAAACTCATGGTTAAGTCCCGAAATGATTGATGATGAAATTTATCTGAGATCACTAGATTGTACATCCCCCTATTGTCCATCTCCTCATAATTCTATAGGTGTGACACTGATCGTTACCACGACTTACATGTTAGCTCGAATTTCCTATTTATATTCCGGTTTCAGTCTATGTAGCATGCTAGAAATATCCTGCTTATTAATGACATATTATTGTCACGTAAATATCCATGATTAGATATTTAATTATTACACATTTACATTTAGAGCATGTTAAATAATATGATGTTTCCTCATCATTATTTGTTACAATGTTGCTTAGTGGCTCATAACATTGGACTACTTGGTATATTAGGTGTGATATAGAAACCAAGTCCTGAAAGTCAGTGGATTATATAATGTTTAGACATGATGAAATAGAATGTTGAGAATATGAGTGGAACCGGAATAATATAGCACACCAATATACGAATTGAGTTCAATGTGGCTTTAAAATTTAATTCACTTTATAAATCTTGCTTTAACATAGTAGTTTTAGAACAATACCTGGACTATAACACTGAGACACTGAGAGATGTACACTTAATACATGCTTGGCACTTTAGACTCACGGGTTTGGGGTAAATCATATTAGTGAGAGTATAGGAGTGACTGGAGCCACGCTCCTAATGACTTGACGGCATCATGTTGTTTCGGCCAGGGTCACATCATGAATCAGGATCTGACCCCTAGAGTACCGCCAGACTTAATTAATGAGTTCCACACCGTTACTTTTAGACTCATGGCCCCTATTATTTCTACTTTGGGCCTGGCACGGATGAGTACCATTGAGCCCTGAGGTGGACTCCTTGGTTGCTTATTGTACTCTACAATATGATTCACAGCCTAAGTTTGGTATAAATTGATAGAACCGTGATAATATTAGTTTATATATTTGTCTTACATTCTAATGCATACCTGATAAAAAGTAAAAAAAGTATTAATCTGTTATCCGTTAGTTGATGTTTTCTCATGTTCACATATTTTAAATTTCAAAATTTTAGAATTATTGTGATTTACCTAGTGGGTCTTCGTTTTGTTGCACCGCAAGGTGTTGTTTCAAATTTAGAGGAGACCCCAGTTTACGAGGACACAGATTTCGTCATAGTAGCTGTAGAATCCTGACTTTAAATTGTAAGTATTTACAGTTTCTGTTTATTTTCATGAGAAATTCCATATGAGTATGTTGGTATCTCTGCTCGTAGCCTATATTGTTTTCACTGGTAACTAGCAGGACATGCATCACATGTGAAAAACAGACGCGCCCCGGGGAGCAGGGCGTGACAGTGTAAAGGTCGAAGGATTTAAGAATGAAGATGAGATAGGGGATTGGAGGAAGGAACATTTGGGAAGAAGATGTTTTCCCAACAAAATCAAATTATTTTGATTGATTTGGAAAAGTTTTTTTCCTTATATTTTTCTATATTTTTATTTGGAACAGGTATTTAAGGCTTTACCTGCATCATCATTAATGATGATTTATTTCCAAAAAGAAACGCACAAGGTGGTTACGTTAACAAAAAATAAAAAGAGGAGTCTCTTGAAAATACCTTAGAGTTGAGGTGAGTTTCTTAAAATTTATCCTACAGCAGAAGTACCATTTTAAATGCGAAAATCAATTTGAATGAGGGAAACCTTTTTCTTTCATTTTCCTCTGCAAGCCTCCTTGTTTCGACAAGCTCTTTACCTACCCGTATTTTCTCCTAGCAAAAAATTAGAAAGACATGTTACACAATACATGGAGAAGTCGATGAAAAAAATGCTTAGCCAGTGTAACATTTCAAGATTGTATAATATAAATCAAAATAAAGAGCATTATTATATCATAATGATAATTTTTCAACTCCAGAAAGTAATTCGACAATGGAAAAAATGCTTGAATACAGAATATCAAGTTATCTCTATGTTGAGCACTAAGAAATATTTCTCAAGTGTTGTGCAATACCATCTATGAACAATAAGGCACCAGATGCATAGAATGACCTTTGGGGTTTTCACTCTATTTAGAACAGGCACCCACTTCGGTGGAGTGTTAAATAATCTTGGAGACTGGAATTGAACACTGAACTTGTAATTAATTCACCTTCATTATGTAATCTGTAGTTCTTATTACTTATGATCACATTTTCAGCCTGAGAGCATCTTATATATAAACCACATGTTGAAGTGTATTACCAAAAGAATCCCTCGTTAAGAATGTAAATACAGTGTTAACAATGAAAAATTTGTTAAGATTGCCTTTAGTACGGACGGTGCAGCATTCACCTCTATCATCATATTATTATGCCCAAGCATCAGACTCGTAGGAAAGTAATATCATCTGATTTGAACATTTCAAGTAACTAGCATCCCTGTATTTGGCAGATCGAACATGTTCACATTGATATTCTCAAGTGATCTTCCACAACTTAATCTTGTTGTGCATGGTGGTGGTGTTTCAAGGTGATGGTGGTGAAGCAGGTAGATGAAGGTGGTGGTAGTATTACATCATCAATGGTAATGGTGGTAGCGGCAATGGTGGGGAGGTCGTGGAGATGGTAAGACCGGGGACATGGTTCTACGGCTTTTCAGATGACGATTAGGGACGCCATTTTTGAGTCTTGACCCAACATGGGAGCCAACCTCAAACCAGGCTCAACTAATTGAATTCACGTGGAAATTATTTAGGTTTGGTTTGTAGATGGTCCACCAAAAACCTGTTAATAAAGGGAGGGACAAGGATTGTGGTATAAACCTTTAAACTGCCCATACATGCATGTATACATATTTGCATGCATGCATGCATACAATTACAAATTTGTATGATGGTGTTGTTGGTTTCTACGTGTGTGTATATCTCAAGGTTTGAGGTCTCGGTTTCAGTCTCCCGAAAATTTAGGTTTCGATATCGGTATCGCCCGTTTCGGCAGTTTCGGAAGTGAGTTTCGGTTCGTCCGTGTCGGTAGTTTCAAAAATTGTAAGTTATATGTAACTAACAATATTAGTTAAATTTTGTTACTAATAAAATAATGGCAAACTAATAAAGATAATTTGTAACTTATAACATAATTATGAACGATATTAGTTAAAAATATGTTATTCATGTTAATTATTTAGCTACAAACACTCTCTCGTTAGTTACAATATGCCAAACTTGTAAATAATGTGTAATATGTTTAGACAAATGTAGAGTGTCAATATCTCATTTTTGGATTTTTTTAGAGAATTTTTATTTAATTACACATTCTTCTTCCTCCGTCTTCGACCGATACTGAACAGTATCGATCGGTATCGGCCGATACCGAAACTGACCCCTAGTTTCGGTCTTGTTACCCACCGAGACCGAAACAATACTGCCGATACCCAATGGTATCGGCCGAAACCTCAAACCATACTATATCTAATGAGTCGCTATGTATGAACTTCAGTAGTCCCACACTTTAGTGTGATTTTATTTTGTATAGAATGGTCCAACTACTATGTTTACTGTGCTAAGTAGAAACCTTACCTTTCAATGATGCCAGTGGCTCATTTACACTGATACAGAATAAAGAAACAACTGTTTTTACTTTGTCCTACCATGCTAACTTTTAGTGAGAGAAATTGTGACTAAATGGTACCTTCTCTCGTTCTCTTTCCCTTCTTTTTTCTTCTTCTTCTTCTTGCTTTCTACGAGCACACTCCCTGCAGGTATGGCAAACATCATTGACTTGAAAGGTTTACCATATAAGATGGGAGCTAAATTTTCGAGGCATTTAGGCCAAGAAAAAAATGATAAAGCGAGTCAAAAGTTGGCAAAGCAGAAGTAAATTCCTTCCTACTACATACCAAGACGCATTGAACTTTTTACTTAGAATATGAAGAAGTTATTGGAAGAAACGAAAATAAAGCAGCCCGTCAAGAAGCGGCAAAGACAAATGTTATTTCTTATAGATAAGGTGGGAAGCAGGCAACCAACCACAGCTTGTTCTGACCAAACTTCACCTGAACAAGCACATACTAGTTTAGAAGAACAAAGTAGAAAGACAATAGCTGTGATTACTTGCTTTCCAAAGTTTAAAAAATCTAGATAGATAGATATGATTGGTCACATATCTCATTGGATATGGATAGCTTTATATTTGCATATAATTGCAAAAAATATCACATTCTGTAACACAGAAAGGGACTGAACATGACTACTTTCCAACTTTAGACACAACACAAATCATGATGCTGCCCCATATGTGTGACTGGACCGACACGCATAAGTGCAAATGTATATACATGTAGGTTTTTCTATGTCCTCGGTGAATCTTACACACGGACGGACTTGGTGAATTGATTTTTTTTAGTTTTCGGAAGTAGTTTTCTTTTTTTTAAAAGATTATGAAATGTTAATTATGTAACATAGTAGATTTCAAGGAACCTTCTCAACTTTCACCCATCTCGAGAAAACCCATGTAAGCTTGTTATGTATGTGTGTAACATCTTGAACATTCAGTTTCCAGAACCCCCCCACCCCACCCCACCCCCCCCCCCCCAAAAAAAAAAAAAACAAAACAAAACAAAACAACAACAAAATCAATCATTCAAGATATAGAATGGTATGCAGGTCAATGAAATAGGGGTTTTCTAGATAATGAAAGTTCAGGAGAGTTTACACGCAAAAGGAAGACGGTTGAGGAGGTTTTCTCATAACATGTAAAAGTTTAGGCAGTTTCTCCAAATCCACCCTTATTTAACAGTGTGGGAGGAGGGGCCTCTTTTTGGTGAAGTTGCACAGCAATTGATTATAACATACCTCTTTTAAGAATAAATTACAAATTTGGGAAACACTGAGTTCTACTTTTTACAGGAGACCTATTTTAGCCAAATGACAATTTGAGCAGAGATGAGCTAGAAAGTTGAGAATGATATGAACTGCATTGGGTCCAAATTATAAAGAATACAAGTTTTGGGAGTTGTTTTTGGAAGACAATGAGGCTTGATGTAAGTGAAATCTGAACCCCAAATATTGATATTTTCCAGAGAAATCTTATTATTTTTATACAGTAAGATAAGAGAAAGAAAGCAGATAAGAAGATGAAAAAACTTTCCAAAGGATGTGATGTCATGTTCTTATAATAATTCTTTTCTAGGCAGTATGTTATCATCTGAGTTACACCTATGCTTATCTCTCACTTAGCCAGTAAATCATGTTTAAAGAAAAGTTTAGAGGAACAAAAATTGTAATTTGGCGAAGACAATGTCCTAGATTATCCTTTTCTTCTCTCTCTTCTTCTACTGTTGCTCTTTCTATTATTTTCCTCCTCTCCGAAAACTGGCCAGCAGTGAACTCTCCCCTAAAACTCTGTTAGTCCTTCAAAATTGTCCGCATTCCATTTTTTTAAATCTATCCCCCAGATCTACATCAAATGTTAAACACCGATCAGTAAATAATTTAGTTTAATATGTTAGTGAAAAGCATGACATGGTATTTTGTGTCATATAAATACATTTTATTCTAGGACAGAACAAAGACTGATTGATGGGGAACAAATAAGGAGACCGTGCAAGTTTATTTACGCAAGCAAATCCTAATTGAGAAAGGATTCATAATTGTAAAAAGAAAAAATATATTTCCATTAGGAGTTTGAGTCGATTTAGATTTTTAGTTTTAATTCCTTTTATATCTCTTTTATTTGTGTCTTTTAGTATTTCTCTCTTTTTTTTTATTTTTTTGAATTTCAACTTAAAGAATAGTCTTTTACTTTATTCATGAGTTAGAGTATATAAAGAGTTTTCTTTTTATTTGGTTTCTTTTATTAAAGTTTAAGTCAATTTAGGATTTTAATTTGAGCTTTTTTAAGCCTTAATTATAAAAGATATGACAATTATTGAGAATAAGCCAAAAATTTAAAAAATTAACAAATTCGACCAAAAAATATACATATCAAAATTGACCTAGTCTAGCCACGTCAACGCTTAGCGGTGCTGACTAGGCTTGCTTCGACTTGGCCGCACTTGACATTGTCAAGTACAGCCAAACGTTGATATGTAAATATAATAGATATGCACATAACATACAACACGGACATGTAGCCTAGTGGTATGACTATATGTTGAAGCGGTTGGCGGTGGTGGCTTCGAGTCCAGTCGCTACTGTAATCTTCTGATTTTATTTTAAAAAATTAATTAAGAGTATTTACAGGAGAACTTTGAGATTCGAAGTCAAGACATCCTCCAACAAATGAAGAGTCATACCACCAGGCTCAGGCTGCAACGAATTCTACTCAACAGTCATATCACTATAATACTACTTAAAGTATTATTTGTTATTAAAAGAAAAAAAAGAAAAAAATTATTTAAACAGCATTCAGAAAATTGTCATCGAGACCTCACGCCCCACGGTGGTTTGGATACAAACCAATTAAATCTAGAAATGCAACTGGTGATTTTTTTCTTAAATAATGTTTTGACGATTAAATTAATAGGATTTGCCTAGTGTTTTGATGTATAAAAATAGGATTTTAGAGGAAAGGTGGGATCTTTAGGGGAAAGGTGTGATTTTTAGGGTTTTGATGAGAAGAATGGGAAAAGGTGGATTTTTATTAATGAAAAGCTGAAAATAAATGAGATACAAAGGATAACGATGAGTTCTTTTGATAGAAACTCTCTCTTCCAAGCCGTCTATTCAAGAGGACGACCGCACTCTGCAACGAAAAGAGGAAATTCTCAACCTCTATGAAGTATCTCACAATAATCCAACATGAGAATTGAAAATTACACAAATCTCCTACCACATATAAATAATAAACTGAAAATAACCAAATTACACAAGACACTTAAATTGAAAATTACGCAAAAGACACAATAAAACCAAAAATTACGAAAACACCCCTGATAGGCCAAAATTATAGATATGCCTTTTTCTTCTAGGATGCAGTCTCATCATTACTCCACCCCCGAAAATCCACCTAGTCATCAAGGTGGTGCATTAAAACCATGGGCGTGCTATTCCACGTGAAGATGCTCGTCCAATCCTAGCTCTTCTAGTTCTTCTCTCTAAAATGACTTGCGCAGAGCTCTTGCAATCAACACTTAGCTAAAATAGGCCATCGGTCGCTAATCCTGCATCAGTACTATGCATAACCCATATCCAGAAGCATGTCTTCACAACAAATGGACAACACAGGAACGCTAGTCATAGCCCGCTTCAATGCCTCAAACGACTGGGTCGCCTCCTCGCCCCCACTTAAAACTGACTTCCTTTAACTGCTCTATCAGTGACGAGACAATGGTGCTATATCCCTTGACAGAACTTACTGTAGTAAAGGATAAGTCTCGAAAATCCTTGTAACTCCTGCAAGATGGTCAGCCGTGGCCAATCAATCATTGCCGCAATTTTGGACCCATCAGCTGCCATCTCCTTCGCCGAAACCACATCTCTAAGATACTCCACTCTCTTCTGCGCAGACAAGCACTTCTTATTGGCAAACAACTTATGGTTCTGCACTTGTAACAATATCTCCAAATGCTCCAAATGTGCCTCAACAAATCTATTGTACATCAGGATATAGTCGAAAACCACCAACACAAACCTTCACAAGTAAGGCTAAAACACCTTATTCATAAGGACCTGAAAAGTAGCAGGGGGGTTGGTAAAGCTAAAATGCATGAGCAAAAACTCATAATGGTCCTCATGAGTCATGAAAGCAGTCTCGGCCACATTCCCTGCTTGCATCTTGATCTGGTGGTGACCTGACTTCAAAGCAAATGTGGGGAAGATTGTCACTCCATGAAGCTCATCTAGTAACTCGTCGATCAAATGAATAGAAAACTTGGCTGACCCCGTCTCCTTATTCGCCCGATAGTCGATGCAGAACCGCCAATTGTCATATGTTTTCTTCACTAACAGAATCGGACTCGAAAATGTGCTCACACTGGGCTATATCACCACGGCCTAAAGCATCTTCCCAACCATCCCCTCGATCTCATCCTTCTGCACCTGGAAATATCAGTAGACCTAACACTGATGGGTGAGACTCTCTCTCAGGACTATGGCATGTTCGTGTTCCCGTGGTGGAAGGAAAGCATGAGAAGTCTAGAACACTTCTTTGAACTGAAGCAGAAGCTATTATACCCCTACAGGAATGTCCTGCTCCTCGTCGTCCTCCCTTACCAAGGCTTGTAGCTCCACCAAATATCCACCTCATATCTGTATTTCCTTCGACATGGTTTTCAAAGAAACCAATGTTTGACATAAGTTGTGATCTTCCTGTAGTGTGTCTGCTCTCATCCTTCCTGAAACTCCATGTGCAATAGCTTCCAATTAATCTTCATCTTGCCCCAAGAACTGCAGTTATCTCGTCTCTAAGATCACATCTGTATCCCAGGTCGAGGGGTAAGAAATCATCCATGATCTGAATGCCCTAGAGTGTCAAAATGAGCTCGCGGCATACTCCTCAACTGCGCTCCACCTTCCTAGTCCACATCATCACAATAAAGCTCCATATATCTTTCAGCCACAGTGTCTGTTGATCCATCACTTTATTGGAAATGAAGTTGTGGGTGGCCCCACCGTCCATAAACACCGTGCCATCTTGCTCTACAATCTTTTCTGTTAACTGCATGGTGTGATTCGGGATGAATCCCGCCATGGAATTTAACAAGACCTCTGCCACATCTAAATGAGGGTGCTTTGGTCTCCTGCCTCTTCATCTTATACCTATATCTCATCATCATCCTTGTCATCTACTATCAACACCTGAAGTGTGTGGTCTCGACACCGATGCCCTGGAAAGAATTTCTTATCACAATAGAAAGACAGCCCATTTGCCTATTTGTTCTGAATCTCAGACTCCGTTAGGCGCTTGAACTATCCACCGGGTTGTGCCTCGCTGCCCTTGTCTCTGCTAAACAGGATCCCTCCTGAAGATGTCTTCTACCCCCAGGCTGTGAAAAATGATGCCACCTAGGTCCCCTTGGCTCGTTGCTTAGTTATGTTCATATCATCAATCATTTGAGCCAGCTTCATCGTATCACTAAGCCCCCTCGGCCCAACAAGTGAAGCTTACGGATGTCTGTCCTGAGCTCTTTCATGAAGTTCTCCTCTAACACCGCCTCAGGTATTCCACTCACTCGGCCTCGAGAGCATCTCGAACCTCTCCATGTAACTCTGACGGTACCCTCTTGCTTGAGTGCAAGGAACTATTAGTGTAGATATCCTACATGATGTCACAAAATCGGTCCAGCGTGCAATCCTTGAATTCATCTTATGAATGCACATGTTGCCGCTGCTCCTTCCACTGGAACCAGGACGACTTTCCCTCCAAATATATACTAATGGCCATCAACTTCTCCTTTGTCAAGCGATTCATGGCAAAATATCTCTATGATCAGTAGATCCATGCACAATTGTCCTTCCCCTAAAAAATCGACACCTTCAGCTTTCTTCGACGCCAAAATTCCCTTGTCTTGCTCTCTCTAAATGCTGTCCATAGCGGAACTGATGATATGCATTCTGGTGTGTCATTGTGGGTCTCCAAATCTCCCAAACTGGGATCAACTTGTATCGTTGTCGTCTCTCACCTATCCTCAACCCAATCAGGGTCTCCATCACCCTCAATAAAACCTAGATAGATGCCACATTGATCGCCAAAACATCCTAAAAGACTGCCGGCTCCCGAAAGTTGTTGCCGGTCCCCGTGGGACTTCAGTATGAAACCACAGCCATCCAGAGATTTGCCGAACCCCCAGCAGCCTGCCTATGGTATGCCGGCACCCTGGAGGCCCACCTAAAGGTCGTCGGACCCTAGTGGCCTGCAAAGGGGTCGGCAAGCCCATGGCGGCCCACTCATGGCCTGCAGCCCCCAGGCACTAGTGTCGTGGGTCATCGGGCCTTGTTGCTTCCTCCCATGGGTCGTGGGGCCCCTACCATTGCTATCAAGGTCATTGCCCCGTGTCGAGGCCTCCCAGGAGCAGCAGGGTTCATGACATTGCTATCAGGGGTCGTTGCCCTTGCCGAAGCTTTCCAGGGACCGCAGGACCCCTAGCATTGCTGTTGGGGGTCGCCGCCCCCTGCCGAGGCTTCCCAGGGCTTGCAGCCCTCTGGTCGGTGATCATGTGGCCACTGCCCCTGCCGAACCATACCAAGGGCCGAGGGGCCCCTGATCTATCTACAGTTGATCTTCTTTGTTGAAGTTGACGACTCTCTTTGCCCTTGATCAATGATCTTGCCTTTTGCCTCAGATCTTGGTTGTTGTCTTCATCGTTGTTCATATCTGGATTCGTCGTCTCTTTTGCAGGTGTAGGGAGGCTAATCATCGTCAAAATTTGTTCCATTAGGGTTTCCATCGACGATTCCAACTGGTATAAGAACATTTCATCCATCAAAGAGATCCTTATCTCCATTGCTTGATAACTTTCCTTTATCGTTCTTTTGAGCCCTTCGATTTTGCTTTCTAGACTCTCTTTCAAAGCTTCCATCTTTCTTGTCGTCGTCAGGATCTATGCTTTGTAACCAATTTGTTAGGATTTGCTAGGAATTTGGGAAAGAAATCTCGGGTTTTATTGATAAAGAGAAATTACAAGATATTAGACTCGATTTGAGAGGACCGCTCTCCCGAAGCCTCAATTCGAGAGGAAGGATACACTCCAACCTAGATCTAGGGTTCTACTCTCTAATGCTATTAATTCTCACCAAATTCAGCATAAACCATACGTATCCCCAGCCCCATATATATAATAGACTGATTTTCCTAAAGTTACAAAATGTCCACTGGTGCCCAAAATTACAGTTTTACTACTGGTTCAGCCGCCCCTTGCTTATGTCGCATCTTGCACTCGCTCTGGTAAGTTATGATCGCATCAGTTTTCTCCACCATTCAGTGAAAATACTACATCAAGTGTGATAACCATAATAGATTTCTCTTCTTCTCCCCCCCCCTCCGCTAAGCATAGTAGACATTATACTCCTGGAATATTGTAAACCCAAAAAAGGTCATGAAGTCAACAGAAATCCAGCTCACGTGATGAAAAGTAGCCGTTTAATACTTCCCTTAACTTTAGGAAGTTATAGTGTAAATGAATTATGATTGTTCTTTTATTATGATATTACGGGGAAAGAAAATAGATTAGTCAAATCTTGCTGAGTTGGGAGAACATTACAACTTATAGAAAGAGTTGTGGAATTTCAGAGAAGTAGATAGAAAATTGAAACCTTACCACCAGCTTAGAGGAGGATGGAAAGGGGGAAATACCAAACTGTGGTTTGTTTTACTTGTGCCCATGTTGCATGTCTATTTATGTCTTTTTGCATCTTTTTTTTGTTGCATAGAGACCATAAACGGTAAAAAGTAAACAAATATTATGTCATAATATTTTAAAAATCTGTAGTCCACACTTTATCCAATTTTTCATGGTTTTAGGTATCGGCCAAAACCCTATGGTTTCTGTCGTGTCGTTTCGGTTTCGGAGGCAACCGAGACCAAAACGACTATTATTTCTCGGTTTCAGCCGGAACCCTATGGTTTCGTCTTGAAAATGATGACAAAGATGTCCAAAATTGAAGAACTAGACGTAGAAGAGGCAGAAACAGGAAAAAATTACAGGGAAAAAAGAAAAAGAAAGAAGAAAGAAGATGAAGAAATTAACTCAACGCATCGACAAAGTCCTCACCCGTCGTCTCGTCACCTCGACGAACTCCTCACCGTACCGCCTCGACGAACTCCTCGCCTTTCCGCCTCGATGATTTACCGTGAGAGTGAGAGAGATCCGAGTCGTCGCTAAAAGGGAGAGTGATGTTGATGTGGTAGTATTTTTTTGTAAGGCAAACTTGTAAATAAGTGGTAGTGCGTGGAGTAAAACGGTGCGTGCGCAAATCAACTCCGGGCTGATTTTTTGTGGCAAACTTATAAATAAGTGGTATGTGCGCAAAGTAAAACGGTGGGTGCGCAAAGCGACTCGCCGGCTGAAGGGCTGCTATTTTTGGCAAACTTGTAAATACGTGGTATGTGGGGGGGAGAGTAAAACGGTGGGTGCGCAAAGCAACTCCTCGGATGAAACGAAATTGGTAATGGCAAACTTGTAAATATATATATACAAATTTATAAATACAAATTAGTAATACAAATTTGATGAAGAGTTGATAGTATACTTTAGTTTTTTTTAGTATTTGATATGTTTTAAGTATTTTTTACTACTGATACGGACGAAACGAAACTCACTTTCGAAACCGCCGAAACGGACGAAAACGATACCAGATCCTAAATTTTCGGGCGACCGAAACCGCGACCTCAAACATTGTTTTTAACGAATGGGTCACTGCCTTTCTCTACAAACAAACATCCAGACAATTTATGGATGAACAAGCATATAATTTCAAACAAAAAATGCCAAACATATTCAATGGAGAAGTTCTATGCAAGGAAACTTTACATATGAAAATAATATGATTGCTTAGAAAACCTTTCAGTTTAACCGTGAAGACCCCTGGATACATGGATATGATTTTAGCTTTCTGAAATTGAACGGATGAGGATTTTATTTTAGGGTACTGAAATTGGGTTATATACAACAGTAAATTTTTGAATGATGTTAGGTGTGTCGGGTTGTACGGCTCACAAGCAAAAACTTGCATATGAAAGAATGATATTCAAAGAGAATTGTGAAGCAATGCACATTTTTATTATCTAGCTCAATTTCATTAAAGAGAAGGGGCCCTAACTCCTAAGCAGATGTGTTAAGTCCTTCAAATCTTAATCCATGTTGGTTATAGTAAGCAAGAAGATATGGGGAGAAGAAACTAAACAGCCTTTGACAGCTAACCGTAGCTGTTGTGCTTTCTGCTTCACTTCCTCTGGAAACCAAGATGGCTTGCCAACTTCAATTTTGATGTCAATGGGGACCTGAAAATGCAAGGAACATAAGATGCCACATTTGATAAGCATATATAAAAACCAAAAGTATGCATATATCAAAAACACAGAATGGTGCCACACTCTGCATCTGATATTAATGCTAATGTGTGTACGTTTATCTTGTGTACTTACATTTGCACACACCGTATTTGCATGTGTGCATGTTTTTATTTACTCAATCAGGTATCCATGACTTGTTATCGAGCATGTTAGATTAGGATCAGAAATGTATACCAGTCTAATGTCAACTCGGTTGCAGGAACAACCAACAATGGACCCTCGTGTGTCACGCACGACTAAAGTTTATGAAACGGGTCACTAAGGGGCGAGCAATAGGTTTAGTAATAGTGTAAAATCCAATTCAAGTTGTGCCTTCCCTTTATCTTGCGTTAGACATATGTATCGGACATGATAGATCTATTTTGAGTATAATTCTTAGAATTTGATTTTAACTCTGACGTGGTTAAATTGATCATACCCATTATGTATTATAAGAATATTATTGAAATTTTCATCAAGGTTTGAGAAAATGTTCATGAGTGATAAGCATAAACCAAATCAGATCGAAGATCAAAGAATGCTGTTCCGATGCCCCCAACACAAAAACAGTAAAAAGAATCCTGACTGGCAACCAAATCATTGTTGGTCTTTAGACACTACCGACTTGATCAATACCACTGATATTGATTAGTACAGGAGAATATCCTAAGTTTCAAGCCCAAAAGCTGAAGCTATTAGAGTTGGCAAACAGGTCTTGACCCAACAGGTACAACCCAAACCTGATCAAGATTTTCCGGTATGGTTAAGTGAATAATTGGGCTCATATGGAATCCAGGTTGAACCTGACAATGGGGATAAAATACGGATCAGGCAAGGGAAGTTGACCGAATTGACCCAAATGCTACCCGATTTTAATTAATAAATGTATATTTATATAATTATAATTTATAAGTTTATAACCAAAACCTTAATAAATCTCTCTTTCACAAACTCTCCCACTCTCGTGATAGGGATCCAATTGAGATAGTCCTTTTTAATTTTTAATATTTTATTTTATTTTATTTTGAGTGCTGAGTCTTTTATTTATTTAAGTGTTTTAATTATTCTAGAGGTTAGTCCAACATCGTTTGAGAGAAGAAATGGTATTGGTTGTAAAGCCTATAAAAGGCCTCAAGACTAGTTCATTTTAAATCAATTAATGAATGAATAAAAGCTTGAGAAAATTAAATCCACACAGCCTGAGAGAGGTCCAACTCCTTGGTGAGAAGCCTCTGAACCCTAAATTTAAACATTTTTTCCTAAAATCTTCCATAAATTTCTCTAATCTTTCTGGTTCTACATCAAAGTTGGTACCATAGCCAAAAGATCACATCTTCTTCCCGATTTCAAATCCACAAAAAACACACTCAAATCTCAAAACCCTAACCGTAACCCTAGCCGCCACCGTCGCCTCAAGCGACCCCTCGTCATCATCCGACGGAATATTCCTCTTTCTCAGCAAAATATTCCCCTCGACACGTCATTGCAACCCTTCTCCTCGGCCACTTCAACCGCCTTCTCTTTTTCACAACCACCGTAAGAAAACAGCACCGCGAGCCCCACCCAGCAACTCGACGATTGCCTCAAACGACCCCCCAAATCAACGTTATCACCTCCATGATCATATCACGCCTGTCCGACACCAACCTTACCCAACAGCGCTATCGTCGTCGAACGAAGGCCGCAGTACCACCGCCTTCAAGCTCGTCAAAGCTCGTCGACGCCACCACAACGATGGTGTGGAAGCCGACCCCACCAAACGATCCCCCACCTCCAGGCGAACCTCCAGCCAAAGTTTGCTAGCAAATCGCCATTGATTTTCATCAAAAAATGCGATCAACGCCGATCAGCCACAGTGTTGGTTCCGTCGAGCCAACTTCGAAGTTGAGCCAAGCCACCATGACATGTCGAGCTGAGTCATCGCCTGAGCCGGCATTATTCATCGGCTTCATCCAAGCCGGCTCAAGCCAACCAGCCGTAAACCGCAGAGCCGGCTCCAGCCGAGCCGCGTTGACCCAATGAACGACTCGACCCAAACCGGCTCACTCAATGAACTATGCGAATTTTGGGCGATTTTGGCCAATTTTTCGCTGAATTTTTATAGTCCTGTTGTTTTGAAGATTTTGGATTCATTTAAAGTCCAAATTCAGTGTCGTTCGCATCAGTGATTAACTAACTCAACCAAATACGTGTAGATATTCTTCATGAACCTATTCATCTTCTGTACAAGAATACTTACTCTAATTTATGTGGTACTATGATGGTTACTACAAAGGATGTTCAACAAGTCATGTGCCTGAAATATTCAGACATGTCCCACAATTTTATCACTTCGATGATAGGTTGAATATGATGATTGGAAGTACCATCTAGAATACTTCTCCTATTTTGATTTTTTAAACGAAGCAAAATATACATATGCATATTACAAGTTAAGTGGAGAAGCGCTATCTTGGTATAAGCAACTTCAAGTTCCTTTTCGACGGATGGTTAGTATATAAAACTACTTTTTGATCTCTGTATTTTTCCAAGCATCGATAATTCTAGGCATTCCAACAATTCGTAAGTCCAAAAGATGAGAATTATCCGCTAGAAAAGATACGTGAGAGCAACAGAATTCTTCAAATATTCGAACGATGGTAGAGGAAATTAGAGATCCAACCTAAACCAGAACCAACAATAGAACTTAAGCCAGAACTTGAGATAGACTGTAAGCCTGAATATGAATATGAAATTGAGACAGTTTCTGACTGAGCCCGAATTGGAGCCCGAGACAGCATTGGAGTCAGAACAAGAGTCTGAGCCTGAGCTCAAGTTAAAGCCAGAGCTTGATCTAGCACCGCAATCCAAGCCAGAAACCTATCTTGAGCCATTTGTTGAACATACACCAGAGCTGCAAACAAAAGCGCCATTGAATCTAATTGAGCATATCGAGTTTGTTATCACAGATCCTCCACACTTTACTAATAAACATGTTTTATATGCTTTTCATTCTTTTGTAAGTTGGGATCAATTTTCGAATGAAATTCATTTGCCAATCTGCATCCTATTACACTTTAAAGTTTGAAGACACATCTTTTCTAACTGCAAGGGACTACTGATTTCTGTCCAGTTGTGCTACTCCTATCGTCTTTCACCAGGTGATAAAGTTCTCAAGCCGGAAAGAATGATAAAGATCCATTTGAGATAGAGTCCTTTTTAAAAATTTTAATTTTAATTTTATTTTATTTTGAGTGCTTTGAGTCTATTTAGTTATTTTGAGTCTTTTATTTATTTGAGTGTTTTAATTATTTTAGAGTTTAGTCCCACATCGGTTGGAAGGAGGGTATTGGTTGTAAAGCCTATATAAGGCATCAAGACTAGTTTATTTTAAATTAATCAATCAATGAATGAAAACCTGAGAAAAAGAAATCCCCAATGCCTGAGAAAGGTTGACCTTCTTGGTGAGAAGTCTTAGAATCCTTAGTGAGAAGCCTCGAAACCTTAAATTTACAGGGTCTTTCCTAAAATCTTCCATAAATTTTCTAAATCGTTCTGGTTCTACATCATCTTGTTTCTTAAAATCACAACTGAGACCCAACCTCCTCAAACGATATATTCTGACTCGCATCGTGTTGTAAGCGCACTCCGGTGGGTTCCCAAGTTCACAACCCCTCAATGGCTTAGCCCACTCCTAACTCCAATCAACCGAAAAAAATTAAAAACAAAGTTGTACTCATGGTTGGTTAGAATAATCTCTTCATCACAAAAACGAAATTTTTTTATACTGTTTGGACTAATCCACTATACAAAACAAATAGTATTGAATTGATCTCATTATCTTAATGAAACCATTTAATTTTATCTCTAACTAAAATATTAAAGTAAATCAAATCTACAGACCTTAATTATTTACTATATTATAACCTTTACACATACATTTAACAACCAATAAGAAGTAACTTAAATTGAACTTCTCCAAAATCTAACTTTCTATTGTAGACTTGTTGTCTTAGACTTTTAGGAATCAATCACATCTATACCACAGATTTGACTACCACAAATCATCAGTGTATATGCATATAGATGAAGCAAATATGTGTCATGCATTGACTTGAAAACATATATGGGACACGTCCACTTTGAACCGTGATCCTTATTATCATTAGAGACATGACTTGCATGAAATCTCATTCCCCTTATCACTTGGAATTTTATTTTTTATATATTTTGGGGTGGTGTTTTAACCGAAAAACTGGATGCCACTTACAATTATCTATGTTGTAGAAAGGAGCTGTTACGATCGCATTAGTCCCACTTCGAAAATGAAGAAAAGAAAAGAAATGTGTAAGTATTAGAAGGCATCTCCACCTAATACCAATTGGTTTTGGGTTGGATGCTATGTAACGGGCCATTCTTTTTAACAGCCCAAGCCCACATCGGGCTTATTTCATTTCCCCGCCCCCTCTTTCTCTCATTTTCTTGCCCCGAAGCCCAGCTAGGGCTCGCGATCAATTCTTCGACTCTCTCTCTCGTCCTCTCTCAGCGAGCCCGAGCCCCCTTAGGGCTTCGACGTGTCCCTCTCTCTCTCTCACGCTCACAGCAAGACCGAGTCATCGTTAGGTCTTCTCGAGGACCGGCACCCCTCTCGTCCTCACTCACGTACGACATCAGTGCCCCCCTCTCACTCTCGTCCTTCTCGCACGACGCCATCTTCCCCTTACTGCGGTAACCCGCGTCCTCTTTCAAGGCTCCTCCGCCTCCTATAAGTCAACTTCTCCTCCTCCTTGGCTACACCACTATAAGTATCTCTCCATATTTTTGGAGCTTTTTCGACTATTTTCTTCGGCTTCTCTGAGTTGATTTCTACGGGATTTTGGTTCTTAATTCTCTTTGGTTCTTTGGCAGTAATTTCGTTAGACTATATCTCCTTACTTCAGTTATTTATTTCGATTTTTATTCGGGAGAGGATGATTTGGGGAGATAGCTAGGGTTTGATTTCATAGGGCTTGTGTTAGGTTCGACATGTCCCTTGCTTGCTATTTTTGGGGTTCAATGGCTGGCTTTGTCTCTGCGTTGGGGTTTGACATGTCCCTTGTTACGTTGGGTTTCTGGGTTGTTGTTGGGTTCAGGGATGTCCTTGCTCGTTGTTTGGGTTTGGTTGGTTTTCCTTGTTGTTTGGGGCTTTCCTTGCTTGCGGTTTGGGCTTCCTTACTTGAGTTGTGTTTGGTGGCTTCCCCTGCTTGCGGTTTTGGGATTTCTTGCTACTTGTTGGTTGCGGGTGGCCCTTCTGCTTGCTATCTTGGGTCCATGTGCTGTTGGTTGTGTCTGGCTTCTTCTGCTTACTGTTTGGGTTCGGCTAAATCCGTTGTTCGTTATTTTGGGTTTCGGTATGTTTTACTTGGGATCTGAACCACGTTCTCCCGTTGTCGTGGTCATCATCCCCTTGTTCCTTACTAGAAACCCCGTGGACTTTGTCGTAGGCACGGGATCCCCCACTACATGATAAAAAGACCCCAAATATGATCCCTCTGACGTAAAACCTTTAGATCCATTATGAGTTTGACTTTCGGATTTTTTTCTTTATCTAAGCAGTTATTATGTTTCCTTCATTTATTGGTTCGTTGCATGGAACAGTTGGTGTGTTAATTCTTTTAATATTTGTTCAGATTCGAAATATCACGATGTGAGAAATATCCATGCTTTAATTTATCACATGCCAGTTTTATTATCATATCATTTAATTATCTCTTGGAGCGTGCTAATCGTAACGGGCCCATTTTAGGGCTCGTTTATAAGAAACCCCCCTTTTTTGTCCCGCTGGGTGTTTTCGCTTGGCCTGTTCGACGAGAGCCCACGAGGGTGTCGATCGATCTCCTTCTATCTCTCACTCTCATCCCTTTCTGTTTGACGCGAACGAAGCCAGCTAAGGCTCGGGAGGACCTCTCCGTCCTTCCTCTCTCTCACTCGCACGTCGATGGGGCCCTCGATGGAGGCTTTCGAGCCCTCTCTGTCCTGCACCTTGTCGACGACTCCCGGAGACCCCCTCCATCCTTTCGTCTGTGGCTCTGCGGCTCCCCATGTGTCCCTTGCTGACTGCGACCTTGGGGGTTGCCTCGATGGTTATAAATATCCCATCTTCCCCTTCTTTCGGTTGGATGCACTGTAAGTTTCCTCTATATTTTCTTCAAAGCTGTCGGTAAGCTGTCGGTTGATTTTCTGCAGATCTTCGGGTTGGTTTCGTGCTGATTCCTTGGGCGATCTGCTGGGGCTTCGTTTCTTAACTTTCATTGGTTCTTCGGCTTCGTTTTTGGTAGACTTTATCTCTCTTTACACTGCGAATTTCTTTCGAATTTTTCGCATGTTTTATCTGAGTTGGAATCTTGGGGTTTGAGAGAAAATGGGATTTTTACAAAAGGAAAAGGATGATCTTGGGGAGTTGAGTAGGGTTTGAGCCCCAACGGTAGTTTAGTGGGGTTGGTTTCCTTCGCCTACTAGTCGTAGGGTCCTGAGGTTCTCGCTTGGGCTGCACCGGCTTGCGGTCTGTCCCTTCGCTTGCTGATTAGGGGTTCGGTGGCTCTTTTGCTTGCGGTTTGTCTCTTGCTTGTTGAATTGCTCTGTTGCGACTCCCCACTTGCTTACGGCTTGTGGTCTCTTGCTGGCTGTCCTTTGCGGCTGGGGTTCGTTCTGCTGCTATTGGGTTCAGCTGAGAGTTTTGGTTGATATTTTGGATTGTCGTTGAGGTTTACTTGAGATATGAGCCTCGTTCCCCCGTTATCTTGACCATTAGCCCCTAGTCCTTTGCTAGAAACGCCATGTATTTTGTTGTAGGCACAGTTTCCCCCACCACGTGATGAAAAAACCTCGGATCTGATCCCAAATGGCCTAAAGCCTCTAGAGCCATTATGAGCTTAACTTTTAGGTTTTTCAATACCTGGTAATTACTATGTTTTTCTTTGTTTCTTGGTTTGATGCATTAAACAGTTGGGTGTTCTATTACCAGTTCAGTTTGAAAAATCATGACATGAGAAATATCCATGCCTTTACTTTATCATATGCCAGTTACATTATCATGTTGTCTCTTGAGCTTGCTAGTGCCATGAAGTTTAATATTGCGATTAAATTACGTAATCCCTGAGTTGTTACATATACGTCAGTGGACTATCTTGAGGTTGAGTCTTGACAGGTTGACTCATGACTTGACTACGCAATTTGACTAATATTAAACATAAGACACCTCACGACACTAAAAATAATAAAAGGTTAATTTCTGCTTGACTCACCGGGTTTCGGAAAAATTATGATTGAGGGAGTGTGGAAGCAACTGGGACCTGTTCTACAGCCCCCAGTTTAGAGGGGACGTCGATCTTTCGATGGGTCCTTGAGTCGGGGGCAGACAGAGACGGCCATCTTGATGGGTCCTGGAGCCCCCGGCACAGGTCACAGTGTTACAGCTCTTACAGTATGTTACTTTCTTCTTTTGGACTCGGCCCGGGGTCGCACCCGCACGATCTAGAAAGCTCCTAGTTGAACAACATGCTCCCTTCATAAGTCACGACCTATGACTGGTTTACATTAGCAATTACCCCTATTACATTAGTTGAGACATTAAATGCTTATCACATGCTTTATTTCAGTACCATGTCATTATAACTGTTGCTCATGTTTCCTTTCTGCACTATTATTATCATGATGTTGTTAGCTATATATTGTCTACTCCTCTGAGCTGTGGTACAACTTCTGTTGTCCACTTAGGTGACGTACCCGATTACCCAGAGGCATTGGAGTCGGAGTTTTCGATTCAGGATGACAGGCGTTAAGTTCGGTCCGCTCGTGAGTGCCCTCGTGACTTTTCTTTTGTACTTTTGATTTTAGGCTTGGAGCGGGCTCGTAAGTTGTACTTTTGTTTCCCTACTTTAAATGCAGTCGTATATGCGAGTATCTCTTTATCTTTTTGTATGTTCTCCTTGTTTTCACTGGCACATGCGGAATCTGCACTACACTTGCACAATTGTAACGGCACCCGGAGACTTGGGGCGTTACAAAGTGGTGGCACATGCAAGTTTGCGTAATCGCCTCGTGAACAATTTAGAACAGGCAGTAAAGTACGTGCTCAAGATACTCGCTAACTCAAACTCGCTTTACGATACAAGTGTATGAAAGTGTTCATACGCAAGAGACGTAGACGGTCAGGGAGAGTGCTCATGGCTTCGGGATCAGGATCTGGCTCAAGCGCCGCCGGATCCAAAATGGGCACCCCATTTCAGACGCGGCCTTGCGAGAGATGGTCCAGACAATTCAAAGGGAACCTAGGGAAGGCGGAGTGCAGCAGTTCCGATCGCTGTGACCGCCGGTGTTTACAGTTCTGATCGCAGTTCCGATCTATAAATTGCAAGCTAAAAGCTTACTTTTTAGTGAATCACTCATAATCTAAAAGTTAAGGTACAGACCCATATTTATAGGAGAAGAAATCAACTCATATCTAGACTCTTACTCAGACTCATAACATGACTCAAAGTCATAAATAAAATAAAAGAGACTTTCTTAAAAGCAACTTAAAAGACCCTATGAATATATACAAAAGGACCCAAACAAAAAATACAAAGGACTCAAAAATCAAAATTCTAAATCGACTGAAAATCTTAAAAGACTAATCTAGATCCAACCTGGATTCCCATCAAAAAGGGATCGATGCAATTGAAATGACAATATTGTTGCATCAAAATAGATACGATGCATTGACCGCAACTATAAAATGCAGTGCAATCCAAAGCACTCGTAATGTAGTTTGTTACAATGAAATACAAAAGAAGTAGAAACGTGTAGCATAACGACCAAGACCACAAAAAAGAGAGAGAAAAATAGCGTACCAACGGCATCTGATCAATGTCGAGGTCATCTTCATGTTCTGCAATCCAATCTATAGCATCCTCTAGACTATGGTTATCTGAAAGAGAAAGCATTCAAGAAATGAAAAAACGGAAGTATAATGACACTTTAAACGTAAGCAAAGCACAGATTTCCATTATCATCCGTGTACCTTAGGATGGTGACAATAATATTATCGTATTGTTTCTATATTAAATAGTGAAGAGCAGATGTTCAAATATTTTATTTATCTTTTTATTGTATTCAATTGATATTAGGCATCTACACCGAAATTTTTTTGATTAGAAGGGCAAGCAGGTTGCCCAATTTTACTGATAAATAGACGGAATGCATTGGTTACAAGGGCCAGGCTGATAAATTGATATTACGCATCTATCCTCACTTCCTTCTGTTTACATTGCAAGGATATAAATATTAACAGGTGTGGCCAAGATCCACCAGTAACTGATGTGAAGTAATCTCCCCTTACCCAAATCAAGGGCCAGGCTGATAAATAGATTATCATCACATGGATCTCACCTGAATAATGAAGCGCCCTCGTTGCGCGGGGTGTTGGAAACCCCAATGATTCAAGTTCACCAAGCAGCTTCATGTCAACCTCGGGGATAGCCATATCTATAAACACAGAAGGAAAAGCTATGTCACCAATGCCCATATGTCAGTCTGACATCATGATAAAGAAACAATCCTCTATTTAAGCCCTAACATTTCTAGTCAAGACAAAATTAACTACAAATTATTCCATAGGCAAAACTTCCTTAAAACATTTGAAGATGCAAAGCCCTAATCAGAACAAGAAGTAAGAAGGGGGTTTCAAGAGAATTTTGCATACAGTCTCTGGTCTTGGAATTGAGGTGAGTTTCTGGTCCTCTTCCCCTTCATGGCTCTTTAAGGGTTCTGCTTCTGGTGTACAGACTTGGCATCTTGGCGAGATTCTACTAGCCATTGGAAGACGCAAGAGAAAGGAAAGTGTAAAGGGTAAAGGGAAGGGAGGAGGAAGACCAAGGGGATGGAAGACTGGAGAGAGATTCCACTGATTTCTTGCCTTGAGCTTCAAACATCTTCCCACCATTTCTCTCGACTTCTTTGGGTGGGGGGGGGGGGCATTTATACCTTTCGTTTGCTCGGGGTTTGCTTGCTACTGAGGGGTAGACCCGACCACGGTTCGGTTCGAATCGTGCAACCGAACCGGAACCGAACCGATTTGGAACCGAACCGAACCGGAACCGGCCGACCGGTTCCAAGAACCGGAACCGGAACCGTGCCTAGCCGGTTCGGTTCCGGTTTGCCCTTTTGTGGAACCGAACCGGAACCGGCGGTTCCGGTTCCCCGGTTCGGTTCCCCGGTTCCGGAACCGGGGAACCGATTCGGTTTTGGCCAATTTGCTCACATTCTCAATTTTCTCACAAAGTTTTCTCACATTCTCTGGTTTGGTTTGTTACATACTCAATTTTCTCATATGTAACTTGCATTAAGTTGATTAGTGACAAGATATATTTCTATTTTAAGTTATAGCCTTTAAATTTTGTTTACTTTTCATATATTTTCATCACAACCGAACCGGAACCGACCCCAAACCGGAACCAAACCGGAACCGGAACCGAAATGAAACCAGAACCGGAACCGGAACCGGAACCGACCGAGAACCAGAACCGGAACCGAACCGCTTCTAAAGCGGTTCGGTTCCGGTTCCGGGTTTTGCCGGAACCGGAACCGGCGGTTCGGAACCGGAACCGAACCGGAACCGAACCGCGGTCGGGTCTACTGAGTAAGGGGGTGCTCTAGTAGGCGTTTAAGGAAGCATGGGTGCTGCGAATGTGAATAGTCGTAAGGGCACGAGCAGGGGCGAGCACTTGATTAGCCCATATCGTACATTTCGTTGTGGCATCTTATTAAGCACGTGATCTGTGAGCTAATTGGATGATCATCCGACACTTTCCTAAGTTCAAGAATGCTCTTCTCATTAACAAAAAGATTTTTGGCCCAATGCGGAGCAAGAGTCCATGCAACAAAGACTTCATTATTGGACGGTCCATTGTGCTTGGGGTTGATTGCCACTGCAACAAAGATTTTGAATGTTCTTATGCTCATTTTTAATGGTATATGATTTCATTCACGTTGAAGACATGCTGGGACTTAATGCCATATGGATTTCAATAATTCTAGTATCATTGGTGCAGGTATAGTTATGTCGGTTCCCTATTTTAATAATTCTAGTATCATTCGAAAAGTAAGGAATATAGCTTTTAATGCCATCTGGATTTCATCTAGTTAACGATGTGGTGGTTATAGCGACCTTAGGCACTGCTACCCTTGGTGCAGATATAGCTAGCCATTCAAATTAGAATAACAGGATATCGATAGCATCATAGCAGAGCATATGGGATTTAGAAAGATAGACCGTCACTGGTGTTGCTACAGAGCGTAGTGGTTAGTCTTTCAATTTAGAATGATAGGATATCACTGGCATCTAAGCGATTCGGAGTGTATATTGCATATTTTACACTTGCCTTTGCAGCTTTTCCATGTGTTTTCATGATTAATTGAGCTCTAGATTGTACAGTTCATGGACATTCAATACATTTTAGAGTTCAACGCATTTTATGGAATTTTTAGGAACTTTTTAATGAAATTTTGTGATGCCCGAATTTCAGGTTAAAGAACAGGAGATGGACTGTCTACGCACAGTCAGCCGACTGGAGATATGCACCAGGGCGGCTGGGAGGGTCTGATACGTTGATACGCAAGCTCAAGACCTTTCAGCCGGCTGATGCACATAATTCAATTGACTGGCTATTTAACATCTGGCGTCCGGTGCCTGAACTTCAGCCGTCTGAATGATTGTTTTTCTGCCATCTGATGCACAAGTCCTAGTCGTCTGGAGGCCACATCTGCTGAACATCCAACTCTTAGGTTTTTGTGTGCAGATTGGCTTAGCCGTCTGATGCACATTGGCCCAGACGACTATGCTAGTCACCAGATGGCTGACGACTCCATTGCAAGCGACTGACTACGACCCATCCAGGCACCTAGTTCTAACATGTCAAGCAGTTGACAGGCTAAATCCAGCTTTGCACTATTCTTAATGCGGGTTTCATCCAGTTTTCATCCAACACGACCCAAACTCGTAGCTTAAGCTTTTGATTTGATGACCCTTGTATTGGATCTTGGGCTTACACAATATACACTATACCAAGCATAAATAGTGTAATGGCAAGCAATATGCTTAATTAAAAATTTACTAATAATTAAACGCAATACCCAGCGAAAATGAAAATAATTATCTCAACAACACAACCACACAAAGAGATGTGCCAATGCATACACAAACAAAGAGACGTATCCTGGTTTGGATCACTTTCCCACGATCCTAATGCAGACCCATCCTCCTAAATCCAGAGCGAAGGCTTTCCACTAATGCTCCCTAAAACAGGGACACAAAAGCACGCTCTTCACGAGCTACAATCCCTACACCGGGATCAATCCCTACACCGGGATCAATCCCTACACCGGGATATGGAGAGAAACTCTCCAAGTGGAGTAAACCCCCTCCCACCCCACCCCCCACTATGTACTCACAACCCGAGTACTAGGTTTTGTAACCAAAAGAAACAAAAAAGAACAATCTTACCTATGCCTTGAATAGATCTTACCGATGTGTATGTTACGGCATAGAAGATTGAAACACCAAGTGCTTGATGAAGAAGTTGATGCACTTGGAAAAATCTCTCTCTCTTGATGAAGAAGTTGATGCACTTGGAAAACTCTCTCTCTCTCTTGATGCAAGCTGAATGCATTTACACTTTAACCAAGTGAAGAAATAAGAGAGAGAGAGAGGGGGGGGGGGGGGGAAATGGTTCTCTTTAAGTAAAACCCTCTTTTTGGATCTCTCAAATGATTCCTATATGTGTGGAGAGCTCCCAAAAACAGCCCCTCAAACTAGCTTAAATAAGCTCCCAAAACAACCCACAAAAGGACAAAATAACGGTTAGAAAAGACTAGCTCGAAAGTCCTAATGGATAGATTTTGGGGTCAATTAGACGCCTGATGAAGATGGTCTAGGAATTTAATGAAGAGAGACTAGACCAATGGTCCGACGTTGTGCAGCGTCTGGTCTGATGTTGTGCAACGTCTGGTCTGACAGACTATTCACAGAAAAACACCCGATCACCAAAACGTTCATAACTCCCTCATATGAACTCCGATCGAGGTGATCCAAGAGACATTGGAAAGATACCGAAGAATGCAATCTAATGGGCTTAGAATGGATAAGAAATTCTAACCAAAGAAAAACTGACACAGGTTTGGAGTCAGAACCAAATTGCAAAATTCCAACGCAAGTCAATCAGACGTCTGGAGTTCACCACTCAGGCGTATGTGACACTGTGTAAGCATCTGAGAATCCTTCTTCAGACGGATACCAAATATTGATCCAATCAGACAGAGAGCAGTATAAAGGTTGCTCACATTGTCCAGGCGCCTGGAGCACATGACCCAGACGTCTGACCCACTGTGCATATGCCTGGTCATAGACCATCAGGCGACTGTCTCCTTTGGCTATATTCAGCGATCAGAATGCAGACATGCTAGGCATTTAGTTACCCTTCACCAGGCGCCTGATCCAGCTCCAGAAGCACACCCAAGTGTGTTTTGGTCAATGCACCAATGGGATGTGCTTAACATGATTTCTAATGAACCTAAGATGGATATGATGCATATGCAAGTGTGTTGTGCATCTATTCAAGGCTACAAATATTCTAAGTAAGAAAGAACAAAATACATGAAGAAATACACGATGTATTATATTGGAGCTTAATATTCTTCATGCAAGAAATGCTTCAAATCATTGAAGCCGCATCTCCACCATCATCCCAACACCTATTGTTTTATCTCCTCATCAAGATAAGTCTATTGTTAAGCTGAGACTAAAACAAATGAGATGATTAACACACAACATAATGTTGATAATCATCAAAACAACATTGGTCATAAATCCATGAACGAACACCTTGATCTCGAATCGAAGGGTAGAGATTTGTTGGGGGTTTGGGGGCATTATAAATAGCTATCTTTACTGGTGTTTAGGGGATATAAATAGCCATCTTTCCTTAGGGTTGGGGGATTAACGATTAATATATGGCTTAGTTTTGAGCTAAGTAACAGGTTGCGATTTTGGGGAGGATTTTTTCTAGCTTTATAGGTTTTTAGAAAAGAGTGAAGGGAAGATTAAGAAGGGGGTTATTGTGGTAATAAAAACTTCAACTTTGATCTTGATTTTGTTTATTTGCCTCTTCTTTTGTATTGAACCTATGGTATTATTAGTGAAAGTTGATGATTTTATTGTCATGAGTGGATAAAACTCATGTGTGTGTTGTGTTGTGTTGTAGTTAGGGCTTATGATTATTATGCTTTCATTCATCTCTAGCATTATTACATGATGAAATCATTGGATTGATGGATTTCTATATTTTATTGAATTATGCATGAGTTTTAGAGGGGTCCAATGAGGAGGATGTGTCGTGAGGCACTATCTACGTGCATAAAACCCGTAGAGGGGCCCTAGGAGGGTGATGAATAGTGAGATTCATATATGCACACATTTATGTTTAGAAATCAATGAATCCTATGATTACCCAAGATGCGAGTTCTTGACTTTCCGATCTCGCAGACATTGGCATGGATGCGAGATTGAGTAATGTAAGGGAGATTGGATAGCATAGTAGACTATAGCCCTAACAAAAGCACAACACACACTCCCCTCTGATTGCACTCTCACATTGCTCTTTTTAGAGTTGTTTTAGTATAATTTTGATAGTTAAACCATTGAACCATCAATTCGCCTTCGAAAGGTGGTTCATCTCTTCTCGAATCATTTCCTTATCTAATTTCATATTGTGAATTTGCAGGTATGCTTGTCCTTGTGAAATACAATCATGGACTTACCAAGAGTACTACTTAACTGACCTCCTATATTTGGGAGTAACACATTTTTAGAGCAGTCAAGTTTTTGGCGTTGTTGCTAGGGACAACGGTTCTACATCTTTGCAATATTTGGGTTTCTTGGAAGATTGGGTGAGATCTTTCTATCTTTGGGTGAATAGTCTTTGTTTATTGACTTTTACTTGAAATTTTTTGCTTTGACTTACAAATGATAAAAATTAGATTAGTTTGGACTGAAGCATCTTGAAGCATCTTGTGTTATCTTATTTGCTTATGTGACTTAGTACTTCTAGGACACACAGATTAGTTAGACACTTTGAGATGGCTGAAATCAATCCCAATGGTACTAATGGCCAAGTTCACAACAATGGCCAACACCAAGACAACAACTCCCAAGCCATGGGAGATAGGTCTTTAAGAGATGTGTTAAGGCCAACTATGTCTGCTTCTGGCTAATGCATGGTGCTCCATGTCGATGCAAATTCATTTAGTCTTAAACATGGAATGATTCAACTTCTTCCTACCTTTCATGGTATGGAGAGGGAGAATCCAAATTTACATATTAATGAATTTGAAGATGTTTGTCTTACATGTTGTCATACATGTGTAGATGGCAAAACAAGCACTGAAACTATATATCTCAAATTGTTTCATTTTCACTAAAAGATAGGGCTAAGAATTGGCGTAATGCTTTGCCTTCGCATTCTATTACTTCTTGGGTCAATTACAAGCTAAGTTTCTAAAGAAGTTTTTTTTCCTTGCATAGGACTCATGGGTTAAAGAAACATGTCTTGAACTTTTCATAAAAGAATAACGAGACTTTTGATGTTGCATGGGAGAGGTTCAATGGCATATTGCTTGCATGCCCCCTACTACGAGTGTGACAGGTTTCGCCTTATAGGATTATTCTATGATGAGCTTTCAATCTTCCATGAAACAGTTCGGGGAGATGATGTATAATGGAGAGTTCTTCGACAAGAGGCCAGTCGAGGCAGTAGACTACTTAGAGTCCATAGCAGAAAGTGTGCAAACATGAAAAGTGACTCCAGAGTATGATAAGACGGACCCACCTAAATCTTCATCACGTGGAGGCCCGTTTACTTTGAAACCGGAGGATGCATTTGAAGCTAAGATGGAGGCCTTACTGAACAAGAAACTCCAAGGCATACAGTTAAAAGGAGTGAAGGCCATGACTACTGAAGAAAATTGTGCCATTTGTGAAAGTGTGGAGCTTGATACATTAGGATGTCCAACCATTCTGACGTTGAAGGATGTGCTAAGGGATCCAACTGAAGTGAACCACGTATCAAATTCATACCAAGGACAAGGTTTCAACCCAAATGCCTTCAGCTCCAACTAGCACAACCATCCCAACCTGAGTTGGCAGCCCAAGCCACAAGCTCTACTACCATACAGGCCACCACCTCTAAACAACCACCAGTGTAGCACTCAAAGGAAGAAGGAGGAACCTGGCAATGATCCACTATTGCAGACTCTTAGTGATACACTTCAGCAGTTCATGCAGTTGAAACAAGTCCAGAATCAACAGCTTCAACAACAGCAGCAAGCCCAGTTTCAGCATATGCAATAGCTTCAGTAAACATGGCTCTACGAAAATATCGTGTTGCTAAACTCCCAAGAGGGTGCCAATTAGTAAATTCCTGTTGAGCCCAGTGTCGAACTCAGGGACATATCGTTATACTAAATGAAACGTTAGTTGATCTAAGGAAAGCGATCAATGTAGACCCTTGGAGGTGAATGGATATTGATTGGAATATGTTGCGAACTACGATGAAAACTAACTAGAGCGAGCAAAGCGAGAAACTTGTGTGGTGCATGATTCATTGATGTGGTTAGACTTGAGAAGAATAGCATGATATAAAACTCGATTTATCACCCAGCTAGGGTATAATAAATCAAACGATGAAGCATTCATAAAGGAGTTCTCATGCAATATGTGGATGATGGGTCATAGAACGATGAGCATAATAAGATTTCTCTCGGTTTCTCCTCCCTCTCGGGAGTTAACTCCCCTATCGGGGCATACCCTCTCGAAGTACAATAAACATCAAGATGAAAGAAGTAACCCATCATACATAATCATGAGAACAAGCAAGAGAAAGAAGATCTAAAGTCTAACACACCATCAACTTCACATACACCACACAAGAGAAAGCTTAGTTACTCATGGCAAATAAAAATGACATTTTTAATCTCAAAAACATCATCCAATGGTTCATTCACAAGATCATAGTTACAATGAACAAGAAAAATATAATTTTTGATTTAAGAAGATCCCCTTTTGAGATGATGACTCTAGCTTCAAGCTCCTCCTACTTGTCTTCTCTCTTTCTCCCCTAATCCTTCTCAATATTGGCCAATTAATAATCAAAGATGAAGATAATGTTTAACATAGAGAGAGCTTTTATAATCTCCTCTCCAAAAACAAGTTGCACCCTTAGATCTAGGCTCAAGGGGCGAGATCAAACAAGCTTAAGTGATTGGATTTGAGTCGGGTTGGAGAAAACAACATCAAAAATCGCAAAAGAAGGGCGACCTAGTGATGGATTCATCGACCAGACATGAATGGAATCTCCAGACGTCTAGCTGCTCGGCAGTCCCCATGTATAAGTTACGTCGCCAGGCGCCGGATGCGCTCGTCCCAGGCGTCTGGAGATGTTTGGTGCTTGAGTTTATTATGGCGGGGCAGGCATGTGAAATGGAAGTGGCAGTCGTCTGATGGTTTTCCAGACGCATGGTCGGTCTTCTTTGGGTGTCTAGTGGCATGTCAACTCAAAAACCCCAACTCTCGGGTTTTTGTCTCAAGGTTTTTCTCCGATTGATCAGGTGGCTGAAGCACACTTTCCATGCACCAAAAACACTGTTCAGGCATCTGGTTGGTGTTCTCCAATCGTCTGGTGTTTTCCAAATTTCACTTCCCATCTCAATTGATACGCCAGACGTCTGGTGCAGTCGCACCAGGCACCTGGTCTTGTAAAAATCACATGCATTGGGTTAAGTCTCAAAAAATCACAAAAAAATATATGTTGTGCTTGGAAATTTATAATATTCACATTGAAACTATAGGAAGCAATAATAATCTATACAAATGGTGATTTTATGCATGACGAAGTAATATGCCTTAATTTCCCAAGATATACTAAAAACATATATATTAGGGGAAAAGTGTAGCAAATGAATGCACCGAATGCAAGAATACGTGGGGGAAAGTATGCAATATTTCTTCTCAATCAAGACCCACCAAACTCAACAAGCCCAGTTTCAATAGACGAACGGGAGCATTGAAAAGTTTGCAGCAACTTTGGAAAAAGGCAAGCTCCCAGCACAATCACTTCCCAACCCCAACACGAGTTCATCTTCGACAGAGAACAACATCAAGCCTTACCAAGCGATGACCACTTTGCAAATCGACAGGGATATTGAGAAGCCTGAGCCACCAAAAGATACACCAGAGACATTGGTGGAGGAAGAAGACGATGCACCACAAGACGTGCAAGAGGAGAGTTCAAGCAAGGACATGAGTATCAAGAAAACAAGAGTTCAAGATTCCGAGCCCTACTCCCTTCCAGCACCATACCTGCGAAGGCTTCTCCATCCAAAGAAAGATAAGTATCAATCTGAAATTCGAGAAAATTTTCAAAGATGTCAAGTTAATATACCACTGCTTGATGCAATTAACCAAGTGCATGTTTATGTCAAATTTCTTAAAGACCTTTGCAAAGTTAAGAGAAACTTAAGTGTTAAGGAAAAGGCATTTCTTACTCAGCAAGTTAGTTCAATATTCCAACATAACACGCCATCCAAGTTCAAGGACCATGGATCCCTTGCTATGCCTTGTATTTTAGGCACCAAACAGATAGTACAGACCCTCCTTGACTTAGGGTCTAGTGTTAACATATTGACATACCCTATTTTTATGCAATTGGGGCTAGGAGAATTGAAGGCCATACATGTTATTCTCCAACTTGTTGATAGATTTGTGAAGCCCCTAGGGGCTGTGTAAATGATGTACTTGTCCAAGTGGATAAGTTCTATTACCCAGTGGACTTCATCGTATTGGTCATTCAGGGAACCCACTCTGTCATTCATACCCATATTATCTTAGGTAGAACATTTCTAGCAACTAGTAATGCTATAATTAATTGCATGAATGTTCAACTAAAGATTTCATTTGGTAACATGTTCTTGGACTTAAACATCATTAATTCATGCAAGTTGCCAACATGGGGGGACGAGTATGAGGAAGTAAGCATGGTTGATACACTTGATGATCTTTTTAATGTTGAATTTGCTACTACTATTGATTTTATTGATCACCTTTGCGAAGATATTAGTGATCTATCTTTTGTGTAGAAGGTTGGAGAGGTGTCTAGCACCACTTGGGTGCCATGATTTGAGCCACCACCATTGGAGACACCACCTCAAGTGTCGTATGATTTGGAGCATCCACAGCTGGAGATCAAAGCCATTGCCTTCTTACTTGAAGTATGCTTATCTTGGGGACGCTTGCACATTTCCTGTGGTAATATCCTCTAAACGTTCTTTAGAGCAGGAAAATAAATTGTTAGATGTTCTATGGACACACAAGGGGTGTTGCGGGGTGGAATCCGCTACAATGAATTTATATTAAGTGGGAAACCACGCGCCCGATGGTTACTAGTTTTGGAGTAGGATGACGAGGTTAACTTTGTCCTGAGGGCGATTCGAGGATGATGTCTCGAGGTCGCCCGTCAAGAGGATCTGGACGCCGACGATTGGATTGAAGGAAGCCCGATCATAGGTGAAGGATAACGCGGGATGCTCGTCTAGAGGCATGATGGCGAACTTCTTACAAGAAGAACAACTCGTCAGAAAGGACGGGTCGGCTTTCAGCCCATGATTCGGGGTGAAAAGTGTATATTTATACCCCTAACTACCCCTATTTTGTGCTAAGAATTATACTTAACCTTGCTCTTTTGGGTATATTTTCATTTCATGTCATTTTAGGAGCTCACTCTCATTGTTTGCACAAAATACGATTTTATAGTCCTTATTGGCTTCCTGATATTTTTCATATGCTCCTGATATTATTGTGATCATATTGTCAATTTTTGAGAATTATTTGAGCAATGAATTATTTTATATGAATTTTGGGAGGTCAATATTAATTTTTAATAGTCATTATATTAATTTTCTCAACATATGGACTAATTTCTTCATCCCCTATTTTTTAGGTACTCCTGGGAGTCTTGGAGATTTTTCAGAATTTTTTGGGATTTTTCTGAGATTTCTGGGTATTTTGGTGAATTATTTGGAGGAGAAATGAGTTTAAAACCCAGAAAAAGGGGTTTATTGTGGGCACCACGTGGCGCGATCCCACGGCGCCACGTGGCGCCAATCCTGTCGCATTTTGGAAGCAGGCCGCTGCTGTTGCGTTTGTAAAAAAAGAAATTTAAAAAAAAAATCAAAGGCCGGCGGCCCGCTCGTTGAGCAGGCCGTTGTATTAAAACTTAATTAAAAAAATGAAACGCGCGCGCTCTTGGGCCCGCTTGCCGGCCCGCGGCAGCGGGCCCTGCTTTTATTCAGCGCCCGCTCCTTTGGAGCGGGCGGGGGAAATGCGGGCTGGGTCTCTGACCCGACCCGTTGATGGTGCGCCCAGAATTTGGAGCGGGCGGGCGCAAATGCACAGGACCAGACCCGCTAGACTAAATGAATGCGGCCTGTGCGTTTTTTGGGAGATCAGCTTCGTTTTTTTGGTGTTCTTCGGCCAGAAACACATTTTTTGGGGGGTTTCTTCTTCTCCAATAGGGCTAGGGCTAGGGCTTGGAGGTTGATGAAGCTTGGAGCTTGGAGGAGCACTTGGGAGAGGAAGATTTCATCTGGGAGTGACACTTGGGTGAAATTTCTCTAATCTCTTGTGTATTTGATTTAGGGTTTTGTGTTGTAATTTGGATGATAATTTTGAGTAAAGATTTCTCCTTTTTCATCATGATTCTCTAAATTTTGCTTGTGTGGTTGTGTTGTCTGATTGTTGTTGTTGGGTTGAGAATTGTATCTCTAGCACATTTTCATTTCCTAAATTGGTGGATGAAACCTTAGAACTTTGTTTATTGGAACCCTAAGGGAAAATCCAAGAAGAGGATTATCCTAGCGGACCCTCTCTAATGTGCTCATTGTCTATTACTCGCATTGGTTTCATTCATTACTTATTGCACCCCACTTGTTCGATGAAATGCCGCATCCTCCGATTGATCGGCCCTTAGCTGGGAGACCAATTGAGTTATATTTGGGATGAATTCCCACGCCCACGGCCTCATTCACACACACTACATGAGTCCTCCTCGTTGCTTGCCGATTCGGCTCTCCACCCTTAGTGCTTAGGCTAGGATTGTAAATTCACCTCACATTTTCACACACTTTTCCACCGTTGGCGAGGTGGTTATTTCACGCTATTTCCTTTCTTTATCGATCAATTTTGTGAATATGGAACGACTTGTCCCTGTGATCCGACCCGGTACTTACCGGTTATTTTTATTGCATTGACACTCCTACGCTTGGGAGTGGAGGGCGTGCTCCTTGCACGTCTTTCGGTTCAACCAATTGGCGTCGTTGCCGGGGACAACTGTTTCTATTATTAGCAATTTTTGATTGATTTTGAAAGTTTTAGTGTGATACTTCTATCTCTTAGTGTTGTGTCTTTACATTTTATTTATTTTCCACCTATTGAGTCTTTTGATTGTTTATTTTCATTTTCTTGGAAATTTTTTTAAAAAAAACATGGCATCATCTTCAGATTTTTTCGACTTTGATTTGGAGGATATCCCACTCCCGCCATACTTTCATGGCTCGGAGTGGGAGAACCCTCATTTACATATTAAAAAATTTGAAGAATGGATGTATTCATGTCTTGGTGGGAACATTTGTGATGATTGCATATACTTTAGATTTTTTTCCCTCTATTTTGCAAGATGATGCTAGATTGTGGTGTGATTCATTGTCTCTCGACTCACATTTTACTTGGTTGTCATTTTAGGCTGAATTTCTCCGAGTATTTTTGCCTATTTTCTTGGAGCAGGTACAGGGGCGGCAGGTTATGGTGCAGCATATAGCGAGCTTTAGCCAAGCTGAATGGGAGGCCTACCATCAGGCTTGGCGGAGGTTCACTGGTTTGGTGCTTGTGTGCCCACACCAGAGCTTTCACAAGGATCATCTCCTGCTGATCTTTTATATGGGATTATCGCCATCTGGGCGAGATTTCGTGCAGATGATCTGCGGTGGGGAGTTCTTTGATTATTCGACCGAGGAGTCATGGTGTTACCTGAGGGACCTTGCAGAGTATGAGGAGACAGTCCAGAAGGTTCCAGGACCAGCCTGAGGAGCCAGCTGAGGGCTCATTCCATTACGGCCATACGGAGGAAGAAGCAGAACATTATGATGGGATGCATTGGAGCCAAGTAGAGGAAGCTGAATGTCCATATTTTGAGGAGTCAGAGGAGATGGATGATGGAGTGCGTATCGATCAGGCAGTGACATGATGCATTTTCACTTTGAGGTTGAGGATGAAGCGGATGTGCTTGATGGCCAAGAGCAGATTGAGGACACCATGGATCTTGAGCCACAATCCACTTCGGAGTTAGCTTCACAGGTTGAAGCAATTGAGTACTTAGGGAGGACGACTGAGATGAACTATTTCTGGGATGACGAGGATGATGCGTGCTTGGATTTGCCCGAGACATGTCTACCTCCAGTCCTGTCACATATGTCACTTCCCTCACCTCAGGATGCACACTTGCTAGTCATCGAGGAGATTTGTCATGAGCAGTTACCAATTGTGGGAAGTGCCGCAGAGATTGTTGATGTTGATATTGATGTCGAGGAAGATGATAGTGACGGGGATTGCGACATGGTATATATTGAGCCCGAGCTCCATCCTACTCCAGTTTTCTCTCTGCAGCCACTTCCACCTCCTCTTGAGGCCGTGCATCATCCCGAGCCTATCATCACATTTTAGGGAAGTTTCCATCTTTCTTTTCCCTCCACCCCCGAATCAAATTATTTTATTCCATATCATAATGATTCGGATTGTTGTCATTTGATCGTAAATTCATTTATTCATTTCGACGACCCATTTTGGCAAGCTTTTCACTTGGACGGGCGCTCTCGTCCAATTATTTTTGACACCACCTATCTCCCCCATTTTACAGGAACCCATCATAAGGAGATGCTAGGGGTTGTGTCGCTTGCCACTAATGCCCGCAATGGAGGTAGGGCATTGGACGTGGCGACGCTCGCGGAGGAGCGTAAGGATATGATCGAGCAGTTGCCACCACCATTACACATTTTGGATCCGCCTTTTGCCACGGTGTGTTCTTTCCAATAGTGTAAATAAATAAAAAGTTAGTTAGTTTGCTTTTGCATGTGTGCTTTCGTATGTTTTCTTTTCTTTTCTAGGATCTTTTGTCGAGATCTGATATTCTCCCAACATTGAGGACAATGTTTATTTTAAGTTGGGGGGAGAGTGTTAGAATCTCTAGAATTGTTAGGTTTTTCATGTTAGCTTAAATTTTTTTTTGAGATACCTCCATTTTGCCTCGTTCCATGAACTTCATTGCATATCATATTTTGCCTCATTGTCCATACGCCGCTTGCTTTGTGCGAGTCCCTATATGCTTAATGCCATGCAATTTTTCGGATTATCATTTTGGTATCAAATTCATAAATGTTTGATTGGTATGGTTTAATTCTTTTCCAATTTGGATTCATATGTGAATATGCCATGTATGGAACTATATTATATGTCGTGATACTCTCTTTGAAATAATTTGGGAATAGTTTGGTGTAAGTGATTGCATGATTTGGGATGAATGGCTTAGTTTTTAATTCGATGGGGCGTGGCCATTTGGTTATGTTTTGTTTTCTCTTAAGGAGTGGGTGGATGAGTTGATAATTCATGTTGAGAATGAGAATGAGAGTTAATATAAGTGAATGTTTCTTTCTAATCAAATTGAGTAACCGGTGCCCCACGAAACATTGGGGAGGAAGCCAAAAATGAGATTTAGGGCATCATTCCATCCCTTTGCCTATATAGCATCATCGCGTGTATGCAAAGGGGGCGATGTTTGCATTTCATAGCGTTATCGCGTGAATGCAAAACATAAAATCTAAAAACATACAAAAAATGGAGAAAAAGAAAAGAAAAAGAAAAAATGAATGAATAAATGAAAGAATAAGCAACATGGGTGATGCAATCTCATCTCCCACAACTTAGAGGAATTTCTTTTGTTTTGGCCATTTCCATGAAAGTTAGAAACTTTGTCGTTTGTGATATATCCCGATAAATGCGATACAGTGCTTATTACTTCACTTTTCTTTGAATTGGATTGAAGAGAGTGTCATTTGTTGTTTACTTTCATACATTGGGTATATTGGCTTCGAAATCATTTTGAAATACCATTTGGGGTATGTCATGAGAATATCTTGAGTTTGGTGCATGTTTTTTTTACTTTAATCCGAATTTATCGCATATTTTGCTAGGGACTAGCAAAAAGCTAGTTGGGGTGTGATTTGGGGGTGAAAAGTGTATATTTATACCCCCTAACTACCCCTATGTTGTGCTAAGAATTATACTTAAACTTGCTCTTTTTGGGTATATTTTCATTTCATGTCATTTTAGTAGCTTACTCTCATTCTTTGCACAAAATATGGGTTTTATCGTCCTTATTGGCTTCCTGATATTTTTCATATGTGTAACGGTCACTTTCCGACCGTACGCATTTTAGCGCGTATCTTTGTTGTTTTGTGTGCGTGTTTCCGTATTTAATTTTTAATATCGTTCTCCGTAGTTCAGACGCGTGACCGAACCCCGTTTTCACAACCCTCTCGGAGGCGCGATCACCCTGACATTTTCTTTTTAATTTTAGGATGTCTTTGGACTAATCTGCATATTTCCATTGTTAACTATTAAACCTTTTTTTAAAAAAAGTTTTAAATTAGTAAGCTCTGTACGTTTTTTTTTTAAAATCCAAATCAGATTGAAATCTTAACTAAATTATTTAAAATCTTATAATACCAAAACTTATTAAATCCTTTAAAAAAACAAAATCTAACCTGTTTATAAATTCTAGCCTATTTGATATCTTAAGATCCTAACTACCCAACACCCTTATCTCCCTCCCCACGTCATGCATGGGCCCAACCTCTCTCCCCACCCTCACACGTCATTTCCCTTATTTTTCCCTTACAAATGCAGCGGACGCCTGTCACTTTTCTTCCCTTCGGAACCGCAAGGAAACCCTTTCCCCTCATCGCCGCCGCGCGCCTCGACAACCCGACCCCCATTATCCACCCGCTTGATAACTCCCTGCTTTAACTCTCTCGCTGACGGTCACCCACGCCACTGCGCGTCGCTTCCTCCATTCCCCGACGAGCCCGTGGCAGCCAAGCCCCGACCGGCGAACTCCTCTGCCACACTCGGAGGCGTTGCCCTCTGATGACCACGTGCCACCAGTGCCTCCGGCGATTCTCGAAGCTGACGGCCCCGTCCCCCTGCAAGCACACGCGAGCGTGAAGGTAAAAATATGAAGTACAATAGTTTTGGCTCCGTACGTAAAGGTTGTAGCATAGCGATCAATGAAAATGATGACTAGTATAATATTAGGTTAATGATATTAGGGTTATGATATTAGTTCTGTGGAGAGGTTAGCCCAGTTATTGTATATAGAAGTTAATATTCATATGTTAATAACAGTTGTTACATGATGTCATAATGTTAGTAATGCACGTTAGCAATGAGTTACATTATTAATTATAAGAATAATGATTCTGTTGATGTAAAGGAGAGTTAGAAAAAGTTAGAAATGTAAACAGAATGTGTGTTGGAATAATGTTAGTATAGTTGTTTATAACTATATTAATGTGGGATAAATTTTGATGGTACTATAATTAGTTAATTTCTTAGCTTATGTTTTATAAATCTTTCGCAGATATGTCCATGCCTCCCGCACTCGCCGTTATCGGCCACGCACTCGCTGCTCCCCGACTGCTTCGCCATCCATTCGCTACCGCAGTCGTCGCGCATCGACCGCCCCCGTCCCTAGGCCGCCGTCCGATCGCTTTCCTGCAAACAACGAGGCAACGTCAAGTTGAAGCGAGGAATACGCGCTACCGCAGTCGAGTAACTGGAGCCGCGACGTGATCCGCTACTGTTCCAGACCCGACGTCAGATTAGTGCGCGTTCCTCACACCAGGTTAGTCCCCCCTAACTCGTAGCGAAACCCACACTGTAGCAAACTAGACCTTAACTAAAACTGAACAACAATAATTAAATTTACTTTTCCGCACCAGTAAAACGCTGCTCACTGTAGAAATCGATCATCAGACAAATTTTCTGTGCATATAGGGTAGTGGTCGATTTAGGCGGAACAAAACACCAAAATGTGATGTTTGACAAATAGGATAGCCCCGATAAACTAGAAACAAACCCTAATAGGACTTGATGAAAATCGCGACCTGACACCGACGCCGTGACTGTTTCAGACGGACTACCGCGGATGCGACGACTGGACGAGACGCCCCGGACGGACGACCCTCCTCGCCACCACAGGCAAGTGTACCCACTTGCGTTTTTGACCGTGTTTTGGACTTAGGTTGCTAGAACTGTTAGACTGTGAATGTATAGAACCGGATGTGAAATGATAGCGTCCGGGACGACTCCTGACGGCTCAGACTTGACGACGAAGTCTGAGCCTGAGAACAACAACTTTTTAATGCTGTAGGGCTATCATGTGTGTGCGTGTGTGTGGACACCCTAGAATAACCCTTCCTGTCTTGTCACGTCCCGTCCCGTCTTGCACAGCCCGCTGGGCAATAGGGCACCCTTCGGGTGATCCCTTGTACAGATTCACAGCCTGCGGGCAATATGGCACTCTCCAAGTTGAGAGAGTGATCCCTTGTACGGATACACAGCCCGAGGGCAATAGGGCACTCTCCAAGCTAGAGAGAGTGATCCCTTGTACGGATTCTCAGCCTGCGGGCAATAGGGCACTCGCCAAGCTAGAGCGAGTGATCCCTTGTACTGGTGTCATGTCTTGTCTTGTCTTGGGGTTTGGGGTTGGGTTGAGCGTGCGCATGGCAAGAGGGTCTGATCCCCCTCGAACCGTAAGGCGTGAACCCTTTCGTGTCTCACTTGTCTTGTCCTGCCTTGTTTCCGTCACGTCCCGTCTTGTCTTGACACCTGTAGGTTAGTCCTGTAGTTGGTAGCACACGCTACGACTACTACTTGTCCCGTTTTACTTTCCTGTTGCGTTACTTCCTGTCGTGTTACTCTGTTATAACCACAGCATGCTAATCAACCAGTAATCTGTTGTGTAAAAGAACCTCAGCCTGATAATCAACCAGTAAATCGTTGTTTAAAGTTCGGTGCACTTGCAGTAAAGTCTAACCCTTCTTGTAGACTTTACCTGACGTACAGTTCTTTTTTCTTGGGTGCTGTACGTCAGGTGTTCAGCCAGAGATCATGGACGAGGCAGACTCGCTGGAGTACGTGGAGCCGAGGACGTCGTCATCAGAGTACGTACCTGACAAGGACCAGATCTTGAGGTCTTTTAGTCGCCACTTTCAGAGGTTACTACTTTCAGTTTTCTTTTAGATAGTTTGTTGCCACGCTTAGGCTTCTTTTTAGACCTTGCACTGTTGGATATCATGTCTCTAATTTAATGAATGCCATTTCCTTTCTGTACTTTTGTTGTTCCTAAACTTTATAAATGCAAGAACCTGAAAATCTTTTTAAATGGTACCTCTACAGACGCTTATTGGGTCCGAGCTTCTCAGCTCTGGCCTAAGCGGGCCTTGTCACGCTTCGCCTCCGTCCATTTTGGGAAGCGGAGCATGACAGGTTTTAGTGGTGGCCCATGCAGGTCTTGCAAAAGTTCGGAACAATAAGAGTACCGCATTCATTTAATGTCCACGTACAAGTCTGAATTGGGTTCCCAGTCTTAGATGGTAGGAAGACTTAGGTAGACGTCCCAGTTGGATAGTCCGACACCTTGGTTAAGATTTAGCCGCACCCGTCTTAGGATACCTTAGTAGCCTCTCCCTCTCTAGTTATGACCAAATTAGATTTCTAGAGTCCTTCTTTTAGTTTAGTCGCCCACCCAGATCCACCGACTTCGAGCCCAGCTGAACTAACCTTGAATCTCTTAGGAACCTTCCCATTAGATCCTGGTTACAGTCTAGCTCATTAGAAAATCTTAGTGTCGAGCTCTCCTGATCTTTAGGCGACCCGATAAATAGAATCCATGACTTCTAGCGTCTTCCTGATCATTACCATTTTTGTGTTATCGACCGTAATGTTCCATCGTAGCTCTTCACGGTTCGTATCCTACACATATCCTTCAAGCGATCATTTTCCTGTCTCCCGATTCACGTGATCGTTTCCTGACGATTATCGTCGATCCTTCAAATCCCTTCCTTGACCAATTCTGCTTCCTCTAAAAGTATTTTCGAAATTTATTAATAAGTTTATCGCGCAGCTAAATTTCTTCGAAAACCCCTATATTATATATTTAAAAATTTCTTGTTTTTGGTTGAGTTAAAATTCTTTCATTGACTTTGAAACCTTATCGGTCGTAACTTTTAAGTCAATACCTCGTACTCGTTTTCGAATCGTTATCTCTCATATTTCAGTTTTAAAACTTGTTACCATTTTGAAAATTCAATGTATCACTTTTTCTAAACTACGAAATTTATTTTAACCACTTAAACGCACGCACTTTTAGAGTATATTTTTCTAAGCTAAATAGAATTCTAAATTATTTTTTTCTGTCTCTCTATGTCCATCGTGCTCATATTTCAAAAATCTTGGTATAAACCTATTTTCATTTGCAAAACAACCGCTACCTCACCCTGTTTTTGTTTCCTTCGTCTAACTCTTATTCCGAGTTGTAATAATTTTTTTTACCATCTGCTCACTCTTTACTACTTATTTTTATAAGTATAAAAGTATATGATATCCTATTTTACACGTAATTCGCCTTTTATCTATCTAATTATTTTGAGGAATGTTCTTGCTCCATCCAACCAACTACCATCCTTACCCCGCCTTATTTGAACTCGTTCTTTCCGATCTCATTTCGTTTCTCTTTTGGTTTAGTTTTCTTTCCTCTATTGTTTAGACATTAGTGCTTGTAGTTGCCATGTCAACTCTAGTTTGGTAGTGGGCCCATTGGTTTGTGATGTTGTCGTGATGCATGAGTATAAGTAGAGTGTGTAGACCTGTATGAGTGTGTCATCTTTAAGATCCTGATAATTGCCTTTTGTGTCTTGAATGTGTACTCAATGTTAACCATGATATGATTGAAGTTGTCTGAATGACGGTATTCATACATATATGAGTAGGGTCATAGCAGGCAATTTCCTTAGACGTAGTTTTTCGCAATTATAGAATAGCTTATTCTTGACTGCATGTGATTGTATCAAAATTTTGTTTCCTTTTAAACCAAATCTTTAAAGTTTTTGAAATTTGCTCACAAGATCACAAATCAATTATCCTTCCTCATCCATTACCACGACTCCACACGTTTTTTTTCCAAATGTTTTAAAAATGTGTCACTGGTTTTAAGTTTCCCTTTCTCTTCTCTCTCTACATTTAGAAATGTTATGTTATGGTTGTTATAGTTTTGAGACTAGCTATTATTGTTGTAGGATTTTGTTGCGGGTAGGCTCAGGGAGAGATGAGATTTGTTATAGCAATGATTAACCGATTTTGAAACAATAGGATATTGGGATAGATTTCTTTCGGATGAAAAGAATGGGCTGTCCAAGACTTATTTATAAAACCGAAGTGTGGTGGACTCAATGGAAAATTCTGGTTGAATGAGATTGTATGCGTGAAGATGAGAACTGTCAGATTTGAGGCTTAGACGAATGGTAGATAGGGATGGCTATAGAGTATGGTGTGAGTTAGAGTGATCATGAGAATGAGTAGAACATTTAAAGCGTCAGGATTTGATTGTTAAGTTGAGACGAGAAGGCATTGGAGATAACAGGACACGTCGAGATGAATGGGATGTTATGAAGATGGATTTTATATGATTAAGAGATTAGATGATAGGGGTAAGGATAGATGTAGTTTGATGGTTCATTGAATTCGGAGGATAAACTTGTGAGTCGATATGATGGAGAATGTATTGGGGGCGAGATGATTGAAGACTGGTAGGCGATGGCGTGGATCTATAATCAGGTGCTAGGGTGTGATTCTAGTCGTAGCATTATCAAGTGGAGAGACGCATTATGATGGAATATTTGAGGAACGATGTTGAAGTTATAGGATTAGAGATCTTTGTGTGAAAGATGGAAGTTATAGTCTTAAGTGTTTACATATTTATTATTATTATTAGTATAAGTGATTCCGAGGGCGGAATCATTTCTAAGGTGGGTAGAATGTAACGGTCACTTTCCGACCGTACGCATTTTAGCGCGTATCTTTGTTGTTTTGTGTGCGTGTTTCCGTATTTAATTTTTAATATCGTTCTCCGTAGTTCAGACGCGTGACCGAACCCCGTTTTCACAACCCTCTCGGAGGCGCGATCACCCTGACATTTTCTTTTTAATTTTAGGATGTCTTTGGACTAATCTGCATATTTCCATTGTTAACTATTAAACCTTTTTTTTAAAAAAGTTTTAAATTAGTAAGCTCTGTACGTTTTTTTTTTAAAATCCAAATCAGATTGAAATCTTAACTAAATTATTTAAAATCTTATAATACCAAAACTTATTAAATCCTTTAAAAAAACAAAATCTAACCTGTTTATAAATTCTAGCCTATTTGATATCTTAAGATCCTAACTACCCAACACCCTTATCTCCCTCCCCACGTCATGCATGGGCCCAACCTCTCTCCCCACCCTCACACGTCATTTCCCTTATTTTTCCCTTACAAATGCAGCGGACGCCTGTCACTTTTCTTCCCTTCGGAACCGCAAGGAAACCCTTTCCCCTCATCGCCGCCGCGCGCCTCGACAACCCGACCCCCATTATCCACCCGCTTGATAACTCCCTGCTTTAACTCTCTCGCTGACGGTCACCCACGCCACTGCGCGTCGCTTCCTCCATTCCCCGACGAGCCCGTGGCAGCCAAGCCCCGACCGGCGAACTCCTCTGCCACACTCGGAGGCGTTGCCCTCTGATGACCACGTGCCACCAGTGCCTCCGGCGATTCTCGAAGCTGACGGCCCCGTCCCCCTGCAAGCACACGCGAGCGTGAAGGTAAAAATATGAAGTACAATAGTTTTGGCTCCGTACGTAAAGGTTGTAGCATAGCGATCAATGAAAATGATGACTAGTATAATATTAGGTTAATGATATTAGGGTTATGATATTAGTTCTGTGGAGAGGTTAGCCCAGTTATTGTATATAGAAGTTAATATTCATATGTTAATAACAGTTGTTACATGATGTCATAATGTTAGTAATGCACGTTAGCAATGAGTTACATTATTAATTATAAGAATAATGATTCTGTTGATGTAAAGGAGAGTTAGAAAAAGTTAGAAATGTAAACAGAATGTGTGTTGGAATAATGTTAGTATAGTTGTTTATAACTATATTAATGTGGGATAAATTTTGATGGTACTATAATTAGTTAATTTCTTAGCTTATGTTTTATAAATCTTTCGCAGATATGTCCATGCCTCCCGCACTCGCCGTTATCGGCCACGCACTCGCTGCTCCCCGACTGCTTCGCCATCCATTCGCTACCGCAGTCGTCGCGCATCGACCGTCCCCGTCCCTAGGCCGCCGTCCGATCGCTTTCCTGCAAACAACGAGGCAACGTCAAGTTGAAGCGAGGAATACGCGCTACCGCAGTCGAGTAACTGGAGCCGCGACATGATCCGCTACTGTTCCAGACCCGACGTCAGATTAGTGCGCGTTCCTCACACCAGGTTAGTCCCCCCTAACTCGTAGCGAAACCCACACTGTAGCAAACTAGACCTTAACTAAAACTGAACAACAATAATTAAATTTACTTTTCCGCACCAGTAAAACGCTGCTCACTGTAGAAATCGATCATCGGACAAATTTTCTGTGCATATAGGGTAGTGGTCGATTTAGGCGGAACAAAACACCAAAATGTGATGTTTGACAAATAGGATAGCCCCGATAAACTAGAAACAAACCCTAATAGGACTTGATGAAAATCGCGACCTGACACCGACGCCGTGACTGTTTCAGACGGACTACCGCGGACGCGACGACTGGACGAGACGCCCCGGACGGACGACCCTCCTCGCCACCACAGGCAAGTGTACCCACTTGCGTTTTTGACCGTGTTTTGGACTTAGGTTGCTAGAACTGTTAGACTGTGAATGTATAGAACCGGACGTGAAATGATAGCGTCCGGGACGACTCCTGACGGCTCAGACTTGACGACGAAGTCTGAGCCTGAGAACAACAACTTTTTAATGCTGTAGGGCTATCATGTGTGTGCGTGTGTGTGGACACCCTAGAATAACCCTTCCTGTCTTGTCACGTCCCGTCCCGTCTTGCACAGCCCGCTGGGCAATAGGGCACCCTTCGGGTGATCCCTTGTACAGATTCACAGCCTGCGGGCAATAGGGCACTCTCCAAGTTGAGAGAGTGATCCCTTGTACGGATACACAGCCCGAGGGCAATAGGGCACTCTCCAAGCTAGAGAGAGTGATCCCTTGTACGGATTCTCAGCCTGCGGGCAATAGGGCACTCGCCAAGCTAGAGCGAGTGATCCCTTGTACTGGTGTCATGTCTTGTCTTGTCTTGGGGTTTGGGGTTGGGTTGAGCGTGCGCATGGCAAGAGGGTCTGATCCCCCTCGAACCGTAAGGCGTGAACCCTTTCGTGTCTCACTTGTCTTGTCCTGCCTTGTTTCCGTCACGTCCCGTCTTGTCTTGACACCTGTAGGTTAGTCCTGTAGTTGGTAGCACACGCTACGACTACTACTTGTCCCGTTTTACTTTCCTGTTGCGTTACTTCCTGTCGTGTTACTCTGTTATAACCACAGCATGCTAATCAACCAGTAATCTGTTGTGTAAAAGAACCTCAGCCTGCTAATCAACCAGTAAATCGTTGTTTAAAGTTCGGTGCACTTGCAGTAAAGTCTAACCCTTCTTGTAGACTTTACCTGACGTACAGTTCTTTTTTCTTGGGTGCTGTACGTCAGGTGTTCAGCCAGAGATCATGGACGAGGCAGACTCGCTGGAGTACGTGGAGCCGAGGACGTCGTCATCAGAGTACGTACCTGACAAGGACCAGATCTTGAGGTCTTTTAGTCGCCACTTTCAGAGGTTACTACTTTCAGTTTTCTTTTAGATAGTTTGTTGCCACGCTTAGGCTTCTTTTTAGACCTTGCACTGTTGGATATCATGTCTCTAATTTAATGAATGCCATTTCCTTTCTGTACTTTTGTTGTTCCTAAACTTTATAAATGCAAGAACCTGAAAATCTTTTTAAATGGTACCTCTACAGACGCTTATTGGGTCCGAGCTTCTCAGCTCTGGCCTAAGCGGGCCTTGTCACGCTTCGCCTCCGTCCATTTTGGGAAGCGGGGCGTGACAATATGCACATGGTATTATTGTGATCATATTGTCAATTTTTGAGAATTATTTGAGCAATGAATTATTTTATATTAATTTTGGGAGGTCAATATTAATTTTTAATAGACATTATATTAATTTTCTCAACATATGGATTAATTTTTCCCTCCCCTATTTTTTAGGTACTCCTGGGAGTCTTGGAGATTTTTCAGAATTTTTTGGGATTTTACTGATATTGCTGGATATTTTTGGCGAATTATTTGGAGGAGAAATGGGTTTAAACCCCAGGAAAAGGGTTTTATTGTGGGCGCCACGTGGCACGATCGCACGGCGCCATATGGCGCCAATCCAGCTGCATTTTGGAAGCAGGCCGCCGCTGTTGCGTTTGTAAAACAAAAAAAAGAAATTTAAAAAAAATCAAAGGCCGGCGGCCCGCTCGTTGAGCGGGCCGCTATATTAAAACTTAATTAAAAAATGAAACGCGCGCGCTCTTGGGCCCGCTTGCCGGCCCGCGGCAGCGGGCCCCGCTTTTGTTCATCGCCCCCTCCTTTGGAGCGGGCGGGGAAATGCGGGTCGGGTCTCTGACCCGGCCCGTTGATGGTGAGCCTAAAATCTGGAGCGGGCGGGCGCAAATGCACATGACCAGACCCGCTAGACTAAATGAATGCGGCCCGTGCGTTTTTTGGGAGATGAGCTTCGTTTTTTGGTGTTCTTCGGCCAGAAACACATTTTTTTGGGGGTTTCTGATGTGTCCATATTTTATATCATTTTCATATCATTATCTCATCGCATTGCATATCATTTTCGCTTCCAAATCCCACTTTTTACTACGATTCTGCATTTCTGACGATATTCTCGAGTTTCGTAGTGTTTCGTGAATTTTCAGGGATTTTGGAGCGATTCGGACCCCCACTTGGGTATAGACACATCCGACGTGCCCATGAGCTCGTTGGCGGGGCTCTGGAGGAGTTCACCGTGTTCTCGAAGCCATTGGAGGAGAGAAAAGAGAGAGAGCAGAGAGAGAAGCCCAGGATGCTGCAGGACATTTTCCCAGAAAATGCTCGGTCCGAGTAGCTATTTTCCCAGAAAATGCTCGGCCCGAGCAGCTCAGCTGCTCGGACCGAGCCATATCAGCTTGAGGAGGGAATGGATACGGCTGACCCGGACCGAGCAGCTCATCTGCTCGGTCGAGCAACCTAATATTTCACAGCCCGAGCAGCTCCCGAGCGCCAGACCGAGCCGATCATACTCAGACCGAGCAGAGACTACTCGGTCCGGGTAGGTCGACTTCCAGATCTCCAAGCAGCCGAGCAGCTTGCCTACGCGGACCGAGCCTCTGACCGAGCTAAGCTGACTCGGACCGAGTCACCTACTCGGTCGGCACTTCCTGGGGCATTTTTGGAATGTTTTTGAAGCGCGCGATGCGCGCGATCTGGGGGCGATTGAAGCTGGCGATTGGGCAACGGCTGAAGGTTGAGTGCATTCTGAGTTTTGCTAAGGAATTTTGAGGGAGTTTTTGGAGAGTGATTTTGGTAGGACTTTTTGAAGATTAATTTTTGTAGCAAATTTTGGATCGATTATTGAAGATTATTGTTTTTGCTTTTGTCTGGATATATTGTTCTTCTACTCTCGCTGTAAGTTCTTTTAGCCCTAATTTATCTATTGCTAAAATGTTTTCTTCTGCGAAATTGATGTTTCTGTGCATTCCTATTGTAACGTCTGAGTAGATCTAATCTAGGGTTGATGGGTTAGCCCTAGGATTTTAGGGGGAAAATGTAGATCTGAATCCCTATGTTGAATTGGGGATTTATGGTTGTATTTCGGTAAATCCTACCGTATCCGTAGATAACCAGTACTGAGATCATGCCCACGGTCTGTGGAATTGATGTTCTTAAGGGGTATCTAGGGATTCGAATAGGGAATTTGGTGGATCCAATCAAGGCACGCGACCATGCCCGGCTCGCGCCTTGAGGGGATCCATCGACGAACTATACCGCTACGTTGACGGCTACCGCCATTGCGTCAACGAGAGCCACCGAAATACCCCGCAATTCTAACCCACGAGAGTGGTACGAATTGGGGGATTAATTCCCTAGCCCTAATGCAATGTGAGGAACCTATCCAACATCAACCCTCAACGATCCTAGTGGCGATCCCTAAAGCCCTAGTCCTTTTTTATTGATATCACAACAACAACAATCAACCGAAATCTTTCACTCCGACCGCTACCTCACTTCCAAATTTAGAAATAGACCGAGAATATTATAGACACTATCTCCGTCCCTGTGGGATTCGACTATCTTTTATACTATAACTCGACGCCGTCCGCTTGCGGATTGAGCCCGAAGTCGTAGCCTAGGGGCCATATTACGCATGGCGATCGTGATACCGCCTGGTGGATCCTAGGTGTAGTCTACGGGTGCGTCAAGTTTTTGGCGACGTTGCCAGGGCCGCCAATAGTGTTTTTATCTCAGTTTGTTTTTATCTTTGTGAAGTTTGCTAGCAATCTTACCATTTCTCACCCTACCATCATTTTTCATTTTTTTATTTATTGCGGTGCTACTGACGGTGTTCTTCTGAGTTTTGTTGGTGCATGAACACCCGCCACAAGGGGGCTACTAGAGAGTTATTGTTCGATCCTGAGATCGAAAAGACAGCCAGGGCTTTGAGAGCTTCTAGCAGAAGTTCATCTCCATCTGTTCAGATGGGAGAGAACCATCCTCCTCCCCCTCCTCGCACTGGGTCCATCAGGGACCATATGAAACCGATGTTTGGGAACAACTCCTCGATTCTTAGACCGCAGCTGACAGCGACAACCTTCGAGCTTAAGACGGGGTTGATAAATCTGATGCAGCAGGATCCCTTCCACGGGCATCCTCACGAGAATCCCAACCATCACATCGACTCCTTCTTGGTTAAGTGCGATACTTTCAAGGCGAAGGACGTCAGTGATAATACGGTGAAGTTGCGGCTCTTCCCTTTCACGTTGAGGGACAAAGCCTGTTATTGGCTCCAGGCCCATTCTCTGAACCACTTCACCACATGGGAGAAGCTCGCGCTTGCTTTTGTGGATAAATTTTATCCACCCTCAAAGACGGTCCGGATCCGTGGGGCCATTTCCAATTTCAAGCAGCTCCCGCAGGTGTCGCTTTACGAGGCTTGAGAGAGGTTCAAGGACCTCTAACACCAGTGCCCACACCATGGAATCCAACCCTGGGATTTGGTGCAGAGCTTCTACAACAGGCTCCAACCTAGCCCAAGATGATTATTGATGCTACGGCGCAAGGTGACCTATTGGATAATTCTCCCGACGAGGCTATAGATCTGTTGGAGCACATGGCGGCCAACACCCAGCAGTGGAGCGATGAGTGGACAGTGTTGAATATTGGACTCCCCAGATTTGGTTTTGGATGATGAGCAAACATAAATAATTCATGAACTAACAATTTGTGAGCGCAGTATTGGAGATCGTCGCCAAATTCACGAGAACAATCAAAGCGACATCTCAAGACTTCTCAAATCTCGTATTCATTGCCTAAAGCTTCGTTGAAGCTTTTGGACCGTTTTGGAAGTCATGAAGAATTACTCGAAGCTCTCGAAGACCGTTCCTTAAGGTTTTATTTATAGTCTTTTAGCTTCGATCTATAGAATGTTAAGCCTTGAGTATATCTTACAATTCTATCTTCATAACGCTCATATCGTAGCTCTAGGATCATTGTAGAAGTCCATTCTAACTTCCTCGAAGCATCGCGCTTCGATTCGGACTTCTTGTGCATGTTAGTTGGTTCAAGAAGAAGAACTGACCGACTAGATGGTGATCTAGTCGGTCGGCAAAACTTCTTGGACCGACTAGTTTGTGTTAATCTTTTCTTGCTCAGTACTGTTTACAGTTAGTCGGTCTATGTTGACTCACCGACCGACTAGTTTGTGAACTAGTCGGTCAGTGATGCTTCTTTGACCGACTAGTCGAGCTTTACTGTTCATGCTAATTTTCTCCTGAGCTATTGTTTATCGTTAGTCGGTCTAAGAACGTTTGGTGATCGACTAGTTGATAATCTAGTCGGTCAACATTTGTTCTTGGACCGACTAAATCAATTTGTATTCAGACTATTTGTTTTTGACTCTTAGTCGGTCTAAGTTCACTGACCGACCGACTAGTTGTGAAACTAGTCGGTCAGAAAGTCTTCTTGGACCGACTAGATTTCTAGGTCTGAAATTCAATCTCTTCTCAGTTCTTCACTTAGTCGGTCCATGTTATTTGACTGACCGACTAGTTGATGAACTAGTCGGTCAGTGGTTGTTCTTTGACCGACTAACTGCTTCAGATTTCTAACCGTTGGGATTTGACCTAACTCGTTTTTATGGGACCCTATAAATACGAAGCTTGGTCATTTCTCTAGGGTTAAGAGCTGCCATTAAGAGATTCATTGAGATTGAAAGAGATAGACATTCTCACTCATTTCCAAAGCTCTCTTCCTCACAAGAAATCCATTCTCTCACTTTCTAGATCTAGAATCCATCTTGAGAGAAGGTTGTTCTTGGTGAGCCCTTCAAGCTCTAGCTTGATTCAAGTCTCCAAATCACTCCTAGGCACCCATTGCTGGTCATTTCAGTTGTGCTAGGTCTTGGTGACTTCATCTTCCTCAAATCCCTCCTTGCACCTATTTGGTAAGAAAACTCAAGGTATAGGATTTTGTGGTAAGATTGTTTATTTCATTATAAACTCATTTATATTGCTTATTGATTCTCTCGGTTGTGAGAGAAGGTTGTGATCCCGGGTTGTGGGATTCACTATTGCCATTGCATGTATGATTTGATCTTGTGAAGGTTTTTCACAAGATATCATAGTGAAAATCTTGGGTTAGGGTTTCTAACCTAAGTATCCGGAGGGGATCCGGGTGGTTGGGACGTAGGATCACCGGGAACAAGTCGGGGAGACTTGGGTGGATCCGAACCCAGTAACATCTTTTGTTTGCATTGTTAATTTTGTTGTTGTCATTCAATTTAAGCTTCCGCAAATTGATTTGGTAGTTGTTTGCACGATAATTAGGAATTATACTTATCGTTATTTTTAAAGTACTATTCACCCCTCCCTCTAGTACTTGTGCAGTAGCTTGTAGGGCATTACATTTGGTATCAGAGCCAGATACTTAGCTATGTCTGCCAACGACAACAAGACCGTTCGTCCATCTGCGGATTATGGATCCTTCAGGAACCGTGAAGGAGCGTCTTCGGTCATGGAAGGACATTCCTCGACTAGGCCTCCATTCTTCAACGGCGTCAATTATGGATATTGGAAATGTCGGATGGAAACGTTCCTCCGGAGCGCCTCCTTGTGGAGAATTACCATGTCGGAGTACAATGTGCCTACCGAAGAAGATTTCGACAAGTGGACTACCGCGGAGGTCGCCGCGGAGATTGCAAATGCCAAAGCTATGAATGCTTTACAATGTGCATTGGAACCCGAAGATTTTAATAAGATATGCACATGTTTGAGTGCATATCAAATTTGGAATTCGCTCCTCATTTTGTATGAAGGAACGAGTCGGGTAAGAGATTCTAAACTCGTGGTAGTCAATAGAGATTACGAATTGTTTCATATGAAACAGGGAGAAAAGATGAAGGAGTATTATGCTCGCTTCGTCGACATAATGAACGAGTTGGAAGCTCTTGGCAAAACCTACACCCAAAAGGAGAAGTGTTCGAAGCTTATCGAAGGACTTCCTTCTTCGTGGGAGAAACGTACCTTCGCCATCGAGGAAGGTAATGACATGAATAAGTATACCGTAGTTCAATTAATGGGTACTTTGATGTCATACGAGGTACGCAAAGATAGCAAGGTGAAGTTACAAGAAAAGATGTAGTCCTATTTGAACCAAGACGTGCCTAAGAAAAAGGCGATTGCATTCAAGGCGGCTTCATCCAACTCTACCGATGATGAGGACTCGGAAGAAGAAATGGACATGGAATCCATTGCACTCATGGCAAAGAAGTTCAATCGCTTCTTCCGAAAGGGTAACTTCAAACAAAAATCTAAATTTACTTCTACTAACGCCTCTCCACCTTTGTGCTTTAAATGCAATAAGCCAGGACACATCAAAGCGGATTGTCCTCAAAACAAGCAAAAGGAGAAGTGGAAGGCGCCGAAGTTCGACAAGTCCAAGAAGTACAAAAAGGGGTACAAAAAGGGACTTGTCGGAGCAACATTCACCGACTCCGAGGATTCCTCAAGCGGAGAGTCGGACGATGAGAAAGTGGAGCAAGCGAACATGTGCTTCATGGCAAGAGAGGAGCATGATCAAGGATCTTCCTCCTCCGATGATAGCGACAACGAAGGCGATGAGGTAACTATGGATGATCTTAGGAATGCTAACTCTCAATTATGGTCCAAATAAACTAAATTAGTAAATAGATATACTAAAGTAAAAGATGACCTAGCTAGCATTCAAACCTCGCCTAAGACTATCATCACCAACAACGACACCGTTGTTGAAGAGTTAAGAAATGAGATTGTTAATCTCAAATCTAAACTTGAACATGTTAGCATTGATGATCCGGAAGAACATAGGGTAGCGGATTTGACTTCTCAAAACTCGACTTTGAGTATTGAGAATGAGAATCTTAAATCTCGTGTTTATGTGCTCACATCGCAAGTATCCAATTTGGATACTTCTATGCGTTCTCTCACCGAGAAATATGAGAACACATTAGGCCGAATTAATAAATTCAATAAGGGTAAGGACCATTTGGATAAAATCCTAAGTGACTTACTTCCGGCCAATCACCACATTGGTTTGGGGTATACGATGGGATGTTCATCCAAATCGGCCACTACTTTTGTTAGGCCAACTTCCGGTGACTCTACGAGTGGTAGCAAACACTCTATTGGTAGTTCTTCTACCAATGATGCTTCCACCTCGTTCACACCCTCTTTCGGAAAGAAACCCACTAAGGGTGGACCTCCAAAGAAGGGGCATGCTTATATGTACACCAATAACATGCCACGAAGGAACACACGTCTTACTCCACCGTCTCACACATATGATGATTTTTATGCAACACATTCTCAGGCACGTGCACACCATGTGAGACACCCTCACGCACGTGTTCCCACACATGCATATGTTCACCCACCTCATCATATGAATAACTCTCGTCGTGCACCATTCCATCATGTTCCATATGCCTATCCACAACATGCATCACGTAGAAATCAACGTCGCATGCATGCACCCAATAGGATGAGGGCTCCCAAGATTTTCACTATTTGGAGCCCAAAGGACACAAGCATGGATGAAAAACAAGTATATATGAATGCTTATTTTTCGGATGTTGTGCATAGTAGAAATTATGTGGGGAAGTCTAAGTCCAATTAGACTTGGTTTCCAAAGGTCTAACCTTTGAGGACCCAATGACCTTGGGTACCATGATATGAAATTTTCTATCTTTAGGTACTCAAGGAAAAGAAAAAGAAAAGGAGAAACAAATTTAAATTTAGCTCCAAAGGGAATTAGATACTCGATAGCGGGTGTTCAAAACACATGACGGGTGATGCTCAATTGCTCTCCGGAGTAGTTCCCATTGCAAATGGAAACTGCGTCGTATTTGGAGGCAACGAGAGCGGAACCATCGTCGGTGTTGGTAAAGTGGGTAACCCGTCTAAACCCTTAATTAGTGATGTTTATCTAGTTAATGGTTTAAATCATAATCTTATTTCAATAAGCCAACTTTGTGACAAAGGTTACAAAGTTAGCTTTGCGAAAGGATTGTGTCATATTTTGAATGATAATAATGATTTATTATTTTCCGGCACACGCCATCAAGATATTTATATTTTGGATCTTCCTAAGTCATACTCGTTGCCAACACAAGTGAACAACACTTATGGCATCGACGCTTTGGACATGTGAACTTTGGAACACTTTATAAGCTTTCAAAATTAAATTCCATTAAAGGTTTTCCGAAGCTCGTTTTTGAAAAGAAAAGTTTTTGTGATTCTTGTCAACGTGGCAAGCTTCCTAAATCTTCATTTAAACCTAAGAAAAGCATTTCTACTAAACGGCCACTAGAGCTATTACATCTAGATTTATTTGGGCCAACTAGAGTTGCTTCCTTAGGAAATGCAAGATATGGACTTGTCATCGTCGATGATTATTCTAGATTTACATGGGTATTCTTCTTATGTAATAAAAATGAAGCTTTTGAAAACTTCACAATATTTGTGAAGAAAGTACAAAATCTCATCGGAACCACCATTGTCACTATTCGTAGTGATCATGGGGGTGAATTTGAGAATGAGTCTTTCTCAAATTTTTGTGATGATCTTGGAATTACTCACACGTTTTCTTTCCCTCGCGCACCTCCTCAAAATGGTGTTGTTGAGAGGATGAATAGAACGCTTGTGGAGTGTGCTCGCACTATGCTCGAAAATAGCCAACTTGGTTATCAATTTTGGGCGGAAGCGGTACACACCGCTTATTATGTGTTTAATAGAATACTTTTGTGGCCCGGCACCAAACAAACTTGCTATGAATTGTTGTTTGGTAGATTGCCTCAAGTTAAACATTTTCGTATTTTCGGCGCAAAATGTTTTATTAAAAACACATATGATAATTTTGACAAGTTTGATCCGAGATCGGATGAGGGGATATTTGTTGGGTATTCCTCACGTAGCAAAGCCTACCAGATATACAACAAAAGATCCTCTACGATCGAGGAATCACTACATGTCTCTTTTAATGAGAATTTTATTACTTCTAGAACTTCAAATGATGATGATTCTATGGATGTTTTATGTGATTCGTTTGAAAATTCTAAGTCTATTGATTCAATTGATTCTATTGATACTAACCCGACTAATGAAGTTGTTGAGAATGTACCTAGTGATCCAGGTATTCCCAAGCGGCTTCATATCGTTCGCGACCATCCCCATGAGCAAGTCATTGGCAATATTCAAGATAGAGTCAAGGCGAGATCGCAAGTCCACCACTTCGCCAATTGTGCCTTTGCCTCATCGATAGAGCCAAAGAATATAGTTGAAGCGTGCGAAGATAGTGCTTGGATCCTTGCCATGGAGGAGGAACTCATTTAATTCGAGAGGAATGAGGTATGGGAGCTTGTTCCTTTGCCATCGAAGAACCACACCGTCATAGGGACAAAGTGGATCTTCAAGAACAAAACCGACGAAAACCAAGTCGTCGTTCGGAACAAAGCTCGGTTAGTAGCTCAAGGCTATCGACAAGAGGAAGGTATCGATTTCGAAGAATCCTTCGCTCCGGTAGCTAGATTAGAATCAATTAGACTATTATTGTCTTTTGCATGCCATAAAAATTTTAAATTATTTCAAATGGATGTTAAAAGTGCATTTTTAAACGGAGATGTCGTTGAGGAAGTTTACGTTTCTCAACCTCCGGGCTTCTTAAATGAAAAATTTCCAAATCATGTTTTTAAACTAAAGAAAGCTCTTTATGGTTTGAGACAAGCTCCTCGAGCTTGGTATGATCGCCTAAAGAATTTTCTTTTGGATTTGAATTTTAAAATGGGCGAAGCCGATTCTACACTTTTTGTTAAGCATGCGAATAATGATATTTTATTAGTTCAAATTTATGATGATGATATCATTTTCGGTGCTACTAACTTCACTCTTTGCGAAGAGTTTTCTAATGTTATGAAGGAACAATTTGAGATGAGCCACATGGGCGAACTCAAATATTTCTTAGGTCTCCAAATTCGCCAATTGAACGATGCAATCTTCATCCACCAAACGAAATACACGGTGGAGTTGCTAAAGTGATTTGGAATAGAGATTGCCTCCGGGAAAAAGACTCCTATGAGCACTACAACGCATCTTGATAAAGATACGGGCGGAAAAGATGTAGACATTCGTCTATATCGAGGTATGATAGGTAATTTACTTTATCTTACCGCAAGTAGGCCCGATATTATGTTTGCCGTTTGTATTTGTGCTCGTTATCAGTCTCAACCTAAGGATTCTCACTTAGTAGCGGTTAAACGTATTTTTCGCTATCTAAGTTACACTTTAGATTTTGGATTACTATATCCGAAATCTAGCACATATGAGTTAGTCTCATATAGTGACGCTGATTATGCGGGATGCAAATCCGACAGGAAGAGTACTAGTGGCACTTGCCATTTTCTAGGAAATTCCCTTGTCTCTTGGTTTTCCAAGAAGCAAAATTCGGTATCACTTTCAACCACCGAGGCGGAATACATTGCCGCCGGTGCCGCTTGTGCCCAGGTTCTTTGGATGAGACACACACTGAAGGATTTTGGTATTCATTGTGATACTAGCCCTATCATGGTGGATAACCAAAGTGCTATTTGTCTTTCAAAGAATCCGGTGCACCATTCCCGATCTAAATACATAGATGTCCGACACCATTTTTAGATGATCATGTTGCTAAAAAGGACATCATATTAGTGTACGTTGAAACCCAAAAGCAACTCGCCGATATTTTCACGAAACCCCTAAAGGAGGACTCCTTTGTGTGGTTGCGTCGAGAATTGGAGATTATGGGTGAATCCGAGATATAGGATTCATGTTTCATTCAATTATCTTGCATGCTATTATATTTCGCAATATTTCGTTCATGCTAGACTTATTGAATTTTTGGGGATTTTATGTGATATGTTTGAATTTTTGCTCGAATTCTTATTTGAATGTCGTATTTGAGATTTCGATGTTTTATGGGGTACTTTAGATGACTTATGAGAGGGTTAAGATGTTTCGTCCAAGTGTTTTGAGGAGAGATCTCATTTATCAACTTTTGGACTCTTCTAGTCGGTTTCAGTTCATCAGCCAACCGACTAGATGCACATCTAGTCGGCCAGCTAGTGAACTCAGACCGACTAGTTCAAGCTTTGAACTTTCCCTGTCATTGACTTCTTTTAGTCGGTCACAGTTCACTTACCGACCGACTAGATTGAAAACTAGTCGGTCAGTGATTCTACTGTGACCGACTAACTCTAGCCCTAGAATTTTCGTTTTGCCTCTGTTTCGACTTAGTCGGTTTAAGCTCATTGACCGACCGACTAGATCATAATCTAGTCGGTCAGTGCTTGAACTGTGACCGACGAAGTGCTCTAGGGCAATCACGTCTTTTCGCTTTCTCGACCGACTTAATCTCATTTTATCCGATCGTTTCTCATTTTAGTCGGTCTTCTTCATATCTCCAACTCGAAAACCCCTCTCCCAGCTCGTGACCTTTCGTCTTCCCGTCGTTCTCCGGCCATTTTTCCGGCCAACTCCGCCGCCAGTCACCGTCGATCACTCCCCTAGGTAACTCCCTCCTTCCTAGGTCTTGTTTTCATCCCTAGGGTTTGTCTTAGGACTTGATTTCTCCTCTAGGGTTCCGATTTTACTCTTAGGGCTTGTTGTGTTAGGTTCTAGGGTTTGAGTTAGGTTGTTTGATCTTCTTCAGTCGCTTGATTGAACTCGTTGTGCCGCGATCATGGCACGAACGAGAATCCCGATTTCCTCTTCTAGGGCATCCCCCATGACCATAGAGGCCGCGACCGCTTCGACCCCTCCTAAGCGTAGGGCCAAGACCACTCGTCCCCCCTCTTCGTCTTCAACTCCGTTGAAGAGGAAGAGGACATCCAAGCCCAAACCTACCGGCCAATCTCCCAAGCCCAAAGCTAAACCCAAAAAGTTCTATGCTCCTACCCCTCCCGGTGAGCGTTCAGATAGTGATTCCAAGGATGATTCCGAGGAAGAATACACTCCTGAGCATCCCGAGAAGGCACCTACTCCACCCCCTCCTCCACCTCCTCCTAAGACCCGTAAGGCTAAGGGTAAAGGCCCGATGCCAGTCGGCGGTGTTGATATATCGTTGTGTCGCGACGACCCTCAGTGTCTAGCGGCTTACAACCGTATAGAGCATTGCCCACTACTGTTGGAGCATTACGTTCAGTTTTCTGATTTTCTTGGCCTTGCTGATCTGCTATCCTATAGTGGCCTATTGGACTACCTTATATTTGACCCTAAGGCGAACCCTCGACCCTATCCTCGCCTGGTCAAGATCTTCTATGCCAATCGTGTCCGGGGGCAGTACGGTGAGACTCACTCCATCGAGACTTCTGTTTTGGGGACTCCGATAGTCCTCACGGCAGAGATCTTGGGGGAGTTGATAGGTTGCTCATCGTGTGGCCTCCTCCCGTCTGACATCTCTGTAGACGATATCTCCTCCCTCGATCAGCCGACCCTCGCTGAAATCGTCCAGGTTATCCCCCCTACGTTCATTGGCGTCCCTTCCAAATCATTCAAGCCGAATGCTTGGGTGATTAACCTGATCTTGAAATCCTGCCTTCTTCCCAAGTATGGATCTTCTTCACTTCCGTCTCAGCCGTTTTTGAAATTGATATACGCTCTTTTCATGGGTAGCGAGATTAATTGGGCTCGCATTATACTCGACAAGATGGACTCTTTCGAGTTTATTCGCAAGACCACTAAATCTGCGCATATCCCGTACCCGTGTCTGTTGACCTTGGTTTTCCGTCATTTCTGTGTCCCTCTGCCTCCTGACAATGAGCGTCCTCTTGGTCCTCCACTGAACACGACGGCCGTAAAGAAATCTCTTACGGCACTCCGTCACATGCAGCGGACGACTCCTTCTGCGTCTCAGGGCACTACTTCTGCAGCTGCTGCTTCTCTACCTCCCACCACACTTGATGATGTCGTCCGGTTATTTCGTCGTCACGAGTCTCGCTTGGCTCGTACCGAGGAGGTAGTTTGCCGTATGGCTAGCTTGATGGGCGTCCAGCTTCCTCCTCCTGTTTCTGAGGATGAGGAGATGGATGATGAGGATATCGATGAGCTTGTCACTTCCCTTGCTCGTGGCGCTGAGGCCACTGCTGCTGCTGCTACCACATCTGCTCCTGGAGCTGGCACCTCTTCCGGTGCTCCAGAGACTTCTGCACCAGTGGATCAGACTTCTGATGCTGCTGCTGCTCCTGCTGACGACCCTGCTCCTGTTCTGCCTGCTGATGTTCATGTTGATACCCCAGCCGATGAGCCTGTCGTCGCTGTTTCCACTCCTGCCCCGACGATCCCGTCAGTTGACACGCCTCTCCTCCCAGCAGAGCCTGAGTTCACTCCCTCGACTGGACCCATGGAGACTGCTGATCCTGCCACTTCCTCGTGATCGTCTGTTTCGAGGCCTCTCCTGTGATCTTTGGATGATGCATCTTGTTGAGAGTGCTTTAGGTTAGGATTGGATGGAGTTTGGGTGTTGTTTTGATGTGTTTTGATATGTTGGATGTCGGTGTATGTGATGTACTTTTTGTTGGATGTATGATGATGACGACCCGATGATTATGTTGTACCTTTTTGATGTTGATGTAGATGTTGCACTTGATATGATGTAATCGATGTGATTTTTGGATGTACTCTTGGTATTCATATATATATATATATACATCGATGTTCTTTTTGTTTTACTTCGTCGTGCACATTTAATATTCATTCAATGTCTATGATATGTGAATTCGTCGCTCGACGCTTAAAAACTTGGTTAAATAAATTATATTTCTATGATTGTATAGAATTGTTTTCCATGCACAAATTTAACCAAGAATATTGAATATTGGAGAGTATGTTCCTTTATTCACTAAATGAATTAATATTTGGTATTTTTGATGATTTTACTTTTCGCTTGTTGATAATGGACAATTTGGCACACCTTGATTTGATTTCATCACTTTTCCCTTGGTGTCAATTAGGTCCATCGTCAATATCTACGACTCCCGATGTTGGATTTTCCTTTTCCTAGTTGTTGTCGTTGTATGCCCCCCATTTTTGGGATAATGCCAAAGGGGGAGAGATAATGATAATAAATGGGGCAAATGAAAATTTAACTCAATTTCCAAGAATCTAATTTGATGTGTTAGATTCAGGGGGAGTTAAGATATATATAAGGATTTTCAAAATCCGATATTTCAAAAATCGATTCTCGTTATATATCTTACTCGTCTGATTGATGCAATTTATATATATTCATTTTGGAATTAACGTGTCATCAATGCAGGGGGAGTAAGTATTTTACATTTGAATCATTATTTTTGAGTATTATTTATGTTGGTTTGTCATCACCAAAAAGGGGGAGAATGTTGAATATTGGACTCCCCGGATTTGGTTTTGGATGATGATCAAACATAAATAATTCATGAACTAACAATTTGTGAGCGCAGTATTGGAGATCGTCGTCAAATTCACGAGAACAATCAAAGCGACATCTCAAGACTTCTCAAATCTCGTATTCATTGCCTAAAGCTTCGTTGAAGCTTTTGGACCGTTTTGGAAGTCATGAAGAATTACTCGAAGCTCTCGAAGACCGTTCCTTAAGGTTTTATTTATAGTCTTTTAGCTTCGATCTATAGAATGTTAAGCTTTGAGTATATCTTACAATTCTATCTTCATAACGCTCATATCGTAGCTCTAGGATCATTGTAGAAGTCCATTCTAACTTCCTCGAAGCATCGCGCTTCGATTCGGACTTCTTGTGCATGTTAGTTGGTTCAAGAAGAAGAACTGACCGACTAGATGGTGATCTAGTCGGTCGGCAAAACTTCTTGGACCGACTAGTTTGTGTTAATCTTTTCTTGCTCAGTACTGTTTACAGTTAGTCGGTCTATGTTGACTCACCGACCGACTAGTTTGTGAACTAGTCGGTCAGTGATGCTTCTTTGACCGACTAGTCGAGCTTTACTGTTCATGCTAATTTTCTCCTGAGCTACTGTTTATCGTTAGTCGGTCTAAGAACGTTTGGTGACCGACTAGTTGATAATCTAGTCGGTCAACATTTGTTCTTGGACCGACTAAATCAATTTGTATTCAGACTATTTGTTTTTGACTCTTAGTCGGTCTAAGTTCACTGACCGACCGACTAGTTGTGAAACTAGTCGGTCAGAAAGTCTTCTTGGACCGACTAGATTTCTAGGTCTGAAATTCAATCTCTTCTCAGTTCTTCACTTAGTCGGTCCATGTTATTTGACTGACCGACTAGTTGATGAACTAGTCGGTCAGTGGTTGTTCTTTGACCGACTAACTGCTTCAGATTTCTAACCGTTGGGATTTGACCTAACTCATTTTTATGGGACCCTATAAATACGAAGCTTGGTCATTTCTCTAGGGTTAAGAGCTGCCATTAAGAGATTCATTGAGATTGAAAGAGATAGACATTCTCACTCATTTCCAAAGCTCTCTTCCTCACAAGAAATCCATTCTCTCACTTTCTAGATCTAGAATCCATCTTGAGAGAAGGTTGTTCTTGGTGAGCCCTTCAAGCTCTAGCTTGATTCAAGTCTCCAAATCACTCCTAGGCACCCATTGCTGGTCATTTCAGTTGTGCTAGGTCTTGGTGACTTCATCTTCCTCAAATCCCTCCTTGCACCTATTTGGTAAGAAAACTCAAGGTATAGGATTTTGTGGTAAGATTGTTTATTTCATTATAAACTCATTTATATTGCTTATTGATTCTCTCGGTTGTGAGAGAAGGTTGTGATCCCGGGTTGTGGGATTCACTATTGCCATTGCATGTATGATTTGATCTTGTGAAGGTTTTTCACAAGATATCATAGTGGAAATCTTGGGTTAGGGTTTCTAACCTAAGTATCCGGAGGGGATCCGGGTGGTTGGGAAGTAGGATCACCGGGAACAAGTCGGGGAGACTTGGGTGGATCCGAACCCAGTAACATCTTTTGTTTGCATTGTTAATTTTGTTGTTGTCATTCAATTTAAGCTTCCGCAAATTGATTTGGTAGTTGTTTGCACGATAATTAGGAATTATACTCCTCGTTATTTTTAAAGTACTATTCACCCCCCCTTAGTACTTGTGCAGTAGCTTGTAGGGCATTACAGACAGTTGTGACCCGGACTCCCGAGGTCAAGGTCGCCACTCACTTGGATTCTCACATTGAGACCTTGTGCAAGCAAGTGGCCCGAATCGAGCAGCGCCTGGACTCCATCCCAGTGGCACCCAGCACCTCCTATCACCCCGGGGAGGAGTATGTAGACCCCGTATACATTCCTATTGAAGGTCACTATGAGGGTGCTGAGACATCCGAGACTGTTCAGTACGTCCAGGGAGAAGGACGGAACCAATGACATCATCCGACTGCTAGAAATCACCCAGGGTTCTCATATGGAAACCCAAGCGGAGGACTGCAACCTCCGCATTTTCAGAGACCACCACCTCCTCTCAGCAGTAGCAGAGCCAGCAGTAGGGCGGCTTTAGGCTAGCTGGGCCCTATAGGCCATCGGGATATCAGTACAACATGCCACCCCAGCAGAATTTTGCGCCAGCTCCTCCAAAGTCTAATCTTGAATCTACACTGGAGACCTTCATGAGCGGCCAGATTCGCTTCAATCAAGATACATCGAACCAATTTAAGAACATCAATTCTTCGCTCGATGAACTGAGGGGGCAGATGTCGCAGTTGCTGAAGAATCAGGGAAGATTACCCTCCCAGCCGGAGACCAACCCTAGAGCTCAAGCCAACGCCGTGGTTTCAGTGACCACACGAGGTGGACGGGTTACTGACCCCGTTATGGTTCCGGTGCTGAACAAAGAAAAGATCGCCATCGAAGAAGCTACTGATGACAGCGATGGAGTTGAGGCCACTGAAAGGCCTGTCACTTCAGTGACCACACGAGTCTGGACCCTTTCCCTCAATGTGGAGGATATTGAAGCTGAGTTCCGGCTACAAAGGCCGATGAAGGAGAGAGCTTATGAAGAAGGGGCAAATTATCTGGAGCTCCTTGAGGAGGAAGCTATTGAAGAATTCACTGCTGAAGGGGTCATGAAGGACCCGATAATGGCAAGCATCGATGACGACGGAGACCCAACCTACAACAAAGTGGTCGCTGCACACATCCAAGTATTGGATGCGGAGTCTCTACGCCAATCATCATATCATCAAGCACATGAGAACATATCTTATGCTGAGAAGAATATTGGAGTAGGCGGAAATCAAACGCCGCCAGTTTGCACCTCCCCAGAGATGGACACGCGACCACCATGTGCGCCAAATGAGCATTGATATATCAGAGGGAGTCGAGCTCATGACTGAAAACGAGCGCTTGTTGGGAGGCAACCCAATTCCGTAGATTTTGGACTTTCTTTCTTATTTTCTTATTTTTATTTTTATTTCGTGATTTTAGGTAAAATTGCAAAAATCATAAAAAATTTGACGAGTTTGTGTTCTGTGTAGGACGGACAAATGGGGGTATGCATATGGACATTATAAACGGAAGGAAGCCGGAGGAAAGCAACAGAATCGAAGATTTGAGAATGAAAACAAGGGAAAAGAAGAGAAAAAGAGACACAGGAAACCCGAACCGAGCAGCTCAGCTGCTCGGTCGAGTCAAGCAGATACGGAAAAGGGAGATACTTAAGCTTGGCCCGAGTAGGTTCCTGCTCGGACCAAGTAGAAATTGACACGGACCGAGCAGACCGCTACTCGATCGAGTCGTACAAGGATGAGATTTGAGCGAAAAAACATCACTCTGTCGACCCGAGCAAAACATTATTGGCTCGGCCCGAGCAGGACATGACGCGGACCGAGCATCTTACTGCTCGATCGAGTCGTACAGGCTTGAAATTTGAGGAGAAAACGTCACTCTGTCGACCCGAACAGAATATTATTGGCACAGCCCAAGCAAAATACGACTTGGAGGGAGTATTTCATTCAAAATTTTAACGTTGACCGGATCGAGCAGCCTAGCTGCTCGGACCGAGTCGTATCGTTTTGTTTAAATTTTTTTTATTCGACCCGGTCGAGCAGCCTAGCTGCTCGGACCGAGTCGGGTCGGATCCAAAACCAAATACCCAACGATTTTTAATCGCTGTTAAAAACGTTTTTTACCCTAAACTTTTACCCCCGATAAAATTCCCCCCGAGCTTCTCTCTCCTCCCCCCTACTCGTTCGCCCTATCCCACCGACATCTGCCATCTCCTCCCGCTCCGCCGTCGGCGGCGCCTCCAGCACTGCCCAACGCCGGTAAACCCTCCGACCCCCTCTCCCTCCCCCTTTCTTTCCCCCTCTCAATCTCTCCGCCGCCTCCCCTCCTTCCCCCCCCGCCGTCTCCGCCCTACCTCGACGACGGCTCCGTCGATGGCACCACCGCCGACGACGACGTCGCCATCCGATTGCCCCAACCCCCCTCTTCCTCCCTCCCCCACCCGCCCCCCTTAAACCCTCGCCTCCCCCTAAACCCCCACCGCCTCTATCAATCACTGCCGAAACCCCCCCCCTTTCGCCCTACGGCGATTCGCTTCCCCCGACTCATGCCCTAGGGCACAGACCGAGCACTTCGGTGCTCGGTCAAGACCCCCTGACTGAGTCGCTGCTCGGTCACATTCTCGTGACCAAGTAGCCCCCCCCCCCCCCCCCGAGCCCCCCACTTGTTCACCTAGCCCTTCCCCACCAAGTCACGTGCACAGCTTGGTCACATGCACAGCTCGGACCGAGTAGCTCTTTGCTCGGTCCGAATCACAATATATCTGTTTTCCACACGTTTTGATCGATTATCTGACGTTTTGACTGTTTCGATTTGCAGGACCTCTCGTCTGACGTTAGTAGCAGCAGCGTGGATTAGCTTGGGGGATCTTCTGCGCGTTCGCATCATTCGCTCCTACAGTACACTCGTTCCCTGCTCTCTTTTCATACAGTAGCTTTATACTACACGTGGCACTATGGTTCGCACACGCGGATCTATCACACCCCTCGCTCGCGGGAAGAGACCGTCTTCTGGCGCGTCCTCTTCCTGTCCACTACGTCGTGCACGCACCACTTCCACTACCACACCCTCTGCCACTGCCCCTGCCCCTGCCACCGTCATCACCACTCCCTCTACCATCCCTACCACCACCGCACCCATCCCATCAGCTGCTATCCCCTCCATCTCTGTCTCCACCACTGCTACCTTATCACCCCCACCCAGCGATGACCCCACTGCACACATTCCTACTCACGGCATTACTTTCCGAGATAGCGCACATAGATCGCGCTACTCCAGGATCCATCAGCGCCATCTAGTGCCTACAGTTTTCGTTGACGTGCCTGCACTCCAGTCACTGGGCATCCTCTAGGGAGTGCACCGCCTGTACCGAGCGATTCTTTTCGACCGATTCCTCGGGGTCCACACCCCCACTTATACGCGCCTTACACTCGAGGGTCTTAGCTCCCTTGCTTTCACCACAGCAAGTGACGGCATCACATTCCGCCTCCTTGATCATGATTACACTGTCACTTTCGCTATGATCAGGGAGTAATGTCACTTCCCAGCCATCCCAGATCCTAGGGTAGCTTTTTCCCCGAGCTTTGAACTTGATGATTTTGCTGCGCGCACCTTTTAGGAGCGCATTTCTGGACTACCTGAGTATCACCTAGCCGGGCGAATGCATCGTGCATAGTGCACCCGTGCCTTCGCTATGCCCAGAGACACCTAGCATGCACACTCTTCTGCAGACTGAAGGTCGGGACTATGTCCCTACCTGAGCTTACCCATCTTTGGGGTATGACCCGACCTCTTAGATTCCACCCGGATGGCTCTTTGAGACCATTGATGCTCTCTGACGCAGCCTACTGGCTGTGTCAGCGCCTCTACCAGACTGCCACCATATTCCATTCCACGTACATCTGTTGCGGTGGTTTCTTTTCTATCTTTTCTAGGATGCTAGGTATCCCCATCCCAGCTGACTTGCACCGCCCACCTGGCCCGACACACCTTATCATTGGCGTGCTCGAGCACATGCATATCCTCCGTCCTTATGGTGCTCGTCACTGGCGTTACATAGTAGGTACCGGCCACGATCCCCACATGGTCCTCCCAGCCCCTCACCTGATACACATCCCTGCCGTCCAGCTTGACTGGATGATTCCTCCTGTTTTCCCACTCCCTCACATTCACGATCTCGAGCCCCCTGGAGTTCCAGTTGAGGCACCTGCCGATGACCCGGACCCACTCTCCTCGGAGTTCGAGCTGCTTGATATAGCTGCTCTGGTCGTCGGCCTACCTGTTCCTCCAGTCCACCCATCTTCAGGAGCCGCCCCTTCCACCACCGTATCTTCCGTATCTACCATTGTCGAGTCTTCGAGGACTGTCCTCACCTCATTCCCCGAGACTCGGATCTCTTCTGCCGCTGTATCGGTGCCGGAGGGCACCGATTTACCTTTTTCTGACGACGTTATAGATCTAGATTCTCCCTCTCTCGACCCTGTCCCCACCCTCCCCCCTCTTTCGGAGCTTTTAGCTTCAGTTCCACTCTCTTTACAGACCTCCTCCACTTCAGCTCCCATTTACACCGAGAGCGTGTCGACGACTGTCCACACTTCTGTGTCAAATATAGCTCTCACTTCTGACGTCTCTGAGATACTCTCGAGCTCACCCTCTCCCATGTTCCACGCCCGGCACCGTGCCTCCGTTGCATCGGGCCGTTACACGCGAGTGGTGACTCACTGACATTTGACCCGTGCCCCACCCAACACTAGTTCTTCTGACTCTCGATTGACCGCTCTTGAGCAGTTGGCTTCCCGCTTACAGCAGGATTTTGATGCCTTTCTAGTCGAGACTAGGACACACAGATCGCGGGTCGAGTCGGAGCTTTTATCTATCATTGACCTTCTTCGTCAGCGTGGCCCACCGACTGTCATACTTGCACACACTCCTCCTCCCAGACCGGACACAGTGACCCGCACATCACCACTCAGTGCTTCACTTCCACATGCTTGTGTAGAGCCTGTTTCTGCTACTTCTGAGTCGTCGGTCACTGTTGATCCCCTCTCTGCCATGGTCATATATACTGCTACTCCTTCCACCTCCACCATAGACCTTACCACCAGCTCTCCTCCAGCGTCCTAGCCTGACCTTCCACCCACCACCCCAGGTCCACAGTAGAGGGACCCATCACTACCCCCAGAGGGTGGTGCCTCTGCCTGTGTAGTCCGTCCCAGCTTTTGCCTCCCACATATATTTCGTGCCCATCTGTCTTTACGGGGCCCTACTTTTACCTAGCTTGGGGGAGGATACATACACCCATGCATCATTTCATATATTGCATTGCATCATACTATATTTTTATTTCTTTATTTCTTTTATTTTTCTTTTATTACATAGCTTTTATTTTATTTCCCCACCCACGCCACCCCTTTAGCATTATCTCCCGCTCACGAGCTTTTTCTTAGCAGTGAGGACACTGCTAGGTTTAGCTTGGGGGATGAACGCTCCCGCTTTATTTTTATTTTTATTTTCATACTTTCCTCCCTTATTTTCAGTTTTTATTTCACTTTTTTCACCATTTTCCCGCCTCTTTTTATTTTTTCTCATTTTGCATCATATTTTATGTTTTCTCCATGCATGCATCTCTTTCTATCTATTTCCCCTTTTTCTCTGTTTCTTTTTATTTTTGCTAAGGATGGTCCACATGATGATATCTCTCTAGGCTTTACTAGTTTTTTGCGATGCTCTTCTCTTTGACATACTATTAGAATTAATTTCAGTTTTATTATCTATATGCATGCTCTTCTTTTGATGATCTGTCTGAATTAATACCTGAAATGAATTGAAAATCAATTGCATGAACTAGTATCTAGTATGGTTGATGTTGGGAAACGCACCCAGGTTCACGCATTACTATAACACTTGGAGCACCTGCTTTCTTATCTTATTCACTTTTGTTTGCATGCCTGTTGCTATTGTGATCATTACCGCATGCCACTTTCAGTATTCATTTAGAGAAGTGAAAATATTCATGCTATATATGAGTTTAGTTAGGGTTTTATTTTATCAAATTGTTGTGCACCTTCTTATGAGTGAACCGAGAGTCCCATTATTTTCCTTCTCCACATATCTATTTTATATCTCTACATATCAGTTGGTTGCACCCACATAGCTACCTTCACCGCATCTCACTTCCCAAAAACCAAAAAGAAAAGTATAGCTTCTAAAAAAATGTGTATATATTCATATCTGAAAAAAAGAGAAGAAAAAAGGGAGAAAGAAAATGAATAAATACTGTTTTGTATTATTTCATTAGAAGCTATCAATTATTCTGGGAAGAAAAAATAAAATTCCATATCATTTTCATTGATGCGACGCCTCAAGCTAAGCTGGGGGGGTAAACCAACTGATCTGATTACATGTGTGAGCGTGACATTAGAGTGGAGACGATGCACGTCGGGGAGATTTTATAAAACCCAAACTTTACGAATTACTTTAGTTTTGGAGATTTTTCATGTATCGAATTGAATATCTGGATGGCATGATTTTTTCCTATTCTTTATCGCATGTTGTATAAATCTTTTGTGCTCCTTGCGTATCTGTGATTGAAAAGGGCGTTGCCAACTCATTTATACTAGACTCTAGGGATTACATGTGATTGATATGATTTGACGGTGTTATTTCAGTAGATCCCTTTTCTTTGCCTGCACTGCATGTCATATGATTTATAAAACTAGAAATTGCCAATAGCATGTATGTTTAGCACTCAGCGCATCGTGATAGACTATTTAGGCCTGAGATCTGACCGATCATCCTTAGCACTTTCCCCTCACTTCTCTCTTTTTGTTTTTCATTACTTTCTATTTTTATTTTCTTATTTTCGTTTTGTTTTCCTCCCGGCGTACCGATTATTCGTCTTCCTCGAGGACGAGTAAGAGGTAAGCTTGGGGGATTTTGATGTGTCCATATTTTATATCATTTTCATATGATTATCTCATCGCATTGCATATCATTTTTGCTTCCAAATCCCACTTTTTACTACGATTCTGCATTTCTGACGATATTCTCGAGTTTCATAGTGTTTCGTGAATTTTCAAGGATTTTGGTGCGATTCGGACCCCCACTTGGGTATGGACACATCCGACGTGCCCATGAGCTCATTGGCGGGGCTCTGGAGGAGTTCGCCGCGTTCCCGGATCCATTGGAGGAGAGAAGAGAGAGAGAGAGAGAGTAGAGAGAGAAGCCCAGGATGCTGCACGACATTTTACCAGAAAATGCTCGGCCCGAGCAGCTCAGCTGCTCGGCCCAAGCAGCTCAGCTGCTCGGCCCGAGCCATATCAGCTTGAGGAGGGAACAGATACGGCTGACCCGGACCGAGCAGCTCATCTGCTCGGTCGAGCAGCCCAATATTTCACAACCTGAGCAGCTCCCGAGCGCCAGACCGAGCCGATCCTACTCGGACCGAGCAGAGACTACTCAGTCCGGGTAGGTCGACTTCCAGATCTCCAAGAAGCCGAGCAGCTTGCCTACGCGGACCGAGCGTTTGACCGAGCTACGCTGACTCGGACCGAGTCACCTACTCGGTCGGCACTTCCTGGGGCATTTTTGGAATGTTTTTGAAGCGCACGATGTGCGCGATCTGGGGGCGATTGAAGCTGGCAATTGGGCAACGGCTGAAGGTTGAGTTCATTCTGAGTTTTGGTAAGGAATTTTGAGGGAGTTTTTGGAGAGCGATTTTGGTAGGACTTTTTTAAGATTAAATTTTGTAGCGAATTTTGGATCGATTATTGAAGATTATTGCTTTTGCTTTTGTCTGGATATATTGTTCTTCTACTCTCGCTGTAAGTTCTTTTAGCCCTAATTTATCTATTGCTAAAATGTTTTCTTCTGCGAAATTAATGTTTCTGTGTGTTCCTATTGCGATGTCTGAGTAGATCTAATCTAGGGTTGATGGGTTAGCCCTAGGATTTTGGGGGGAAAATGTAGATCTGGATCCCTACGTTGAATTGGGGATTTAGGGTTGTATTTCGGTAAATCCTACCGAATCCGTAGATAACCCGTACTGAGATCATGCCCACGGTCTGTGGAATTGATGTGCTTAAGGGGTATCTAGGGATTCGAATAGGAAAATCGGTGGATCCAACCAAGGCACGTGACCATGCCCGGCTCGCGCCTTGAGGTGATCCATCGACGAACTATACCGCTACGTTGATGGCTACCGCCATTGCGTCAATGAGAGCCACCGAAATAACCGTAATTCTAACCCACGAGAGTGGTACGAATTGGGGGATTAATTCCCCAGCCCTAATGCAATGTGAGGAACCTATCCAACATCAACACCAACGATCCTAGTGGCGATCCCTAAAGCCATAGTCCTTTTTTATTGATATCACAACAACAACAATCAACCCAAATCTTTCACTCTGACCGCTACCTCACTTCCAAATTTAGAAATAGACTGAGAATATTATAGACACTATCTCTGTCCATGTGGGATTCGACTATCTTTTATACTATAACTCGACACCGTTCGCTTGCGGATTGAGCCCGAAGTCATAGCCTAGGGGCCATATTACGCCTGGCGATCGTGACACCGCCAGGTGGATCCTAGGTGTAGCCTACGGGTGAGTCAGTTTCTTCTTCCCCAATAGGGCTAGGGCTAGGGCTTGGAGGTTGATGAAGCTTGGAGCTTGTAGGAGCACTTGGAAGAGGAAGATTTCATCTAGGAGTGACACCTGGGTGAAATTTCTCTAATCTCTTGTGTATTTGATTTAGGGTTTTGCGTTGTAATTTGGATGATAATTTTGAGTAAAGATTTCTCGTTTTTCATCATGATTCTCTAAATTTTGCTTGTGTGGTTGTGTTGTCTGATTGTTGTTGTTGGGTTGAGAATTGTTTCTCTAGCACATTTTCATTTCCTAAATTGGTGGATGAAACCCTAGAACTTTGTTTATTGGAACATCCAAGAAGAGGATTATCCTAGCGGACCCTCTCTAATGTGCTCATTGTCTATTACTCGCATGGGTTTCATTCATTACTTATTGCACCCCAGTTGTTCAATGAAATGGCGCATCCTCCGATTGATCGGTCCTTAGCCGGGAGCTCAATTGGGTTATATTTGCGATGAATTTCCACGCCCATGGCCTCATTCACACAGACCACATGAGTCCTCTTCGTTGCTTGCCGATTCGGCTCTCCATCCTTAGTGCGTAGGCTAGGATTGTAAATTCACCTCACATTTTCACACACTTTTCCACTGTTAGCGAGGTGGTTGTTTCACGATATCTCCTTTCTTTATCGCTCAATTTTGTGAATATAGAACGACTTGTCCCTGTGATCCGGCTCGGTACTTACCGGTTATTTTTATTGCATTGACAGTCCTACGCTTGGGAGTGGAGGGCGTGCTCCTTACGCGTCTTTCGGTTCAACCAGCCCGCAGCCCCTCCGATGCTTAAGTCAATAGATGTTAGAAGAAAGGTTGTCGGACACGAAGGGTGATCTTAGAGACAGATCGATGCTTGCGTGGCGGACTAGTGTGGAGGGCACGAATATGAGGAAGATATTAGCTATGTTAGGAATTTGTTACTAATTCAACCAACCATCACTTTCTCATTGGAGGAGAAAGTGTATTTATAGGCTGCTGAGTCAGTTGCTTCTGATGAGCGGATGGGGCCGGGGTGTCAAGGATCCGACCGTTGGTGTCAGGGCCGGGGTGTCAAGGATTCGACCGTTGGTGTCAGGGCCGAACGTGTCAGACGTGCTTTTGCCAGGCGATCAAAGCCGTAAATGTCAGGTAACGCTTTTTTCTGGCTGTCTGGTGGCAAAACGGCTAGGCACACGTTTGTCAGGCCGTCAGGTGACAAATCGGTCAGGTGCGCTTTTGTCAGGCTTGTCTATAGTGAAACTACTAGTGGCGTGTCTTCTTCCTCCGTGGGCGAGCTCGGTAGGTGAGCGGTGTTTGGGCGAGCTTCTCGCGGGCGAGCTGTCCGGGCCGCGAGCTACATCGGGGCGAGCCAATGTAGATATGTGTGATCTGCTGTAGGACTCTTCTGATTCTGAGGGTGAGCTTGTCGTTCCTCTTGGCGTGCTTTGGCGATCTAGGCATCGTTTTGGAGATTTGGTAGACCAAGACACGGACCTTGAACGAGTGGGCTTAGACTGTCTGGGCTAATTTAGAGGTTGTAACAAGGGGGAAATTGGTTGTATAATTGTCGACATTAAGGGTATTAGCCCCCTTATGTGCATGCACCATATTTACTTAAAAAATGACGCCAAACCCACTAGAGAGATGCAACGTAGGTCGAACCCTGTCTTGAAAGAAGTGATTAAGGCTGAAGTCCTGAAGTTGTTGGATGCAGGTAGTATATACCCAATTTCTGATAGTAGGTGGGTTAGCCCCACCCAGGTTGTCCCAAAAAAGTCTGGGTTGACCGTAGTGAAGAATGAGAATAATGTATTGATACCCGTGAGAGTCGCCACTGGGTGGAGAATGTGTACAGACTTTAGGAAGTGTTGGGATATTGATACCCACCCCAGTAGATTTTGATGATGTTCACAGGTGATATGTATACTAATATGTTTAATTCAAGTGTATATAGATATGATGGAGCCAAGAAAATTAAGCGTATTATAAAGCAAAATGAAAGACTACGAAGCCACGATCGAAATCTGCCTTCGAGACAAGAAACAAAGCGTATGATGGCTCAACCATATGAAGCATGTGAAGACTTAAGATCAAGACAAGATGGCTCAAGTCAAAAATTAAAGAACGAGAGCAAGTGATGTGTGTATAAGTGAGTTATATACTTAGAATGTAAAAGCCAAAATTATATCTCTCTCTCACGCACATAATTTCTGGAAAAATCAATTTAAAATATATTATATCATATAATACTTTGATATAATTTTTATAAATTATTTTTTAAGTATTTTAAGTAGAAAAACTAGTGTATCAAGAAATAGCCGGCTATCTGGGTCAGATAGCCGACTATTGTCAGTCAGATTTTATCTCGAACTCTATGTCAAAATAATATCCGACTATTATTGAAAATAACCGACTATCTGGGTAAGATATCCATTATTCTCCAGAATAGTCGACTATCTGGGTCAACCATTGACAGATTTGGCAACTTGATTTGAATTTATGCTCGTTGTTAACTAGCCGTTGGAGGAGACTTTTTGAGCTAATTTTATGCTGATTTTATGCTATTTCTTCTTTATAAATAGCTGAGTTTTCAGAGGATTATACACAACAATTTCATATCATAAGAAAGCTCTCTCATTGCTCAAAGTTCTCAAGCTCTAATTTATTCTTCATATTTTCAAAAAGGCTAATGTTTTGAAATTATTTTGTACTCAATTTCTCAATTTTATTTTTTGTATACTTCTAGCCCTTTTGCAAACTTAATTTGATCTCCAAGATTATAGCTTTTCTTTTTAAGATCCAAATTTCAACTTCTTTTAATCTTTGTGTTTTTATATTTATACTTTTTCAAAGATTAAAACCTAATCATTAATCTATAAAGCTCAAGTGCATATGTAAGAGAATCAATTTTCAAGATAACTCTTTTGATCAAATTGTGCTAATTCATATCATTCGTAAGCCACATATACACTTATATACTCTTGGCTTTAGGAAATCTTGTACTCAAATTTATATTTGTTAGAAAGTCCTTGGAGAAGACTTTGTGATTGTAATTCTCGTGTGTAGGGAAAGTGTTGTTGGAAATTCTAGTTGGTTGTAACTAGGTGTGTGTGTGTGGGTGTGTTAGAAATTCCCAGCGAGTGAAGCTTGGTGATTGCATTGCAGTTTGTAGTAGTGGATTAAATCTCAAGTGATGTCGAGGACTGGGCGTACCAAGGGCGGGGAACCAATATAAATTGTTGTGTTTGCGATGTGCATCTATTCTCTCTCTCATCCATTATTATTGCTTGTATTATTTATTTTTGTCGTAACTCATAATTTTTCACAAGCAGATAATATTGTGTTGATTAAGTACAAATTGTGATAACTCTCATTTGAGACTTAGGCAATAATTAGAAGGATTTTAAATTAACCAAAAAAGTTTATTATTTGTTGACAACTCTATTCAACCCCCTTCTAGTGTTGTCTGCCATCCACATGTTCCAACACTTGGTATCAGAGCGACGCTAAGGTGATGACATCAACAGACATGTTCAGATCCGATCACTCCATTAGCGCACATCCTCACTTTGATGGAACAAATCTTTGGAGATGGAAAAAGAAGATAGAAGTATTCATCACAGCAACCAACCTTGAATATGGAACATTTATACAAGACCTATATGAAGTCCCTACTACCCCACAAGCAACTTGGACCATTGATCAGATAGAGATATATGAAGTAAACATCAATATAATGCACATATTATACCTATGTTTATCTGATAGCGTGTTTAATGATATTGCAGAAGAAAACACCGCACAACTGATCATAAAGACATTGGAAGAAAAAAATTGGAGAACCCCAAATTGAATCACAACACATGGGGAAACAACCAATCAAAGAGAGCAATGAGGAAACCTCCACAATGAAGTATGCCTAATGGCACGTCAATAAGACGACCTTGAGGTTAGTGATACTGACAATGAATTTGATATTTAAGATGCATATGTATAACTTCATACTGAGTTTGAAAAATTAAGCAAGATGAACAAAAAATTATAGAACAACTATAAATCTTTGAAAATAGATTATGACACTATTATGCATAAACACAAATGTTTGAAAAATGAATGTAGTATCTTGGTTCATAATAGTGATGGACACAATACATTGATGCATGACTTTAAATGTCTTAATGGTTGATACAATACTTTAGTACATGATCATGAACTTTTAAACAAAAAGCATGTATTATATGTTTCTCTTGTAATTGAACGTGTAAACATTCTTGAAAATGGCATATATGCTAACAATCTCGAACATGAGGAGTTAATGCTAAAAGTTAAGAATTCTCCCACTCTTAAGCACGTTATCTCACCTCACCATGCACACACACCTAAAAATATCATGCGAAATAAAAGCAATCATGCTTTTATGTATGGAAAACATGCTAGAAGGATTAAACATCTTGCTTTGTCTCAAAATGATTTGTCTCAAAATGATTTGTCTCAAAATGCTCACATATAGTAAACAAAAATGTTGTTCACAACACTCATCACATTTTGTGCACAAACAACACATTGCACAAATGCTAAGATATGTGTGCGTAAACACTTAGGCTTGAATGACAAAAATGTTTATATTCGTAATTAGTTAGAAGCATACATGGATTTTATAATGATTCTTTTGTTCATGGAAAATCAAATCCAAATAGGATTTGGATTCCACATCAATGATCATATATGTTACATTTCTTTTTAGGTGTCCATGCACATAATGACTATTTTCTTGATACCTTAAAATAGGAGTAGGAAAAATATGACTAACATTTCGGACCCAATCCTCAGTGGGTACCAATATATTTAAGATTTATCATTTCAGGAGTAATTCAAGAAGTTATGGATCATGGATAGCAGACACTCCACACATATGTCTTCGAACGCTATATTGCTAAGCTCCCTAAAGATGGTAGACGGTGGAACGATGACTTTTGGGGACAACAAAAAGGGAAAAAATAATCGAAATTGGCAATGTTGGTAACCCTTCAAAACCCATTATTGAGAATGTTAGTGTAGTTAGTGGACTCAAGCACAAGTTGATAAGTACTAGTCAATTATGCGATAAAGGCTACAAAGTTCTGTTCACCCATGAAGCATGTCTAATTTATGAAAATTGTATGAAAATGTGTTAGTACAAGGTAAAAAATTAGAAAACATATATACTTTTTCTTGTAAAGATAATGATTCAAACGTATGCCTGATTGTTTCATGAAATGACCCATTATTGTAGCATATATGCTTTGGTCATGTCAACATCAAAAACATAAATAAGATATCTAGGAAGGAATTAGTACAAGGACTCCCAAAAATGAATTTCAAATTATATAAAATTTGTGTGTCTTGCCAACATGGTATATTACATAAGAGCACCTTTAAGAGCATTTGAGCTCTTAGCTAAAAAACCACTTGGATTATTACAAATGGATTTATTTGGTCCCGTTAGGACTTCTTCTCTTTATGGTAGCAAATATGTTTTTGTCATAGTGGATGACTACACAAGATTTACTTAGGTGTTATTTTTAACAAATAAAAATGATGATTTTCATGAATTTGAAATCTTTTTCAAAAGGACTGAAAAAATACATTCTTCGAAAATTATTTCTATAAGAAGTGACCACAGTGGAGAATTCGAAAATGAACCTTTTCAAAAAAATTGTGAAAAAAGTGGCATATCACATACTCTTGCTTTTCCTAGTGCTGCTCCACAAAATGGAGTATCTGAGAGGAAAAATAGAGCACTCCAAGATTGTGCACGAACAATGTTGTCTGAAAGCAACCTTCTAAAATATTTTTGGGCGGAAGCCGTAGCAACCGCGTGCTATGTTCAAAATAGAGTACTTATTAGAAATCATTTTCAAAAGACACCCTATGAGTTATTGTACCAACGCATTCCAAACATATTGTAATAACTCGTTTTCATATGTACGGGTATTATGTACGTATTCTTGACTGTATTTGTATGAGTATAATTTTGTGTAATTCTAAGAATTTTTCCTACGTTTTATAATGACAAAAATTATTTTTTGATAATTTTAGAACACTAATTGAACCAAAGAGATGAATTATTTTGATGAAATACTTGGTAATTGGAGAGTATGTGGTATTAAATTGAGTATTCTGTTGGAAAATCAAAAGCATGAGTAACCAAAGCCATGGTTCTCTATTTATTCATAATAGTAGAATATGGAAGGACTTGGGATACCAAAAGTCCCCATTAGTAAGCTTGATGGGGATTAATGGGGGGATAAAGATGAGGGGAGGCCAAAGGCCTCCCTCATTCATAACACTCCCCCTTATCCATCCATTACTTTGATCTTAGCGTATAATGCTAAGGGGGTGGATACTTCTGGATCCAGAGTAATCATGTTTCCCTCGTTAAAATCTTAGCTGTGGAAAACCCAGTGGGAAAAACCAATAGCTTAAGGAAAAAGAGTGCAACCCACAGGTTACCCCCCCTGATCAGTACAAGCTTCAGGCTTGGAGGTATTTCAGCTTTCATTAGGGGTGGATACTTCAGGGTCCTGAGTTAAATGAGGTTGCCTCATTAAAACCTTTGGCTATGGAAAACCCAGTGGGAAAACCCATAGCTAAGGGAAAAGAGTACAACTCTAATATCAATTCCCCCTGATATGTACAAGCTTCAGGCTTGCAGATCTCCTATGTATCTATACAATCATTTCCTATTTGTCTATACATCCATCATGTTCTGAAAGCAAATAAAATCAACATTCATCTATACAAGTTTCACTCATATCTAGCGGCTACTGGAAGATAGTGGCGCTCTAGAGTGGTACGCTCTTCGAAGTCGGTAGATTACTCAACGAATGAATTCTTTTACTCAGTCTACACCGTGTCTACAAGGTACTGTTGGACCTAGATGAGCGTATTTCTAGATATGCTTTTTGGATGATGAGCTTCTCAGAAGATGTAGACTTTTGGAGGATGATGCGTAGATCTTTAGGAGGTGGTCGGCCATTTGTGCTTAGTCATCGCAATGGTTTGAAAACCTGCATATGCGATTTTTATTCCTTGGATGTTGATCCTTGACCCTTGGAAGTTGCACAGAAGCAGCTTATCCTTGGTCCAGTGGTTTTCTCCAGGGCAACACTGTATCTGGCTAACAACTTTACTGCAGACGTTCTATTAGAGACACGTGCAGTTGGCCAGATAAAGGAGTGTAACTAGTACACTAGAGCTAGGCTCTTTAGGACCTAGGATGTCCTCCCCTTCTTTCAGTGACTGAAAGGCGTAATAAATAAGCATCCATTTTTAATAGATTGCAGATGGACATCTTTCTTCATAAACTCCTGGTGTATGAACAATATGATAGGTATAAAAGGATTCCACCACGAAGGTGTTTAATCTGTAAGCCGAGACAATACCCTGTTTTGACTAGGTAACTGATATATCAATGGTCTCTGCAAGAGAACCTCTTAGAATCATATACTGATCTTTGAAGCCTTTATAGAGAAGACGTTCCTATGTCTCTCTTTCATCTCTTGGGGTAGAGTATACCCTTCTGGAAGTTTCATATAGATCTCTATATCTATATTGGTGTATAGATATGCAGTCACAACGTCCATGAACTGCATTTCTTGGCTTTTCCAGAGACGTTAGGCTTAGTATGAAATAGGAAAATGATCACATTTCCTTCATTTATTTATTAAAAACCAACTTATATTCCACAGGTTTTACACATTCAGGTGTATAGACTACTGGTCCAAAGACTTTGGTTTTCAAGAGTGAGTCCAGCTCTACTCTTATTGCCTCGTCCCACTTTGGCCAATCTATGCGTTTACGCTACAGAAAAGTGGGTTGAACGTCATCGTCGTATTCAGCGACGTGAACGGCAATAGCGAAAGAAAAATCGTCGACGACGACTGTGCTATATTTTTCCTGTACATCTCCAGTACGTACGTAATATAATGATGTTTCTCCTATTGTTTCCTCTGCAGGGGAAATCAGGAGGGGAGAGGTCACTGGTCTGAGCTCAGCATCCTATGGAGGGATCATTTTAATATCTCCAGGAATCTTCCTCTTTTGAGGAACTTTATCTTTTGAACCTGGCGGGCGTACTCTTTTCAATTGAGGTATAACCAAATATGCTGCCGGTGGATTGCATCCATCTATGGAGATATCAATCCTAGCTGGCATGTTGGCAGCAGGGACGTGTGAACGAACAATCTTATGGTTGTCCGTGAATTTATCCGATAATTGATGTACTTTAGTCTGATTGTGAAGGATCTTCAGGATCTCATCTTCACACAGAAATAGTATGCGGATAATAACGAGATTCGGACTTTTGTGTCCCATGATATGGTCTCAGAAGCTTCAGGCTTCTTAATACTACGTGCCTATTTTAATGAGACTTTGCTCATCAAATTCACAGTTATCAAGACGTGCCTTCATTGCATCGCTTCTCAGGGATGTTAGGTATCCAATAATACATGGCGAATCAAACCATATAAAGATAACTAGTTTTGACGAGGACCCATTCTGAGTATGAACATGCTACATGATGTTCAATTTCAATGCCAGTTGCTTAGCAGTAGTCTTGAAAAACATGTGTAGTGAATTCACCCATATTATCAGCTTTTGAGAAAGCTAGGTTGCGGGTGAACAAAAATGCACACATAAGACTATATAGTAGATGCATCTATCAGTACAATGAAGTACCGAAATGGGCCACTTGCTGGGTGAATAGGCCCGCAAAGGTCACCATTTATTCTCTCAATTAAGCCAGGAGACTCTAATCCCACTTTATGGAGGGAAGGTCTCTCTAAGTTTTCCCTTTTGACAAAGGGGATAAAAAAATCAACCTTTTGAAGAATCTTCAGGTTCCCCAAGGGATTCATTTGATGATGCGTCCATCATCGCCGATCCAGGATAACCAAGTCTATTGTGCCAGAGTTGAAAACTCTGGCAATGGAAGGCACTTCTGGTGCACAGTCAAGTTGGCTTTATATAGGATGAATATCTATAATGATAGGGACCCGACGGGGGTCTAACAAATTGTGCGCAGATGGTCTTCTGGCCATCCGTTTGATGAGTTATATAAAGATATTCACTATTATTTATCCATAGTTTCCAAGGTATGTTCGTTTTAAACGAAATATCCTTGAAACTTGGGAGATTCCTATATGATTAAGGAGAGAAATTTGCATCTTATAGTCTCGTTGTATGTGGGAGCAAATTTAATGCTTCATCAGTGCATCGAGGCACTATCTACAATATATCACACTTCATCTATATATTGAATGACTAGACTTTATAGAATAAAGCTAAATATGCTTTTCATAAAGTTTTTTTGTTTAAAAAGAAAATACAGATGAAGTAAACTAGTATTTAAAATGCATATATAAAAGCAAACTAAGATAAGACTTAGTCGAGCAAGTCGTCTTGATCGAAGTCTTTTCCGATCAGCTTGGTTGAAGAATGAGATTCAACCAGATTTGTTTCAAGACGAGGCTACATGCTCGCCTGATAACGCTCCTGGAGATTACGTGGAGTGCGGCAGTTCCTGGACCAATGTCCAGTTATGCCACATCTATGGCACTTGTCCACCCAGTTCTTCTTGGGAATAGACGGTTGGCCATTGTTGTTACTTGTCCACGTATTCTTTTTCTTCTCCTGGTTGTAGTTATTGTTCTATGGATGTCCTCTAGCCGGTTACATCACAACTTTACCCTTGTAATTTCTGGCCTTCTTCTTGTTCTTCGTCTTCTGGGAAGAAACAAGATGGGCTTCAAGGAAAGGAGCAGTCCCAGCATGGCATATGTTGTAAGTGGTTAGTAACAAGGCTCTGTTCTGCTCCGCCCTTAGGAGGTAGGAGAGTAAGTCAGAGAATTTCATGAAATGTCTTTCACGGTACTGTTGCATGAGGATTGCATCCTTTTCATGGAAAGACGTGAAAGTCTTTTCCAACATGCGTTGCTCCGAGACTTCTTCACCGTACAGCTTCAGGCGTGAGGTGATATTATAGAGTGCAGAGTTATACTCAGACAAGGACTTGAAATCCTAAAGTCGGAGGGTTTTCCACTCATAACTAGCACGGGGCAGTATAACATCAATCTGATGTTTATAACGTGCCTCAAGTGTCCTCTACAACTCAAGTGGATCCTCTACTGTCAGATATTCGCCTTTTAAGGTCCGATTTTTGTGTCTCCTAATGTAGATAATGGCCTTCACATTATCTATATCAGAGACAGATGATTGCGTCGCTTCAGGGGTCGCGGTTGAAGTAGCTGGGGCCGCAGGCAAAGTAGTAGGATCCAGATTCGTACTCATAAGAGCCATTGAGCACAGGTGTAACTTCAGGTCCACCCGACAGCTCAGATAGTTCTTTACTGCCGCATCCATTACATCAAAATCAACGCTCGCCAATATTGCTATTTATTTATGCAATTAAATACGCATGAATTAATATTTTTGAAAAATAAATTCACGCAAAAATAAATAAATAATCAGTCATGTGGGGATCGGCCAGATACCCTTAGAAATAAAAATGTCCAAAAAGTGTCCGAATACAGTCCATGAAGATGAAATACAATAGAAATGAAAAAATACAAATTGGAAACCCATTTTAGGTCCCAGCATATTGCAGATTTCATCTTTGTCTTCAATTTGGCCGAGCTCCGGTCTTTTAGCATTTTACATTATAACCTCACTACAATTCCTCTCAAAACAGAAAAAGAAAGCGAGAAATGTAAAAAGGTGTATCAAAATGGCCGATCCCAAACCACAAGACTGAATTATTTATAACATCCACGCGGTTTTATATATGCTACATGCAAATAATAATTTCACAATATCACGGATATTTCAAAATTCATCAACGCAATTTATTGGATAAAAATATTAAATTTACGTTAAAAAGGTTACTTGGACCACGGGGAAACGTCATTACCCGTTAGGTTAGATAACTAACCTAATGACAGAGTAGTCTCAGGATCCTTGTAATCATTAAAACGTAAAATAATTTTTTTATCCAATATTAAATAAGTGATAAAAAATGAATTACACATAAAATTCATTAACAAAATTTTAATTTGCGCCAAAAACTCCGAAAGGAGTTAAAATATCATCAACTTGATATTCCCTGATTTTTCTGGATTTTTCCCGAATTTTCTGGGGTTTTAAAATAAAAAATGGGTATTTTCTGACTTTGATAATAAATTGGCATGCAGGCCAGAGGCCCGCGGGCTGGCTGCAGGCTGTAGGCCCGTTAGCCAAAATATACCCAGTTTTTATTTTCAATTTTTGTTAATTACTGGGCTTCTGGCCCATAAGGTGAGGCCCATGCCCCTTCTCCTCCGAACCCTAGGGTTAGGACTTTAAGAAGAGAGGGTGGTGGTGAGTATATATAACATTCAACCGACCATGATATAGCGTTCTTAAAGCACAATGATGCCGAAGTATCAAAATACTTTGTCTTACGATTTACTGAATCATACGAGGTATAGAATCAAACCTAAAACTTGGTATCAATTTGAATTTGCTTATTGGCATATGAGAATTAGTTGTAACAGATGATCCACATAGCTAGCCATGCCTCTTTCCACTAGCAAAATGCCAGATTGCTCTAGGAAAGGTGTTAATTATCAATTTGCTTACATGCTTCGGCTATTTATTCTGCATGTAACTGTCGAATTGATGCACTCATTTATTCTTCCCCCATTTATATGCTTATTACATGCAAGAATATCTAACAGCCAAATGTAATGTAGGTCATCTTCACAGAGGAAAACAGATCTCTGCTGCACTTTCTGACACACATCTGTGCCATAATTGGAGGTTAGAATATTACCCTTTCTTCTTTTTAAAATGAGCATAAGTATTTGTTGAAGGGGTTATCTCTGCCCTAGCCTTACATGATAAGAGTCATTTAACTTTACAAAGGATGACTCATACAACTACAACTTACACTCACCAGCCAGTGCATCGCCATAAAAACAAAGAGCTGAATTTGTTGGTGAAACCAAATAGATTGCAACTTATGTAGCACTTTTGGGGTTTCTGTCAATTCTGAACCATTGTTAGGTCCTGGAGCGGACTCTTTGGCGATGGCCCTATTATAAGATGAAATTTGTGATTAATTGTTCACGCAGGAGTTTTCACGGTGTCTGGAATTATTGATGCTATTCTGTATCACGGCGATGGGGCGATTTGGTCCGGGGAAGACCAAAAAGGGGCTGGACCAAAATTCAAGTTGGATTCGACTAGAATCAACTTTGATTGCTTAGTGATGTTTTTTTATTAGAATGGAAATTTTTGCCCAAAAATTTGAGTTTGATGCTGCCCAAATTAGTTATTCAATGGGTAGTGGATGCAATTTCGTGTTTTAAAAAATCCCCTAGATCAATTGCATTTTCGTATGTAGCATGCTAAAATTATGATCATGGGAAAAAATAATTTTACCTCTAGATCAGATAGATCTAGCGACGAGCGTCGAAAAATATTAGATCCGTAGAATGATTCCACGCTTCCGATGCCCCGTGGAAAACACCGTAACGGAGCGCTGCAACAAAAGATTCCAAGGGATTGAGCTTCAACGCACAGAAATCGCCGCAACAGATCACAGCAACCAAGATTCCAACGCGCGGTGAGTGTGATTTGAGGGGATAAAAGAAGAAGCTCAAGAACGAGAGCTAAAGTGCTGATAACATGTTGGAAAATCAAAAGCATGAGTAACCATGGCACAGAGCCATGGTTCTCTATTTATTCATAATAGTAGAATAGGAAAGGACATGGGATACCAAAAGTCCCCATTAGTAAGCTTGATGGGGATTAATGGGGGGATAATGTCTTTGGTCTCCCTCATTCATAACATATTCTTAATTTTCAAAAAAAAAATAAAATTTTGAAAAATCACCATGAAGACGCACTAGCCCTTAATGTGTCAACTTCCCTTTAACCCTCACCTAACCATTAATACAAGGCAAGCTTAAAGAAAGAGTAGGTGATGATGAGGATATTATGGGGATTTAAATGGAGAAAAAAGGGAAGAAAGAAGAAGAAAAGGAAAATAAAATAGAAACCCCAAAAATCAAACTATCCCTCTCCTCCCCCAACTCACAAGTCCCTCCCCACTTACTGCTTCATCTCTTTCTTCAGACACACCACCACAAACCCTTTTTCCTTAAACCCGTCACCATTGTAGAAGCTTGAGTTGGAGAAGGAGATAAACCCATCACCATTATAGAAGCTTGAGTTGGAGAATGAAATATCAGAAGGTCATCAAGGAGAAGAAGGGCCCAGGAAATCTTGAAGGAGTTGAAAAGGTAGGAAATTGAACTTACTAACTAGGTTTCTACTTTAGAATTGTGCAGGAATTAACGTAAATGTTCGTAGAAAATGGACAACAGTTCAATCGATACGTTCGTGTCGACTTAGACACAGTCATGTCACTGACCGCAAAATCCCTTATTTGTCGTGGATGCGTCGAAGTAGACGCAGACGCCGTAACCTTCCCCAGATTGACATGGTCGTGTCTATTGTAGGAAACGGTCATGTAAACGATCCGAATCTTGTTGACATGGTCGCATTGAATGACCGTGTCGAATACTTTCGATCTAGCTGTGGAATCCTCCACACGGTCGTGTGGTTAACCGAACGACCATGTGGTTACGTTTTCTGAGCATTCGAATGTTGTGTTCCACATGGTCGTGTGATTTGTCAAATGGTTGTGTGGCTCTATTATTTTACTGAACTCCCGCAAGTTATGTTCCACATGGTCATATGGTTGCCCCAAACGATCATGTGGGTTACTTTCCAGTATATAATATTTGAAGTTGGTGTAATTCAAATGTTGTGATTTCCATGTTAAACCTTATGCTTTACATCCATGATATATGTGCCATTAGTATGCTACACGCCATGCCTTAAAGCGATTAATTTGAATTAGTGCTATGGAGATTCATGAGATGCATGAAAATTCATGTTATTAAAGCCATGCCTCTTATATTAAAATCTATGTTGTATATGCATAAATGAGAACTCCATGTTGTTAATGCCATGTTTCATATGTTAAATCCTTATGTGTCTTATGTTCATGAAAGGAGCTCCACATTGTTGTTTTATGAGCAAGTAAAAATCTGAAATTTGTCATGAAAAGAATGGTAAATTAATAGAAATGAATACCACATAGACCAAAGTGCCACATGGACCAAAGTGACACGGAAATGTCGGGGCCACCTCTTGTATCCATAAGTGCCACCGCTTTAATCTATTGCGGAGTAGTAGATGATATGGACCTACGTGCTACATGGACCAAAGTGACACGGAAATGCCAGGGCCACCTCTTGAATCCATGGGAGCCACCTCTAGAATCCATGAGACCGTCGAAATGAAATATCTGATGAATTGATGTAAAACTGAGAGCGAGATGAGAGCTAATAATTGTCTAGAATTCTTAGTCCATTCAAAGATGGGCGAGATTTCAGATACGAGTTGGGGAAAGCACATGTAAATTATAGGGGTTAAGGAGTGGACCTTGATATTAGTCTCACTCGCACTCCCGACAAGATGCACATGGAGTAGGCAGGGTTAGAGAGGCCCATGGGTGTACTCGTGATGCACCATGTGGTAAAGGAGTAACACTTCTCACTCTCGAAACAGGGGAGTTACGAGAGGCCCCTACAGTGCACGTGTCACTGATAGGGGTAACACTGTGTTCACCCACCCTAAGTGAAGTCCAGCTCCTTAGCGACATATAGTTTATACGGGCTTCTAAACATTAATTAAATGGAAACCTTTAAATTTTTGTCGTTAATTTGTGGATCTTACTTTTACTGCTTCTCTGTTCCTCAGCTTTAATTTTTAGCACATGCATGACCTGATTAGTTTTATTTTATGCATTAAATTTGTGGACATGTGTACTCTTGGTTGACAGACTTTTTGGCTAGGAAGACTGGTTCTGGAACTGGAACCTACCTGGCATAGTTAGATATTCCTACTAGGTCACGTGTTGACGTGTCCCATTTACTTTTTCTTGGACTATGAGCAGGGTAGTCAGAGCAAGACCCGTCAGGAGATTACCCCTGATCCGAGGTAGAGATGGAGCACACTATGGATGACTTGTACAGTTGGATTTTCAGGGGTAGACTAGAGGGTGTGTTGTACTGTGTGTGGACACCTGTCCATTTCCTTTTGGGTTGGGAGTTCCTTTTGATATTTCCCACTTTTGTACCCGGTATAGATATGATGTATGTAAAAGATGTACTTTTATATTAATAAAATAAGATGTTGGACTTTGTACATTATTGTCTTCTGCTCTCTGTGTTTTTTCTGTGTTGTAGCCTTACGTGTACTTCCCAGTACGTGCGCAGTGGCATGCTGGTATCTGTTGTACTTCACCACTCTCTTCCTTTTTCTTTTTCTTCACCATCGCCTCTTCGGAAATACCTAGGACAGATTCGTACTTCCCGGTTATCTTGGAGAGTGGTTTGTGACATATATCCTATTTCAGAGTTTTTGGTTGTAACTGCTACGTTTTGAATACAAGATAACCTAGATAAATTTGACTCCAAAGTAGATGAATGAATTTTTATCGGTTATTCTTTTAGAAGCAAAGCATATCGTATTTACAACAAAAGAACTTCCAAGGTTAGTGGAACATTACACGCTACTTTTGATGAATCTATTACTAGTGTTTCTAATAATATTTTAAACAATGATGATATTGATGATGATGTAGTTTTACCTTCAAGTGATATGAATAACAATGTTCACTTACCTAAATCTTCACTGAAGTCCCACGTCACCCACGCACAAGTCATTGGAAACATTGATGAAGGTGTTAAAACAAGATAACAAATAGAATATATGTCCAATGTTGCTTTTGTTTCTAACATTGAGCCGAAAAAGATAGATGAGGCTTTTGCTGATGAAGCATGAATTGAAGCTATAGAGGAATAACTCCTTCAATTTGAAAGGAACAAAGTATGGGAGTTAGTCCCTAGAACAGATAATAGTCTAGTCATCGGCACGAAATGGGTGTACAAGAACAAGCTAGACGAGGACGAGAATGTGGTAAGAAACAAAGCAATGTTAGTAGCACATGGCTATTTACAAGAAGAATGTATTGACTTCGACCGAAACTTTCGCACTTGTAGCTAGATTAGAATCAATACGAATGTTACTTGCATTTGCATCATTTAGAAAATTTAAATTATACCATATGGATGTAAAGAGTGCATTCCTGAATGGGTACATTAAGGAGGAAGTCTACGTTGAACAACATACTGGCTTTGAACATGATAAGAAAACAAACCATGTATTTAAATTAAATAAAGAATTATATGATTTGAAACAAGCTCCGAGAGATTGGTACAAAAGATTAAGAAAATTCTTAATCGACTCGGAATATAATGTAGGAAAAATAGACACTACATTATTTATCAAAAGAATTCATGATGAGATCATACTTATTCAAGTTTATGTAGCTGCCATTATTTTTGGATCGACTAACGAAAATCTTTGTCAAGAATTTGAAAAGTTAATGCAGGATGAATTTGAGATGAGTCACATGAGTGAGCTCACGTACTTCCTAGGATTGCAAATCAGGAAGTCAAAATAGGAAACTTTCAGCAAAGGATTTACCCAAAAGGTTTGGGATGGAGAATGCATCCGGAAAAATACTCCCATGGCTATATCCACCTATTTGGACAAATACGAAGCAGTAAAGAATGTTGATCAGAAAACATACCGAGGTATGATTGGTTCTTTATTATACCTTACTGCTAGTATACTTGACATTATGTTTAGCGTATGCACCTGTGCACGATTTCAATGTGACCCCAAAGAATCACACCTTAAATCAGTAAAGTACATATTTAGATATCGTAAGACCACTTCTGCCTTTGGATTATTTTATCCTAGAGATAACACTTATGATCTCATTTCTTATAGTGACTCAGACTATGCTGGTTGCGAAGACATTAGAAAGAGCAAAAGTGGAACATGTCACTTCCTCAGGCATTTCCTTGTCTCCTGGTTTAGCAAAAGCAAAGTTTAGTCTCACTATCTACCACTGAAGCAGAGTATATAACTGTCAGACTTGCATGTGCACAAGTTCTCTGGATGAAACAAGTCTTGGTAGATTATGGTATTAAAACATCTACATGTGTAATTTATTGTGACAACAATAGCGCGATACATTTATCCAAAAATTCTGTTCTTCATCCTAGAGCGAACCATATAGAAATACGACATAGATTTATAGATGATCACTGTAGCAAGAAGGATGTCAAACTTAAGTATTTTCCAACTGAGCATCAAGTTGCAGATACTCTCACAAAGGCTTTGAAAATATAATCTTTTTCCAAAACTTTGTAGAGATTTAGGAATTATAAGCGAAAGAGAATTGATATTCAATTTAGTTTGCCTAAATCATGTTGTCAACTATAATTTTTTGTTTACTATTCTCAAGTCACAATTTTCTTTAAAGGAGAATCCCACTTTATTAACTTTTTGATGTGACAAAGGGGGAGAAAGTTTACACTGCATATAAAATAACAATATATGGTTAACACTTGAATTGGAGTATAATATGAATTATGCATATCACATCTTATTGCTATCCAGCCTTGATGCATGGTGAGTAACTTCTCCATAACAATCATGCATCTCTGCAGGGGGAGTGTAAGTCATTTTTTTTCATATTATATTATATTGTATATCATTTGTTGTCATCATCAAAAAGGAGGAGAGTATTGGGATATTGAGACTCACACAAGTGGATTTTGATGATATGCACAAGTGATATATGTACTAATATGTTTAATTCAAGTGTATATATGTATAATGGAGCCATGAAAATTAAGCGCATTGTAAAGAAAAATGAAAGACTAAGACGCCATGATCGAAGTCTGACTTCGAGACAAGAAATAAAGCGTATGATGGCTTAACCATATGAAGCATGTGAAGACTTAAGATCGAGACACGATGGCTCAAGTCAAAGATTGAAGAATGAGAGCAAGTGATGTGTGTATAAGTGAGTAATATACTTAGAATGTGAAAGCCAAAAGTATATCTTACACAGACGCACATAATTTCTGGAAAAAAACATTTTAAAATATACTATATCATATAATACTTTGATATAATTTTTATAAATTATTTTTCAAGTATTTTAAGTAGAAAAACTAGTGTATCAAGAAATAGCTGCCTATCTGGGTCAGATAACCGATTATTATCAGTCAAATTTTATCTACAACTCTCTGTCAAAATAATAGCCGACTATTATTGAAAATAGCCGACTATCTTGGTACGATATCCGCCTATTCTCCTGAATAGCGACTATTTGGGTCAATCCTTGACAGATTTGGCAACTCGAGAATTTATGCTAGCCGTTAATTAGCCGTTGGAGGAGACTTTTTGAGCTGATTTGGTACTGATTTTATGCTATTACTTCTCTATATATAGCTAAGTTTTCAGAGAATTATACACAACAATTTCATATCACAAGAAAGCTCTCTCTTTGCTCAAAGTTGTCAAGCTCTAATTTGTTCTTCATATTTTCGAAAAAGCTAATGTTTTGAAATTCTTTTGTACTCAAACTTTCAGTTTTATTTCCTGTATACTTCTAGCCTTTTTGCAAACTTGATTTGATCTCCAACTTTATAGCTTTTCTTGTTGAGATTTAAATTTCAAGTTCTTTTAATCTTTGTGTTTTTATAGTTATACTTTTTCAAAGATTAAAACCTGATCACTGATCTATAAATCTCAAGTGTATATTTTAGAGAATCAATTTTCAAGATAACTCTTTTGATCAAATTGTGCTAATTCATATCATTTTATTTGATCAATAGTTTTTCGATTTCTTAAGCCACATATACACTTATATACTCTTGGATTTAGGAAATCTTGTACTCAAATTTATATTTGTGGTGAAGTCTTTGGAGAAGACTTTGTGATTGTAATTCCCGTGTGTAGTGAAAGTGTTGTTGGAAAATTCTAGTTGGTTGCAACTAGATGTGTGCTGGAAATTCCTAGCGATGGAACCTAGGTGATTGTATTGCAGTTTGTAATAGTGGATTAAATCCCAAGCGAGGTCGGGGACTGGAGTACCCAGGGCGGGGAATCAGGATAAATTGTTATGCTTGCGCTGTGCATCTATTTTCTATCTTTCATCCATTATTATTGCTTGTATTATTTGTTTCCGCTGTAACTCATAATTTTTAACAAGCATATAATATTGTGTTGATTAAGTACAAATTGAGGTAACTCTAATTAGAGATTTAGGCAACAATTAGACGGATTTTAACTTAACTAAAAATTTTATTATCTGTTGACAACCATATTCAACCACCTAGTGTTGTCTGCCATCCACAGGATCCAACAGGAAGCTGAACTCCAAAACCCATAAAGGCCACTTTCCTCTTTCCTTCCTAGACCAAATTTTAGAGAGGGTGGCTCGACATGAGTATTATTGCTTCCTTGATGGCTACGTTGGCTATTATCAGATTGAGATAGCCACAGAGGATCAAGAGAAGACCACATTCACTTGCCACTTTGGCACATTTGCATTTAAGAGGATGCCATTAAATCTATGCAATGCCCCTGAAACTTTTCAAAGTCGCATTTTAAGTATTTTTGATGATATGGTTGAGAAGATTGCAGAGGTGTGCATGGATGACTTTTCTGTCTATGGTAACTTGTTTCATGATTGCTTATCTAACTTGGCTTCTGTTCTGGACAGATGTATTGAAAAGAACCTTCTACTGAATTATGAGAAGTGTCATTTCAAGACCATTGAGGTCTTAGTCCTTGATCATATAGTATACAGGGAAGGTATATAGGTAAACAGTGCCAATGTAGAAATAATTGAGAAGTTACCAACTCCCACGTGTGTTAGGGATATTCGATCATTCCTTGGCCACACAGGATTCTATGGACGGTTTATAAAGGACTTCAGTTCTATAGCACGTCCTTTGTGTATACTTTTGACACATGATTCTGAGTTTACATGGACACCTGAATGTCAACATTCTTTTGGGTCTAGTCCACGTCCTTAGTCAAAACATTGAACCTTTTTTGCATCCACGATCATTTTGATAGAGAGGCAAGACTCACTTAAACCATATAATTGGGTATCAGTTGTGGCTTCAAAAGGTGAAGAGGGGGTGGGGTTGGCACATTACATCGATGATGTTCATAACGGATGCATCACGTTGAAAGATGTGGTAATTGAAGAGGGTGTTGTTGTGGAGGTTGGCATGATCGAAAGAGAACGTGGGATGTGCTTCCCTTATGCGGGGTCAATGTTGTAATGATCTTTTTACTACTCTTTGACTTGCTCCTTATAGGGGATACATCATGCATCCCTATCGATGTTTGTTTTTAAGTTCGGGAGTGGATGTCAATACCTAGGAGAAGAAGCAAAGGAGACGCTTGTACATGGTAGGGCCATGCCTATATGAAACAAAGAGTTGAGAATGAGCACTAAAATGATTGATAAATGATGAATAAACGATTAAACTCACCATATTAGCTAACCTTCATTGCATTTGTGGAGATCCATTACTTAGGACGAAGAGGGTTCATATACACTTCATAGTTAGCTTTCTTCGAAGAGATAGTCAATCTCCTTTCTTTTCATCTTATATTCTTCAACCTTGTGACTGTATCGTATGCTACATAGCTGATTGTGTCTTTCAAGATTTCATCTTTTGACTTTGCCAATCAAAAATGAAGGGAAATAGTTCTGTTAAGCGTTTATCAAACAGGAACTTAGACTTCTATCCTTTAGTATTGTCATGGATATCTGGAAGAGCTGGCCAACTTTGTCAAAGCTAAACCATTCTGTATTATAGCAGTGGTGAATGGGCAACATAAAGTTGAAGACATCTGGTGTGAGCTTGATATTTTAAGCCAATATAACATCATGATGTTGTATCAATTTAGCAATGTCACCAAGAAGCCCATAAGTGGAAAATGAAGGTGGTTATCAAATAAGTGACGGTAGATTGTGGTTTTGTTCTCTTCGGAGTTGAAGTTCATCTGATAATTAGCAAATGATGGATGAAGGGTAAAGTGGTCTGTAGGAAGGCTGATGTTTGAAGCTACGTCTTCCAAGTTTATGGAGTTTAGAAAAGCAATGCTCGCTTCATATTGGATAGGATATCACATCTTTCTTAATCTGCATCATCTTTTACTGTGGCAAATCAAAGATAAACTCGACCTCAACATCAAGATTAACATCATTGGTAGTCTTATTTGTATCGCTATGGTCATCATGATCTGAATCATTAACAATATACGCCTAGGGTTCGCCGAGTAATATCTTCTTCTTCTTTTTTGGAGCCGAAGCTTGCCTTCCTTAGGGTCAGAAATGCCATGGATCTCGATTGAATCCAACTTTAAAGAAGTAGGAGGCACTTTAATATAAGCTTCTTGGGTCCAATTATGGAACTCATTGAACAATCCATTTACATACCTTGCTAGAGGCTAGTGGCAAAAAAACATGATAACATTTAAAGAAATGAGGGAGAGAGGTAAACTTACTTGCATATAAGGTGAATTGAGGAAGCTTTGATTGGGGAGGACAATCTCTATGCACACTTCTACATGCTAAGGCTAATAGCTTCTTAGTTCTTGTAAAATTGAAAGAGAAAAGCAAGTGATGAAGTAGATTCGAAAGAGCATCGTTTAGGAAATATTCTTGTACATGTATTGCCTTCTTTTGGGTGTTTGCTTGGTTTGTACATATATTATTGCCTTCTCTTGGGTGTTTGCTTTGTTTAGATTTTGTCTTCATTCAAGTGGTTTGCTTCACCTGGATATAAGTATCAACCGTATAGGAAACAAATGAGGCATCACTTTGACGCCCATGCATAATTAATAATGAAGTGAGTGGCAAATGTTTTGCATATATATATATCTGTTTGTGTGATATTCTGGTGCGAAAATTGGGTTTTTCGCATAGTGCAAAAACTTTTTAAAAAATATTTAGAATTTTTTTGCAAAATTTTTGTTGTTGTTTAATCCATACAATTATATATCACATGGAAAATAATAGATGAACCCTATGTAAGGACCGTCTATGTCTTGCAATACTAACAACGAACACTCTAGGGGGTGTGAATAGAGTGATGGCAATAATCGTGTAATTAAAAATTAAACTTGCAAATGCAAAATTATAAGTACAAGAGGAATTTAAATAACACAATCAAGCAAACACTAACACACAGATTTTAACATGGTTTCCCAACTTGGGTACATCCAGCCACACCAAATATTCACTATAATTCTACACAAGGTAGTGAATACAATCTCACAAAGAGATACCCTATGCAAGGCATTTGTCCTTCACAAAGACTCAACCTACCATACACAAGGGTCTAACTCCCACACAGAGAGAAACTAATTCCCACACAGAAAATTAGGGTTATCCTACACAAGGACACAATCACTCATACAAGGGATAAACCCCAACAAAGAGAGTGACCAACACCCACAAAGAGAGTGACCAACTCCCACAAAGAGAGTAACTAATTCCCACAAAGAGAATTAGGGTTTCAAGAAAACGATGAAACAAAAGACTCTTAGCTATGCCTTGAAGAGATGAACTTACTCAATGAAGTATGCAAGGCATGGAAGAGGATCTCCTAGTGTTGAGATGAGCTTGATTTCACTTGGTGGATTTCCCTTGAGCTAGCTTCAATGCATGAAGAGGATTAGAGCTCTAATGAGTGGGAAAGGAGAATTATGAGTGGATGTTAATGATCTTCAATAATGATCAAATGTTCCAAGAGTTCTAAATGAACTAAGCTCATTCCTATTTATAAGAAGCCCCAAACCCCTATAAAACCCAAGCTAGAAGCCAACGAAAGAATTCTGCAACGGCTAGTTCCTGAGATTTTACGGCATCGACAGGCGCCTGTATAAGGATTGACATGCGACTGACTAACGGCTAGATTTAATCCCAATGGCTATAATCTGAGCTAGGACAAGCGACTGTAGAAGACTACATAGGTGCTTGTACTATGTGCAAGCGCCTGTAAAGACTTCGTCAGACGACTATCACATAGGATGGAATGGAGCTGAGAAAATACAACTTTCGCACTTGTCCATTCAGACGACTGAAGAGTAAAGGCCAGTGGCCTGAATAATGTCAGGCGACTGTAAACTCTACATCAGTCGACTGACCCACGAGATGGAGTGATGCCCAGAAATTACAGGTTACGAACTTTGGCAAACAGACGACTGTAGAACAATGTCCAGGCACCTGATGGAAGACATGTGCCTGTATAATTAACTTCATTCGCCTCCACCAAAAGCTCAAGAAATATTGACTTGAGCTGTGTACAACAGTCGCCTGTAGAAGGTTGACCAGGTGCCTGGTGATCACCAATCGCCTGTCCTTCTTTCAGCAGGCGCCTATTGGAAAGCCAGAAACTCCAGAGAGAGTTCTTGGCAAGGGGACCTATATGATTGGTTTCTATGATAATCATAAGGCTCACTAAGATGGTTAATGCATATGCATGAATGAGTAGACCATCTATCAAGGTATTACAAAATCATAGACTCAAAAAGAGAAATGCAAGTAAATGAAATATTAATGGATTACAATTGCTTCTCTTAAAGTCTAATCTTCAAGCTCTTGATGCCTTGATGCTCTCCATTATCTTCCAAGATTTGGCAATGTTCATCTTGATGTCCATCCTTGCACCAAGCTATTAGTCTCCAAAATGCTATTCTTGACTAAAACATGAGTGTTATTAGCAACAACATAATGTTGTGATCAACATCAAACATATTGGTCTAAAACACCAATAGCTAACACCCTAGGGGGATTTGAGCACAAATCAACCCGTTACAAAACAGTTTCAGAACAATAGAACTTTTTGTAATTCCTTAATCGAAAGCCAAATCACATTATTTTCAACCATTAATTTTTGAGGCGTGTATAACAACACAAAATAATGGTGGAAAAAAGTTTTGGATTTTTTAAAAAAATAAAAAAAATTCGCACAAAAAATTCGCACAAAAAATTCTGTGTGAAATGTTCTCATTTGAAAATTTGTATATATTTATATGTATGTACGTATGTACGTATGTATATGTACATGTATAAGTGTATGTATGTATGTACGTATGTGTATGTATGTATGTATGTACGTATGTGTATGTGTATGTGTGTGTGTGTGTGTGTGAAAAATGGAGAAGAGCTGACAGCGCTGGAAATTTTTACAGCGCTGTCAGCGATCTGGGGTCCCTCCCGTATTTTTTTAAAATTTTTTTGCAGTTGGTAGATATACTTGTTAGGAAGCTCCCCACAAATTTTTAGGTCGATCCGACACCGTTTGAGCCTCCATGCATCAATTTCAAAAACGTGACAGTTTTGCGCAACGTTTTTGAAATCGATGAACGGATGCTCAAACGGTGTCGGATCGACCTGAAAATTTGTGGAGAGCTTCTTAACAAGTATATCTAACTACTGGAAAAAACTCTTAAAAAATTTTTTAGGTCACCCAAAAGGCTGACTATATATATATATATGAAGGATCAAATGACCCCCAAAAATAACCCCAAAAATAATCCCCTATCAAAAATCCTATGCCCCCTATTTTTCGGAAGATCCGAACCGTTCATCTTGATCTCCACCCTCTAAATACCTGACACACCCAATTTTCATCCCAATCTCATGTGTTTTGCCCGTTCATCAACCATTCGCAAAAGTTATGTTCATACGAAACCGTTAAATATGGGTCGGATGGATGAACGGAAAAAACACATGGGATCGGGTTGAAAATTGGTGGGTCAGGTATTTAGATGGTGGAGATCAAGATGAACTGTTAGGATCTTCCGAAAAAATGGGGGGCATATGATTTTTGATAGGGGGTCATTTTTGGGGGTCATATATATATATATATATATATATATATATATATATATATATATATATATATATATATACATATGTGTGTGTGTGTGTGTGTGTGTGTGGGATCAAATGACCCCCAAAAATGACCCCCTATCAAAAATCATATGCCCCCCATTTTTTCGGAAGATCCGAACCGTTCATCTTGATCTCCATCCTCTAAATACATGACCCACCAATTTTCAACCCGATCCCATGTGTTTTGCCCGTTCATCAACCATTCGCAAAAGTTCTGTTCATGCGAAACCGTTAAATTTGGGTCGGATGGATGAACAGGCAAAACACATGGGATCGGGTTGAAAATTGGTTGGTCATGTATTTAGAGGGTGGAGATCAAGAAGAACGGTTCGGATCTTCCGAAAAAATGGGGGGCATAGGATTTTTGATAGGGGGTCATTTTTGGGGGTTATTTTTGGGGGTCAATTGATCCCTCCACACACACACACACACACACACACACACACATATATATATACACACACACACTAGTCATAACCCGTGTCCGCGGACACGGTTCATTTTAGAGTTTCACCCACGAAATCTTTGTTCCCAAACATTATTTGCACAGTCAAATTTGTGCGAAACAATAAATTCGGCATAGAACAATAAATTCGGTGAGGTCGACCTTGAGTCGGAACAACAAATTAGCGTAAAAAAATTTAGCGGGCGCCGGCGCCTTCGGCGCCGGCTTCCTTATTTTTATCTTACCATGCGTCCTGTAGTTTCTTCTATATGCTTTTTTTTATTTTTTTTCGTTGGTTTTTGAGTGGTGGGTCTGTTTTTTTTTGTTGTTGCTTGCATGCGTTATTGCTACCAGTGGAGTTTCCTTTTGGAAAAAAAATTATTGTTTTGGATATGTTGTTCTTGTGACATTGGTGCAACTGAGTTCATGCATTTGTTTTTGTATGCATTTAATCGGGAAAATTCTATTCCAGTGGGAGAGAAAAATTTAACATAAACGAAATGTAAGATTAAAAAAGATTACTTATATACACACACCACAGAACCATGAATAAGATACACTATGAAGATTTTTTCTATACGTACGTACAAAAAACCAAATCCTCTTTGATGCAATGTTTGGATTGTTGGACTTTCCATTACACGTTTTCTCCCAACACATTTCCCAAGCACAGATTAAAGCATTTCAAACTTTTAGACTTCCTCTTGCACGTTTTCACATGAAAATTTAAGAATTTTCCCTCCAAAATCTTCTCAAAATCTCATCTCAGTCGTTCATTTCCCAAGATTTAATCTCAGCCGTCTTTTATCTTGTCCTAGTCAGCCCTAGGATTCAAAAACCTTTGTGTTTTAATATATATATATATATATATATATATATATATATATATATATATATGCAAATGTGCCTACGCACGTGCGCGGGTAACATACCTGCGCACACCCCCTCTCCAAGGGGGTTTAAAGTATTTTATTTGAATTTTTTTAGTAGCTAGTTCTACATGTTAGGTAGCCTCCTCACAAAATTTCAAGTCAAACAAACACCATTTGGACATCGAAATATCCATCACAAAAAAGTTGTGCAAAACAGTCCACGCAACATTTTTGTGATGGATTTTCGATGCCCAAATGGTGTTTGTTTGACTTGAAATTTTGTGAGGGGACTACCTAACTTGTTTAACTAACATCTGCAAAAAAATTTAAAAAAATACTTTAAAACCCACTGGAAAGGGGGTGTACGCAGGTAACAATACCTGCGCACGTTCTTAGGTCCATTTTTTGCGCATGCGCGCTCACACACACACAAGAATATGGAGGTGTGCTGACAGCACAGGATCGGATTTCTTATGTGGTTAGCAATTTGAGCGTGAAAAAACCTAATTTAATTTTTTTCATCATGTTATACAACTTGTTGGCTACCTCTCCACCAATTTTCAAATGAATCCAACTCTTTTTGAGCCTCCATTCATGCGTTTCAAAAAGATTGCGTTGAAAGTTTCAGAACTTGAGCTGTCTTTTTGAAAGGCATGGATGAAGGTTCAAAAGTTTTGGATTCACTTGAAAATTGGTAGGGATGTAGCCAACAAGTTATAGACCATGATGCAAAAAATTTAAATTTTTTTCACACTCAAATTGCTAACTGCTTAGGAAAATTTACAGTGCTGTCAGCACACATCCATATCCCCTCCCACACACATCAATACATGCTAAAGAGACAAATGAATTCAATAAATCATCTCAGGAACAAAATAAGATCAAAATTTTACTAAATGCATTGTCATAAAATAAAACCGATCATTAAATTTCTTCTTATGAACGGGTGAAATTAACCTTTCAGTTTCTAGTTTCTTCACTTGGTCGGGTGAAATTAGTTTTTTGGTTTTTTTCTATTAATTGGTTATTTTGAGCTGATGTGCTACCGTTGATGTTCTTCTTTCTTCATGGATTCCTTTTCTACTCCTTGGATTCATAGATGTTGCTACATTGGCCCGACCCACAAAGCAGGGAATGATATTTTGTCCCAATAAAGAAGCACAATGCATTGGCCCAAAAAGCCTAAGAAGTCCCCGTGGAAGGCTACTGCTTACCTGGTCAAAGCAACAGCTCATCTGCCCTTTGAGCTTCTGAATATCAAGGGATTAGTTAATAATGGGTCAGTTAGTAATGGAAAAGTAAATGGTCGACCGTTATACTCTTTTTAAGGGACAATCATGTTGTCATAAGAGCAAGGCTGATATTCATCAACGACACTGAGGGGGAATCCTTACTTATAAAATAGTCACAATGACGATAAGACTTGGATCAAATTTCAGAGATACTAATCTCTCATGTACTCTGACACTCTTACTGTCTACTTCCACTTTACATTTCTTCCTCCATAGCTCATCATGACAGTAATTGGTTGACCTCCCAATAGGTCGGACCTAGTTGCCATGAGCTCTCTTTGAGTCATCCACTGAATTAAGCATCGGAGGAGATTTGGGTTGTTACCCAGATCCGACCCCATGACGATTTCTTTGTGCAACAGACTGATAAAGATAGTTCGGAGTTAGATCGGGCTTCAACCCAACAGTTCAGACTTAGCTCTCCCCGACTCAGGCTTGCTCTTTCTCGGGTCCCTCTATTCTACCGACAAAGCACCAAGTCATTAGATTTGTTCTTGTCAGCACCATCTTACTATGTGACGGATTTACTAGTCAATAGTTGGTGTCATCTGTGGGAAGTAGAGTCGGCATCCCTGTTATGAACTATGTCGACTCTCCCTACCAACCAAGGGTCCGAGGGGCTGCTCGCTAGTCAGGAGGCAGATGCACATATACTCCATGAAGACACCATCCCCTCTTCCCAGGGAGGGCCTGAGCCACAGCTTGTGACATTAGAGCAGTTCCAAGAGTTCTCTTAGGCGGTCAATGCCAGCATTCAGACATTGACTTCTGGGATAGAACGATTGATAAACCAGCAGCCCCATTTAGCTGCAGGGCCACAACCTGCCAACATGAGATTAGGCCCCAAGGAGTTGCCATCCATACCCAGAAGCCAGAGGAATGAGGCGGTGAACTCGGAGCGGCACATCACATCCTTGACTACCCCTCTCCCCTGCATCGGCAAAGTCCCGAGATCGTTAACCTCGATGGGTGTCAAGATGGCGAGAGTGACTGCAACGATTACTCTGTCGGAGCCATAGGCCATGGACCCTCTACCAATGGGAGGGTCTCCCAGCATCTTTCCCAGAACTATGATGACAGTGGAAGGGAGTGCCGCATAAGGAATCATAGCCGGAGTCCTCCCCAACAACCCAACTCTGGACGCAAGCGAAAGAGTTGAGGAGACAACCTTCCCTCGTCGAACTCTCCCAACAGATCGAGTGGAGACGAATGCGATTCTTCCACCGCCTCAACCGGTCGACAGACCAGACGACAAGCTAGTATGCGCCATCATTATTCTCCATCCTCAAAGCTCAGACGATGAGCATGATCAGTTGAAGAAGAATATCACCTTAGCTCCACATCTACCCAAGTTCAAGATGCCCACCCTCGATAAATATGATGGCTCGGGGGACCCTTAAGAACACGTCCAAGACTACAAGTGTGTGATGGAGATACACGGGGCAGATGATGCTTTCCTTTGGTAAGCCTTTCATACGACACTGCGCAAAGCTGCGAAGGAATGGTACAAATGGGCTCCCCAATTGCAGCATCAGATCTTCCAAGAGAATAGCCCAGACTTTTTTCCAGTAGTTCATGGAAGGAAGGTGATGAGAGCGAAGCTCGAACCATCTGTTCACTCTGGAGCAGAGAGAAGGAGAAACATTGTGGGCCTTCCTTAAGCGTTTCAATCTTGAGAGGTTGAAAGTTTAGGGTTGCATGAAGACATCACAATTGCTGCACTCAAGGAAGGAATTCACTATGAGGATTTGATGAAGTCACTGCACAATCGACCCCCACATAGCATCGACCATCTCCTCACCTGGGCAGAACGATATACGATGGCAGAAGAAGCACTGGCCACCCGAAACAACAACACCTCCAAACCCCCTGTTGATGCGAAAAGGGAAGCGCAACCTAGAGACGGATCTCGTCATGAGTCCTGAGACTGACGGCGACGAGAGGGGATCCCCAGAGTTCATTTACGAATAGCAGACGAGTCCTTCACCAAACTGAACGCCTCCAAATCCGAAGTGTTGGCCTACACGAAGGGCGAGGGATACTTCTACCGACCTCCCCCCAAGCTGAAGAGGAAGTACGAGAAGAGAGATGACCTCAAATTTTACAGGTACCATCACGATAGCGGCCATGATACTGAAGACTATTGGCAGCTGAAAAAGGACATTCAGGCCCCGATTAAACGTGGTCACCTGAAGAAATTTGTTGATGTCCTATAGAATCAAGGCCGAAGGAGGGTACCTCGAATGGCAAAGATTGGGGTAAAGGAGTCATGACGAGCTCCCCTGTTACTGAAGGGTTTTCTGGGTCCTTAGGGCAATAAAATAGACATCCGGCCTAAGTCGGTCGGACGAAGATATCAAATAACGCAACAGAAATTTAGACTTAAAATAATTTTAAATCAAGCCCTATATATATTAATCCTAGCCAAGATTTCTACAATCCCAGGGTTGGGTCCAACCAACCCCTAAGGATAGATATATCTAACATTTGCAATTTTAAACGTATGTATAATTTAAACTACATACCTTTTACTTCATTTCCGCAGAATACGAAGCGTTGTTTTCAGCAACATTTCTTTGGCTCCCGAGCCGCTTCTCCCGAGCCGCACCTCGTCCTGAGACGAACCGCTTTCCGAACCGCACCGCGTCCCGAGGCGAGTAGCACCCTTGTCACCGAGCCAATCACGCACCGAAGAAGATTTCACCGTGAGTGGATCCTTCGTCAAAACTTTGGATCTGATCCGAGCTCCTTCGTAGCTTTGCTAGAGCCCAAACAGGAGCAAGGAAGAATTTAGGGAGAAAAGAGAATATTTATTTTAAGCTCAGATCTGGGCTTGCTCATGTTTAATGGAGCTACTCATATTTGGAGCTTGGGACGAGTTTTAAGGAGGTGAGTAGGCCCCTATTTATATAGGCGGCTGATCCCTCTCCTTCACTCCATATCCGATGTGAGACTAAAAGATTTGGAGGAAAAAATTAATTAAAGTTTGCCTTTCACAAAGGCCAAACTTTAGCGAATTATTCCTCCCTCACTGTCACGCCCCGCTACCCATCATGCTTGGGAGCGAGGACGTGAGCGGGTCTGCATGTGCAAGTAAGGATGAGGTACTCTTGCTTTTCTTTCCTCCTTGACTTAACACAATAAGCATCTGTGTGAAATTTTGCAGGTCCTTGCATTCATACTCAGAAACAACATATATAAGCAAAAATATTATTACAATCTCGATCGTCTCAAACTGAATTACAACAATAAAGGAAACGAAGAGTGGGTCTTATGACCCATACAACAAATGTAAAGAATACAACGATGGTTCACTGGTTCAACAACTCCTGGTCCACTAGTTCAGCTATCTCAACGTGTCCTCCTCGTACTCTGGCTCGGGATCTGACATACATTCCAAAAAACACGAATGTATATCAGCAAGGTTCTGCAAGTAAAAGTGAGACGTCCCAGGCAAGGTGTACAAATAGCAATGAATAATGAAGCATTAATTGTTGCACAAGATGACGGCAACATAATTATAAACATGGCAAAGTAAAGTAAAGTACTTCTAAACATGGCAGTTCTAGAGAATTTAAAGACAAGCATTATTGAACATGGCAATTCTATAAATGTTATTAACATGGAAATTCTAGTGTTCAACTGAAATGACATTAATGAGTTCAAGTTTTGTGCCACTGTTTTCTATCTCTCATAGGGATTTCGCTTTTGAGACGTGATGAGTGAATCGTTTTTCTCACGGGGTACTACCGTCATTGACGCTACCCATCGCATGCGAGTGGTGCTCTTGAAGAGATGATCCCTTCATACACTTAGTGGCCGCTCAACCCTAACCCCACCCAAAATTTATATTGGAACACGAGCCAGCCTAGTCGACTCAAACGACATCACGAAATCAAGATTTGCCTCTGAGGCGCACAAATTCACGAATTCAAGCATTGTCAAGATGTTCCATTAATGTCCGTTCTGATAACGTGTTTATAAGCAAGATGTGCATCACATTAATTATCAGAAATTCTCATCTTACAACATTTACAGCAATTTAAAATAATGAGGTTTACGGGTTGATTATTGAACATGCTACAAACAATTATTTTTCATTGCCAATCTTGAAACTTAAACATACAGAGTTATATATCAATGTGTCACATTTTCAGCCTAAAACATCATGGTATTTTTCATGCGCGTCATTTCACGGGTAAATTTCACGTTATTCAGCTTTAAGTGAAAAAGACGATTTTAATTTTAAACTTCAAAAATTCATAACAAATTGTACACTTGCCTGATTTTGATGAACTTGGTGTCATTAGGTTCGTCTCGATGAGCACTACGCTACGGTGTGATCAGTTCTCTGATTTGATTAAACATATAACAAAATTAGGTCCTTTACGACATGTCAAATGTTAAAAATCATCCCTACGACATCTAATAATTTGATTTTATTAAGTTCTCTAACCTAGGGTATGGGTTAGAGCATAGTAATGGATAACCGGTGAAACGAATAGAGGTTAAGACGCAGCGGAGGGGTAGCGATGACGAGTACGACGCCTAACGGCGTGGACACTCGCTGTGGCAGCAAAGGGTGGAGCGGACAACGACGACTGTGGGTCGCCGGGGGGTCTGCAGTCGGCGGGGGCTGTCTTCAGTCGATCGGGGGAATCGCCAGCGGTCTGGTGGAGTTGCGGTCTAAGATTCTCCCCTATAATATGATCTTCATAGTTGACCTCTCGTGTCTCGATGCTTGATTAATCTCTTAATTATTTCTCATTAGATGACACAACTGATGGTTAAGCTCAGACATAGGACAACAAGCACAAGAGCCTCTCACATGCAACGACATCTGTCTCAAATTCCTTGCTGTAAAGTAAGTTGTTGGATGGTAATGAAAAGGATAGGGGAGAGAGTAGTATGGCATTAGGCAAAATTATAATGTTGTGTCACCTGCTCTCTGCAAAAGACACCACATGGCCATGGCTGATATCGAGAACTTAGTTGGGTGATGCGGGAGAAATGAAGAGAGGGAAGAGGCGGCGGCCTGTCGGGATGCTCGGAGGGAGGCTGGCCGTGGAGAGGTCTGTGGGGAGGTCTGGACTGGGTTGCCGGCGGTGGAGAAGGGCTGGGTGAACGCACAGGGGGAGGCCGGAGGTGGGTTTCGGGGGTGATGTTTGTAGAGGGGAAGAAGGATTCGCATGTGGAGGAGGATGACCGGAGGTTGAGAGTTGCTGTGCGAGGAGGAGAATGGAGATGGTTTGCGTCGGAGTGGATGCGTGGTGAAGATGGTGGCCGCGGCTGGGTTCAAGGGGGGTGGCTAAGAGTAGTGGGAGAGAGGGTAGGGTTTACTTTATAATATTGTAAGGCTTAGGTTTTATCACATCACGTGAGGGCCTGGGGTTCTAGTCTAAAGGCAGGTTTGTTTTAGGAGTGCTGTTATTTGCACCACAAAGTTTTATAAATACACCACAAAATATTTTGATTTCCAATTTCAACCCCACACTTCTAATTTCACCACATAGCACCCATCATCTTTCTCCTCCTTGTCCTCTCCATCACAGCCGTCCATTCCTCCGACACTGACGCCCTCCGCCACATCATCTCCGACCTCGGCATCGGTCCCGCCTCTGACCCATGCCGCCTCACTGGCATCACCTGCCAACCACGCGATCCCGACTCCCCCCGCCACACCACCCGGATCCGCCTCCCGTCCCGCCGGCTCGACGGGTTCGTACCCGCATCCATTAACCGCCTATCGGATCTCTGCAAGCTCTCCCCCTCCCCTCCGAAATCTCCGCCTGTGCCAAACTCGAACGCCTCAACCTCCACGAAAATCGCCTCTCCGGCAAGGTCCCTTTGGAGATCTCCCCCCTCGTCCGCCTCCGCTCCTTCGACCTGTCATCCAACAGGTTCTCCGACGACCTCAGCTTCCTGATCCACTACCCGAACCTCGAGAATCTCTCTCTCGCCAACAACTCTTTCTCGGGTCAGATCCCCCTCTCAATCTCCTCGTTCCGAAACCTTGTCTCCCTCGATCAGTCGATCTCTCCAGCAATCCCGACCTCTATGGCATCGCCCCGTGGCTCGGCAACCCTTTGCTCCGCCGGAGCCTGCTGCCAACGCGACACCGGCTGCTGCTAGCGGATAATTCGGCGAGGGGAATGATGTGTGGTGAAATTAGATATGTTGGGGTTAAAATTGGAAAGAAAAAAGTTTTGTGGTGTATTCATAAAACAGTGTGGTGCAAATAACAGCACTCTTGTTTTATGTTTCCTTTATTATCTTTTTTTTGTTTGAGGTCAAAAATGTAGGCTGGGTCATGGAGATGCATGGGGCCTCTTATTTCTTTTTAGGTTAGTTGTGTGCGGCTCTAGGGGTAGAGCCCTAGGTCTGGGTTCACTTTTGTGTAGGCTTAGTTATATATTTGTAGGGCTCAGGTTCAATCATGTGAAGCCCTGGAGGAATTTGTTTATGGGTTTAGTATCATTTGGGTTTGGGAATGCACGGGAGAGCTTGGGGATTAGTTGCATGCGTACACAATTTGGAAGGAAAAAGAACTAGTGGTGGCTGCTCTTAGGCAAATAGGGTTTAGAAATTTAAAATGGGAATGTTTTAACACTAGGGAATATAGGGAAAGAACAAGGGAGTAATGGCAATTAGGGTGAGGATTAATAGCTAATGAGTAAAAGGAAATAAAAAGTTTCCATTATGAATATGGAAGTATATTTTTGAATTTGAAATTTAAATTTTGAAATGAATATTTAATTAAAATATGATGATAGATTTAAAATAATAGTTATAGCTAATACATATTTAAGGCACGTAGGTAATACGAGTACGTAGTACGAATACGTAATACGCATACGCATTAATTACGAGTACGGAAAAAGTAAAACAAGGGATATGGTATGAATAAAATGTATTATCAAAATACCGGTCGTTACACTTATCGTTGAGCTTCGTAAGTAATGCAACCTATCAAATCGAAGAGGGTTGAACGGTGAACGCGTAAGAAAAATCGAGGACTCAATCCGAGTTCGTTTGACCCTTCAAACGAGTGTCTAAACATAGCCCAAAACCATTTTTTGCAAAACAACTGCAGCCGCCAATGCATTTCCCTAGGGTTTGCAACCCTAAGTAGTGGGGCCCACAGCGGACCTCACTGGCACATAAGCCCCACTATTGCATGCCTACTGGGCACGTGCACAACACACGCCCAGCGGACGCGTGCCAGGCACGTGGTGGTGCACACGTGCAGGCGGGCGGGCAGGCCCCACCTGCATGAAGTGGGTGGGCTCGCTTGCCGCTAGGGCACGGGCGCCCGCCTGCAATGCAGGTGTGGGTGCCTGCCCTTCTTAGCAGGCGCAGGCGCGGGATCCTCCTTGCTGGAGAGGGTCGGGGGCTTGCATGAGCGGGTTGGGTGCCCGCAAGAGCGGGTCGGGTGCCTGCCCAGCGGGCCCCCGACCCGCAATGCCCATAAAGAGCTACCAACGCTGTTTTGGCTCTATTTGGTTCGTTTGGAGTCCGTTTTTGACGCGGTTTGAATCTGCGTTTAGACCGGGACGATCCCGTCATCTAGATAACCATTTCAACGCGTTTATTATATTAAATATCCACGTAAAAATTTTATGACACATTTAATTTCCTTTTGCATCATATGCAAAATTCTCACATCTATTATAAAAAAATCATTTACATCAAATACAAATGAATTGAGGGCATACATCTTCCAACATCTCCCACTTGCACTTAAGATCATTTATCTCGAATGCAGAGGCTCACTGCAAACTCTTTGCAGTACTCTATCCCTTGCATCAAATGCATATTCTCCCTAATTTCTACGTATTACTTGACGAAGGTCTTACTCTGTGTGAGACCATACAACTTGACCCGACTACAGGTAGGGCTCATAACCCCAGACGATAGAGATCACGAGCAGCGGTGCCGTCCCTGTTTCGGTATCATCTTATATGGTTAACTCATAGACATGAGTATTGTCGAGACCACCTTGACTGCGTCCATGATGAATACCGCAGTTATAGCCTTTTTTTCAAAACTATGCCGCTTAGTCAAGTCTAGGGTATGGTCAACTGTCATCCTAACCAGCTTGAAATTGGTTAGTCTCCATCGATCTTTAGTCAAATAATGTTGGACTTCTTCCAACATACTCTGGCCAGAGTTTTCACTAAAAATCGAACTAACACTGTGACACTAACGCCCATTGACCAGGAGAGATGAATCCTATCTTGGTCATTACTCTCCTCGCACGCTTCAAATGTCACCTAACCAAAAACCTTTCAACGGGGCTTGCCCCGAGGCTAGATCAGTGATCTAAGTGACACCATTCACGTATATGTTCGTACAATGACCTCAAGTCAAAAGACCAACTTGCCTATCATCACTAAGAGTTATCATTGATAGATTGGTCAATCATAACCATATGATAACTCTTATTGGGTTCGTTCAGTGAACTTGTTCTCCAATAAGCACATGTGTCTCGTCTTCGACTTCACCAAGTCAAACGACCATGAAATCATCGTCAGCATTACATGGTGAAGACTAAGACACAATGGTTTATTCGATGTTTCGATATCCTTTTTTCGAAACATCTATGACCATGAACAATTTCAGACTTATGATACTAACGGTCAAACAATTCTCTATGATCGAGATCCTCATTTCGATACTTGTTTAACCTCGCATTAAGTTTTAGGACTTTACCTAAGTTCTAATGTCGACTACATTATGATTAACTTAGATAAATTCTTATCATACAACTTACTGTAACTTTGAACAAGATGTTTGTACTTATACAGAGAGATAAACTACCTCGAGTTCGAGGGCATACATATCTCCCAACATCTTTCTCTTGCACTCAGGCCCATTTATCTCAGTATCTCATACCACATTTACACGTAAGTCTCTCTAGACTTTATGTGACAGAGCCTTCGTGAGTAAATTTGCTAAATCGTCTTTAGTTATAGACTTAAGGAGTTTTATATGTTCATGTTAGATCACACATTTGAATCTCATCCAAATAATTTCCTTAGTCTCTTGGAATCCATAATATTTGTTTTGCCTGGATCTAATCCAGCTCATCGTACCTTACGAGAATAATCCAAATTATCATTTAGATGGTTCATAATCATTTCTGATAAAGTGTCAAATTCTTTGACCACTTTGTCAAAACATATGTTCCGGTTCCTTGATGACTTGCATGCATTTTATTCGCTCCCACTGACCTTGAAAACTCTCTGGCCGATTCTTATAAGTTCGTTCTTCTAAATCATATTTAGAAAACAAACTATACATGAATGCTCCAGTTTTCATAGTCATCATGAGTATTTACATCGAGTTTGGTCCGAGTAGATCTGCACACATCTGCTGGCGAGACAGTTTCATCATAATCAGTTTATAGGAGTTAGGATGATAACCGTTCTCAACCAACATAAGTTGTACTTCACTATTTTCTTTCTGCACCAATCTTCTGTCTTGAAGATTTACTTGCAACCAATAAGAAACACTTTCTTTGGGCACGTAAACTAAAGTGCATACTTTATTTTCGTGCACGGACCCTTTTCGGATTGCATCAAGCCATTTCTTAGAGGCACTACTCCGAATGGCACTCTAGAAGTCGACTACGTCATCATCATCTATGATGTTTTACTCGACTTTTCATCTCACGAGACTCAAGTAATCCTTTAACTTCCTAACGATTGATTTAATGAATATCTTATTGATAATGTTCTCATAGAACCTTATTTAGAACCTAGGCATTATGATCTGGGGTTAGCCCAGAAGGAGGATTGTAACTCGGAGTCACTAGCCATGTGTCGCACTAAGTCTAACAGAGTACGATTCATGTTCTCTAACACACCGATGTGTTAAAAGGCTTGACCTGAGAGAAAATCACATTTTTCTTTTAATTTCGCAAGAATTTTATTGCTAAGTAATCGACTCTTCGATCTGATCGAAGCAGTTCAAATACTTCTTTCATTGTGTTATCTATTTTATCAGACTTGTGTTTCAGCAATAACACGTATCCTAATAAAATGAGAACAACTTATTTTGGCTAACTTAGACTTGGGTCCAGGTACATCCATATGTACTAGACTACGAGTTCACTAACTCATTCTTCCACTATCTTACAGATGGAATTTCGGCTATTATACCTTTGAGACAATATTCATAAGTGTCTATTGGCTTCATAATACGGGAGGTCAGACCCCTTCTTTATGTGCTTGTGATGCTTGGTCTCTTTGGTATGGCCTAGTCTATTTTGCCATATAAGTTTGCTACTATCTTGTGTATTCATGTATTAACATTGAATACATTATCATTATACAAATTTCTCATTGCTTCAGAAGCAAGGTGAGGACTTTCGCCAAAAATGTTAGATGTCCTCTATGGTCCAAGAAACAACAATTGCTCCCTTTTCCAACATGTATGATAATCTATTCCCTTTTGTATAACGGTTATCCTGAAGCCATGACATCAAATATGTCACATTTTCAGTTCCTCGTACTTTCCCTTTACTAATGATAGATAAAACTTTCTTTCTCAATTGACTTTCCTTAATGCCTTCTTCCTTTTCTAAATCTCGTGTCTCAACACAAATAATAGCTGTGCAAACATCTCATGTATCCAAACTCTTGAGCTCTGTAATCTTGAGTGTGCTCAACAAGTTGTTTGTCTCAAGATCCGATTGAGATACATAGTCTTGTATCGCTCATGCACTCATCTTCGATTCAAACAATTTGATTGAAGTTTCGAACTTTGCGGATCGAAACTGTTTTCCATACAACCTTGAGTGTGCTCAACAAATTGTATGGAGAAACATGCTTTGAACATCAGTATGTTCAAGCTGCCCCTCATAGAGGCGAGTGACATGTATCGTGCATTTATTTTGTTGGACCCAGAGCTCAAGGAAATCATTGTCCTTGAGCTTGTGCTAAGAATGTCATTTTAATGTCAATGAGAACATATTTTAGTCTATCAATTAGAAATTTAACTGATATTCCTTTAACCAACCTTTTGACCAGTGACGCACCCAAAACCTGCACCTAGATTCCACCCGGCGGTGTCACGATCGCCAGGCGTGGTATGGCCCCTAGGTGTCAATTCCAGGCTCTATTCGCAAGCGGACGGTGTTAAGTTGTAGTATAAAAGATATCGAATCCCACAGGGACGGAGACAGTGTATTTAGGTTCTCAGTTTACTTCTATATCTCGAAGTGAGATAGATATCGGGTTGAGAGAATTGGTTGTTGTTGTTGTTGTTGTTTTAATAATAAAAAGTACTAGGGTGTCACGACCCGCTTCCCTAAAATGGAGGCGAGACGTGAAAAGGTCCGCACGAGAGTGGAGCTGTGAAGCCCCAAACCCGATAAGCGTCAATAAAACATAAGCAGGTCCCTGTAACCACAACGGAACAACAATAATAATACAAGGAGATACTGAAATAAAAATCTCACATCTCATAAAATGACCAACATGAAAATAAGTCCAACATCCAGAAAAGCCACCAGGCTAAAAGAAAGAGTCTAAAGGCCCAGAACAAGGCCAACAAAACCAACGACATAACAAAGTATAGGTGCTACGCACCGATAACAAAACAACTGTCTAACAAAAGTAAAACACAACGAAGACACTAGGACTGGTCCCCGGTGTCCATGTACTCCCCGTCAACCACAAGCTCGGGCTCGGCGTCTGCAAACACCTCGTCCTCAACGAGGTACTCAGGCTCGGGATCTAACATGTGTCACCCAAAAGAGTAAAGGGGCACATGTCAGCAAGTCTAAAAGACTTGGGCAAGGAAACTGAAAATAAGGCAATCTAGCAACCTAGCAATTTAGTATGCATGACATGGCAGTTATAACATGAGTGCACAACCAAGACATGGCAAGACAATTTGTACAAGAGAGCAATCATCGGGACAAGACAAGAGTAGCCAAGCTACTATCAATCTCAATCAATTCACTATTCACGTTGTTTGTAGATGTTTACGCCTTACAGCTGAATGGTTTCACATTCGCTGATTGGCCGCTTAACAACTACCCCAAAACCCAGAGTTTACGCCTTACCACTGCAGTTGCTGATCGGACAGACTCCCAGTTGATTGGTCGCTTAACTCTTACCCCCAATACCCACACGTAATGGAGCCAGGGTCCCCGCACATGAGCTCAGCTAGTGAGCCTGTGGTTGCCCCGCACATGAGCTCGCATTCTTAAACATTTGGCGTAGGGGTGCACCTAGCCGGAAACAAGCAATTCGGGCATTGGCTATCAACCAACACATGGCCCGCTTCTGGAACACGAGCCAGGAACACAAGCATTTGTAGCAAAGCTATGCAATCACAGAAACACTTAAAGAATGCAATGACATGACAATTAATTTGTGTACCGTTAATGGAAAGTAAACATGACATGGTAATTGTGCAACATGCTAAATGTCGAAACTAGCTTCGTTGTCAAGCTAGTTCCCCAATTTGCGCCTAGGCGAGTATCATTTCGTCGCCTAGCCTCTTTTACGCCTACAACAAGCAAATGGCCTAAAACATGGTCTAAACCCTAAGTGGCAAGTTTCACTTGCCTAGCACCGGGGATGACGACCACTTCGTCACACGGATGCCAATCTACGGGGAAATCGCTGTTATGGGGGAACAATCATCAAACAACATGAAATTTATTAGGGTTTCATAAAAAATACCAATAGGCTATGAAAACATAGAGGAATCGATTTCTTACCGAGAGGAAGCGGAAGAAACACTCCGGAGAACCCTATGATCAGATCTGGAAAAGATTGGAGAAGTTTGGGAGAATTAGGGTTTTGGGGGATTTGGGGATTTTGATGGATTTGGTGAGATTTTGAGGAAGATGAGAGGATGATAGAGTGGATGGAGGGTTTGGATGATGATTCTAGGGCTTGGAATGAAGGAATGAAGCTTGGAGGAAGATGGGGACTCAATGGGGGCGATTTTAGGGTTTTGGGTCATGTTGAGGAAGAAGAAAACGTTTGGGTTGGGTTTAAATAGGATGGGCTGGCGGCTGCCCAGAAATTAGGGTTTTAACACAGATTAGTCGGTCAAAGAGCAACCACTGACCGACTAGTTTGGCAAATAGTCGGTCGGTCGACCAACGCAGACCGACTAAGTGCAAACAGTAACTTCTGAACGAAAATAGGATTTAGAATTAGTCGGTCCATGAACAAATACTGACCGACTAGTTTAACATCTAGTCGGTCGATGAATGTTCTTAGACCGACTAAGAGTAAACAGTAACTAGTGTCAAAATTAGATGATGTGTTAGTCGGTTAAAGAAGCATTGCCGACCGACTAGTTTGCAACCTGTCGGTCAACCAACGTTCTTAGACTGACTAACGATAAACAGTAACTCCTGAACAATTTAGAAAGCTAACTAGTCGGTCCAAGAAGGATTGCCGACCGACTGGATCGTCATCTAGTCGGTCGGTGCCCCTTCTTATACCGGCTAATGAGCACCAAAAGTTCCGATACGGAGCGCGGGGCCCCGGGATCGATTCCTAAGACTCCTAGGCTTGATCTAATAGTAAGATACGACCGTTATGAAGTCCGTCACGAATGACATACTTCGAAATCGACGATCCTAAGGAAGAAACGAGAAAATACGACGAATCGATCGAAAATGAAAGCTACGGAGACGAAAACCACACATGAGGAGAAAATCCACCAAAACATATATTATAACATAATAAATCCAGATACATGAAAAGCAGTCGTTACATCCTCCCCAACTTAAGAAAAATTCCGTCCTCGGAATTTCCGAATACTCACGAGTCCGGAAACAAAAGTGGGAAACGCTCTCGCATCTCATCCTCATTCTCCCAAGTAGACTCTCCAGGTGAGCCGTGTCGCCACATCACCCTCACAAGATTGACAATCTTGTTCCGAAGCGATTTCTGACGCCTGTCCAGAATCTGCACTGGATGCTGGTCATACGTCATATCGGGGCGAACGGTAATCTCCGAAAAATCCACAGCATGAGATGGATCGCTAATGTATCGACGAAGCTGCGACACATGGAAAACATTGTGAACTCCTTCCAAAGATGGCGGCAAGGACAAGCGATATGCTACCTCGCCAACCCTCTCCAAAATGTCAAACGGTCCAATGTATCGCGGGCTCAACTTCCCTCGCTTCCCGAAACGAATCACACCACGATTCGGGGAAATCTTCAGAAACACATGGTCACCCGGCTGAAATTCCAAAGGACGACGTTTAGCATCCGCCCAATGCTTAAAACGGTCCTGAGCAATTCTCAACCTATCCCGAATATTCCTGACGATATCCACGGCCTCCACGATCATCTCAGGTCCCAACAGCTCCCGATCACACCCGTCATCCCAACTCAATGGCGATCGACATTTCCTCCCATAAAGAGCGGCGAAAGGCGCCATGCCAATACTCGCCTGGAAGCTGTTGTTGTAAGAGAACTCCACCAAGTGTAGATGGTCCTCCCACGAACCCTTGAAATCCAACATGCACGCCCTCAGCATGTCTTCCAAAATCTGAATCGTCCTCTCGGACTGGCCATCCGTCTGCGGATGGTACGCCGTGCTGAAACTCAGACGCGTACCCAAGCTCTTCTGCAAACTCTGCCAGAACTGAGATGTGAACCTCGTGTCCCTGTCCGACACGATACTCACGGGGACTCCATGAAGTCGCACAACCTCCTGTACGATTCATGTTACATCACTATCCGAACTAGGACAAGGAAATAAAACGGAGAGTAAAAGAATTTCACCTCCATATATCTCCTCGCTAGCGCCTCAGTGGACTGTCCCACTCGGAATGGAATAAAGTGCGTGGATTTGGTCAATCGATCTACGATCACCCAAATCGCGTCATTCTGCCTCGGACTCCGAGGTAGTCCAGTCACGAAATCCATAGTGATGTGTTGCCATTTCCACTCCGGAATCGGAAGCGGTTGTAGCAACCCGGCCGCACGCTGATGCTCCGCCTTCACTTGCTGGCAAACCAAGCACTTGGCTACACTCCGAGCCACACTCCGCTTCATACCATGCCACCAATAATTCAGACGAAGATCCTGGTACATCTTGGTGCCACCAGGATGCACAGAATACGGCGAACTGTGTGCCTCCACCATCAGCTCCTCTCTGATATCCCCAGCAGGCACACACAACCTGGATCCGAACCTCAGCGAGCCATCCTCATGAATCAAAAAGTCATTCCGCAGACCGGCTTCCACCTGCTCCCGAATCTTCACCAGCTTCGGATCCTCAGCTTGGCCAGCCTTAATCCGATCCACGATCGTCGACTGCACCTGCATATACATCAACGACGAAGCCTCCCCAGGAAGAACAATCTCAACACCAGACTCACAAAAATCCTGCTGCAATCTCCACTGCGAGGTCAAAATCATCACCGCGGGAAGCCTACTCAAAGCATCCGGAACCACATTCACCTTGCCAGGGTGAAACTGCAAATCAATCTCATAATCCGCCATAAGCTCCAACCATCGACGCTGTCGCATGTTGAGCTCCTTCTGAGTGAAAATGTACTTCAAACTTTTGTGATCGGTGAAAATCTTCACTTTCTCACTCAGCAGGAAGTGCCTCCAAATCTTAAGAGCAAACACAACGGCAGCCAACTCCAAGTCATGCGTCGGGTAATTCTTCTCGTGAACCTTAAGCTGACGAGACGCATACGCCACAACATGCCCATGCTGATGCAACACACAACCGAGACCCTTGCCAGAAGCATCGCAAAAGATCTTAAATCCACCGCTGTGATCAGGCACAACAAGAATAGGGGCCGTCGTCAACCTCTCCTTCAGAACGCCAAAAGCACTCTCACAATCACCCGACCAAACAAAAGCAACATCCTTCCGCGTCAACCTGGTCATCGGCTCATCAATACGAGAAAAGTCCTTAATGAAACGCCGATAATAACCAGCAAGTCCAAGGAAACTCCGAATCTCAGACGCCGACGACGGAACAGGCCACTCCCTGATGGCCCTAATCTTCTCGGGATCCACTGAAATACCATCTCCAGTCACCACATGCCCGAGAAAAGCAACTCTATCCAGCCAGAACTCGCACTTCGAAAACTTAGCATACAACCGATGCTTCCTTAAAATCTCCAACACCGTCCTTAAGTGCGAGGCATGCTCTTCCTCCGACTTCGAATAGATCAGAATGTCGTCAATAAAGATAACGACAAACTTATCCAAAAAGTCGTAGAAAATCAGGTTCATCAGATTCATGAAAACTGCGGGCGTGTTAGTTACGCCGAAAGGCATAACCACGAACTCATAGTGTCCATACTTCGTCCTGAACGCTGTCTTCGGAACATCATCCTTCTTCACCTTCAACTGATGGTAACCACTCCTCAAATCCAACTTAGAAAACACCCTCGAACCTCCAAGCTGATCAAAAATATCATCGATGCGAGGCAACGTGTATTTATTCTTAATGGTCACCGCATTCAACTCCCGATAGTCCACGCACATGCGACGCGAACCATCCTTCTTCTTAACCAGCAACACCGGTGCTCCCCACGGAGACACGCTAGGATTAATATAACCCTTCTGCAAAAGCTCATCCAACTGCTTCCGCAACTCTTCCAACTCTGCAGGTGCCATACGATACGGCGCCTTCGAAATCGGCTGCGCACCTGGAACAAGATCGATAGAAAATTCTAGGGCTCGATCAGGTGGCAAACCAGACATCTCCTCGGGGAAGACGTCGCCAAAATCACGCACCACAGCTGGCCACTCCAGCTCCATCTGCATAGCCACAGCCTCCATCGGCCTGGCCCGAAATCTGACAGGACCAAGCGAACTGCTACCACGACTGAACTCAAATATTGGATGTCCGGGAATCTCGAACACCACCTTCTTTCTCCGACAGTCGATCGTAGCATAGAAGCTCGCAAGCCAGTCCATCCCAAGAACAGCATCATAGTTGATGATGTCGTGGACAATGAAATCAGCAAAAAGCTCATGTCCACAGACCACCAACGAGCAAGAATTGCAACCACGCTGCACCGAGCCCACACCATTCCCTGTAACGATATTCCAACTCTTGGGAAGAGGGGACGTCGACAAGGAATGCCTCTCCACGAAGCTCCGAGAAATAATGCACATCGATGCACCAGAGTCAAAGAGGACTCGTGCAGGAAATGTGCAAACCAAAATCACACCTAATCAAGCAATTAACAATCAAACCCTAGTCTAGCAAACAACCATGTTCAAGCAAACAACATAATCTAACAATCAAAACCAGCTAGGAAAGTAACAGCTAGATTGAGGATTACCTGCGATAACCTCATCCACAGCCTCGCTCTCCGCAGCGGTCATCAGAAAAGCCTGCCTCCTCGGCGGAACAGCCTGCCGAAAAGCATGTCCCTGCGGAACAAGAGCTGCTCCACATCCAGCAGGAACAGACGCTCGCTGCTGCAACGGCTGTGCTGCAACAGGTGCCCTCCGCAGCTGATTCGCATGCCAACAATCCTTCGCGGCATGGGAAGCATCACCACAAACCAGACACTGGCCCAAAAACTTCCGACACTGATCCTTGATATGGCCAGGCTTGCCGCAGAAATGGCAAAACTTCAGAATAGGCCCTCCTGGCCTCTTAAACTGAGCAGACTGATTAGGCCTGAATCCAGGTCTAACCACAGCTCTCGCCTGTTCCACATGCCTCTTCCCAGCACCAACAACAGACCCCCTCCTCTGGTTCACGAGCAGCTCCTGCCTCTTGGCTGCTACCAGAACCTTCTGATAAGATTCCCGGTCAGAAGAGGTCACAAAACTCTGGAGCTCCGAAGCAAGTCCCTGCAGGAACCTCTGAGCTCTCTCCTCAGCGTCCTGCACCATCTTCGGTGCAAACCGACTCAGCCTCATGAACTCTTGGTGATACATGTCCACCGACGAGCTCCCCTGCTTCAAATCGATAAAACGCTGCAGCATCTCTTCCCTGGCAGCTTTCGGAAAGAACTCACCCTCAAATCTGGCCTTGAAGGTAGCCCAAGCTATCGGCTCCACCAACATCTTCTCTTCCGCATCCCACCAATTCCGAGCATTATTCTTGAGTTGCCTCTTCGCCAAATCAACCCATCCAGCCGGGGTGATCTTAGCCATCTTCAGATTGTCCTCGATGTTCCGAATCCATTCATCGGTAGCCAGAGGACCCTCAGACCCATCAAAATATGCGGGACCCAGCTCCCGAAATTGCTTCGCTCCTGGCTCAGAGCGAGGGGCATCCGGAAGAGCCCGGGCAGCTCGAGCAAGTGGAGCATTCTGGACTTGCAGAAGCACGCCCTGCCGCACTTGCATCATCTACAGCATCATCCGCATCATCTCACCGCTGGTGGGTTCCCGCTCAGGCTCCTCATCATGAGGGATCGCACCACTACCCCCACCATGGGTGAAACGTCTTCCTGCCATCTAGTGACACGGAAAACAAATCAGATTAGACTCATAGCTTATGACTCAGACGTCGGACTTAATTTATTGGACATTCTAATATTATTATCGTCATTCCAAACATCGCAGTTACAGAAGGACCTGCATGGGCCACCAACAAAACCTGTCACGACCCGCTTCCCTAAAATGGAGGCGAGACGTGAAAAGGTCCGCACGAGAGTGGAGCTGTGAAGCCCCAAACCCGATAAGCGTCAATAAAACATAAGCAGGTCCCTGTAACCACAACGGAACAACAATAATAATACAAGGAGATACTGAAATAAAAATCTCACATCTCATAAAATGACCAACATGAAAATAAGTCCAACATCCAGAAAAGCCACCAGGCTAAAAGAAAGAGTCTAAAGGCCCAGAACAAGGCCAACAAAACCAACGACATAACAAAGTATAGGTGCTACGCACCGATAACAAAACAACTGTCTAACAAAAGTAAAACACAACGAAGACACTAGGACTGGTCCCCGGTGTCCACGTACTCCCCGTCAACCACAAGCTCGGGCTCGGCGTCTGCAAACACCTCGTCCTCAACGAGGTACTCAGGCTCGGGATCTAACATGTGTCACCCAAAAGAGTAAAGGGGCACATGACAGCAAGTCTAAAAGACTTGGACAAGGAAACTGAAAAATAAGGCAATCTAGCAACCTAGCAATTTAGTATGCATGACATGGCAGTTATAACATGAGTGCACAACCAAGACATGGCAAGACAATTTGTACAAGAGAGCAATCATCGGGACAAGACAAGAGTAGCCAAGCTACTATCAATCTCAATCAATTCACTATTCACGTTGTTTGTAGATGTTTACGCCTTATAGCTGAATGGTTTCACATTCGCTGATTGGCCGCTTAACAACTACCCCAAAACCCAGAGTTTACGCCTTACCACTGCAGTTGCTGATCGGACAGACTCCCAGTTGATTGGTCGCTTAACTCTTACCCCCAATACCCACACGTAATGGAGCCAGGGTCCCCGCACATGAGCTCAGCTAGTGAGCCTGGGGTTGCCCCGCACATGAGCTCGCATTCTTAAACATTTGGCGTAGGGGTGCACCTAGCCGGAAACAAGCAATTCGGGCATTGGCTATCAACCAACACATGGCCCGCTTCTGGAACACGAGCCAGGAACACAAGCATTTGTAGCAAAGCTACGCAATCACAGAAACACTTAAAGAATGCAATGACATGACAATTAATTTGCGTACCGTTAATGGAAAGTAAACATGACATGGTAATTGTGCAACATGCTAAATGTCGGAACTAGCTTCGTTGTCAAGCTAGTTCCCCAATTTGCGCCTAGGCGAGTATCATTTCGTCGCCTAGCCTCTTTTACGCCTACAACAAGCAAATGGCCTAAAACATGGCCTAAACCCTAAGTGGCAAGTTTCACTTGCCTAGCACCAGGGATGACGACCACTTCGTCACACGGATGCCAATCTACGGGGAAATCGCTGTTATGGGGGAACAATCATCAAACAACATGAAATTTATTAGGGTTTCATAAAAAATACCAATAGGCTATGAAAACATAGAGGAATCGATTTCTTACCGAGAGGAAGCGGAAGAAACACTCCGGAGAACCCTAGGATCAGATCTGGAAAAGATTGGAGAAGTTTGGGAGAATTAGGGTTTTGGGGGATTTGGGGATTTTGATGGATTTGGTGAGATTTTGAGGAAGATGAGAGGTAGATAGAGTGGATGGAGGGTTTGGATGATGATTCTAGGGCTTGGAATGAAGGAATGAAGCTTGGAGGAAGATGGGGACTCAATGGGGGCGATTTTAGGGTTTTGGGTCATGTTGAGGAAGAAGAAAACGTTTGGGTTGGGTTTAAATAGGATGGGCTGGCGGCTGCCCAGAAATTAGGGTTTTAACACAGATTAGTCGGTCAAAGAGCAACCACTGACCGACTAGTTTGGCAACTAGTCGGTCGGTCGACCAACGCAGACCGACTAAGTGCAAACAGTAACTTCTGAACGAAAATAGGATTTAGAATTAGTCGGTCCATGAACAAATACTGATCGACTAGTTTAACATCTAGTCGGTCGATGAACGTTCTTAGACCGACTAAGAGTAAACAGTAACTAGTGTCAAAATTAGATGATGTGTTAGTCGGTTAAAGAAGCATTGCCGACCGACTAGTTTGCAACCTAGTCGGTCAACCAACGTTCTTAGACCGACTAACGATAAACAGTAACTCCTGAACAATTTAGAAAGCTAACTAGTCGGTCCAAGAAGGATTGCCGGCCGACTGGATCGTCATCTAGTCGGTCGGTGCCCCTTCTTATACCGGCTAATGAGCACCAAAAGTTCCGATACGGAGCGCGGGGCCCCGGGATCGATTCCTAAGACTCCTAGGCTTGATGTAATAGTAAGATACGACCGTTATGAAGTCCGTCACGAATGACATACTTCGAAATCGACGATCCTAAGGAAGAAACGAGAAAATACGACGAATCGATCGAAAATGAAAGCTACGGAGACGAAAACCACACATGAGGAGAAAATCCACCAAAACATATATTATAACATAATAAATCCAGATACATGAAAAGCAGTCGTTACATAGGGCGTTAGGGATCACCGCTAAGATCGTTGGGGATCGACATTGGAATAGAACCCTTACATTGCATTAGGGTTAGGGGATTAATCTCCCAATTCGTACCACTCTCACGGGTTAGAATTGCGAGGTATTTCGATGGCTCTCGTTGACGCAATAGCGGTAGCCGTCAACGTAGCGATATAGTTCGTCGGGGGATCCCCTCAAGGCACGAGCCAGGCATGGTCACGAGCCTTGGTTGGATCCACCAATTTCCCTATTCGAATCCCAAGGATACACCTTAAGCATATCAATTCCATAGACCGTGGGCATGATCTCAGTACGGGTTATCTAGGGATTCGGTAGGATCGACCGAAATACTCCCCTAAATTCCTAATTCAATATAGGGATCCAGATCTACGTCTTTCCCCTAGGATCTTATGGCTAACCTATCAACTCTAGAAAAGATCTACTCACTCATAGCAATATTAACGAATAAAAACATAATTTTTAGGAGAGAAATCATCATGGCAATTGATAGAATAAAAATCGAGAACTTACAGCGAGCAATAGATCTCAAGAGAAAATAAGATTCCAAGAACGCGAAAATAGCCAAGCAAAATTCCAATAAATCTCGATCCAAATAATATTTGCAAGTTTTTAATCTAGATCTAACGAAAATTATTCTCTAATCTCCTCTCTAATTTTCGCTCTCCAAAAACAACTCTCTAAACTCAGAATGAATTTGCCCCCAAACAAAGTCGCAGCTCCCAGACTTCACTCCCAAAATTGCGCAACAGCTGCTCCAGAAAATACTTCCAAAAATGGCCTCAGCATCGTCAACCGAGTCTGTGACTCGGTCGAGCAATGCGTTGCTCGGTCGGTTGCTCGGGCCGAGTAGCTGTACTGCTCGACTGAGCACGACAGTAAATCAAATCCTTCAAAATCTTTACTCTGTCTTCATGGTCTGAGTCAGCTCTGCTCGGTCCAAGCAGGGCACTGACTCGGTCGCTGAAGGATCTGCTCGGGTCGTGCAAGGATTAGTTGGGCTTCGAATGTTGGCGCTGCTCGACCGAGCACACAGGTGCTCGGTCCGAGCAATCTCCGTATCAGCTCCCTTATTCTTCTTTGCATCTGCTCGACCGAGTAGCTGCTCTGCTCGGTCGAGTCATCTGGGAAGCTCTCTCCTGCATCATCTGAAGCTCCTCCTCTCCTCCTGCTCTCTCCTCCACTCCTCCTATGGCTCCAAAAACACGGCAAACTCCTGCAGAGCTTCGCCAATGAGCTTACGGGAGTGTCAGATGTGTCCATACCCGGATCGGGTCCCAAATCACTCCAAAATCCCTGAAAACTATAAAATACTATGAAACTCGAATATAACGTCATAAATGCAATATCGTAGGAAAATATGGGATTTGGATGCGAAAATGGCATGGAATGCGATGTCATGATGATATGAAAAAGGTAGAAAATATGGACACATCAAAATCCCCCAAGCTTACCTCTTACTCATCCTCGAGGAAGACGAATACTAGGTACGCCGGGAGGAAAACAAAAAGAAATAAGAAATAAAAATAGGAAGAGAAGAGAATGGAAGTGGATGGAGGGTGTCAAGGATGTTCAGTCAGATCTTAGGCATACGCAGTATGTCACAATGCTCTGAATAGTAAAAGTATATGCTAATGGTATTTTCAAGCTTTACAGATCATATGTCTAGCATGCAATACAGACAAAAGATAGGGATCTACTGAAATAATGCTATCAACTCATATCAATCTCATGTAGTCTATAGTGTATAGTATAAAAAGAGTTGGCAATGCACTTTTCAATCACAGATACACATGGAGCATATAGAAATCACACGACATGCAATAGAGAATAGAAAGAATCATGCTATTCAATTATTCATTTCGAGTCATGAAAAATCTCCAAAAACTAAAGTGTTTCGTAAAGTTTAAGTATTATCAAATCTCCCCGTTATGCACCGTCTCCACTCTAATGTCACGCTCACTCATGTGATCAGTTGGTTCACCCCCGAAGCTTAGCTTGAGGCATCGCATCTAGGAATAGAATATGGAATTTTTCTTCTTCTTCCCAGTGTATATGATAGCTTCTAATGAAAATATCAAACGATTTTATTCCTTCTTTTTCTTTCTTTTTCTTTTCTTTTTCACATGTAAACGTATACACATTTTTTTTTTCTTTTTTTTCTTTTTCTTTTTCTTTTTTTCTTTTCATTTAGAAGCTATACTTTTTCTTTTTGGGGTTGGGAAGTGAGATGCGGTAAAGATAGCTGTGGGGGTGTAACCAACTGATATGTAGAGAACTATATAGATATGTGGAGAAGGAAAATAATAGGTCTCTCGGTTCACTCATAAGAGGTGCACAACAGTTTAATAAGATAATACTCTAACTAAACTCATAATTAGCATGGATATTTTTATTCATCTAGATGAACACTGAAATAGCATGCAGTAATAGGCACAATGATATCAAGCATGCAACCAGAAGTGAATAAGATATAAAGCAGATGCTCCAAGTGTTTTAGTCACTTTTAGCGATGCGTGAACCTGGGTGCATTACCCAACATAGCGCATACTAGATACTAATTCATGCATTTGATTTTCAATTCATTTCAAGCTTTAAATCAGATGGATCAGCAAAAGAATGTGCACGCATATAGAAAGTAAAACTGAAACTACCCTAATAACTTGTCAACAGATAGTAAGCATCGTGAATAACTTACTGAAGCTACGAGAGATATCATCATGTAGAACATCCTTAGCATAAAAAGAGAAAAAGGCGAAGAAAAATAGGAAAATGAAGAAAAAGAGATGCATGCATGGTAAAAACAGAAAACGTGATGCAGAATGAGAAAAAAAGATAAGGTAGTGGAAAAGTGGTGAAAAAGTAAAATAAAAACTGAAATAGGGAAGAAAATGTAAAAGAAAAAAATGAAAAATAAAGCGGTAGCGCTCATCCCCCAAGCTAAACCCAGCAGTGTCCTCACTGCTAAGAAAACGCTAGTAGGGTGGGGTGGGTGGGGGAATATAAAAATAAAAAACGTGCAAAAAGAAAGCAAATCATGATAGGATGCGATGATGAACAAAAATGATGCATGAGTGGGTCCTCCCCCAAGCTATCTAAGTGCAGGGCCCCGAACAGACAGATGGGCACAATAATAAATGAGGGAGGCAAAAACGGGTAGGGACAACATCAAGCAGAGGCACCAACCTCTGGGGGTGGTGATGGGTCCTTCTGTTGTGGACCAGGGGGTTGCTGTGGCTCAACAGGTGGGTCATCTCGCCAGTGCCTAATAAGGTTGCGAAAGAAGGGGAGGTCCTGCTCGATGGACTGTTGAGTGGTGCCGCCCTCTGCCCTAAAAGTAGGAGCATGGCGACAAACTGGTCGCCCTGGTCAGTGTCTCGAAAGGTAACCTCATATTCTGCGTCGCTGATATAAAGAGGTTCAGGAGGGAGTGGGGAGGTGGGTGGCGGAGGGGGCGGTGGATGATTCGCCAACAGTGTTGGTTTGAGTGGGAGGGCGTGTACGACAGGTATACCGAGTAGGCCTAGGGTTTGGTGTACCGGTGTTGGTGGGTCTAGCACGGCGCGGAGGCATTGTGCAAGCGGTATAAAATAGTGCGGCAATATGTAAAGTAAATAGGGGGAACGAATGTACCGACTAGAATGAGATGGCATTGAGACCTGTCACGTGATTGCCGTTGATCTGGAGTGTCCCCCAAGCTGCTTCTAGACGTGTCTTCTGACGTAGGCAAATCGTACCTGAAATAGATAGGAAAAACGTCAGTATATTAAACATAAAAATAAGGAAAATATTGGCGTGGGTTTGCTCGACCGAGCAGTTATACTGCTCGGTGGGGATTTATAAACGAGGAGAGAGGGGGGGTTCTGTTCGGTGCGATGAGAGAGGAGGGGGGTAATGGCGGAGAGGGATAGGCGTGGGGTGGGGGGGTCGTGAGGTGGGCGGCGGTGAGAAAGAGGAAGGGGGGGAGAGAGAGAGGCGGAGAGAGAGAGAGAAGGCGACTGACCGTACGGGAGGGGCAGGCGGAGGCGGCTGCGGGTTGTCGACAGGGCCGAGTAGAAGGGGGTGGCTCAGGGGTGATTAGGGTAGGACGTTTAAGGGAAAGGATTAACAGGTGGGTGTGGGTTTAACAAATGGCTCGAACCCGAAAAAAATAATAGGCCCCGAGATCAACTACAGCTGGCTCAGACCGAGCATTCTTATTGCTCGGTCGAGCAAGTTGCAAGATGAACGGGGATAAAATCCCAAGAATACTCCTTTAGCCTGCTCGGTCGAGCAGGACGTTAATCGGTCGGACAGGACGTTACTCGGTCGGACAGGACGTTACTCGGTCAGGCAGGAAACTGCTCGGGCCGATTTGCTATCGCTCGGACCGTGAAGAAAGAACGTCGTTTTCTCCCCATATTCAAGAGCCTGTCATACTCGACCGAGCAGTAAGCTACTCGGTCGAGTCTCCGTCTGCTCGGACCGAGCCAATAATGCTCGGGCCGTGTAGACAGAGTGATGATTTCTTCAATTCTCCAAAAGCCTGTGCAGCTTGAACGAGCAGTGGACTGCTCGGTCGAATAGCTGTCTGCTCGGACCGAGCAAATCCTACTCGGACCGTGTAGACAGAGTAACATTTTTGCTCTTTATTCTCATCCCTGCGCTGCTCGACCGAGCAGTGTAGCTGCTCGGTCGAGTCACCTGTGTCTCTTTTGCTCCCTTTTGCTCCATTTTCTTTCGTTTTCTCTCCAAATCTGGTGCTCTCCTCCAGCTTCCTTCCGTTTAAAATGTCAATCTGCATGCCCCCTCATGTTCAACCTGTACAGAGGAAGAACTCATCAAATTTTTGTGGTTTTATAATTTACGGGAAATAAAAACATTTTTGTTTGGTTTTCTCAAATAAATAAAGTAAAAATTGAAAATTGAAAAAGATAGTCGAGGATAGAAGAGATTGGGTTGCCTCCCAATAAGCGCTCGTTTTTAGTCATGAGCTCGACTCCCTCAAGTTTTTTTTTCAACAGTCTGCAGGGGATCCCTCGAGGAAGAATGTCTCCTCTTGTCCTATTGGTTCTCTTGCACTGTATGGTTTAATCCTTTGGCCGTTTACTTTGAAATTTCCGTTTTTTCCTTCGAGCTCAACGGCACCCCCGGAGATAGCTTACTATCTTGTAAGGGCCGGACCACTTTGACTTTAATTTCCCAGGGAAGAGGAGTAATCTTGAATTGTAGAGGAGTAACTGCTCACCAACATCATGGTGAACCACCGTGATGTTCCTATCATGATAAGCCTTGGTTGTCTCCTTATATATCTTTGCATTCTCATAAGCATGTCCTCGAATTTCGTCCAACTCATTGCTGTGTAAGGCTCGTCTCGTGGCGACACTTTGGTAGTCAAAATTCATTTTCTTTATTGCCCAATATGCTCTGTGCTCCAACTCTACCGGAAGGTGGCAAGCTTTTCCATGCACTAGTCTATAGGGGGTTGTGTTGATGGGATTGAGGGCGGTGCGATATGCCCAAAGGGCGTCGCCCAACTTGTGTGACCAATCCTTCCTTGAGGCGCTAACTGTTTTCTCCAGGATGCTTTTGATTTCCCTGTTGGACACCTCCACTTGGCCACTAGTCTGAGGGTGATAAGCAAGAGTGACCTTGTGATGAACTCCATATTTTTTCAGCATCGTCTCGAACTTCTTCTCAATGAAATGGCTCCCTCCATCACTTATGATTGTCCGGAGGACTCCAAAACGAGGAAAGATGGTATTTTTGAAAAACTTGGCTACTATCCTCGCATCGTTTGTCGGGGTGGCCATGGCTTCCACCTACTTCGAGACGTAATCAACGGCGACCAAGATGTACTTGTTGCCTACTCGATGGAAAAGGTCCCATGAAGTCAACGCCCCAACAGTCAAATAGTTCTATCTCCAAGATGCCACGAAGGGGTGTTTCATTCTTCTTCGTGATATTTCCCGTCCCCTGGCATCTATCACATTTCCTGATGTATTCGTTCGCATCTCTGAATATAGTGGGCAAATAGAAACCACTTTGGATGATCTTTGCCGAGGTTTTGGTGACAGATGCGTGTCCACCACATGGTTGATCGTGGCAATGCGATATGATGGAGGTCGCTTCTTCCTTTGGGATACAACCCCTGATGATCCCGTCAGCGCATGTTCTGAATATGTACGGGTCGTCCCAGAAGTAACTCTTGACATCGTGTCGGAACTTCCTCCTCGAATAGGTCGCCAACCCGTGCGGGACTATGTCGCTCACCAGGTAATTCCCTATATCAGCGTACCAAGGGGCCTCAGAGGAATTCGCCGCAAATAACTGTTTACCGATGAAAGAATTGTCAATCGGCAAGCTGGCATCCCCGTGCCTTTGGATTAACCGCGATAAGTAGTTTGCTACCACATTCTCTGCTCCCTTCTTGTCCTTGATCTCAATATCAAATTATTGGAGCAGGAGGATCCACCGTATCAAATGTGATTTAGCATCCTTCTTGCTTAGTAGGTATTTCAACGCCGCGTGATCCGTGTGGATAATCACCTTGGACCCCAAGAGGTAGGACCTGAACTTCTCGATAGAAAAAACTATGGCTAGCAGCTCCTTCTTCGTAGTGGTATAGTTCTTTTGAGCGTCATCCAAGGTCTTGCTAGCATAGTATATAACATGAAGCTTTCCTTCCTTCCTTTGGCCAAGAACAACTCCCACGGCTTGGTCACTAGCGTCACACATAAGCTCAAATGGCAGATTCTAATCTGGCGGCTGTATAATCGGGGCTGAGATGAGAGCTTCCTTTAACCTGTTAAAAGCTAGCAAACATGCGTCAGTAAACACAAAAGGAGCGTCCTTGGTGAGGAGCTCCGTGAGCGGGCGAGCAATATTAGAAAAATCCTTTATAAAGCGCCGGTAAAAATCGGCGTGCCCTAAAAAACCACGGATACCCTTGAGGTTAGTGGGTGGCGGTAGACTTTTGATAACGTCGACTTTGGCCTTATCAACCTCAATTCCCTTAGAAGTGATGACATGGCCAAGCACAACCCCTTCTGTCACCATGAAATGGCACTTTTCCCAATTTAAGGTTAGATTATTGTCATGACACCGTTCTAGAACCTTGGATAAATTGGCACGACAATCATCGAATTCGGTGCCATAAACAGAGAAATCGCCCATGAAGACTTCCATAATGTTTTCAATGAAGTCTGTAAAAATGACGTCATGCACCTTTGAAATGTGGCAGGTGCATTACATAGCCCAAACGACATTCTTCGATAGGTGAATGTGCCGTATGGACATGTGAACGTCATCTTTTCTTGGTCTTCCTGATGCAACAGGATTTGGAAGAATCCAGAGTATCCGTCTAGGTAACAGAAGTATTTGTGTTTGGCTACACGCTCAAGCATTTGGTCAATAAAGGGTAGGGGATAATGGTCTTTTCTGGTGGCCTTATTGAGTTTCCTATAGTCGATGCACATACGCCACCCGGTGACAGTACTAGTGGATATTAGCTCATTTTTTTCGTTTCTAACGACTGCCATGCCCCTTTTCTTAGGGACAATCTGCACAGGGCTAACCCATTTACTATCGGAAATGGGATAGATAATATCGGCCTCTAAAAGCTTCAATACCTCCTTTTTCACTACCTCCTTCATGTTGGGATTCAATCGCCTTTGAGGCTCAATGGAGGTGGCGTCCTTATCCTCTAGATGAATCATATGGGTACATATGGTTTCGCTGATACCCTTCAGGTCAGCGATGTTATACCATATTACTTTTCTGTGGGATCTAAGGATTTTTAGCAGACTTTCTAGCTGGGGCTCGGTGAGAGACGCATTGACAATAACGAGGTATGTGGAATTTTCTCCCAAGAAAACATATTTCAAATTGGCAGGAAGAGGTTTTAGTTCTACCTGAGGGGGTACTGTACCCCCGTCATCTCTCACCTGCGAGAAATATGCGTCCTTAATTTCTGGTTCAGAAGGTGGAACTCTTTGTTGGTAGAATCATAGGAAGAGCGGGGAGATGATGGTATGTCATGGCAGACGTCTGCAGATTTCGTTTCCATAGCGCACCTGTCAACGGAGGCAAGGTGTTCAGGTATGCATTCATTATCAAACATAGAATCTGAAGGACTTCCCTGGTCAATATCGTTTTGTAATGGTGAGGGATCTATGTACTCTTCACAGGTATGTTCTTCATATGCTGAAATCTGTGGGCGGCTGTCGTTGTAGAAGCGCAGTGTGTCTCCCTTGTATCGCACATAGATCTCATCAACGACGGGGACACCATCCAAGGCATCCGCATTGTGGAAAGCATTCGCAATAAAAACCCAGAGCTCTTGTGTAACCGGGTCATCTGTAGGGAATTCCACTGTGCCATGGGCCCATACATCAGCTATCACACACTCTATCATATCTAATAGCCGAGAGTCGTTCAATGGCTCCAATTGATGAGTCTCTCTCCAGCGTGCATCAACAGGTAAGGCCTCGATGGTCTGGAGGAGCATCACGTCCTCTTCGAAGCTTATGTGAATGTCGCCATCAATGGTACCTGCATCAGAAACATTGTTCATTATATGATCCATGACCAATTGCTGATTTGCGTTACCTACAATATAGGTTCCTGAGCCGATGAACCGAACTGCATCCATTAGTTATCTAGCTGCGTATTCAATCATGGACTCGTCCATGCACGAATCTTGAAGACCATGTAAATGATAAGGAGAGAAGCTAAACTCATCTGAGTCACTGTCAGACTCACAGGTCCACTGTACTTGCATCACCATCTCCATTATGTCTGATTAGTCAGGAATAATCACTAGCTGGATGGAGATGTTAGTAGCAAGGCAGAAAAGAAATAGAAAGAGAATAAAAAGGGTGGAAAGGTGAGAAATGGAAATATTTGCTATCAAGCTTCTCAAAATAAAAATAAACTGAGATAAACACTATTGCCGTCCCCGGCAGCGGTGCCAAAAACTTGACGCACCCGAAACCTACACTTAGATTCCACCCGACGGTGTCACGATCGCCAGGCGTGGTATGGCCCCTAGGTGTCAATTCCGGGCTCTATCCGCAAGCGGACGATGTCAAGTTGTAGCCATCAACGTAGCGATATAGTTGGTCGGGGGATCCCCTCAAGGCACGAGCCGGGCATGGCCACGAGCCTTGGTTGGATCCACCGATTTCCCTATTCGAATCCCAAGGATACCCCTTAAGCACATCAATTCCACAGACCGTGGGCATGATCTCAGTACGGGTTATCTAGGGATTCGGTAGGATCGATCGAAATACTCCCCTAAATTCCTAATTCAATATAGGGATCCACATCTACGTCTTTTCCCTAGGATCTTAAGGCTAACCCATAAACCCTAGAAAAGATCTACTCATTCATAGCAATATTAACGAATAAAAACACAATTTTTGGAGAGAAATCATCATGGAAATTGATAGAATAAAAATCGAGAACTTACAGCGAGCAATAGATCTTAAGAGGAAATAAGATTCCAAGAACGTGAAAATAGCCAAGCAAAATTCCAATAAATCTCGATCCAAATAATATTTGCAAGTTTTTAATCTAGATCTAACGAAAATTATTCTCTAATCTCCTCTCTAATTTTTGCTCCCCAAAAACAACTCTCTAAACTCAGAATGAATTTGCCCTCAAACAAAGTCGCAGCTCCCAGACCTCACTCCCAAAATCGCGCAACAGCTGCTCCAGAAAATACTTTCAAAAATGGCCTCAGCATCATCGACCGAGTATGTGACTCGGTCGAGCAGCGCGTTGCTCAGTCGGTTGCTCGGGCCGAGCAGCTGTACTGCTCGACCGAGCACGATAGTAATCGAAATCCTTCAAAATCTTTACTCTGTTTGCATGGGCCGAGTCATCTCTGCTCGGTACGAGCAGGGCGCTGACTCGGTCGTTGAAGGATCTGCTCGGGCCGCGTAAGGATTAGTCGGGCTTCGAATGTTGGCGATGCTCGACCGAGCACATAGGTGCTCGGTCCGAGCAATCTCCATATCAGCTCCCTTATTCTTCTTTGCATCTGCTCGACCGAGCAGCTGCTCTGCTCGGTCGAGTCATCTGGGAAGCTTTCACCTGCATCATCTGAAGCTCCTCCTCTCCTGCTGCTCTCTCCTCCACTCCTCTCTGATGGAAATTGAATTCCACCCCTAAGTAATTTTGATGATGAGCACACCAAATGAATGCTTAGTGTACTAACTACACTACACTTTAAGTATACAGATTTCGTGAAGCTCTACTAATACTCCAAGAAGCACGCATCAACGCTCCACGACAAAGACGAACATGGCTAAACTCAAGTGATGAAGCTCAAGCTCAAACAAAGCAAGAAGCTCAAAGAGAAGCTCATCTTCACTTCATCAAGTTGACTAAACTGCCGAAGACATGTTCAGAGTCTAGTGTGAGTGTGTCGTGTCTTTTAGGATATTTGTCAAAGCCATATCAAATAGACAACACACACACAAATGATTTCAAAACAAATGTTTTAACTATCTTCAAAAATAGTTTTTAAAGAGCTTTTCTAGTCACTTCATAATTCTCGTAGTGAAACTCCACGCACCATGGAGTTAACTACACTTTTGACTAGAACAACAGGAAAAACTCCTTTGGGAGTCGACTACCAAAAGTAGGGAGTCGACTACCAGTCAGGGATGAAAATTTCCTAGACTCCTCTGGGAGTCGACTACCTATAGAGGGAGTCGACTACCTGCTGGAAATTTTCAGACGTTTTGAATTTGAATTTTAAAATCTTTTGAGCAATTTACTCCGAAATTTTTGGGACAAAAGTCAAACCAAATTTGAAATTCAAATCTCAGTTTTTCCCTATAAATAAAGCTTAATTCTTTTGTGAAAAATACAAGATTGAAAAATCAAAATTCGTAAAAGCTCTTCGTGAATCAAAGCTCTCTAATTTCTTCTCTCTAGCCAATTTTAATTTCAGTTTTTGATCTTGCAATATTTTTTCCAATTCTTTTGAAGATCATATTATTATTTTATTGGCTAAGTTGTTTTTCAAAATCCTCTCTATTATTTCTCTTTAATTCTATTTGAAGGATTTTTGAAAAAGCTCTAGATCACAAAGAACTTATCTCGTATCTTTGTGTGATCTAGACTATCATTCTATTAAGCCACTACACAATTGTCTATCTTTTGATTGGCTATAGAATCGGGTGTATTTTCAATCTCTATCATTTATTGTAGAGTATTGAACAAATCTCTTATTGTGTTAATTGTTGGAACACTAGACAAGTCTAGTTGTTGCCAGTTGGAAAGTCCTCGGTTTGTGAGGCAAGGGTGAACCCTAGACAAGTCTAGGCGTTGTGTTCGGAAATCCTGGTCAAGGCTAGGTCGTTGGAAATCGTAACGAGTGAAGTTAGGTGCTTGTATTTGCCAAGGCAGATAGTGGAAATCTCGTACCGGATTGGTCGGGGACTGGACGTACCTGGGTTGCGGGGAACCAGGATAAAAATCCTTGTCTTTGCGCTTGCATTCTCTGTGTTTGATTATCTTTGCATTTATTCTATCTACAGCAAATATCAATCCTATTTCTATACGCTGAGATTTACATCTATAATCTTATTTGTTCTAACATATACTCTGGGAGTCGACTACTCCTCATAAGGAGTCGACTACCTGCTGTGAATATTCGCTGTGCACTTTAAATTATATTGTTGATTAAGAACCAAGCGTAGATCGCTCTACTTGGTTTCTTAGGCAACATTAGAAGGATTTGTTTTTTGTGTTGATTGATTAAAGAACGAAAAAGTTTTTATCTTTATACAACACTATTCAACCCCCCCTTCTAGTGTTGTTTGCCATCCACAGGATCCAACACTTGGTATCAGAGCTTGGCTACAAATAGTGATGGCGTCAACTTCTTTTCACTCCGAAGGACTGAAACTATGCGACCACCTCTATTCAACGGAATCAACTACGCCAGCTGGAAAATCCGAATGAAGACTCATCTAGAGTCATTGGACATTGAAGCATGGACTATCACCAAAGTCCCGTATATCGCACCCACCGACGTTGAGTTTGGAAAATGGTCCATCGATGATAAGAAGAGAGCTAATCTCAATGCAAAAGCAATGAATGCCTTGTTTTGCGCTGTTACAGGAAATGAGTTCAATCGAGTCTCCCAATGTGAGACAGCACATCAAATTTGGCATACTCTTCAGGTAAGTCACGAAGGTACAGAAAAGGTAAAAGAATCTCGTATAAATGTATTACATTCAAAATTCGAAACCTTTAAAATGGAAGAAGGAGAGAGTATCACCGATGTGAATACTCGTTTTACTAACATTACAAATGAGCTTGCAGGACTAGGAAAGAAACTTTCCGAGTATGAACAGGTAATGAAGATACTAAGATCACTCCGACCCGAATGGAAGGGAAAGACCACGGCCATTCGAGAAGCTCACAATGTGAAGGATCTCACCATCGAAGAACTGATGGGAAATCTCATGGCATATGAGATCGAGCTTGAAGAAGACAAGAAGATCGAAGAAAACCCAAAGAAGAAAAATCTTGCATTCAAAGCTCAAGAAGAAGATTCCGATTACACAGACAAAGAAGATCACATCGCGTTCATCTCAAAGAACTTTAAAGAGTTCATCACAAGTAAGTATGGAAAACGATCTTTTAGACCCACTAACGGTATTATCTGTTTTGGTTGCAATAAACCAGGACATGTCAAGAGAGATTGTCCATTGGAAAGAAACAACCGTGATTCCAGAGATCGTGGGAAGAACAAAGAGAATAATGAAAGACGAACCAATACAAGAAGCAAGTTTAGACGACCAAAGAAAGAAGCCTATGCAGCCTTCGATCAGAGCGACGATTCTTCATCCGACGAATCCTCAGACGAAGATAATAATGAAAGAAGAGAGACAGCACACATGTGTTTCATGGCATCTACATCCTCCAAGGTAAGCTCGCATCATGATTCATCTAGCGACAATGAGTCATCGTCAAGCGATGATGAAGACTTGGACTATAGGGGAGCATATAAAGAGCTACGCAAAATGCATGAAAAGCTCATTAAAGAACATAGAAAAACACTTAGAATTGCTAAAAGAGAGACTAAAGAAAAAGAAGAAGTTATTAAAGAAAATAGTCTTCTTAAAGAGAAAAATGATCTTTTACAAAAGGATATTTTGCTAGTAAATGAAAAGGTTGAAAGTCTGAATAATCTTCTCGTATCCGTCAAAGATAAATACGACGCTACGATGAAAATTATTGAGAATTTCAATAAAGGAAAAGGGAAGCTAGATAATATAATAGATAATCAAAAAGCTTCATCTAGCAAAACCGGACTTGGCTATGATTCACATCATACCAAGAAACGGGTTAAGCACACTAGGATGCATCATGCTAACGATATTGTTTTAAGCATCTGGGTACCAAAGAAATTATCTGATCAGCAAAAAGAAAGGTACACCACTAACTTTGTTCAACAGATTCATTTTAACAAAAATTATAAGTATATTGTTCATGAAGGAACTAAACCGTATTGGGTTTGGTTTCCTAAAGACTAACTCCTCGGACTCAAAACCAAAGAGTACCATAAAACGCTTATCTTTCAGGTGCTCTAAAAGGAGGAAAACAATGAAGAAAATTCAGGAAGTCAAACGGCTGAATCGGAACAAATTTTTTTATATATTTATATAATTATTTAAATGAGTTGAAATAAGTTAAATTTGTATGTATGATTGTGTTTTATTGCTTAAAATATTTTTTTGTTAAAAGAGCTCGCTCAACCTGGACCAAACTTTTTCCGGGATGAGAAAACGACTCTACCCAGTAGGGAGTCGACTACCTACAGGAGGGAGTCGACTACCAGTGCGTAAAATCTGGGTTGCTCTTTTTTTTAACTAACTCCTATTGGGTTCTATTTGAGTGGTTGGGTCAAGATCCGTTAAAACAACTTACCCACTAATACCTAAAACCCATCCTAGCCACCCAAATCTAGATCTAATGGCTCCTATTTCTCCTCATCTCTTCACCTCTTCAAACAAAACCCCAAGAAAACCCTAGAGGTAGCCGACTACCTCCTTTTCCCCTCTCCTCTCTTGTGTTTTCATCTTGGAGCTTGGACATTTGGAGCATATTTTTTTTATCTTCCTTCAAATTTACCCAAGGTAAATTTTTTTTTTCTTCCATGAACTTTATTATTTCATTTCTCTTGGTTATCTAGTAGTGTAAAAATATATTTTTTTTGTTGTTTTACTCTATCTAGATGCCTTTCAAAGGAGCTTTCCCTAAGAAGAGAAAAATTGCTACTGCTAATGTTGATTCTGAGAAAGAAATCATTCTACCCTATCTCTTCAAATCAACTACCTATGAACATTTTGTTAAAGTGTCTAAGAAACCAATCTTGCATGAAAGATTTGTCAAACTCAATGATGTTATCAATTACTGTATTGACAGTCTGCTAGATTTCCAAAACTTAGCAAATTTGTTCTCCTCAGAAAATGTGTATATGTGTTATCCTAGGCTTGTTCATCTCTTTTATGCAAACATGGATTATGATCTCGTAAAAAGTCGTTTCATTACTAAGGTTCTGGATACCAAACTTGCAATAACTGTAAAATCCCTAGGTGAAGCCCTAGGAATCCCATACTCCGGTATGATCCTCGATAAAATTGAGATGACCGACGAGAATATCCTAGAGAGAATGTATCTGCCTGGTAAACACTTTCAGACCAAACTTCCTTGTAGCCATCTTCGCTATCCGGCGAGAATCTTAGCTAATATTCTGTCGTATAACATTACTCAAAAATCTGGAAGTCATGCTATCCTTTCTGAAAAACAAGCTAAATGCATCTATGCCATTCTTGGTAACATTCGTGTGAATTGGGCTAAAGTCATCATGGATTCCATCCTACTTTCAGCTTCATCTGACAGACCTTCCTCCACTCTTTCTGATGGGCACTATCTGACCATTCTATTCATTAGCTTTAACGTGCCTTTGGATCATGAAACAACCATTCTAGAACCTGCTCGTGTCTTTGATGTTCATGCTCTTGGGAGAATGAATCTCCATCATGACCTTGATGAGAACGTCCCTGAAGAGCAAATCGCTACCGAAGGAGGATCATCATCCTCAAGGCGAGGTAAGAAGGTTGTAATTTCAGATTCTGATGAAGAAAGTGAAGAAGAAGAAAAAGGAAGCGGCGAGGAAGAAGAAGAAGATCCTGCTTACATCCTTGAACTTCAGGAGATGCTCCTGAAAAAGATTGGAAAATTGAAGATCTCACAGGAGAAAGGATTTGAAGATCTCAATCAAAAGGTGGATGACCTCAAGGAAATCGTAGTGCAAAGCAAGAAGATGACTGATGAGACGCTTGTTATGATCCTTGAAGAGATCAAGGAACTGAAAAAGAACATCGGTCACCCTTAGCTTCATGCACTTCTATTTCAAAACAATGGTTCTCTTTTTCAAAAACAATGTTCTCTTAAACTATGGTTTGTAATAACTCTTATTGTGTGATGCTAGCTTCTATGAAGTTATCTGCTATGCCAAACTTAGTTGTTCTATGAACTAACATCTCCATTGCAGGCATATGGAATTGAATTCCTCTTATTTTTAATGAACCGCAGAAATTACTGTTTTACTTTTTTGTTGATGACAAGGGGGAGAAAAATTTATATAATGCAAAAATGTGAATTGTATTTCTAATAGCTTCGATGTAGGGTGAGAACCGCATCAAAGCAGGGGGAGTAAGTATACTTGAACATATTATTCATATTCATGGTATACTTGAAAATATTATTCATATTCATGTATTTCTCCAAATTTTGCATTTGGGTGTCATCATCAAAAAGGGGGAGAGTGATGGAAATTGAATTCCACCCCTAAGTAATTTTGATGATGAGCACACCAAATGAATGCTTAGTGTACTAACTACACTACACTTTAAGTATACAGATTTCGTGAAGCTCTACTAATACTCCAAGAAGCACGCATCAACGCTCCACGACAAAGACGAACATGGCTAAACTCAAGTGATGAAGCTCAAGCTCAAACAAAGCAAGAAGCTCAAAGAGAAGCTCATCTTCACTTCATCAAGTTGACTAAACTGCCGAAGACATGTTCAGAGTCTAGTGTGAGTGTGTCGTGTCTTTTAGGATATTTGTCAAAGCCATATCAAATAGACAACACACACACAAATGATTTCAAAACAAATGTTTTAACTATCTTCAAAAATAGTTTTTAAAGAGCTTTTCTAGTCACTTCATAATTCTCGTAGTGAAACTCCACGCACCATGGAGTTAACTACACTTTTGACTAGAACAACAGGAAAAACTCCTCTGGGAGTCGACTACCAAAAGTAGGGAGTCGACTACCAGTCAGGGATGAAAATTTCCTAGACTCCTCTGGGAGTCGACTACCTATAGAGGGAGTCGACTACCTGCTGGAAATTTTCAGACGTTTTGAATTTGAATTTTAAAATCTTTTGAGCAATTTACTCCGAAATTTTTGGGACAAAAGTCAAACCAAATTTGAAATTCAAATCTCAGTTTTTCCCTATAAATAGAGCTTAATTCTTTTGTGAAAAATACAAGATTGAAAAATCAAAATTCGTAAAAGCTCTTCGTGAATCAAAGCTCTCTAATTTCTTCTCTCTAGCCAATTTTAATTTCAGTTTTTGATCTTGCAATATTTTTTCCAATTCTTTTGAAGATCATATTATTATTTTATTGGCTAAGTTGTTTTTCAAAATCCTCTCTATTATTTCTCTTTAATTCTATTTGAAGGATTTTTGAAAAAGCTCTAGATCACAAAGAACTTATCTCGTATCTTTGTGTGATCTAGACTATCATTCTATTAAGCCACTACACAATTGTCTATCTTTTGATTGGCTATAGAATCGGGTGTATTTTCAATCTCTATCATTTATTGTAGAGTATTGAACAAATCTCTTATTGTGTTAACTGTTGGAACACTAGACAAGTCTAGTTGTTGCCAGTTGGAAAGTCCTCAGTTTGTGAGGCAAGGGTGAACCCTAGACAAGTCTAGGCGTTGTGTTCGGAAATCCTGGTCAAGGCTAGGTCGTTGGAAATCCTAACGAGTGAAGTTAGGTGCTTGTATTTGCCAAGGCAGATAGTGGAAATCTCGTACCGGATTGGTCGGGGACTGGACGTACCCGGGTTGCGGGGAACCAGGATAAAAATCCTTGTCTTTGCGCTTGCATTCTCTGTGTTTGATTATCTTTGCATTTATTCTATCTACAGCAAATATCAATCCTATTTCTATACGCTGAGATTTACATCTATAATCTTATTTGTTCTAACATATACTCTGGGAGTCGACTACTCCTCATAAGGAGTCGACTACCTGCTGTGAATATTCGCTGTGCACTTTAAATTATATTGTTGATTAAGAACCAAGCGTAGATCGCTCTACTTGGTTTCTTAGGCAACATTAGAAGGATTTGTTTTTTGTGTTGATTGATTAAAGAACGAAAAAGTTTTTATCTTTATACAACACTATTCAACCCCCCCTTCTAGTGTTGTTTGCCATCCACAGGATCCAACACTCTCATGGTTCCAAAAACACGACGAACTCCTGCAGAGCTTCTCCAATGAGCTCACGGGCATGTCAGATGTGTCCATACCCGGATCGGATCCCAAATCGCTCCAAAATCCCTGAAAACTCATAAAATACTAAGAAACTCGAATATAACGTCAGAAATGCGATGTCATAGGGAAATATGGGATTTGGATGCGAAAATGGCATGTAATGAGATGTCATGATGATATGAAAAAGGTAGAAAATATGGACACATCAACCAGTTAACTAATTTTCTCAGGATATTATGTTTTGGATTCCATTGGTAAACATAGAACTACCCCAGTTTAGCATATGTTCAATTTTAAATATAGATAGAATGGCTTTTATCTAACTATATCCTCCCACTATTTTTGCGATCATTTTTGGCCATAATAATGAACGATTTAATTAAATTAACTTTAATGGGAAAGAGATCCAACCACCCTGAGCTTCATAACCTTGAGTGTGCTCAACAAATTGATTGACTTTGCGATTGGTAGATGACTCTTCATCAATCAGAGCATATATGATTCCCTTATTGGTTTTTACCCCTAGCCACTTATGACCATGAGTGTGCTCATCCAAACCAGAATGTCTAGTTTAGTCAGACCCTTATTTTCGTGTCTAGCCTAACTTACGCTGGCGCTAGATGTATATGCACGACGCAACGGTTTGGGTTAAGTCTAGACTACATCTCATGTTTAGAGAAGTTGGTTTCCATAAAGTAGCTATGACATAGCTTGAGTGTGGTCAACAACTTAACGTAGAACCTATAGTTACCAACATCTAAAACAAGGAGGGTTACGACTAATCTTGAAGAAGATTTTTAACGTAATTGACTAGATATAATCGACGATGTCACATAATCATAATTCGTATCCTTGCGGTCCAGCGAAACACGGCTAGGGATTTGGCTAGGCCAGTATCACTATCCCCAGTCGAGCTAGGGTGATCCACAACACTAGTTAAAAAACATTAGATCATATCATGGTCCATTGAAGGAAACTTATTATTCATATGTGTCCCATTGATTAGAATTGGCTTCATTAAAACTAGTTAATCCTATCAACTAGCTGAATCCTAAAATTCAAAATTATTTGGATTGATTAATAGCTTTTATTAATGTCCTTATCAACTATAAGGATTTTTAAGGAATTATCCTAATCACGTATTAGGCATTTAAAGTTCAAGTTGCAATAGTTTAAATCATAGCTTTTGTTCAAATTTATTATTAGAACAATTAAAATAATAATTAGGAGATGGCTACCCTAAACATGAATTTAATATGTTGCAACAATTTTTAAATCATAGCAGGTAATGGCTATCCTAATAGTTTTTCTTGAATTATCACATAATCAAAGAAACTAATACAACCACTAAAAATTATTTACTAAACAATTTAGTATCATAACAAAGTAATTGAAATTTATCTCATAAAATTTTCTTGCTAAACATGCAACTTAAATTTTATCTCATAATTTTAAGTTACATCAAAAAATTATCTCATAATTATAAAGATTTAATTTTAAAATAAAATTAAATCTAATTTTCAAAAACAATTTTCGAAAATAAAAACTTTGCTTTAAAACGACATTTTTAAAGTTTAAATAAAACCTTCATCTCATGGAGAAACATGTTGTATTACATACATTTCATAATTGCAAATCATAGATCATGTAGACCATGGCTCTGATACCATTGAAGGGTTTTCTAGGTCATTAGGGCTATAAAATCGACGTCCGGCCTAAGTCGGTCAGACGAAGATATCAAATAAAGCAGCAGAAATTTAGACTTAAAAACAATTTTAAATCAAGCCCTAAAAATATTAACCCTAGCCATGATCTCTACAATCTTGGGGTTGGGTCCGACCAAACCCTAAGGATAGATCTATCTAACACTTGCAATTATAAACACATGGTTAATTTAAATTACATATCTTTCACTTCGTTTCTGCAGAATACGAAGCGTCGTTTTCAGCAACATATCTTTGGCCCCCGCGCCGCTTCTCCCAAGCCAAACCGCGTACCGAGCCGTACCTTGTCCCGAGTCGAACCACTTTCCGAATTGCACCATGTCCCGAGGCGAGCAACACCCATGTCGCCGAGCCAACCACGCACCGAAGAAGATTTCATCGTGAGTGGCTCATTCGTCAAGACTTCGGATCTGATTCGAGCTCCTTCGTAGGTTTGCTAGAGCCCGAACATGAGCAAGGAAGAATTTATGGAGAAAAGAGAATATTTATTTTAAGCTCAGATCCGGGCTTGCTCACGTTTAATGGAGCTACTCAGATCTGAAGCTTGGGACGAGTTTCAAGGAGGGGAGTAGGCCCCTATTTATATAGGCGGCCGACCCCTCCCCTTCACTCCATATCTGATGTGTGACTAAAAGATTTGGAGGAAAAAATTAATTAAAGTTTGCATTTCACAAAGGTCAAACTTTAGCGAATTATTCCTCCCTCACCATTGAGATTCGTAAGTGATATAACCTATCAAATTGAAGAGGGTTGAATGGTGAACGTGTAGGAAAAAAAAGGGGACTCAATCCAAGTTCGTTTGACCATTCAAACAAGTGTACAAACATAGACCAAAACCAGTTTTTGCAAAAAAATGCAGCCGCCAATGCATTTCCCTAGGGTTCGTAACCCTAAGTAGTGGGGCCCACAGCATGGGCCCCACTGGCGGGCGCCTGCTGGGCGACAGCGGGCCCCCGACCCGCAATGCTCATAAAGGACTACCAACGCTGTTTTGGTTCTATTTGGTTCGTTTGGAGTCCGTTTTTGACGCGGTTTGAACATGCGTTTAGACCGGGACGATCCCGTCATCCAGGTAACTATTTCCACGCGTTTATTATATTAAATATGCACGTAAACATTTTATGACACATTTAATTTCCTTTTGCATAATATGCAAAATTCCCACGTATATTATAAAAAATCGTTTGCATCAATTACAAATGAACTGAGGGCATACATCCTCCAACAGTTACCTGGGTTCAAATGATCTGTGGGGTGGTCTTGTTAACGCTCAGACGAGCTAGGCGATGCATCGGTTTCTTTGTGCCGCAGGCCGACGGAGATAGTTCGGTATTATGTCGGGCTTTAACCTAACAGCTCGGACTTAGCTCTCTCCAACTCAGGCTCGCTCTTCCCCGGGTCCCACTCTTCTGCTAACGAAGCGCCACGTCATCAGATGCGTCCACGTCAGCACCATCTTACTCTGTGATGGATTTACCCGTCAACAATAGAGATGTCATATGAAATGAATGTCTCTTATACCTCTTGTAAAAATGATGATATTTTCTAAACATCAAGATTTTGATTTTGAAATTCAAAATCTCATGCCCATACTCAATTTGCTGATAGGAAAGGATGAGAAGAACCGAAGTAAATACAGATGGATCCAGAAAAAGAAACTTAGCAACATACCCTTCGTACCTTTCTATTTATATCAAGGGATTAATGTAGAGCAGCTGCCACCTGATCCAATGGATCAGGTACAAGACACAAAAAGGTGGGCCCCCAACGAGTACAAGCCCATATGGGGGCTTGTACTCTCCACCCTTTTTGTGTCTTCCCACCTGATCCATTCGATCAGTTGGCAGCTTTTCTACATTAAATCCTTATATCAATATATGTGTGGTCAGACCTTTTAGAGTGTAATCTGTCGCGCAAACCTGCTACATAGTAGCGTGAATGCTTTGCACGTCTTTTTAGCTCGTTATATTGGTTGAGATGTAATAAAAATTATTAGGGGAATATATTTGCACACCCACCGTTTTACTATCATGCACATATCACTTATTTACAAGTTTACCATTCAATTTCAGTATGTTCACGTACCACTTATTCCTCTTTTATCCTCGTCTGCCATGTCTTCTGCCGTCACATGTTGGCGACTCCGACAACGACTCCGACGACTCCGACGACTATTCATTAGGGTTTGGAATGGATAGTGGGAAAGAGAAAGAGGTGCGGAGGAGTGGACGGCGGCGGCGCCTAAGTGGTATGTGCGCAGAGTAAAACGGTGGGTGCGCAAATCAATTCCCAATCATTAGTTGTTTGGTTAGTTCGTGACACCAGTTGAAGTCCGAATTCCAATTGAAAAAGAAAGAGAAGGGTTTTCGCAAAGATAACAGTAAAACGTTGAATCGGGTCTGAGTGTGAGTTGGCCCCGACGGGCCCGACCCATCACGCGCGGGAGCTGACCACGGGTAGACCACCTCATCGACCCTTCCAGAAAAGCCGTCGGATTTCAAGAAACAAATTCCAGCCCAGCTCCCCCTCTTCCCGTTGGCCTAAAAAACTCCTGCCCCTCGCTCTAATTTTCCTTACTCCCTTCTCGATGTCCGCGCCTGTCGCCGGCAAGCGCCAGAGGCCAAGAACAGTCAAGCTCCTCCTCTCCTGCCGCGGGAGCCCCGCCACCGTCGACATCTCAGTTTCCGACGGTGACGGGGTCGACCTCGGGGCCATCGGCAGGTGGCTGGGGCTGGACCCTACAACCGTGATGCTCAACGGCCACTTCCTGAGCCGCGGCCCCCACCTTGTCTCCTCCGTCACGTGGGCCTCCCTTCTCTCCTTCTTCTCCGCACGTGGAGTCCCCGCCGGAGACTCCTACCGCAGCCCCATCGTCGTCCAAGGAAAGCGCTCCGCCTTTGCCGCCGTCGCAGGTTAGGGCTTTTCTGTAATCTGTTTGTTTGCAAATATTTGGATAGTTCCATTGAATAGATTTCCACCGCACCAAAACTCCTCCATCGCTGAGACGAGGGTTGAGAGAAATATTTTTATACTTTAATTGTTTTAATCTGCCTTTTTTTTCCGCGTCTGGTGGGATTTGAAATTGGGTAGGTCTAGAATCATTTTGAGTTCCCAAGCTATGGAGTCTTGCAAATATAAAAGATTTTTTTTTTTTGTACTTCAACAAGTTGTGCCAGTTAATTTCATGATTATCTGATATTTAGCTTCAATTCAAGAATAGCGTTCAGTATAGAAACAAAGCTCTGCTTGGTTGGATGATCTTTTGTTTGAATTCGACTTGATGATCTACTTCAGAATCACCTTTTCAGTGATAATTATTCTGCCACATCAATGTAATTGTTGTTTCTAATTGCCAAAACAGTCAATGCAACAAATATATACTTAGAGCTTACTTTCCTCCAACAAATGCTGCTGGCAACATTTGCTGTATTTTTTCATTGCATTCTGGGTTTTTCATTAGATACACCGAAAGCATCACTACAACATATATTGTAAATTTTGAATGTACTAGAAACTTACGCGTGTATGGGGTAAATAATCATAATAACCTTTGTGGTTCAATTAACAAATCTATGCAGCCAGTTGGCTAAAGAAAACCTTGCTTGCATGTAAAGTTAGAATACCGATTATTATGAGTAATTCAGTGTTTTGAATTGGAAAACCTATGTGCTTGTTTAATTATATAAAGCCAGCGTGTTGAAAGTTAAGGTAGGGTTTCTATCATAGTGAGCTTATGTGTGTTAATTGATAAATTGTTATGAGAAGCTGACAATTGGTTTGGTAACTAAAAAAAGAAAGGTTCACTATAATCCTCACTTTACTTTATGTATCTCTTCTCAGGGTGGTTTTATATATGTTCAGAAATTATGATATAGCCACTACATCCAGTTCATTAGTGTGTGCACCGAAGTAAGGCTCCTTTTCTTATTTCCCCCATTCGTAGTGTCCTATTATTAGTTTTTCTTATCTTATCTTTTCTTTTTAAACAGATATACCTCCTAACTTTTAGTATCTTGCTTATTTACGAGTCAACATGGTAGTTCCATGTGTACCCTTTAAAAAGTATGCGATTTTCTTCTGTCCTGATGCCTTTGGGGATCTATAAATATTCATTAGTTAATTTTGCGTTGGTCCACTTGTAGATTAGCTACATATGGTGGATAATTGTTTATCCTTTAATGTTACACATTGTAGAAAATAATGATAGTTGGATTTCAGAAAGGATTTGTGTGATGGACAAGCAGAACCTTGAGATAACCCCAAATATTAAATATGAAACTGTTAATTTTCAACGAGCTCTTAACCATTAACAAAACTTTGATCCAAAACATGGTAAAGTGAGCCTAAAAAGGTAATTAAAAGTGTGCTGATGAAGATTATAATTGCACATCCTTAATTCTATTCGTCCATACTATGTGATGCGGACCGAACATGTATTTATGTGCAATTATTTGAGAATAATCAAAGGAGGACACCTAATCATGGACGGAAAAGAAGTTAGATTTCTTTTTGAGAGTTCGAATTAATTTCTAGGAGTTCCAGTCAGTTTAAAGTTTTAACCTTTAAAGCATTTTATTTTTCTTTTATTTGAGTCTTTTTTATTTGTTTAAAGATCTTTGAGTTTTTTTTAAAGAAAGGCTCTTATTTTAGGAATTTGAATCATATTTAGAGCTGAATATGAGTTTGAATATGAATTTTTTTCTTCTACTATAAATAAACGTTGGTAATTAAATTTTAATATAGAGTAATTGAATACAATTTGAGTTTTGTAAACTATGTTGGAACTTTGGAATCTTTTGGCTGAGAGATACGGTAGTAGGTGTGAAATTGCCTGGACGAATGGTCTGAATGAATGTTTGTATTCGAGGCGTTGATATCAGTGATTATTCGATTTTTATGACGAGGCTTAAAACATGGTTATACTTTATTTTTACACATCCGTAATTAATTTTTTTCTAAGATCTTCCACATCTTGTTCTCCTTCAGCATCCACGTTAATTGGCAGCAGAGTCAAAAGTCCTATTATTCATCATCATTTTGTCTTCCCTCTCCATTTTCTTTTCTTTTCTTTATTTTATAGCAGTTTAGTAAAAAAAAGCTTACTATTCATGTAGCATATGATACACTTTTTTCTACATCTACTATATTTCTTTGAGCATATTTTACTGATTTTAAGCCTAATTTTGAGTCGATTTTCAAGTTGTTTAAAGCCAAAACTAAATAAGGTAAGCCCTTGTAATTTTGAATATTTTGAAGGATGCTTACGTACTTCCCTGCATATTTTCTATGGTTATTCAAGTAAACTGCACATCTATATATCATTTTGATGAATACTAAGGTGTCTCGATTTTCTATGAATTCGAGAGTCATTGTAGGTAAAAAGACGGGAAGTTATGTATGGAATTTTTGTACACTTTCTGCAACATAACCGATGGGCAAAAGAACTTGTATGCCCCAATGCAAGCTAAGAGGAGATGCTTACTATTGATGGAAGGATTATGGTGAAAGTTGTGAATAACTGGTCTAAATGAAGCTTCCACCTTGGTATCTTCAAAAATACTGACCAATCCAGTGTTTTTCACAACTGTTTTTGATTTTAAAGCTAGATTCACAAGACAACTCAATAGGAGAATTGCAAAGTTTAATCTAAGAGATGAAGATGGGATTATATACTTTGCAGGTAGGCTTATTAGTTATTATTGATGCATGCCAAAAGATGCGAGTTTAGAAAGTATTAGTATCAGAACCATTAAAAGTTTTCTGTTGAGGTCTATCCATAGAGGTACTCAAATTGGATCGTTGATTTCTAGGTTTTGTTTAAAACCTAATTGGTTACTTCTAATTACGTAAATCAATAGTTGAATCCACACTCAAAGGTAGGGCATTTCCCATTGATATTGGAAAATGCCCTACCTCAGAAGTTGTGCTGAAGTCTAAGATGAAGTCCCAGTTAAAGGTTATGAAACAAATTGAACTATTTTCCAATGTATAGATAAATTTGGCACTCCTAGAGTTTGAGCCTGAGTTCAAGCATGCTCCTAAGCCTAAGTCTGAAATTGAGTCAGAACCCAAGTTCACGTAAGTTGTTTAATTTGAGCCGACACATATTGTGATTCCAGATCATCCACTCGTTAATTTGCGGTTTTGTATTTATTTGTATTTATTTTTTCTTCCATGCATTTAAACTACCTCCTTAGGATGTTTAGCTGAGTTTTTTGTTTCTTTAAAACTTAAAGGTTGAAATTTCTCTAACCAGTAAAGATTTGATGCAAAACAAATATAGATTTCGTCCAAGTTTTATTGGAAATTGTTGCGAACTGTAATCAAGGAAGGACTCCTAAATGTAAGAGAAAATAAAGTTAGTTTTTTAGAAGTTCAAGTCAATCTTCAGGTGTTCGAGTCAGTTTAAACGTTGGATCTTTCGGTCTTTTTGTATTTGTGTATTTCAGTCTTTCTTTTAGTTATTTTTAGGACTCTTGAGTTTCTTTTTGAAAGAAGACTTTTTTATTTATGAATTTGATTTATGTCTAGTGTCTAAATAGGAGTTCGTTTCATCTCCTACAAATATGATTTGATGATTTTGTAATTGAATTTTTAGATGTGGAGTGATTGAATAAAATTTGAGTTTTATTAAAATATGTTTGCAAGCTTAAAATTTTTATATGAGAGGTGCAAGAATGAGTGAGAAATTATCAAGGTGAGTGGTCCAAAGGAATCGTGAATGTGTACGATGTTGAAATCGGGTTATCATTTGATTTTTGTAATGAATGGCCTAAATCATATTTATCATTTATCTTTACAAATCCCTAATTAATTCTTTCCTAATTTTTTCTATTACATCTCATTCTCCTTCCATGTCTTCATAATTGTGTTGCGTAAGCTGGGCCATACAAACATGGACATGATCTGTCAACATAAAATATTGTAAAAATATTCATGGGACACACGTCTGACATGACACGGCTTCATAATAAGAGTGCTTGTGCCTTAAAACTTCCCTAAACCATGCTTCTAAAAATAAAGTAGTAATTTTGTATGTAGTTGACGATAGTTTAGTATAAACCAAAGGATTCATGCTAATTGCGTAGGTATAAGTGCCAGCATAATAATTTTTTGAGGGCGTATTTGTAATTTGTACTTAAATGAGGGTAAATAAACAAAATACTAACTTCTAGAGGTTGTATATAAAAGAAAACATGTATCATCATCGCTATCATTATCATAATTGTCATTATGTTGATATTTCACTAAACCTCCTTGGTTTTTTAAAAACTGAAATCAAGAGATCCCGTTAATATTAGAATGATCACTAAACCTACTTACGCATTCAAATTGTAGCCCCATCTCATAATGTTAAATTATCAGCTTAATATTAGAATGATCACTAAACCTACTTAAGCATTCAAATTGTAGCCCCATCTCATAATGTTAAATTATCAGCTTTGGCGCTGCCAGTGTAGATGATGCCTACTTGAGATGTGTTTTAGCTTAACACTGATACGATCTGGATCTGAGTTTGGGGTAAAAATATGATTTTACGTAGATTTTGGGGTTAAAGATTGGATTTTTAGGATTGGGAAGAGGGATTTTGGGGGAAGGTGGAATTTTTATTAATAAAAAGCTGAAAATAAAAGAAGATATAAAGGATAGTTGAATTTTTTCAAGAGAAACTTGTTCTTCTAACTTTTGATTCGAGATCAAATTCTAAATCTCCCAAGGCTAGCTTTTAATTTGAAGGAAAAACCTAAACATCTAAGATGTATTCGTTCTTCTACAATATTCAACATGAAATCACCAACCATAGTCGTCGCCTACAAATACTAATATGAAAATAACCAAAATTACAGAAATCCCTAAACTCTGAAAATTATAAAAAGACCACCTGAAAACTGAAAATTTACGAAAATGTCTCAGATATTCCCAAAATTCCAGATTTGCCTTTTTGTGCGGTCTTATCATTACTCTGTCCCGAAGAACCATATTGACCTCAAGGTGGTGCATATAGTCTGTAGACGTGCTACTCCAAGTGAATGTGCTCTTCTCCGGCCGTCTCATCTCCCTTCTCCTCTTCATCTTTGCATGTTACCAACAGCTGTAGAGCATGATCACGATAACGATGCCATGTGAAATTTTCATCGCAGCTAAAACACAATTCCTTAGACCACTTGTCCCTCATTTCAGCATCTGTCATGTGTCAGAACTATCTTTCTGGCTGTGGTTCACTTCACTGTTTTTCTCTTTGTTGGGTTGGCCTCCTCCTGTTGGTGCCTTATGCTCTCCTGCCTGCTCCTGGCTACGAAGGATGGATCCATCTAGGCACACTTGGCTCACTGCTCCTCTGCTAGCCTATCCTCCACAATCCGAGCCAAATGCATCATGTCTAATAACCCTCTTGGTCTCTGTATGCATAACTCCGCTCGTATGCTAGGTTTGAGTCCCTTCATGAAATATCCCTCCAAAGACTTTCCTGACACTCCCCGCATGTGGCCTGTCAGCATATCAAACCTTTTGATATATTCATGACCGTCCCCTTCTGTCTCACTGCGTAGAGTTGCTTATACAGGTTTCTCATCTGGGTCTCACGAAACCGGTCTAACAGATGATCTTTGAATTCTGTTCAAAAACGAACATGATTTTGTTGCTCTCTCCATTGGTACCAAGATAATACTTCACCCCTAAACATATTCATATTGCTTTCAGTTTCTCTGCCTCAGGAAGGCGCGTCCTCAAAATCTCTCTCTGCCATGTAGATCTACCCACCCAGGTCTTCTCCTTCAAATATTGGCATCTTTAACTTCCTGATCCGCTATTGATGTTGAAATCCCCAGGTGCTGCTATGCCTCATGCCTATCCATAGTACGGGGATGATAAGTGTCATGTCGTACTTCCCTATGTCGACCATAACCCCTCCACGGGTCGTTGCCTCTGCCTCAATCACCGTCCCAGTCATCTGTTAGGAACCAACCAAAGATCCAATTTTTATAGCAAAATAATAAAGAGAAAACAAGATAATTGAATACAAAAAGGTGTATTCTCCTCCCAAGACGCCTAGAGGACGTCCGCACTCGTTTAATCTAGAACTACTCCTAGGACGCTCAATAGAGAATCTCTCAAAATATCAAGCATGAAATCCCTAATGACGGCTAGCCCGTATTTATAGAAGAAACTAGGGTTTCTAGGGGAGAGGGGGCGCGCGCAAAGGCATACCCGCCGGCCCACATGGGCCGGCCCAAGAGGGCCGGCGGTAGACCCGGGCGGGTCTAACAATACTCCCCCCCAAAGAACCACCTTGTCCTCAAGGTGGTGTAAGTACCGGCGGTGCTACTCCGAGTGGGAGTCGTCCTCCCCTCCAATGCCTTCGTCCTCCAAGCCATCATCCTCGTCTGCTTCCGCTATTAACACCTGCAGCTTCCGATCCACACAACGGTGTCCGGGAGAGAAGCGCTCGTCGCATCGAAAACAGAGTCCCTTTTGCCGCTTCTCCCTTATCTCCGCATCGGTCATCCGTCGGAATGGTCCCCCAGCTGGTAGCGGGTTCGGGTCCCCCGACTTCTCAAGCCCTGTCTGAACTGTCTCAGTAGGAAACCCTGCTCCGCCTATCCCAGTCGTGGTGATCCGCTGTATCTGCCCACTGTAGCCGCTCCCCGCCTCGCCTATCCTCAGCTCGGGAGTCCTCCACCATCTGCGCCATCTCGATGACCTCCGAAAGCCCTCGAGGCTTGTATGGCCTCACCGCAGCTCGAAGACTAGGACGTAGACCCTTCAAGAAGGTGCCCTCCAGCGACTCGTCCGACACCCCATGAACTCGGCCTGCCAGCGTCTCAAATTTCTCAATGTACTCCCGCACCGGCCCCTCCTGCCTGAGGGCAAATAACTGCTCATGTAGGTTCCCCAGGCGGGGGTCTCTAAACTTCTCCAGTACTAAGTCCTTCAGCTCCACCCAGCTACGGATCTGCTGCCTCCTCTCCTTCCACTGGAACCACCCTAAAGCTCTCCCCTCCATGCAGATGGTCGTCGCCTCCAGCTTCTGCGCCTCGGTCATGTGATGCGCCGCGAAATACCTCTCCGCTGTGAACAACCAGGCGTGTGGATCGTCCCCAGAAAAGATCGGCATCTTCAGCTTCCGGACTCTGCAATCCCCTCCAAAGTGCCCCTGCTCGGGTCGTCCCTCCTCTCGGTGATGTGGTCGGTAGTGCTACCGCCTTTCGTCCTGAGTCTCGTATCGCCTAGGTGGTACTCCTCCGCGGCCCCCATAGTCTCCTCGGTAACCCTCTCGACGGCCCTCGAACTCGTCCCATCCTGCGTCGTCACCGAACTCCGCCTCGTAACCACCCCTGTCGTCAGAGTAATATCCCCTGCCGCGCCTGTCACCGTAGAGGGGGTCCGCTGCTGCTGGTCGACGCCCGGGAGGGCCTCCAAAATCTCCTGAGATCCACCCGTGACCATCCTCGTGTGCTGTCCGCCGCCCCGGGGCCTCAAAACTCGTGTCTGGTGGCTGTCCGGGGTATCCCACGCCCTCGTGCTGCTGTCCGGGGGACCCCAACCCCTGTCCGAGCCCTCGGAGAAACTCCCCTCCCCCTGGCGGCTGCCAGGGGGGTTCCGGCCACCCGTGCGAAGGATCGGGGGGCTCCGGCCCCCTGTGGAACTGATCGGGGGGCTCCGACCCCCTATTGATGTCTGTCGGCCCCCTCCGGGGCTGCCGGAGGGGGGGAAAGCCCTGCCGGCCTTCCGGTAGGGCCGCCGGTCCCCTGTACTGCAGATCGGGGGGCTCCGGCCCCCTGGGGAGTTGATCGGGGGGCTCCGGCCCCCTGGGAAGATGAGCAGGGGGCTCCGGCCCCCTGTAGAAGTGGCCAGGGGCGTCTGGCCCCCGGTAGGTCTCAATCGCCCCCCCTTGGGGCTGCCGGAGAGGGGGCGGGCCCTGCCGGGCTTCCGGCAGGGCCGGCGGGCCCTGCCGGAGGTCCGGCAGGGTCGCCGGACCCTGCCGAGCCCCGGCAGGGCCTGGCCCTCCCTGTCGGGGCCCGGCAGAGGCGGGGTAGGCCCCCCCGCCTCTCGCACTTGCTGTCCGCCGCTCGCGTGGCCCCCGGTGGTCCGGCCGATGCTCCCCTTGGTCGTGGTGATCCCAATTTGTGCGGCTAGGCCCGCCGCTCCCCCTTTGGCTCTCCACCGCCTTCCGTCGCACCTCCTCGTGGTAGTCTATCTTCCATGGCTCTTCGTCTTCGTCGTCGGCTAGATCCTCCACCAAAGAACACTTTTTGGGTCAACGCTATCAACTTTCTCCTTTTCCTTCTTCAAAGGTGCCACCTTTTCCCCCAATTTAGGGTTTTCTTCCTCTTTGTTGTTCGCTGCCAATTGCTTTAGGGTTGCCATCATTTGTGCAAATTGGTCGTCGTGCTTCGCTTGATTTGCCGTCAATTGCTCGATGGATGCCGTCAATTTTGCCATTGATTCATCGTTGGCCGCCAAGGATTTCTTGATCCCGTCGATTTCGCTCGTGAATTTGGCCTCCAAAGCTTCAATTTTGTCGTGGGATCTCGTTGTAGCCGCCATGGATCGTCACGTGCTCTGATACCTAAATGTTAGGAACCAACCAAAGATCCAATTTTTATAGCAAAATAATAAAGAGATAACAAGATAATTGAATACAAAAAGGTGTATTCTCCTCCCAAGACGCCTAGAGGACGTCCACACTCGTTTAATCTAGAACTACTCCTAGGACGCTCAATAGAGAATCTCTCAAAATATCAAGCATGAAATCCCTAATGACGGCTAGCCCGTATTTATAGAAGAAACTAGGGTTTCTAGGGGAGAGGGGGCGCGCGCAAAGGCATACCCGCCGGCCCACATGGGCCGGCCCAAGAGGGCCGGCGGTTGACCCGGGCGGGTCTAACATCATCCTCATCCTAAGCGTAGTCGTCTATCTCCTCCTAAAAGACCGGGTCCTTGTTATAATCCTCTTGAAACTCATCGTAGGCCAGAAGCACTCTACGTCGTTGCTTTTTTACCGTGTACTGAGGCCCACGAAGCCCTTGGAGCTCTTCCATGTCATCCTCATATCCTTAAAACATTTCACCATCGTCGTCGAAGTCTTGACATGCCCTCTGGACATCAGACGCCTCAGGGGATACTCATATGGCTCGACGGGTCACTGGCAGGTCGCCAGGGGACTGCGGGGGCCATGTTGGCCCTGCAACCATGTTGCAAGGCCCTGGCGGCCCTACTGCTGGTGCTTACTGCAAGGCCTTGACGGCCCTATCACGGGGGCCCTCCCGCCCATGCAGCAGGGCCACGGGCCCCCCAATGAACGCATCTAGGGTTTTCCCACGCTGTGTGATCTTCTTCTGCTTCCTCGAATTAGTCGTTGGCATCGAAAAGCAATTTTTCCACGAATTTTTCAAATTTTTCGTTGCCCTTCTTTAAATTTGTTGCCTTTTGTTGTAGCTTTAGGTTGTCACTAGATCTGACAATACGACGAGTTGCGACGAGTTGCTGGTTCGATTGTTGGATTTGATGCGAAAGTTGTTGAGTTATTTGATTGATCAGTTGGACCGATTGCATGAGGGTCTCCAAGATCTGATTCCTTGCTTCCGATGTCTGTAAGTTGGATCTCATCTCTTCCATCTATTTCTGCCAATTCGTCGTCTCGCTATTGAGTTTCTCCTCTAACACCTCGAACGTTTCCTTCGATCTCGTTTCTGTCATAAGGATCGTAGGGCTCTGATACCAATTTGATACGATCCAGATCTGAATTTGGGATAAAAATATGATTTTAGCGGATTTTGAGGTGACATGTGGGATTTTCAGGTTTAGGAGGGATTTTGACGGAAATGTGGAATTTTTATTAATAAGAAGCTAAAAAAAGAAGATACAAATGATATTTGAGTTCTTTTGAGAGGAACTCACTCTCATATCTTTGGATTCGAGATCAAAGCCTAAATCTCTTAAGACTAGTTTTTACTTTGAAGGAAAAGCCTAAACATCCAAGATCTATGTTTTCTTCCACAATATTCAACATGAAATCCCTAACCCTAGCAGCCGCCTACAAATACTAATATAAAAATAACCAAAATTATAGAAACCCTCTAAACTTTGAAAATTACAAAAAGACCATTGGAAACCGAAAATTTACAAAAACGCCCCCGAAACTACCAAAATTTCAGATCTGCCCTTTTGTGCGGTCCTATCAAGCACATCTTTGAGACAAATTTTGATTGTTAAACTGTTTTGAATAATATGACTGGAAGATGAGTTTTGATGGAAAGGTTTAGGAAAGGAAATTTTGGTGCATGAATTTTGGCTACACCCGAAGTTGTGGCGAGGAGTGCTGAAGTGATCAATGAAGTGCCGAAGCATCTTGATGAAGGATGTGAACAGGGTCCTGACGTTCAACATGCATGCGTTATATAGTGGTAGCTTCCAGAAGGAAACACACTCTTAATGGGGGGATATGGAGCAAGAACAAGGAGGCACTAATGCCTAAATACTTGTGACAACCGTGCTATAAAAGGAGGAAGCTGAATAAGCAAAGCAGATGCTTAAATCATGAACACACAACCTTACTTCTTATTGTCTCCAATTAGCTTTAGTTGTGGTTTAGCTTAGCTTAACATAGGAGAATTCCCAATCAGCTCTTTTGGGGCTGTGTGTCTAGTTTATCATCTGGATTGGAAAAAATAGCTATGGTGATTCTGCATGGCTGTCTTTTTGTAATCTCACTGTAATGGAGGTAAGCTGATCACTGCTCCCCCCCCCCCCCCCCCCCCGCGGATTTTCTCTATGGATAGAGATGCATTGAATTCCGGGAAGTGTCAGTCTATTGTCTCACACTGTTAGTTGTGAACAAATATTCGTGTTCCTTGTTTGGCCTTTGTGCATTGTTTGGTGGATGCGTATGATCTAAATGTGTTTGGGTAGATCATACACTCATTTATGTTAGTAGGTCTTATTTTGTGGGTATTCAAAGTTCATATCTCATTGGTACTATGGTTACTTTTTGTGATCTGCAGTAAATGTTCATCAAGGAATGGTGTTGTTCTCCGTTGACTTGTTTGTGTTTATGCTTGCATGTGAGTTTGCCCCCAATAGCTATATGCACAAACATGTTTCAAAGAAGATGCTCAGCAAATCATCCAAGTTACACGGGCAACTGGGCTTCAAATTTTTCGAGGCATACTAGTCAGGGATCGGAAAATACACTTGAAATAGTAGTCAGGAATCACTTCGATGCAACAAAATTTATGACGATAGAATGTACCATCACCTTTTAACTAATCTGAAACCTATGTACACTATAGTTGAATGGAAACTTTAACTGCTTAATCTTATATAGACCAATATAACATGGAGATGGAGTGCGATAGCTGCAGTGTGGAAATATCTAAATAAGGTTTAGGCATAAAAGAAAAATGAATTTTTACGATGATCCCATTACTTGAAATATCTACATTTACGAAAGGTAAATAGGCTAAGAACTGCTATTTCTAGGCTTTAACCTTGTTTTAACTGGTGACATATATTTTAGTAACACCGTGTGCCATTGCGACGGAATTGGTACCACATCAAATTCCATTATAATAGAAGTTTTAGTTAGAGGGTAATCCCTCGAAGTTTCAGTTTCATTCATTTAGAAGATGATAATAAATATGCTACTATAACCACATCCCTTCCTCAACCATTGTCATTACATCCACTTCTTACCATAACCACCATCACACACTCTCTCGTCACTGTTATGGCAGGCAGTCCCACTGCCCTCTTCACTGCTACAGCAGCAATTACCACCACCACCTGTATAACCAACAAATCCCTAGACCCCAAAAAAGTGATCATTTCAAAATCTGCAGCGTCTCTACTTCTAGTTAATTATATGTTAGAAGTTGTTTCTTTTGATTAGTCAATTAGTATTGGTTACTTCTTGGTGCCATTCTTTTGCAGGGATACATTAAAGTTGTCTTTTCATGCTCAGTCCCCACAGGAAACAATTAATGTTTAGCCTTTCATGTTAGTCAAGTTGGGCATAGTAGGTTGCATGATAATGAACCCTTATGCTTCTTTCCCTTAATACACCTAATTCTAATTGTTGATTTTCTTGCTACGATAGGAATACATTGTGTTTTGGAGGGAGATGAGGATCATCTCTCGTCCAAGATGAATGCCAGATTGGAAGACGAAAGCCCAACAAAAAAGAATCGGGCATCTGTAAATAATTGTGACATGCAAAAGGTTGAGAATGGTGTGGCAAGCGATGATGAGAGCATTTGCATTGGAAGAAGGTTGAAGTTGGATGACACCCGTCCATCCAAGAAGCCAAAGGTCCATCATTGCGATTCAGGTGCATAAAGCTTTAAAACCCCTAAAATACTGAGCAATTTGCTAACAAATGTCAAATTGGATGCTATATTCATTACCGGTTTTCCAGTATAGAGACCACGAATATTGTTAGTTAATAGATATTTATATTGTGTCTTTTTTGCGGTAATTTTAATTTTTATGCCTTTTCATGTATGTGTATAATCATAGAATAACTATTAGATTCTATTCCATGCACATTGCGTTTTGAATTAGTAACAGTGAGATTTCCCTGCATGGTAGCAGATATTTAATGGTGAAATTATTTCTATAGTCAGATGAGTTGTTTAAGAATTGTCATCACTGGGTTGTTCAAGACTTGAGAGCAATTCTTATGGGTGTGTTTGGATTGAGAGAAAATGTATGAAAGAAAAATAAAATGAAAAGGAAATAGAAAAAGAAAGAAAAGAAAAATGAAATGAGATTCTTTTCCCGTTACCAAAGAAATTTTTGAAGAGAGTTGAAAGGAAAATAATGAATTTTCTTCTATTATGTTATTAATCGAAAATGCAAAAAAATTTAAGTCGTGGTTTTGCTAAATAATTTAAGAGGTGTATTTGCTAACTTTATGAATAATTCGCGAAAAAAATTTAAGAGGTGTTTTATTCTCATAATAAATTAAAATTTTGTTAGTTGTTTTGAATAATTCATGAAGTTAACAAATAATTTACAAATTGTAACGATTAATTCGCTAACCATACAAATATCATGATTCGTAAATAATTCAGTATTAAATAGTACATGAATAATTTAAGTTGGAAATAATTTGCAAGCTATTTGAAAAGTTCGTGCAATGCGCAAATTTTTCAAGCAACACGTGAAAATTTCACCAATTTTTCAAAAATTCTTGGATTAGTCGTTGATTTTTCGAACAAGTTCATGAATACAAATATATTAAATATTCATGATTTTCTAAAACTTTTCCGGATTATTCACATATTGCTTTGAAAAATTCGGGAAAAATTCGTGATATTTGAATAATAATATCACAATTCGCGAATTTTAAATAACTCATGGCTAAAATTTTGATAATGATTCGTGATTTTTTGAAAAATTCGTTCATAATTTTTTGAAAAGATTCATAATTATTGATGAATTCATTAAAAATAGAAACTAATTATATTTGTTAAAAAACACAAATGCATGTGAGAGTAGTTAGTTTGTTTTCTTGGTCAAGATGTGGAAAACTTGAGAGAATTTTTAATATTTATCTTCCACTCTTTTCCTTCATTTTTCTTTTCTTTTCACATTTCTTTTCAACCAAACAATGAAAATTCATTTTCCCTCTTAATTTCTTTCCATTTCTTTCCATTTCCCACCAACCAAACACAGCCTATATGACCTTGCTGAGGAAAAGCCCAGTGTTAGTTCTGTAGTTACCTTTTCTATATTTACTGAATCTCTACTTATGTGAGGTTTCGTTTGTTGCGGAGACGAGGCTGTGATGATCAGAATTAGATCGATGTAATGTTGCTTTTGTGTGTTCATAATTACTTGTAAAATTTGTGACAAGTTTTATGAAAACGCCCAATTTCTTCACCTCTCTTTTAGATGCAATCATGCGTATACCGCGATGATCAAATGTTTAACTGAGAAGTATGTTTTTGTGGTTTATGGACGTTCAGGCTCGATGACTGAAGCATCCAAGGTCCCCGGAGCTGCTAGGATCGGGTTGGCTTATAACTGCGTCAACGCATTAGGGAAAAGATTGCGAGAAGAGGAGATGGCCGTGCCCGTTTCTTGTAAAAGAGTGAAGTGACTGTATAATCTATGTATGTTAATGTCTCGTGGGATTGTAGCAATGTGATGATAATAGCATATCAAGAAATTATTTAGTCATTACATGCGCTTTTCATTTTCGATATGCTTTGCTTTTTTTTTTTGCTTGTCTTTGGAGTGCTGCTAGTCGCATTAGGCATTTTGCTGAACAAATTGCATTTATTTGCATGTGTGCCATTCCTTTTGGTAAACTATGGCAAACTTGTAAATAAATGTAATTTGGTTGGGAGTTGCTATGCAAGTTTTCTTTATTTGCAAGCTTGCCATTGAAATTTTTTCCTTGTTCACCCCATTCCTCTCTTCTGCCTTCCTTGTCTTCCTCTTCTTCATTGTCCTTGCCGTCTGCCCCCAACACACGAACACACCTCCCCCCGCCGTGCCGACCACTCACATTTCTCAGCCAATTTGTTGTTGTTGTTGTTGGGGGGGGGGGGGGGGGGGGGGGGGATGGGTAACGCATGTATGTGTTTTTGTGTAAAGGAAAAAAAAAATACTGGGTTTTAAATTTGTTGTAGATGTGCGTGAAAGTGTCTGTGTACAACAATTAGGTCTGCGGGTATAGAATTACCCGACTTGTTTAGCAAAATGTGTGAAAATCAGCTCACACTGTGGGTGGTTGTGGGCAATATCAAACATGCGAATAATATTATATATTACTTCAAAGCACCGCACTGTCCGCGAAGGGGATGTAGCTCAGATGGTAGAGCGCTCGCTTAGCATGCGAGAGGTACGGGGATCGATACCCCGCATCTCCATTTTTTAGTTTTTAGTTTCAACAAATCAATTTTAAGGCTGCTTGAAATGTAAGGGAGCGTAACTGGTTCTCGTTGTCGACGGCGCTGTCGGTGTCGGATCGGAGGGTCGGATCTCAAGCTGCTGTTGGGGTCAGGGGGCCCTGCTGGCACCGATACACGTCAGTTGCGGGGAGCCGCTGGCACATCTTTAGTGTTCCTACATTGGTGCCGTCAATATTTACGTTTCAATACTTCATGGATTTCTTGCGGTTCCTTGGTATTTGAATTGTTTGATATGATAGCACGTATTTTTTTAAAAATTCTTCTTTTTAGAAGTCTTTTGGAGCCCCTGGTTTACAGGTAATTGTAGCTTGTTCATCTTAAGGGTGGGTTTGATGAGCATTTTTAAAGTGATATTGATCTTCACTGTGGATTTGGGGAGGAATGGCTATCTCATTTTTATAATTTTTGTTTCCTTTTCATTGCAATTTTGTATTAAATGGTAAAATTTGTAATTAAGTAACAAATTTTAGAGTAATTTTGTTTATGCATCCGTCAATGGAAAACTTGTAAATAAAAGTGTGGTGAAATCATAAAAGTCTGCGGTGCAACTAACAACACCGTTCCTTCAATCCACGAATCGAATATATGGAAGTGTTGGTGCACAGATCTTGCACCCGAGAATCCAGCTGGGCTGTTGATGCATGGATCTTCGAAACAGAGAACCCAAACATGGTTTTGCCGAGTTGGCCTCCTTCTCCGATGCTTGAAAGAGAAAGAAGAGCGTCAGATAATCGGAGGGTGATGACTGAAAGAGAAAGAAGAGCGTTAAATGATCAGAGGGTGGGCATCCGATTAGATTTCGATGCTTAAGTCAGTTCAAGCAGGAGAAAATATGCGTGTATGTTTAGGTGTGTAAGTTCAACGTACCTGAGGTGAGATTATTGTGCTGTTTATATAGAAATGGGGGTTAGTAACGCTACATTGGGGGGAGTTATGGCGATCCAAGATATCATGCTCGTAATTGACTCCTAAGATCAGGCATGCGGTTGTGCAGATGACTAAATGGCCGTTGACTCTCTCTCGAAACGGCTCGGAGAGGAAGTCGGGCGACTACTGGAGAGCGCATCACCTGAATTTGCGAGAGAGTTATGGAGCCGACCTCGTTAGACTGTGTGGCCGACCTCTGGTGGCCGCTGTTAAGGAACCGACCTTGGGTGTGCACCGCTAAGGTCGTCCTTGCGGAGCATGGTTGTTGAAGGGGCCGAACTCGCCGAGGTTGTCCTTGTGTGAGCCATGCTTGCCAACCTGGGTTGGCGAGTGCAGGTCTGCCTTGCAGAGCTATTCTAGTAGCTTGGTCGGGCTGTCCCTAGATGCTTTCGGTCAGTCCTTGAGGACACGAGTAGCTCCTTGATTCGGGAGCGATGGACCCTGACTGTCAGGTCTGGCAATGCACCATTGCGATGGCCCCATCACACATGACTCTCATCTTCTGGCTTGACACTGTCGACCTAAGCTGCACCTCCAAGGTCAGACATGGAGAGTTGAGAAGATGAAACTGAATAGAAGATAAGAAGTCAGAGAATATCACCCAACTTCGTCTCATTGGTCCAACTTGTTTCAGAATGTGGTATCTAAGGTGATGCCTAGAGAATGAAAAACTCATCATACCTTGCTGATGTGGCTGTTGAAAAACACACCCTAGAAGGAGGGGGGGTGAATAGGGTGTAGGCAAAAATTAAAAATCAAAGCAACCAATCCAAATCGTAGAAATATGCAAGCAATGATTTTTCAACGGAGTGGCTCCCTGCCTCTATTCCAACCCCAAACCCTTGAGAATTTCACCCTATTTTATAAGCAAAAAGAGAAAACAAACTGATCACACTTCAGGGTAGTGATCTCACCGTACAAGATATAGTTTTCAAAGTTAAAGCACAAAGATAGCTTTTGAGTAAAGCTATTCACAAATATAATCTACCCCCAAAATAAAACTGAAAAGAAGTCACCGTGATGTAGATCGTCCATCAATGAATCCGTAGGCACAAAGCCGCGCTTGATTCTGACGTGTGTAGAGAAAGCTGTCGCCTTTTTCATATCCACGTCTGTAAATCTCCTTCTTCTTCTTTGCGCACTTGAAGCTTTGATGGATGGAAGATGACAAATCGCTGGAGCCTTTTTTTAGATGCCTCAAAAAATTACTCCTTCAAAAGATGGCTCATCCCCTTTTATATGAGATTTTCTTCAGATTTTTGGATCATGGTTTCTGCAGGTCGGCACGGCCGTGTTGGCACTATTCACAAAATTTCCAGAAACCATTTTTTCGGCACGGCCATGCTGGCACTATTCACAGAACTTCCAGAAACTGATTTTTTACACGGCTGTGAACATGGCCGTGTTGGCACAATTCACAGAGTTTCCAGAAACTGTTTTTCTGATACGGCCGTGTGCACATCCGTGTTGGCCCAATACTAAAATTTCAGAAGCGACTTGATATGCACGGCCATGCGGCTGACACGCACGGCCATGCGGCCGTGCTAACCCTGTTTTAGCACATATTATTGATGTTTAACCTCCGATTGTACTAAAATTCACTAGATAGATACATTGGATCCCTATGACTTGTTTGGTATCATCAAAATTAAGTTTTGGCTTCAGTTAGATGACTAACTTAGGCCAACAATCTCCCCCTTTTGTTGATGGCAAACAAGCATAGAAAAATTAAGATTTAAAAATATAAAGCAAGTCATATGGTGTACATGTTCATGAATTATCAAGCAAAGCTCCCCCTAGCTATGGGCTCTCCTGAATGATATAACAAGCTCCCCCTCAAACTATGCATCTCAATGTCTATCTCTCCCCATTAGTCAATGCATCGGTATTTTTGATGTCTAAATTTTTCGTACTCTCCCTCTTTTGCCACCAATCAAAAAGGTTACCGATATCGTTGAAGAAGTTGATAATAAGACATGAATTATTGCCAGCATATCAACGAAACACGAAATTGATAATGAGAATCATATGAGTGTGTTCTCCCCACAAGATCAAGTTATGAACAATGTCATGATTAATGAAAGCATAAGTCCATTACATGAAAATATTAAGAAGAAATCATCATATAAAGTACATAAATCATAGGTTGATGCTAGAATCTTAGATTTCAAATACATAGAGTTGTCCTAAACATATTGTGAACATTCATCTACTTTGGAATTATTTTAAAGAAAGTATAGGAAGACGCCTGATCGCGCCTGGATATACACCCAGAAAACGACTGTAGTCTTACCGCAAGCGCACGGCGTAGTGGCGAGCGGGTATCGAACACATGGAGGACAAATGACGGTACTCTGTTTTAATCACCTAGCTATTGGTGGTAGAATGGAACGATTTCGAGAATATTGTCATAGTCGTTCGATTAACAGTTTGAATTCTATATAATAAAGGCGTCTAGGGCCCGGGAATCCCCACTACGGATCATTATTTATCTTTTTGAATCGTGAATCTCAATGTTGCAAGGCTTGAATTGAGGTGAACTAGTCGTAACTGAATAGAGAACCAAGCTCACGCTCTCGCGATATTTCCGGTCTATAGCAACCTAGATTAGGGCCTACTCTCGTGCAAACCCTAATCTAAGCCGCTAGCATGAAGATCGACATCATCGTCCAATCGTACCTCTAGCCCACTCTCGTGCAAACTCGAGTTACGATCTAGGTTATGATAGTTCGTATTCGTCCAATCTCTTGCAAACGAATATGAGTATAGATTTATAATAAAAATCCTAGCTTTGGTCCAATCTCTTGCAAACCAAGTCTAGAGAATCTCGATTATAAACCTAAATCGAATATCTAGGCCTTCCTATCGATTGAAATCCAATCTCTTGCAAACCCCAATTAATTGAAATTCCTAGCTACTCGTAGTAAATCAATCATAACCCAACCGTCTATCAATCCTAGCAACACATTAATTCGTTCATCACAATTCTAAAATCGGATCCATAGGGTTCATCCCCATGCCCTAGAACGGTGGAACTACTCGCAATTAATCATAGCAATCACAGAAATAACGAATAAAAACATATAGCAATTCATGATTGAGAGAAAACAATTCACAAAAACAAGAAATTTTGATAGAAAGAACAAACCAAATCTCCAATCTTCAATCTCCAGCTGAGAATTTCAATTAGAATAATGCTCAAAATCTAACTTCTGGTCTCCCCTAAAACTAGGAAAAAAAACTAGCTTAAATACAAGCCAAAGTCGGCTAGAAAATCCTGACAGATCTGCCCCTGGCACAGGTCAGAACCCTAATTCGCGATACAGGCAGACTGCGCCACTCGGCTGAGTGGAACATGTCACTGGACCGAGTGACATACCCAAAAAAACAGAGATATATGGGGTTTTGGGGGTCTGTCGCTCTGCGCCACTCGGATGAGTGGAGTTCTATACTCGGTCGAGTGGGCTTTCTCACTCGGTCGAGTGAGTCTTCTGCTGATCTTCTCCAAACTTCAGAGAGTCGACTGAGATGCCCTTTGGAAAACCCTATGGTACTCGGGCGAGTGGACTTCTTCACTCGGCCGAGTGAGATCCTTCACTTGCCCGAGTGGACTTTGACTCCAAGTGCTCTTGTATCCATTGTACTCGGCCGAGTACGTTCCTTCACTCGACCGAGTGAGCTGTCTGCTCGACCGACTGGGCTATTTCTGGAGTCCTATCTTCTCCTACTCGCCTCCTCGTCGATTCTATCGAACTTCTTCTTCCGCTCATCATCTAGCGCTGCTGGCTCCTCGATAGGGTCACAGGCGGTGCTCCAGCATGCGCGAAAGTCCCTTGATCTCATTTATGCTCCAGATCGCTCCATATTTTCTAAAATTCATTAAAAATAAGAAATAGTGAAAAGCAACGTGATATCGTCGAATAATCATGAAAAATGCAATATGGGTGATCGAAATGACATGCAAACATGCAGAAAAAAGGTGTAAAATAAGGAGCGATCAAAATCCTCCAAGCTTACCTCTTACTCGTCCTCGAGAAAGACGAGTAAAAAGGCGAACCCGGCGGGTAAAAATAAGAAAAAAGGAAGGAGAAGATATAATAGAAAACGAAGAGGGAGGTGCTAGATAATCAGTGTTCATGAAAATGCAGTATGGTCTACTGATAATGGATGTTTGTCTGCCAGGAAGTTGCCTAAGGGTGACTTGTGCGGAGTTATATTTGGCTGCACACATGACACTATGGATGAGTGTCTTTCGAAGCAGCTTTTTGGTCTGTTGCTGCAGTTTTCTTTTGTGGTTGTGTGTGGTTGTGTGTGTGAGATAGACAAATAGCGCAATTTGTACACACACAAGTCATAACTCGTGCCCTTGGGTGGCTGTGATATTTAATATCTTTCCCATCAAAATTTTTCACCCCATCTAAAATCTTAGTAATTGAAAACTTCCCCCAAAAAATTTAAAACACATACAAAGTATTCCTCCCAAAAATTTTAATCGCCCCATTTGAAATCTTCTTCCCAAAAATTTCAGCCTCAGTGGAACTCTCTTCTCAAAATTCTTGTGGACCCCATCTGAGAGTATATGAAAACCTTAACCTCTCCCATTAAAAATTTCACATCCTTTGTGTTCTTGTCAACCTACACATTCAAAAACAATCCATGTTGTGTGTAATAGATGTATTCTTGTTTCCCCCCTTAATGGTCCTTCATGTGTTTGCGAGCCGGTAGGTAGGAAAATGCATACGATGTGAGCTTATTTCCATTATATCTATTTGTATTTACACCGTCTTCCCTTTTTAATGGATTATGGAGACGCTTATGGAACTAAAGATCGCACAAGAACATAATCATCTTGGTGTCTAAAAACGAGCATTCAAGTGCAAATGTGGATGGGCCAAAATGGATTTAGTATATGAGTTTAATCGCCCCGAAGGCGGATCCCAAACCCCTCCCAACCCTGGCTTTTTCTGACGCCGTTCGCCCCCCCCCGCAGAGGGGGCCGCCGTCCCTAAACCCCCCCGCCCTCGACGGGGGGGGGGGACCTCTGTTCCCAACCTCCCTGTGCTCAGCGGAGGAGGCTGCTGCATGCTTATCCCCCCCGCCTCCCTGTGCTCAGCGGATGAGGCTGTTGCATGCTTAACCCCCCCGCCTCCCTCGGCAGGGGGTGTCTGTCCTTGATCTCCCCCACCTGAACGCCGAGGGGGGCTGCCGTTATTACCCCCCTCATTCACCTCGCTGCGGGAGTGGGGGGGCTGCCGTTTCCCCCTGCCCGCCTGACTACCGGGGGGCCTGTCTTCCTCGCCACGATGAGGCAGCCGGCCTCTCCCCTGAGGCAGTGCAACATGGGGAGTCGCGACAAGCCCTAGCTGTCATCCCCCTCAAAGAAAATTGAGCCTGAAGCCCACAAAAAAACATAAGCTCTGCAGCCTGAAGCCTGCAGCCAAGCTGTGGGCCTCAAGCCCGCAGGCTAAATGTTTTTCCAAGAGGGGAGGGGGATAAATGGGACTGCGGGCCTGAAGCCCGCAGCCACACTGCGGGCCTCAGGCCCGCATGGCGAATTTCTTAAATAATAATTATAATAATAAGTTTAAAAAGGCTTTTGGGGGCCTAAAAATTACAGAAAAATCATGATAAAATATGTGACTGAAATGGGACATTAAGGGGACATTTGGGAATTTTTGGGGGTCATTTGGGGATAAATTAAAAGGAAAACTCCTTCCTTTTTCATGAAGAATATGTCAATTTGGGCTCTTTTCAAACTTTTTTTTGAATAATCCCAACTAGCACAATTTTTTGCATTATATGATACCTTTTAAGGATCATAATTAAATGCTCTGCATCACTATTAAATGGCTCATTCTGTGGATAAACTTATATTCTGTTGTGCAATATTGACTTAATAATTAGGAAGATCCCGCGATCGCTCTGTCGTTAGTCACCTAACCTAACGGTGTATGACGTCGCCTAGTGGTCCAATAATTATTAAGTATTTAAATTTTTTATCCTTCTATGAATATGATGCCTGTAATAAAAATGTCTGCTGAAAATGTCTGTTGAAAATGTTTGATGATCACAAATTTTTGTATGGATGGCTAATTGTGGTTCTGGATCGGCTATTTAAGTCCCACATTTTACTTTTCCTGCACTTTTCTTTTCCTTTTGAGAGAAATTGTAGTGAGGAAAATATGTAATGTCCAAGACCGACGACTACTTTTCATGGAGATGGATACAACACTTGAAGTTGAAGATTTTATAAATGGGACCCACAGGGTTTTCAAAGTTGTAATCTCTTTTTTTTTCACTTTCATTTGTGTAATATGGACTGTAATATGGACTTTGGACTCTATTTTTTATGTGGGACTGGCCGATCCATGCAATTAGTTGTTCGTTTAAAAAAATTGCCTCCGCAGGAAAATGTTAAATGTATTATTATTAATTCATGCGAATTTTTGCTTTGCTACATAAAATGGCCAAAATTGCAAGTGCTGGATGCATCAGGAAGAAATTATCTGAGCTGGCAACTCGATGTGAAATTTCACCTGCGGGCTAAGTCCCTCATTTCTGCTGCGACTAAAGATGAAAATGTACGCGATATAGAAAAGACGCAAGCCATTATCTATATTCGTCGCCATATGAATAAGACCCTAAAGGCTGAATATCTTAATGTCGAAGATCCACTTGAACTGTGAACTGCCCTTGATGATAGATATAAACATCAGAAAGATGTTATACTACCAAGGGCACGATATGAGTGGGAGAACTTGAGACTGCAGGACTTCAAGTCCATAACTGTGTACAACTCAGCTCTTTTTAGCATCACCTCATGCCTGAAGTTGCGTGGTGAAAAAGTCTCAGAAGATCGCATGCTGGAAAAGACGTACACGTCTTTCCATGAGAAAAATGCGATACTAATGCGGCAATACCGTGAACGCAAATTAATCAAGTATTCTGAGGTGTTGTCATGTTTACTTATGGCTGAACAAAAGAAAGAGCTTCTCCTCGCCACTCACAACATGCACCCCCTTGCACTGCCTCCCTCACAGAAGCTCACAATTGTTGAGTATTGGTGTTTCATACCAATCTTATTTTGATGATGATCACAACATTATGTTGTTGCTAATGACTCTCATGTCCTAGTCTCTCAGTTTATTACAAGGATATCTTTCTTGGAGACTAATCACTTGGTGTAAGGATGGACATCATGTGAAGAAGGGCCAAAGTTTGGACTCAAGGAGTGCCAAAGCTTGGAGATGATGGAGAGCAAGCAAGGCATCAAGATTGAAGACTTAGACTCTTAAGAAAGCTTTGTAATCCATGTAATTTACTTTATTGCTTTCTCTCTCTTTTGAGTCTAGGGTTGATGTAATACCTTGCTAGATGGTTTGCTCATTCATGCACTTGCATTTAACCATCTTAGTGAACCTTAGGATTATCATAGAATCCAACCCAATAGGTTCACTCTGTCCAAAGACTCACTTGGAGTCTCTGGCTTTCTGTCAGTCGCCTGATGAGGGTAACATAGCCGACTGGGTGATTTCCAGTCGCCTGTAGATCCTTCTACAGTCGCCTGATATGCACTGCTCAAGTCAACATTTCAATTGACTCAAACTTGAGCTTTACGCACAGTCGTATGACGATCAGTTTTCAGTCGCATGTATATTTACAGTCACCTGGAAATTGGCCAACAGTCGCCTGTCTAGCGTAAGTGTAATCTCTACATCTCTCTGTCTTCTCTCCATACTTTACAGTAGTCGACTGATGAAGAATGTACAGTCGCATTACTATTTGACAGTTGACTGTAGTATTAACATCAGTCGCCTGTGCGAAGAATTGGAGAAAGAGTGCAGCTCTCTGTTTCAATCCATCCCCTGCAGCAGTCGTCTGCTGAAGGACTAACAGGCGCCTGTCCTGTTTGTCAGTCGACTGTATTGACTTCGTCAGTCGACTGTCCTGGCTCAGATTATAGCCGTTGGATATTTTCTAGCCGTTGATCAGTCGACTGTCTTATGATCATCAGTCGACTGTTCCTGTCGTTTTCACCCAGTTTCTAGCCGTTACAGATTTGATTATTTGGCTGTTTCTTTGGGTTTTTGGGCTTGATATAGGATTCCTATATATATGAGTGTGCTGCCTATGCTTAAACTTCTTGATTGATTCTTGATTACTCTTGATTCTATTGAAAATCTCAAGAGATCTTTAAGCCACTCTCAAGCTCTCTCATTTCCCTCTATTGAGCATTCATCTTCCTTCATGCATTGAAGTCCAGCTCAAGGGAAATCATCCAAGTGCTCTCAAGCATATTCCAACACTTGGAGATCCTCTTCCATGCCTTGCATTCATTCATGAGTAAGCATATCAAGGCATAGGTAAGAGTATTTACTTTACAGGGTGTAATTTGTTTTCCTATTTCTCTTTGTGGGATTAGGATACTCTTTGTGTGGGAGTTTCTCTCTTTGTGAGAGGTTGTCTCTTTGTGGGACTAGGGAATTCTCTTTGTGGGAATTAACTCACTTTGTGGGAGTTCGAGTGTCCTAGTGTAGGGCTAACCCTAATTCTCTGAGTGGGAGTTAGTGATTCTCTGTGTGGGAGTCTTGATCCTTGTGTAGGATTGGTTGGGTCCTTGTGTAGGGCATAAATCCTCTTTGTGGGGTATCTCCTTGTGAGATTTGTATTCACTTCTCTGTGTGGGAATATAGTGAATATTGGTGTGGCTGGATGTACCCAAGTTTGGGGAACCAGGGTAAAACTTTGTGTTTGCGTTTGGATTGATTGTGCCATTTAATTCCTCTTGCATTTATAATTCCGTATTTGCAAGTTAAATTTTATTTGGACAATTTTATTACCATTACACTATTCACCCCCCTCTAGTGTGTGTTGTTAGTATTGCAAGGGTTAGACGATCCCTACAACAATGTATCTTCTTTTTCCAAAAAGAAGAGAGACAATAAACGAAAATAAAGACCACAGAAAGGGGGATGGAACAAAAAGGCCAGAGGCCAACTCCAACAGCAAAGAAATGAAGGGAGGCAGAAGTTTACTTGTCGTAGAAATGAAAATAATAGAAATGATGCACCCCCACCCAAGAGGGAATGGGAAAACCAGTGCCATAGCTGTAGCAGGAAAGGCCACTGGTCTAGAGTGTGTGGAACTCTGTAGCATCTCCAGGAACTGTATAAAGAAAATAATAAAAAGAAAGATGAAACAAACTTGGTGATTACAAATGCTCCAGTCAAGTTCACAGCCGACGACTTCGAAAGAGATGACATGTTAGATTAGCCATTTATCTTTGTATTTGTTTTAGAATAATTTATGTCATGAGAGCAATTTGAATTAATGAAATTGTTTTGAATGGAAATTTTTTTCTGAAATGTGCTTATATGATTCATATTTGAACTGCTCTCATGACTGATTAGTAGTGTTACGACCTTAAGATTGTGATAGTCCGACCTTCCATCTCTATCCGCCAAACACCTCGCCGGCTTACCCTTCCTTCTCAAAGAACAGCTGGCCCATCGACAGGGCGCTCCTCGCCCGAACCTCGGAGGCCGCATTCCTGCTTTCCCGGGCCAATGGGGCGCCTATCGACCTTAAATCCCGACGTGACTGGGGAAAGGGCGCACTCCGCCTTGGCCAAGTGGTAAGGACGCACTCAGCCACGATCCCAGCGGGTCGCGTACCCGCCCACCACCAGTTCGCCAGGAACAATGCGCAAGGAGTATGTCCGGACTGCTCGACCTCAGTCCGGGGCGACCCAGCGATCCACCGCTAGCCCCGTTCCTCGGAGGCGCTCCAGCGACTATTTGGCACATCGGACACGACAAACAACCTAGTATAAGGACACTACTGACACTTCAACCGCTCGACAACCTGACAAAGCACCCCCTGTCCGCTGCACCCCCTGACACTTAATGCTTTCAGCCCTGACATCCTGACAAAAGCGCCCCTAGCCGTTGCACTGTCTGACAAAAGCATGGCTGACACCCCTGATCCTGACATCCTCGTCCAAAGCTTCCGCTGACAGTTGAGCTAGCTCAGCACGTCGAGTCAGCACACCAGGTCAGCCTCACCTAACCGCCTCCATCAGGTATAAATATCCCTCTGCATCCAACGGGGAGGGGGGTTGGCAAATTATCTCTCAATCTCATTATTCACACACAAGAGCAAAGGTCTTCCATATATTTTTTCTTCCACATACGATAGCTCGTCACGTACGGTCGACTCACTCTTGGTCCGACCTGCGTACATGGCCCCCGATTTAAGTCCTATTACTAACTTAGGTATCGGAGAGGCTAAGGGTTGGACCCCAACCCGACCTTTCTGACGAGCTGCTCCTTGTGCAGGTCAGCCCGTCACGAACTGCGCTCTGCCCTTACCTCCTGCAGTGTGGTCGTAAGGCAGAGTCCTTGGGGAATTAATTCCGTGGTCAGCCTTCGTAGTGTGCTCAGCCTCTTCACAACACTAATCATCCGTCAAATACCTACCCTAATTCCATCATCAACATAACCACCGTGCCCTTGGTTCCCCATAATACAAATTCATTGTACGCGGGTTTTACCCTGCAACAATTGGCACCGTCTGTGAGAACGAAGGGTCACACCCATGTCAAATCCCATACCAATCAACCGAAACCCTGACCACGGCAAGGACCCCCTGGATCAAGAATCGCACTCTCACCCCATGACTCCTGCGACTAACCCACCCCCGTAGGTGGAGGTCGAGACAGTCCAGGCCTCTGCCCGTGTAGTGTAGCAGAGCTTCGAGGCCTTCACCAAGATAATGGCGGGCTTCACAGCAGCCAAATCCGAAGCGCCCCCCGGCCCCTCTGAGCCCCCGAACGTGAGGCGAAATCTTCACCCTCAGTTCGATGAAGAAGTAGGGGACAAAGGTCTCGCCGAGGAGATAGCGGCCCAACAAAGGCTCTTGGAAGAAGAGATGGAGGTCGCGCGGCTGCGAAGACGCCAGGAAGAAGCGACTGCTGCTCAGAGGCATATAGATGAAGCGACCGAGGCCGCCCGACAAGCCCGCCTCAACGAGGAAGCAGCTCGTTGCCAGCTCCGTTTCATCACCGCGAAGCGCGAGAGGCTAAGGCAGGAGAATGAAGAGAACCAGGAGATCCCGGAAATGTCGACCTTGGGCCGATGATGCAGGAACGTGCGTAGCCCAAATCCCGCCGGTTCCCTGCCTTGAGGGAGGAGCCCTCCGCGATGGCCCCTCTCCCCGCCGAAGCAGGGAGACCGTCACCACAGAGGCTGAGATCAAAGCCGCACCCCAGATCGCTTCGGCGAGGAAGCCATCTGCCAGCAGCTCCGCTTCCTCGTCGCATAGCACGAAAGGCTCCGGAGGGGGAATCGGGAACATCGAGGGATCCTGGAGGAGTCAACTTCGGGCCGACGATACCGGAACGCCCGTAGTCCGCCATCGGCCAGGTCACCACCGCGCGAAAGGAGTCCCCCTCGACGACCCTTCCCGGGGCACGATGACCACCGATAGCTGGGGCGAGACCGAAGTCGAACACCGGATAGGCGAAGGGAGCACACGCCCGAGCGCCCCGCTTACCCTGTGGAGGCCACACCACTGGCACGGTGGATTATGTCGGCCCCGAGACCCGCAAGGTTCCAGGCCCCCCATTTGGCCACCTACAGCAGAAGAGGCGACCCCCTCTCGCACGTACAACAATACCGGGGGCGATGGAAGCACATGATGTGGATGACGTGTTCCTGTGCCAGCTTTTCTCACAGAGCCTGCGGGACACGACGCTAGAGTGGTACCACGGCTTGCCTGCGAGATACATCGGGAGCTTCGACGAGTTATCTCACAAATTCTTCCAGGAGTTTCGGGCCGGGCGCATAAAGAAGAAGCCTTTGGACTACCTCAGCACGATAGTCCAAGGAGAGTGAGAGACGACTGGGAAGTACCTGCGCCGCTTCCAGGATGGAAGGCAGGCGGTGGTGGCCTGCGGCGATGAAGTGCTCATGCTAGCCTTCAAGACGGGACTGCGGAATCGGAGCCTCCACAAATCCCTGCTTCGAGACCCGCCAGCTGACTACGACACGCTAGTCGCTCAGGCGGAGAGGTATGCGCTGAGCGAGGAGGCTCTCGGCGTGAAGAAACCAGTCGCCCCGGCAAGGTTGCCCCAGAGCGAGCCTCGGTCCTATCCCAGGCCAAGGCAAGAAGACGGGTCCCGGGGCCGCGACCAGCTAACTCAGCCAAGACGCGATCCAGTGGGGCGTCGCCTGCAAGATCACCTGGGCCCAGTGCGAGAGTTCGCCCCCACCAGGGAGCCTGCTCAGCGACCCCGAGGCTGGAGGGACCCCTCCGGGCCCAGTACACGCAGCTTAATGCCCCCCATGATAGAGGTGTTGGCCGCGGTGACAAAAGATGGACTGCTGCCTGACCCACCAAGAGAAATGAAGTCGGACCCGGTGAGGCGAGACGTCCAAAAGTACTGTCGGTATCATCGGGACCACGGTCATGATACCGACGATTGCTTCACCCTCAAGAGAGAGATCGAGCACTTGATACAGGTGGGTAACCTTGGGGGCTTCATGGAGGGCAGGAGGCTGATCTAGGAGGAGAGGGCCCCGCAAGGAGCGCAGAGGCCGAACCCACCACCAGACAACGAGCGGGAAGAGTCGTGCCCCCCCCGGGCCGTCATGCACATATACGTAATATGCGGAGGGCCATCATCCGGGGGAGAGTCATCATCAGGCAAGAAGGCATATGCACGTCAGGTGATGGCGGCGGACCTCGGCGGTGGTGCGAAGCGGAGAAGGCTGGCTCGACCCCCCATTACTTTCACCGATGAAGACCTGGAAGGAGTCGAGATTTCGCATGATGACGCCATCGTCATCGAGGCTCAGATCGGGACAACCATCATCAGCCGGCTCCGGATCGACACTGGAAGCTCCTGCGACATCCTGTTTATGTCGACGGTTGAGAAGATGGGGCTGAAGCAGGCAGACCTAAGGCCTTGCACAGGGCCCATCGTCGGCTTCACTGGCCACTCGGTTCCCATTGCGGGGGTGATCACCTTGTCGGTGTCACTTGGAGAGGAACCGAGGGTCGTCACTCGAATGACACAATTCGTTGTCGTCGATATTGCATCGGCGTACAACGGGATCATAGGGCGACCATACATGACGGCCATTGAAGCGCTCTATAGCCTGCTCCATCATATGGTCAAATTCCAAACTTCGCGAGGGGTGGGGCTGGTGCGGGGAGCCAGAAGCTATCCCGGAGCTGCTACGTGGGGTCGACGAAGTACAATGGTCCGGAGCAGGCCTTATCGGTTGACCTCCTTGATAAAAGGGAAGACTTTTGCGACCAACGGCCGACTCCTGCTAAAGAGGTCGAGGAGGTGCCCGTGGCCGCAGAGGAGGGCAAGATCGTCTCTATCGGCACGAAGCTCCCGGCCTCTCTGAGGGCGGTCCTCATTAGCCTCCTCCGAGAGAACGCGGACATATTCACCTGGTCACTCTCGGACATGCCTGGAGTCGACCCGGTTGTGATCTCCCACAAGCTCAATGCGGATCCAGAATCTCGACCGGTCCGGCAGAAGAAGAGGAGCACTGGAGGAGAAAAGATGAGGGCAACCGGCGAAGAAGTGGAGCGGCTCCTCCTGGCAAAGTTCATCAGGCCGGTGAGCTATCCGGACTGGCTTGCCAATGTCTTCCTAGTGAAGAAGGCCAATAGGAAGTGGTGCATGTGCGTTGACTTCACGGATCTCAACAAGGTATGCCCGAAGGACAGCTTCCCGCTACCGAGAATCAACCACCTAATCGACCAGGCGTCCGGCTACGAGCTGCTGAGCTTTATGGACACATTCTCGGGCTACAATCAGATCTCGATGGAGAAGGATGATGAGGAGAAAACGTCCTTCATCACCGACAAGGACACTTTCTGTTACACGAAGATTCCTTTCGGACTGAAGAACGCCAGGGCGACCTACCAACGGATGGTGGACAGGATATTCTGCTCGCAGGTGGGGCGGAATCTGGAGGTCTACATCGACGACATGTTGGTTAAGAGCAAGAAGTCTACAGACCACCTCGCCGACCTGCGAGAGACATTTCAGAAGGTGTGCCAATATGACCTGAGGCTGAACCCGACGAAGTGCATCTTCGGGGTGCAGTCGGGGAAATTCCTTGGCTTCATGATAACGAAGTGAGGAATTGAAGAAAACCTTGACAAGGTGTCGGCCCTCGTCAATATGGTGGATCCACGGACCATCCGGAATCTACAACGACTGAATGGTAGGATCGCGGCATTGGAAAGGTTCTTGTCGAAGTCGGCGGAGAGATCGCTCCCCTTCTTCAGAGTCCTGCAGACGGCCCTCGGCGAAGCTAAAGTTGACAGAAAAGTGATCCAATGGAACGACGCCTGTACCTGAGCATTCGCGAAGCTCAGGGCTTACCTACAGAGCCCACTGCTGCTTGCTAAGACCGAGGAGGGGGAACAGCTGGGGTTGTACCTTGCCACCAGTGAAGAGGCCGCCAGCTCGGTCTTAATCAAGGAGGAGAAGGGCGTGCAGCGGCCGGTCTACTATGCAAGCCAGATTCTTCGAGAGGCGGAGACTCGTTACAGCCCCATCGAGAAGGTCGCCTACTGCCTGGTCACAACGGCAAGGAAGCTCCGACCGTACTTTCAGGCCCACCCCATCGTCGTCCACACCGACCTGCCCCTCGAGAAGAACCTGAAGAGGTTAGAGCGGTTGGGCAGAATACTCAATTGGAGCATTGAACTCAGCGAGTTCGACATAGTATTCAAAGCCCGGACGGCGATCAAAGGCCAGGCGCTGGCAGGCTTCGTGGTGGAATGCACCGTTGGAGACCTTCTGGAGGGCCTGCTGAATGCACCACCGGTGGTCGCGTCCCCACAGGCAATGGGAGTAGCTGGACCCTCGGAGCCCGCCCCAGAAGAAGCAGGCAAATTATGGACCGTTCACGTCAACGGGTCAGCCACAGGGTCCGGGACGGGGCGGGCATCGTCATCCAAACCCCCGACGGATGCCTACTAGAATACGCCCTGCGCTTCGACTTCCCAGCCACCAACAATGCCGCAGAGTACGAAGCCACAGTCAACGGGCTGAAGCTTTGCAGATCTATGTGGGCGACAAACGTACTGTTGCTTAGTGATTCACGGCTCGTCGTCCAACAGGTCCAAGGGAGCTTCGAGGCCCGAGAAGAGATGATGAAGCGCTACCTTAGGCGCATCCAGGCCGAGCTCCAGAAATTCAAGGGAGCGGAGGTCCGACACTTACCTTGCTCCAACAACCTTCGGACCGACGCCCTGTCAAAGCTGGCCTCCTCCTTCTCCTCCGAGATCGGAAAGGCTATCTACGTCGAAAATCTGCTGACGCCTACCATTGAAGAGGAAGAATTAATGTGCGTCGGTCAGACGACGACATGGATGACCCCAATAGTGCAATACTTGGAGACGGGGGCCCTGCCCGAGGAGTGGCTGCAGGCTAAGAAGGTCGAGAGGAGGGCCTTGTCGTTCGTGCTCTTCGACGGAGTATTGTACCACCGACGCCACGCGAGCTTTGACGTCCTGCCTTACCTGAAGTGTCTGGGGCCGGAACAAGCTGAGCAGGTCATCTGCGAAGTGCACGAGGGCTTCTGCGGAAACCTTTACGGCGGGTGCACTATCACCCACAAGATAGTGCACGGGGTACTACTGGCCAACAATGATCCACGACACAGCCCAGTACGTCAAGAAGTGCGAGGCGTGCCAGAAGTACGGCAGACACATGGCAGCAACTCCAGCCAACCTGGTGCCCATCTTGAGCCTGATCCCGTTCGCCAAATGGGGGCTCGACATCCTCTGACCCTTTCCAAAGGCCTCAGGGGGGAGAAAATACCTGTTCGTCGCCATGGATTACTTCACCAAGTGGGTTAAGGCCGAACCTCTGGTGCGCATCGCATGGACGGACATGAAGGGCTTCATTTGGAAGTCCGTGATCTGTCGCTTTGAGGTACCCCGGGCCATAGTGACGAAAATGGGAGGCAGTTCGACTGTGAGAGCTTCCGAGACTTCTGTTCAGGCTGGGGGATCAAGCTTCACTTCGCATCCGTCGCCCACCCTCAGTGCAACGGGATGGCGGAAGCCGTGAACAAGTGCATATTGGGGCCCCTGAAAAAGAAGGTCGATGACGCCCTCGGAACGTGGGTAGACGAACTACCGGGCATTCTCTGGTCGTATCGCCCGACCCACAAAGCGGCGACGGAAGAGAGCCCGTTCATGTTGGCGTTTGGGGCGGAAGCAGTTGTTCCTGTGGACATCAGAGAGGAAACTCTTCGGCTTCGGTACTTCGACGAGGATGTCTCGGCCTCAGTCTCGAGCTCGTCAACGAAGTAAGAGATCGAGCTCTGGCGAACCTCATCCGGCACAACCAGAGGATGGCTCGGCACTACAACTCCTGAATAAAGAAACAGAGCTTCAGGATCGACGACTTGGTCCTCAGAGACGCCACCTTCAAACCCAAAACCGCTCGTCGAGGGAAACTGGCGACAAAATAGGAGGGGCCCTACGAGATCGTTGATATCGTCGGACCGGCCACATACATCTTGGCGACACTGGATGGAAACGAACTGGCTCACCCATGGAATGCAGAGCACCTTCTGAAGTATTATCAATAATTGTGAGCTTTTAATAAAATGCTTTCTTTTCGCACACTATCAACTTTTGCCGTCTCCACTTGAAAAATTTCAGTTTAACGCACAAGACTTCAGGGCAGGATCCGTCCTCGCCACCCAAACCGGATGTAACGTCCCTCTCTCCAGAATACCTGGCATTTAAATTTTGTTTTTTTCCAAGTATCCCGAAGAGTGAGGGTGATGGAAGAAGAAAAGAAAGAGAAAGGAGAAACTGAACAAGCAGGCCACTGTGCACATACTGGGATAGTACAAGTAAAACTCCACAGTAATATCAAACAACCTCATGAAACAATAACAACACTGTATATTTAACATGTTTCATTTATATACATAGTCCAAGTGTAACAATACATATACACCGCTCTTAAACCGCCAAGACAACCTAGTCACTGTACAATCCCAGCTCACACCAACACTACCTCTGAAACCCAACTCCAAGCCACCACCAACTATGTTGTCTCTGCTACCAAAAAAATAAGGGGGAGCACGTCAATGCATGCCCCAGTAGGAACCAACTTGGATTTGGAACATCATTTTAAGGTTATTAATCCACAAGGCAAGGCAGGGGGATTAAGACATGTAAACTAAACATACATCGAAAAGTAAATAGCCAAGTAAGAGGATCATACCTGCGGTCCAATGTCGAACCACTGCAAGAAAAGGGTTAGCACGGATATTGATACAAATATTCATACAACCAAATACACAAATACACATCCATGGCACAACATATAAATATACATACAGTGCACAACACACACTCACATACATTGCTTATATATGACACATCACGCACAATGGATATAATGATGCACAATGATGCACATGATGCAACATGAGATGCAATACAATGCAATGCAATGGGATCCCATGAATGTGCCGGCATGCAAGTGTATCGTGATCTACTCCGTTCTCAATCTGTGGCAACTACCGATGGGGTCAAGAGGTGCCTACACGGTCACGGCCCACAGCGAATTCCCCCGCCTCCTACTGTGGCTCTCACTCCATGTAGTGCCATCTGTGTCCTAAAACATTGCACATTCACATCATTTCTCATATTACAAATATATACATCCCCATTCCGCATGTTTCTCAACTTTTGTTTCATTGAGGCATTTCAGCGAACACTTGACGGGCGTAATTCATATCAAAGAAACACAATATCATTTACATGTGCTATTTGAAAAATTAAACTATCTTTCAAGTAGCAACAATAATCATGGATCATATAGGGAAGTTTAGCAATAATACACAATTAATTTCACCACTCAATTACTTCAGCTTGCAGGAAAATTACAAACAGTCCAAACAATTGACTGATGTCACCCAATTATAATCAGAATTTAACAAAACTTTCCAAATGAAAGTTGTAGATATATTAGTTTTGGATTCATAAATAAAATTTCATGCAAAAATATTAAGTAGGTGATTTATGGTGAATTATTTGGTGAAGTGTATCAGATCTGCTTTTCAGACAGATTTTAAGGTCTGTATTGGAAGCCAATTTTAAGCATGTTAGAGGCAGATATTCAACATATAAGATTCTGATGAATTTTTAGAAAAACTTGTTAACTTTACAACAAGACTAAGATCATAAAATTCCATGATGTGTGCAGGTGTCTAGGCCAATTTTACTAGACTGTGTCAACACTGAAAATCAAACAGACATATTGTAAAGATAGATTTATTGATCCTAATTTCTAAATTGAAACTATGTCAAAATTTATATGCTTTTGGGGTAGAACTTCAAGATATACAAGCTCATATTTTTTGCGAACCCTAATTCGAGCTACAGTAACCATAATCAAGGTAAAATCAGACATCAAAATTTCAGAATTTCAAAGGAAATAACTTTGCTAAGAATTTTCAAGGGAAATCCATGAAAATTGGATTATGGCATGTTGATTTGATTTCCACTAATCCATATTGATAAAACATGATATAAAAACATGATAAAATGAAACTCTAATTGAATTCCAAATCCAAGTTAGAATCCTACCTCAAATCTTGATTTTTCTCCTTTCTTTCTCTTTCTTCCTTCTCCAACTTCTTCTCTCTTGAAGTAAGCTTGAATTCCTCCTATTTGGGATTTGAAATTAGGGATTTGGAGTGAAGAAGAAGGGGAATAGATGGGAGGGGGTGGCCGGCCATGTTAGGTGGAGGAAAAGAAAAGAAAAATGAAAAGAGAAGAGAAAAGAAGAGTAATGAAGAATGGAGAACTTTCTCCAAAAATATCCAACACTAGAACCCTCTTTAGGATAAGCATGCACTTGGTTAAATGACCAAAATACCCCTCCATATTCTAGGTATTTACAAGTTTTCCATTACTTTACGCACACACAACTTTGGTATGTACGCACAGCAGCTTTAGTCCAAATGACCGTTTTACCTCTCGCCATTATAAAAATTTACGGGGGTTGCCATTGACCCCTAACCCTTTTCACACTTGCATGGCTCTTCCTACACACATCCACGCACACCCATGCATGCATACATACTTCACACTCACATGTCTAACACATTCCTGTTATTTTATACCTACGACGTCATTTACACTTCTCCTGCATTCACATTTCACATTCTCTTCCCTTAGCCACGTATTACAGCCTAATCCCCCTTGCACTACGTCACATACATCGATATCCATGTTTAGTTCGCACCGTAGGTAGAAATACCACGTGTGTTCAGCAGATTACACGTATAGTGCTAAATAGGTCATGAAACCGGAGAAGGGCACGGGCCAGGCTACGCGCTCGCTCCCCCCTCGAGTAAAGACTCCGGGGCAAGCCTAACATGCTTCGCCATCCAAACTGAAGAAAAAGGGCACGGGCCGAGCTACGGCTCCCTTCCCCCTACGAAGACTCTGGGGCAGGATCCGTCCTCACCACCCAAACCAGAGAAGGGCACGTGCCGAGCCACGCCCTTGCTCCCCGCCTCAAGTAAAGACTCCGGGGCAAGCCTAACAAGCTTCACCACCCAAGCTGGAAAAAAAGGGCATGGGCCGAGCTACGGATCCCTCCCCCTATGAAGACTCTGTGGCAGGATCCGTCCTCGCTACCCAAACCAGAGAAGGACACGGGCCGAGCCACGCGCTCGCTCCCCCCTCAAGTAAAGACTCCGGGCAAGCCTAACAAGCTTCACCACCCAAATTGGAGAAAAAGGACACGGCCGAGCTACGGCTCCCTCCCCCCTACGAAGACTCTGGGACAGGATCCGTCCTAGCCACCCAAACCAGAGAAGGGCACGGACCGAGCCACGTGCTCGCTCCTCCCCTCAAGTAAAGACTCCGGGGCAAGCCTAACAAGCTTCGCCATCCAAACTGGAGAGAAAGGGCACGGGCCTAGTTACGGCTCCCTCCCCCTATGAAGACTATTGTAACGCCCCGCTACCCAAAAGACACCGAAAGCGAGAGCGTTACGCGGTCCACTTGAACTGGAGCGGTGAAGCTCGAGTCCAATAAGCATCTGTGATAAAAACACAGATGAGGTCCTTGCATTTGCGATTCAGAACAACCAGAACATAACAAGAATATATAGATAAAAGCCACATCCAGAGAGTTAAAGTTTGTACACGAAATTAAACAAGCCACAGCTGGGCTAAAGTAGCAACAAGAAAGAAACGTACACAACTACTGCAACGACTGAAAGTAAACTACGAAAACTGGAAATGAAGGGGTCCTCTAGTCCTCAACTGGAAGTGGCACTGCGTCAGGTGCGAACTTCTGACTCTCTAAGTCTGGCGTCTCCTATGCGTCCACCGGGTACTCAAGCGCTGAATCTGACATACATCCACCAACAATGAATCTATGTCAGCTAGGGGTCTGTAAGTAAGGTTAGCATCCCAAGACAAGATATATGATATATATGAAATTGCGAAGCATTTAATAATTTAAAGAAACGACTGCAACAATTTAACATTTAACAATTTATAGAAACAGAAATAAACATCCCTAACATGCAGTTCTAGATGGTTGCAAGATTAAAGTTTAGATTTTCTCTGAGTTCATTAGCATGACAATTTTCCAAGAGACCAAAGTTAGCATTGCAATTTCCATGTCAAGAGTTCACATCTAATCTAGGGTTCTCGCCTTTAGGTCGTGATGAGAAGGTCGTTCCTCTCACGGGGGCTTACCGTGATTGATGCTAACCCACCGCGTGCGGGTGGTGCTCTTGAGGAGAGTACCCTTCATACGCCCAGTGGCCGCTCAACCCTAACCCCATCCAAAAGTTTACCGGAACACGAGCAAGCTTAGTCGACTCACACGACATCACGATATCACGATACCGCCTTCGAGGCGCACGATTTCCACGATGTCCATTTTTTGTTAGGTATGTCAAGACTCACTGAATTTTACTATTATCATCATTAGTACCCACTTGTGACGGTTCTACACAACAAAAGTGGGTTGTACAATTTTATGGCATTCTCAAAATAATAACGAACACATATTTTCTTTGGACTTGCTACAGAAAACATTTTTTTCTCTTAATTGTTTTAAATTAAGGTATATCATATGATATACCGTTGGATCCCAAATTTCGTCCTGATCATTATGGTGTCGATTTTGTATGTCATTTCACGCCTAGTTTTTGAGATACACAGCAATACATAAGGATGGCGCAAAAGTGTCAAAACTTCAGAAATTCATATAAAATCAAATACTTGCCTGTTTTCGACGTTCTTGGTGTCGTTGGAATCGTCTCGACGAGTACTACGCTACGGAGGGTTTGGTTTGCTGTTTTGGCAAAACATGAAATCAGTATAGATGTTTTTTGTTCAGGACAGATTTGCAAATAGCCCCTACGACGTCTAATCACCCAGTTTTTATTAGGTTCTCTACTTTATGGTGTGGGTTATGAGTTGTTAAAGGGTAGAACTACTAACCGTTAACGTAGGGTACGGAGTCGAGGCGTAGCGAAGGGCAGCGACATGAACGGCATCAAACAGCGGCGAGTTCGGCAACAATATCAGCTGTTCGGGATGTCTCTCGTTGCTGGGGATATCGAGGGCCTGTCGACAACTCTGTGGAAGAAGGCAGCGGCTACAGGGAGGCAGGTCTGAATGGGCAGCAACATGGGTGGGGGACGGCTGCCGGTGACAGGGGCCATGTGGCGTTGTTCTCGCAGGTGGTGGAGTTGGAGGTACGGGCTTGTGTGAGGAGGAAGAGCTGAGCTCGGGGATGGCCACTGCTGTGAGAGAGGTCGTGCCTGGCTATCGTCTCGTGCGAGGGAGGTAGTGGCCGCGAGCTTGCATCGCGTGGAGGGGTTGCTGGGCGGTGTTTACGAAGGAGGCGCCGTGTGCGTGGACAGGGGGTGCCGGCGTGTGGATCTCGGAGGGGAAAGGAGAAGAGGAAGGGGGTGTTCGGCGCTGGGTGTGGCCTGGGCATCGTTTGCGAGGCCGGGGGGGTCGTGCGGGCTGAGGTGGAGAGATCGAAGGGAAGAGGGTGTGGCCATCGGAGATGATGGTCGGAAGTTCGAGTATGTGAGGAGGAAGGGTATGGGTCGTGCGGCGTGCTGCCTCTGCGAAGGAGGAGGTGCCGGAGAATGCTAGGGCGACGAGCTCGCGGGTCTGTGCTTGGCTCGGAGGTGGGCTTACGCGGTGGAGGGAGGCGAGGTTCTTGGTGGCGGTTCACGGGGACACGCCTGAGGGAGAAAAAGCCCTGGGTCTTGTGTTGTCTTCTTTTTTTTTTAAGGTTAGTAGGCTGCTGTGGGTTGTAGTCTTAGGTTTATTATAGGAATAGGGTGAGGGCAGTACGAATGAAAGAGGCCAGCGGGTTTGCTATTGATTGGGTTTCTTTTTTTATTTAAAAGAGGAGTCCTAGGGTTCTGTTTGTAAAGTAGGGTAGGGGGAGAGAAACGTGGGTAGAGAGAGGGGGAGTGGGAGAACCCGTCAAGGGAAGAATAAGCTGGGATAAGGGAAGATATATTTAGTTTTATAAGATTTAGATTCTAACATATTCTATTTATAAAAATTTAAATACGTTTGTTTCAAAACATTCCACCTTATTTCAAACAGTGTGGTTTTTTTTCTTTCTTTATATATATATGATTTGAGTTTTTAAAATTTTACTTAAGAATGATAATAGTATAATTAATGAGATTATTACAAACTTAATCCTCGGCATCCAAAAATTATAACCAAGATACCGAGGCGATCGCGCCTCAGAGAGGAACGTAGATACGGGGTTCGGCTACGCGTCTAGGCTACGGAACAACAACAATAAAATCAAATGTGAAAACACTCCTACGAAACAACATACACACAAAAATACACACGGCCGGAAAGTGGCCGTTACAACTATGGGGCAGGATCCGTCATCGCCACCCAAACCAGAGAAGGGCACGGACCGAGCCACGCGCTCGCTCCACCCTCAAGTAAAAACTCCGGGGCAAGCCTAACAAGTTTCGCCACCCAAACTGGAGAAAAAGGGCACGGGCCGAGCTACGGCATCCTCCCCATACGAAGACTTTGGGGTAGGATCCGTCTTAGCCACCCAAACCAGAGAAGGGCACATACTGAGTCACGTGCTCGCTTCCCCCTCAAGTAAAGACTCCGGGGCAAGCCTAACAAGCTTCACCACCCAAACTGGAGAAAAAGGGTACGGGCCGAGCTACGGCTCCCTCCACCCTACGAAGATTCTAGGGCATGATTTGTCCTCGCCATCCAAACTAGAGAAGGGCACAGGCCGAGCCACGTGTGTGCTCCCCCTCAAAGTAAAGACTCTGAGACAAGCCTAACAATCTTCGCCCCCAAACCAGAGAAGGCTCCGGGGCAGGATACGTCCTTGCCGGAGAAGGGCTCGGACCGAGCCACTCACTCACCGTCCTCCCAAACTGACCCATGAGCCTCGAAGACCCGAATCTAAGGAGAAGGACAAGGGCACGCAGACCGGGGCAGCCTCGCGCAGGCCAAGAACCTCTGGCCAATGCAGGGTCCCGATAAAGCGTGCTCCCGATGTGACTCGTCAAAATGAAATGACACTCGGGAAGCATGTCATTAATGACAACACACCCCCGAGAGACACAGACTGACGAATCGCGTCTGACACCACTCGGTAAAAGAGGCTTCGAAGGGCGTGATCCTGACAAGCCAGCCAATGGTTCCAGCTCACCACTTTGACCTGCCGGAAGCTATCAGCTCTCACCCTCTATAAATACTCCCCCCGTCCCTTCGAAGAAAAGAAAGAGGAAAAAAAGGAGAATATGAGGGCGAGTCAGCCTCAGCCACCCCATGAAGGTTGGAAAGGTGCGAGATACCCGGGCCCAGAACACCCGGGTCGGGTTTCCCATCAGACATCATCGGCCTGGTCAAAAGGGAGGCCCCCAGCCATCAATGGACCCCGCCTCCCTGATAGGCTATACCCCTTACACGGTGGTTGCCGATGGGCTATTCCTCTTACACTTGGGATGGCCCGCCTATCACTCCTCAACTTCCCTTGGACAACTTACGCCAAGGGAACTGGAGAACCTGCGGTAGACTGTTCCCCCCTTCTGGCGCCCGATGCGCGCTGGCACTCCAGGCCGCGAACCCGAGGGACGGGGCGGCCCTGCTAAATCGCCCCGCTGGGCATACCAGCCTCCGCCTGTGCATATCAGCCTCCGTGGGCCCACCTCCCAACGGTCCGCCTCTCCGATGGGCTATTCCTCTTACATGAGGGGCACCCCGCCTTCCACTCCTCGACTTTCCCTAAACAACTTGAGATAGGGGAACAAGAGGATCTGCGGCGGATCGCTCCTCTCGACCAGCATCCGCTCCACCACGATCCCCGCCGGAGGGAAAGGCAAAAGCCCCACCATGCTTACCAGCCTCCACCGACCCACCTCCTAACGGCCCACCTCCCACTCCTCTATCTTCCCATGGAGGCTGCGCCGCCAGAGTTCGGAGGAGGCTGCGCCGCTGGAGCTCTCCCCGGAGGAGGTGATGCCACCGTTGTCGCCTCGTTCTCCACATCTTTTAGGATTTCCCTTCGAGTCAAGGATTCCCAGGAGAGACCTTGCAACACTTCATGGTCGAGGGGGTGGAAGAGGAGACATCAGGTAATGGTAGAGAAGATCGGCCACGCCAGATACAGGAGTTCACTCATCCTGATGCGGTTTACAGTCGAGAAGAATGGCACGTCAGGCCGACCGCGTGGGGCATCCCGCTCGTCCGAAGCATCAAAAAGTGTCTTGTAAAAGTTAACGAAATTGTCCTCACTAAAGAATAGTCAAAATTCCATCTATGCGCACCCTAATTTAAGAAATAATTTTTCTAGACCTATGGGCGCATGTAAGTTTAACTCCCAAGGAAGTGCTTTATGAAACTCCTCGGAATTTGATCGATTTATCTAGGAACAACTTCCGTCGAACTCCGGGGCGAGCTCACATAGCTCTGCCACCTAAATCGAAGAAGCACACGGGCGGGGCCACTCGGAGGGGAGAAGGCCGAGCTACCTACGCACCCTTACCCCGTAAAGACGACTCGGTATTATAAGTTAAATTACATAAAGAAAACCCAGGGACAAGACAACAAAAATTCCCATCTATTTCAAGTTACAAATTTACGTCCCCAACCAAGGCCGACCTTACAAAACAAGGCATCCCTCAGGTCGACCCCACTCCCAGACCAAAGCACAAAAGGGGGGATTAAACAAGACTACTACTGGGGGCCGCCGCCACTCGGGGCGCTATCCCATTCGTCAACCTCCGAGGAGTCGGCCTCGAGGTCAACACCCATATCTTTGTCGCCCTCCGCTCCTTCCTCATCATCTGAGGTTGCCAGTTTGTCAAAGTCTACTTCAATCGGAGGGCAGATGTCGGCCGCCCTTTCCTTCAACCGGCCAAGACAGGCATCCCAGCCATTAGCCCGGCCCATCTCCAGGCCTTCTGCGCAGCCTCGCACTATGCCGTCGCGCGTTGCATCCATCAGGGTGGGGAGGATGGTTGACTCTTGATAACCTTGGAACTCTTCGAGCTTCAAGGTCAGCTCATCCTTCGCGGCCCTCGCCTGCGTCGCCAGGTCGGCCACCTGCGCCTTCTCCCGCTCCAGCTCAGCCTCTAGCTCCTTTATGTGCTCAACCGCAGAGGCGGCCTTCGTCTCGCGGTCTGCAAGGAGCGCCCTCAAGCGCTGGACCTCCGACGCCAGCTTGCCGCACTTACCCTTTTCCTGGGCAAGCTCTTCGCAGGTACTCTTGCGAAGCACGGCAAGCTCGTTTGCCAATTTACCGACGGCGACCTCGGCCTTGTTCAAGGCAGGCATGTGGTCCCTAGCGGTGACCATCATTTGTATGGCCTGCACGACAAAACATAGCGTGTCAGACTATCCCTTGGGACAAAGGCGCCTAGTCTACCTGACCCGATCCGGACTACCGACCTACACGCCATGCCATACTGCGGATTCGCACAGTCGCTCGTGACTGACGGTGGCCAAGCTCTCCTTATCACGGGGCAGCATGCAGTTCTCTGCCAACCTCGTCGCTACCCTGCCATCATCATAGACCGATTCATCGACCCCTACCGGATATGACATCAAGTGAAGGGCCTCCCGAGGATAACCTTCAATCTCGGCCTTCTTGGCCTTAAAGCTGATAAGTGATGCTTCACAGCTGGGAGGGGCCGGCCTATCAAACACGAACCGCGGGCAATCATAAGGCCAGCCCTCGCAACCCGACAACCGTGGGCCAGAGCCTGACCCACCGGAGCCCTTGGGGCGACCTGGGGTTTGGGTCTGGCCAACCGCGGTTGTAACCCCCGGGCTCGGCTGGCGGGTTTCAGGTTCCCTCGCCACGGGCTCAGTTCGACCGGCACCCCCACCCTCAAGGTCGATGAATGGACGCCCTGAGCAGCCCTTTCCTCGGACCGACCGGCATTCTTCTCCTTCCGGGGATCAGCGGCAAACGACCTCGCGGAAAGCTTCTTCATCTTCGACCCCACAGGCCCCTTTCCCTTTCTCGAGCCTTCCTCCCCGGCCTCTTCACGCGGCCTCTTCGGGTCCGCCCTCCTCACCTGCTGGACCGCTTGGTCTGCGGCCCGCCTCCGTAGCTCATCAATCATAAACTCATCGTCCGACCTGCAAAAGAAGGAAAGCTTAAAGTGAGCACTTTAGATGCAGCAACCACGAAGATCGTATTACCTTCGGGCCAAATGTGCCGAGCTATCATGTCGGGCTCGGAAAGCATTCCATATTCCTGGCCTTCTTCTGGGATTGCCATCAAAGACCGGGCTACATCTTCCTCCTCATCACTCAGCTCGACCCCTGCCTCGCCTCGGGATTTAGTTCCCCCCAGTTCGATCTCATCATCACATCCACGGGCACCGAGACGAACACATACTGCTTACTCCACCCCTTGATATTGTCCGGCAACCCTCTGATGATGGGATGGCTTTTCTTCGCGGACAGATAATAATAGGACCTCAGCTTCTTCATCGCGAAGAAATGCTGGAAGAGGAACAGGGACAGGCAGACACTGTTACTCGTGCACAACACCATGAAGCCAACGATCACACTGATGGAATTCGGCATCAACCGGAACAATGGCAACTCCAAGAAATTCAAAATTTCTAGTACCGACGGATGGGGGGAAAAGCGTAACCCCTGCTGGAAGCAGGCCACGTACATCCCCACCTCGTAATCCCCCTGCAAAACACACTCTCTCTAGCGCGGTCGGCTCACGGATGGAATAGGGCGACCTAATATACGACGCACTGATTTCAGAAACGGACGTTCTCAACACTGACTTCACACCCGAGATCTCGTCGGGCACCTCTCCAGCCTCCGCCACTATAATAGTGGCTGGAGTAGTGGGCTTCGAGATACTAACTACGGGCCCTTTCCCCTTCTTTGGGTCCTTCGAGGCCTCTGAGGGCGAGCCCACTGATTGCTCGCCGACCGCGGACCAGCTCTGACTATCCGATGACCTTTCCCCGGCACTCGGCGTCGTATCTGCGGCAGAGCTCACTTCCTCCACTGCTCTTGACCCCGGCAAGTGGATGGAAGACGTTGATGAAGACATCGAGAAAGAAGAGATTTAGTACCTGTAGGATGTCGACGGCTTCGACGACGACGACATTGCGACGGTGGCTTGATCTCTGATGGCAACATCGACAAGAGCTACACAATCTCTGGCAACTACAAACGCTTAGAAAATTTTGAAAGTGAGACACCCTCACTCATTCCTACCCAGAGCTCTTTATAAGACGCCCCGAATGATCGCGACCGTAGACATCCCGCCACGCATCGACGATCCGCGCCCCCTCTCGCTTCGATCCGCGAGACCTGACGCTACGACTGACGACAGCTATCACATCTGCCACGCGTCACCTTCACAGTGGTCGAACCGCTTCGATTTTCATCCGCCGTCGATTCGAAAAAGATTACGTCAGTTTGCGCAGCGGGCACCGAGACGCTTCGATTCCCGCCCTCTTTCACGTCGAAATGATTACGCCAATTCAAAATAATTTCAAATCCATTCTCTTCCTTTACTCAGGCCCAAGAAGGGCCCCGCCACCATTAATGTGGCCCGGGAGATTGGGCAGCCCATAATCGAGGTCGACCTGCGGCACCGACCACCAGTGAGCGGTCTGGGCAGAAGGCCTCACCTCGCCCCGATGGACCGCCCGGGTCGCCCCGAGCTCACCCTCATACCCAGGACGAACATACTATGTCTCAACATCCCTCTCCCCACGACTCAGCGCTCGACGACAGAGGGATGTTGGGGGCAATTATACCCTCGCAAGCAAACAGTCTACATACCCAACAAGGAGGAAAAGAAACCAAAACAAAACAATCCACTTCATTTATCTAAATTGTGGGGCTATTCACGGAGCCCGTCAAGAATACAACACTACATCGGGTCCGGCCCTCGTCCGGCCGTACAGAAAGAAACAAAGTTCCCCTACTCTAAGTCCTCAGCATTGTCGCCTCTCCACCGGTCGAGCCCCCATCTCCCTCGCCACCTGGTGAACTCCCGCCTCCCTCGCCTCTTGCAGCAACGGAATGACATGCTCGTCATGGTAACGTCGGATGGAGGCTTCGATCACGTCGCGCTCAACCTCCCGATTCTCTTCCAACCGCTTCTTGAGTATGGCCTTTTCTTTCCTCTCCACCTCGATGACCTTCTTCAGCTCGGTTATCTGCCCCGCCTGCACCTCGATTACCCGAAACTTGCTAGCCATCTCCTCGGCATGCCTCGCCAGGATATTGGCCCGCTTCCGCTCTTCCTCCAGGAGTTGGCGCTCGAGCGTAGCCTTCGCCGCGTCAAAGTATGAGGCATGCGCCTTCTCAACCTTATAGGCCATCGCAACCCGCTCCAGCTCCGCCTCCGTCTCCCGCAGCTTCTCCCTTACCTCACTGAGATCGGCCCTCGCCTTGTCAAGAGCTGCCTTCGTGGCAGCCACCAGAGTTTGGCGCTACAGGGCCACCATAGCCGAGACCATCTACAAAAAGACCCAACTCAGTCGGACATGAGAAAAGAAGGCTTGGAAGTCGAGGCGATGAAGTCGACCTACCTGTATGACATGCCACACAGCAGAGTCGCACAGCCACTCTGCCCCTATGCAGATCAGGGACTGACGATCCTGCGGCAGCATGCAATACTCTGCTAGACGCGCCGCCTCCCCGACATCCTTGAATATCGACTCATCACGGCCTATCCGATAGGTCGGCCGGTGAAGACTATCCCTCGGAATCACCTCGACCTCGGCCTTTGTTGTCGAGAAACGGATAAGTGCGTTCTCGGAACTCGGGTGCACCGCTCTTCCCATCTCCTGCAAAGGGATCCCGTAAGGCCACTTCTGGACAGTGGGTGCCCTAGGATGCTTGTCCACCTCAGGGGTCCGTGTAGGAACCGGGAGGACCACTCCTCTATTGGGTGAACCTTCGGGGAGATCCTCGCTAGCTCGTTGGAAAGAAGCACCCGATTCGGACATCCTTCGCCTTTGGTTCACCCCCTCCTCACCCGGGACATCGACAACCCTCTTTCGGTGTACCTCCTCTACAGGCTCCTCTGCGCCCATCGCTTTCTTACCCTTATCACGAGGGTCGACGTTCCTCACGACCGATGCTCCGGCAGCCCTTGATACCTCCTCCGGTGAAAGCATTATGTCCTCACCTGTGAGAGAGAGAGAAAGATCAGGGTAAGCCAACATAAAGGCTCGCCAGATTCAAACTACTTTGGGGAAAAAAATCCTAGGCGAGTCGATTGTCCTGCGTCAAGCACGCCAGCCTGTGGTGCGCCTCAGGCGGCTCCGCCAAAATCTGTGCCTTTGCCAGGTCTTCACCGGTTAGCTTCACCCTCTCATTCACTAAAGGGTTCAGCGCCCCTCAGTTCGATATCAACACCACGTCGACCGGCATCGCAACAAAGACGAACTCCTCCGTCCACATACCAATATCACCGGGCACCCCGACGATGAGCTCCCGCCCACTCCTCGCGCAGACGCAGTGGTACATCCCTATCTTTCGAACTACGAAGAAATGCTGGAACAACGCTAGGGACGGACTCAGGGAGCTGGTGAAGCATAGGACGAGGAACCCTACTAGCAAGCCCCAGGAGCGGGGCGCCAAGGCGAAGATCGGCAACTCCAAGAAATTCAACAGGTGGAGGAGATAAGGATGGATCGGGAAGCGGAGCCCCAAGTTGAAGGACCGAGCGTAAACCCCAACTTCATTATCCCCAGGCCAGTATACCCTTTCCTCCGACCCAGGAACCCGCACTTCGCACGGCGGACGCACGAACCACACCCGAATCTCCCTAATATTGATCATGTCCGACCTACACTTGACGACCTCAATCGCCCTCGGCACGTCGGTCCACCACGTCCTCCTTCCCTGAGGCCTCTGCACCCACCACCACCTTTCCTCTTCCATTGAATCCTCTGTCGCCACACCACTACCTCTCCCGAAGTCAAACTGATAAGCCATTGATCAAAGGGTCAAGAGATTACCTGGTAGAGCAGCCGAACCAAGAGGACGATCGGAAGCGGATCTCCGGTGGGGGCAACAACGACTACATCACCGAGTGATGAACGGAAGCCAGAGAGCACGAAGAAGAATTGAAAGAGGAAGAAACTTTCCCCCGATCTCCTTCCCCCCATACTTATAGAACACGACTGGCCATCCCGACCGTCAATGCACCGCCATGCGGCGTCCATCGGAGCATCCCTGATGCCTCGACTGGCGCGACAGTCACCGCAGCCAAGCGTCACAAGTTCAATAGTGGAGGCACTTTGATGTCCCCCTTACCCTTTCAAATCGCAATAATGGCCAACCGAGCGGGAAGTCCAAGACCAACGTTGCCTCTCCTGAGCACGGATCGAAGTCCGAACCGTCGTTTCTGAGTAAGGGAGGTGGTATGTCATCCGAGCCGAGCCGGGCTTCCTCCTCGAGCTCGAATGTCGAGGGAAATTGTTACGACCTCCATCTCAGTCTGCCAAACACCTCGCCGGCTCACCCCTCCTTCCCGAAGAACAGCTGGCCCATCGACAGGGCGCTCCTCGCCCGAACCTCGGAGGCCACACGCCTGCTTTCCTGGGCCAACGGGGTGCCTATCGACCTTAGAGCCCGACGTGACTAGGGAAAGGGCACACTCCGCCTCGGCCAAGTGGTAAGGATGCACTCAGCCACGATCCCAGCGGGTCGCGTGCCCGCCCACCACCAGTTTGCCAGGAAAAGCGTGCAAGGAGTATGTCCGGACTGCTCGACCTCAGTCCGGGGCGACCCAGCGATCCACCGCTAGCCCCGCTCCTTAGAGGCGCTCCGACGACTCTTTGGCACATCGGACACGACAAACAACCTAGTACAAGGACGCTACTGACACTTCCGCCACTCGACAACCTGACAAAGCACCCCCTGGCCGCTGCGCCCCTGACACTTAATGCTTTCGGCCCTGACATCCCGACAAAAGCACCCCCAGTCATTGCGCTGTCTGACAAAAGCATGACTGACACCCCCTGATCCTGACATCCTCGTCCGAAGCTTCCGCTGACAGTTGAGCCAGCTCAGTACATCGAGTCAGCACGCCAGGTCAGCCTCACCTAACTGCCTCCATCAGGTATAAATACCCCTCTGCTAGGAATGGCAATATTACGGGGCGGGGCGGGTATTTAACTACCCAAGCTTGCCCTATCACGTCCACGGGTCGGGGCAGGGCGGGTCTTGGGCCGGGGCGGGGCGGGGCGGGTCACTTCTTACCAAAACCGGGTCGGGCCCATGGTCACTTCTTACTTTGGCATGATAGACTTGGCCACCCTGGATTTGTGATGATGCACCGCATCTTATCTCGATCCTATGGGCATAACTTGAAGAACCAGAAGATTCTTCAGAAGGGAGAATTCCCTCGAATCCTTGCTATAAGAGAAAAAAAATAACAAGGCCATCTCTACTAAAAGTTGACAAAGAATCTCCACGCTTTCTCAAAAGAATATAAGGAGATAGATGTGGACAAATCCACACCCCCTAGTGGGCTATTTCGGTACATTATGGTACTGATAAATGCAACCTTCCTCAAAATATTCGTTTGTGTGTCTACTATCAACCTGCAACCTAGCTTTTTCAAAGCTATTGGCACAAATAATAATGTTGCGGGCACATTTTCCAGACAATTAAATAAAGAAAATGAGTCTGCTTAATGTTGGGAAATTTACCTCCCGGTCATTTCAAGAGTACTGCCAAGCAACGTGAATAGAAAGTGAACATCCAGTGCCACATGTTCATATCCCAAATGGGTTGGCAGAGTCACTGATAAAAAGACTCCAATGGATTACACGTCTATTGTTAATGAAATCCCGGTTGCCGGTGGATGTATGTGGATATGCAATTCTGCATGCTACATCGTAAGTGAAAATAAGACCCTCTGGAGGACAGAGTCTATTTCCAATGCAACTTGCATATGGAATGCCATCGAACATTTCTCACTTGAGAATCTTCGGTCGCGCAGTTTACATCTCCACTGCACCACCACAGAGGACAAAAATAGGTCCTCAACATTGCCTATGAAGGGTTTGACTCACCCTCAATTATTAGTTACCTAGAACCCCAGACGGAGGACGCATTTAAGGCACATCTTGAAGAATGTGATTTTGATGAGACGAGTTTCCCCAAAAATGGGCCCAGATCCTGGGAAATATGTCACGAAGCAAATTATAACATGGGATACAAAAATTTTGACCAACTATGATTCAGTAACAAACAATGTGAAGATGAGATCTCGAAAATCCTCCACATACAGAACACTATTCACCAGTTACCGGACTCATTTACTGACAACCAGAAGATTGTCAGATCACACATCTCTGCTGCAAATACTCCAGCGAGAATGGATGCAATCCACCAGTAGTAGAAGTGTCTGTTCCTCAACAGAAAAGAGGCAGGCCACTGGCTCCAAGGACATAAATCCAAGAAAGAAAAAAAATCTTGGAGACCTTGAGACAATACTAACACAACACAATAAGCTCATGTCCACACCCTCACCCCTTCCCGGAATCCACTATAGAGGAAATGCCAGGAAAAACTGAAATGAAAGTAAATGTTGTACGTATTAAGGAGATGTTGGACAGATAGAACATAATTATCGACAATGTATTCTCGTATCATATTGCCATAAACATCGCAAAAGCGATGATATTTAAAAAATATCATTCCATACTCCGTTGTTAAAATGCAATGGCCAAATATGGAACCCGGCAATAAAAGTTGAGCTGGACTCGCTTATAAAATGTGATTTGTTCGGACCAGAAGTCCAGACACCAAAAGGTGTCAAACATGTGGGTAAAATAAGTATTGCACACATAAAAAATACAAAATCGTATGCTATAAGGTACAACCTATAGCTCATGGATATTTTCACTGAAACTAGGGAAGGAACAAATTAAAATGAGCATGACTCAAAATGATGCATCAGATTCCCTATGTTATAAAATGTGAATACCTTACGATTTGGCAAAGGAAATTTTGGATATGCTGCTATTGGATGTTGTGACGGCATACCTTTATGTATATCTTGGTAAAGATAAATTCCACATTTTCTTAAATGCCGTAATAGACTTCGGGACGTCTATTCTATCAAAGAAGCATAATGAGAATAACAAATAATATACAACCAAGAGAATCACTTGACAAAGCAATGATTCCCACTAAGGGTTGCCTTTGCATCTAAGCAAAGGACAAGATTTGAGATCATAGTTGTAAACAACTTAAATCTCATCGATCTCTTGAAGAGGAAACCAAAATATCTGTTCAAGTCTGATTATTTAACATGAAATGAAAGACCTAAGCAAAAATAAATTAAGTCATGGCTCATATTATCTTAATAGAATCCTGTTACATACGCCCAGAAGTGTGTTGGAGAAATTACAAGGACCATTGTCATCCAAAGTACACATATGGTAGTACACTCTATGGATATACAAAAAGACCCCTTCCGATCACTGGAAGATGGGAATGATATATTTGGTCCTGAAGTCCCTTATCTAAGTGCAATCAGACACTCCTGGCTAACTGCACGCGTCCCGATATAGCAGTTGCAGTAAATTCATTAGCCAGAGATAGTTAGGCACCTAAAAAGGGCCATTAGACCGAAGTTATGAATCTTCTGCGCTTCCTCCAAGGGTCGAAATATTTGGTCTTACGTTATAAAGTATCATCCTCCAAGTTTATGCAAATGTAGGTTACAAGTTCGATCCATATACTGAGAAATCACAGACTGGGTGCCCACAGTGGGACGGTCATCTACTGCAGATCTGCAAAGCAAATTATGAAGGTAACATCATCCTATCATTCCGAGATCCTCACCATTCCAGAAACACACCAATGGTGTATTTGAGGGCGCCTGGTGGAACATCACATCCCAGTGACGACTAGGATAGAGGCTGATATTGTGGAGCTGACCACATAGTCTGAAGACCAGCTTACCTCACTTCGAGGAGACCACATCAGAGGCGACGAAACTAAGCCAACCTCTCCAGAGTTTTTGGATTCAGCAGCTGCTTAATGGTGGTGATATTTGTAAACTGTGTATATTTTCGGAATGTTGTAAATAGGAATAATGAGATGCCTCTAAGAGATCTGAAAGCCTGAGTGCTTGTACCGATCAGTGGGAGTTAGAGAGTGTTTGTACTCTTTTTTCTTAACTATGGTTGTTCCCACAGGGGTTTCCATAGCTAAAGGTTTTAACGAGGCAAACCTCATCAACTCAGAATCCTGAAGTATCTATCCCCATGTGAGACTCCTACTACACTCGGAATCCTGAAGTATTAATGAGCAGAGTCCACACATATGGCTGGATAAGGGGGAGTGTTGTGAATGGATATGTTGATGAGTTGGTTAGAATTGGGTCTTATCTTATAGAGAAGACCGTATCTATTATATCTTATCTCTGTATGCTCCTCCTCCTGCTATAAATAAAGAGCTGGGGGTTTCTCCCCCGGATGATGATTCATAACAATATACACGAAAGTTTTTTTTTTCCTTTTTTTTATTTTTAAAGGGATATTCTTCTCATTAATAGTCATGTAATTTTCACGTGATAGTCTTTTAACACTCAAATTAAAGAGAGCCTTTATTTAAAATGTTTTTGTGGGTACGAAGTCTAAGCTAGTTTTGTAGGAAATTTAGCCAGAGATTATTGCAACACAATTGAGACGGAAACAATAATAAATCAGTACGATATTCATCTGTTGGTGTCTTGACAACATCTAGGGGAGCATGACTCCACTGTTAGCAAAAGAAGGAGAAAATGACATCCATTCCAACAAAGTTTAAAAGAGACATATGTCGTTCCAAACGAACAAAAATGGCCGACAATTTGAATATCCCCCGGTAACATTTGATACCAGACGTAGTTCGAGAATTTACGAACGCAAAGGTCAGAAGCTTGGCGACGGCACTTTAAACAATATCTTGTTATCTTTGTAAAGATTACTCATCTTCATCGTCCAATCTTTGCCCATTCACAGAAACAAGCTCAGTATCAAAGATCAACGTTGCTCCCCCTGTCAATTCCCACCAAAATATCAAAATAACGATACAATAAGATCATGCATGATATCGTCAAAGAGAATTATGGATATATGCAAGGATTTTTTTTGCTATACGACATATATCCATGGATTTCTTGTTGGTTTTTTCAGTTTTATTTTATTAGGAAGGATCTACTAAAACCATGTGTGTTGCCAGCACAGAAATATTCCGTGTTAATGCACACATATATTATTCTCATCTTTAAATATGGTTTATAGATCACTAGCTTACAAGTAAGAAGCCTACTATGAGACTAACCAAATACCAAGTTTAAGTGAAGCCTCACCGGGGATGTTGGGTGGCTTTCCGCGGTCCCCGTAGGCCATTTCTGGAGGTATTTTTAGCCGTCGCCTCTCACCTAAACACATACCAAGAAGCCCTTTCTCCCATCCTGAGGAAAGAAGATGCATCAGATGAACTTAAAACCCATTACAGCAGCTTGGCAATTGTTGTCAAAAAAAAAAACAGAACATTTTTTGGTATGGGTTAAAAGTGGGAAAAATACACCCATCAAAGTATGCAAATTGTTATTCAGTTATCTTCTGGCGAGAATTAAAATGAGGGCAAATATCACTGTTTTATTGGATTATGGATTGTCTCACTGAAAATGAAATAAGACTAATGACATTTCTATTGGGGGGGGGGGGGGGGGGGGGGGGGGGGGGGGGGGGGGGGGGGGGGGGGGGGGGGGGGGGGAATCCTTTCATTAAAGCTAGCATTTGGACTGTGAGTGTTCCCCAGAAATTGCTACAATATTCATGTTAAATGAAGAAAATTATTATATATTCGAGAGAGATGGTATAATGAACCACTGGGGTGTGCTTAGCATTTGCTTTTGTTTAGGGACAAAGAGACTAGCTGTGGGTCGCAGCCGCTCTGGGCCGTCCCCTCACGTCCCATTCACGGCCTTTGCAACTGCCCAGCTGCCATGCGGGAGCTGTGCTGCACTGCCATCCGCCCCCTCGACCGCTACGTTCAACGGAGGCGACGTCGTTGGCCATATGCAATCGGATCGCTGCCTGCTTTCGGTTGTTCAGGTCAGCTAGCCTTTACTTGGCATCCGGTGCAAGGATCATCGGCCAACATCAGGCGAAGGACCGTAATGCCCATGGTCACCGCCTATCACTCCCCCAATACCACATTGTAGTCGATATACACTTAGCTTGGTTTATGCTTCCTTTGATTTGCGCCTCAAGAAGACTGCTTGGAATAGTATCGACCAGCATATCACTCCCCCAATGCCAGCATTTTATCATTAGGCATTTCAATGCAACATTTACTCCCGATGACAAACGTGGTGGATGGGAATTTAGAGCTTGCGCAACTCCAAAACTCTAGTTGTATATGTGAGTCTTTATTGGGAGTAAACATTACTTGTAACACTTGGGTAGACCATATAAATATTCTCTGTCTGGTGGTTTTCACCTTGAGACATCAATTGTAAACATAGTGGAATAACATAAACAAAAGGGGCTAGCGAAGAGTGAGAGCTTTGGAGAGGAGAAGCAAGGGGTTGAGGATTTAGGCTTAAATCATTGAATGGTGCCTTGGTGTCTTCGAATAAAGCTCTCTTCCATATCTTGTATTTGCTGGACTTCCAGCTGCAACTAGCAGCCCCCATGGGCTGCTGGAATTCAGCAGCCCATAAGGGCTGCTGGTTGGGTCAAAAGAGGGGGGAAGAGCAACTCAAGTTGCTCCAACCCCCTCCCCCCTTGCATGCCTATAAAAGGGCGGTATGAGGAGATCATGAAAGTATCCCAAAATCCCAAAATAAGTTCTCTTTTTCAAGAGAAAGAAGAGAGGCAATTACCCAGAGAGGTGTAAGAGTGAGGGATTTCTCCGGTGAGAGGAAATTGCCCCAGAGAGTGAAGTTACCCCAGAGAGGTAAAATTGTAGTGAGTTTTTTTTGTTGTTTACCCCTGAGTGTGTAAATTTATTTCCAGTGAGAAATAGTGAAACCGTTTTTTACTCTCCAGTATTTACTGTTTTACCGTAACCAGTAAATCTTCTAGTGATCAGTGAGAATCACAACAAGTGGTATCAAAGCCCAGGTTAGCTGTGTGTGAAAGAGTAAAAAAGGCGGAGTGAAATTTTTGGGAGGGAAAAAGTTTTTTTTACCATTCTTTTTTTTCCTCTTCAAAATATCAATGGAAGAGTCATCATCGTCAGGAGCTATGGTCAAATTGACGGCCATAAATTACACACTGTGGAGACCTCGAATGGAGGATCTCCTCAGTTGTAAAGATTTATTTGACACATTGGAGGTCAAAGGAGTAAAGCCGGAATCCACCAAAAAAGCTGACTGGAAGAAGATGAATCGAAAGACGATCGGTCAAATCCGACAATGGATCGATCACAGCATCTTCCACCATGTTGCGCAGGAGACGGACACATATGCCCTCTGGCAAAAGATAGAGGACATGTACCAAGCCAAGACCGCTTGAAACAAAGCCTTGTTAATGAGGCGACTGGTAAATTTGAAGCTACGGAGTGGAACTTCCGTTGCGGAGCACACGAGCGAGTTCCAGAGCCTGATAAATCAACTATCTGCGGTGGAGTTACAACTTGGAGATGAAGAGCAAGCTCTTCTTCTTCTCAGTTCTCTTCCGGACAACTGGGAGACGTTGGTGGTCTCCCTCAGCAATTCGGCCCCAAACGGCAAACTTACCATGTCTATGGTTAAGGATGCCCTCTTCGACGAGGAGGCTAGGAGAAAAGAAGCCGGCACCGACCAATCGCATGCCCTCGTGACAGAGACTCGAGGAAGACAACAAGGAGGTGGTCGCAGCTGGGGTAGAGGCAGGAGCAAAAGCCATGGTAGGTCCACAGACGGGAGGAGGCCTACCTACAAGTGTTACCATTGTGGCATGGAGGGCCACATGAAGAAAAACTGCCGGAAGCTGTTGCGAGAACAAGGTCAAAATGGTTCTCAACAGAAGACGAATGATGGAGAGGCGTTAGTCACTTGCACCGGAGAAGTGGCTATCTGTTCTATCCAAGAAGAGGCATGCCTTCACGTTTCCAACCAGGACAGCGAGTGGGTGGTTGATACAACAGCATCATTCCACGCCACTCCTCGAAGTGACTTCTTCACCAACTACAAGGCAGGAGACTTTGGCATTGTGAAGATGGGGAATACAAGTTCCTGCAAGATCGTGGGAATTGGCAACGTTCGGATTCAGACGAACGTCGGCTGCACAATCACGCTGAAGGATGTCCGCCATGTGCCAGATCTCCGGCTGAACTTGCTCTCTGGTACAGCCCTTGAGAAATAGGACTTCGACAACCACTTCATCACAGCACATGGAGAATGACGAAAGGTGCCATGATTATTGCAAAGGGACACATCTGCGGTACGTTATACAAAACTCATGTGAAGATATGTACTGATAGCCTTAACGTGGTGGAACGTGAGGCTACTCCAAGTCTGTGGCACCAATGACTTGGTCACATGAGTGAGAGAGGGTTATCTCTCTTGACAAAGAAGGAGCTGATATCAATCACTAAGGATGCTGGACTAGATCCTTGTCAGCATTGCTTAGTTGGCAAGCAACATCGAGTCTCCTTCAGTTCTTCTTCAACAAGAAGATCAGAGTTACTCTGTCTGGTACACTCTGATGTTTGCGGTCCCTTGGAGGTTGAATCGCTGGGTGGCAACAGGTACTTCTTGACATTCATTGATGATGCTTCTCGGAAGGTGTGGGTCTACTTCTTGAGGACGAAAGACCAAGTGCTCTACTTCTTCAAGCTGTTCCACGTCATGGTCGAACGTGAGACAGGAAAGAAGTTAAAGTGCCTCCGCTCAGACAATGGAGGCGAATACACTTCCAGAGCATTCGATGTCCACTGCAGAAGTCAAGGCATTAGACATGAGAAGACGGTTCCTCGTACTCCACAACACAACGGCGTAGCTGAAAGGATGAACCGAACGATCATGGAGAAGGTCAGAAGCATGCTCAGTATGGCTAAGCTACCAAAGCCATTCTGGGGAGAAGCTGTTCGTGCCGCCTGCTACCTCATCAACAGATCACCATCAGTACCTTTTGGATTTTGCAATTCCAGAGAAGGTGTGGTCTGGTAAGAATCCCTCATACTCCCACTTGAGGGTATTCCGTTGCTTAGCCTTTGCACATGTATCCAAAGAGCAAAGGCAGAAGCTTGATGCAAGGACCATTCCTTGTATCTTCATCGGCTATGGAGATGAAGAATTTGGGTACAGGTTGTGGGACCCAAAGACGAAAAAGGTTATTCGGAGCAGGGATGTGCTGTTCCAAGAAAATCAGACATTGGAAGACATTGAAAAGCCCATGGCGTCTTCAACTGCAAGCTCAAGTGCTGAAGACATTGTTCCAAACCCAGCACCAACGCAATACGAAGAGGTGCATGAAGAAGTACCAGAAGAAGAGGAGGCTATTGAACAAGACGTGGAAGAAGAGGCGGATGCTGAGCAGGGGGAGCCACAACCCTCTTCAGCAGCTACTGCACCACCATCACCGCAGGCAGATGATGGTACGCCTCCTGAAGTCAACAACTCACAAGTACGAAGATCTGAACGAGTCCGGATTCCATCAACCAGATATTCAGAAGCTGAATATCTTCTACTTTCTGAAGAGGGGGAGCCAGAGAGTTTCCATGAAGCGATATCTCACAAGAACAAAGAAAGTTGGTTGCAAGCTATGCACGATGAGATGGAATCTCTGCAGAAGAATTCTACTTATAAGGTGGTCAAGCTTCCACAAGGAAAGAAGGCGCTGAAGAACAAGTGGGTGTTCAAGCTCAAGAAAGATGGCAACGGAAAGATGGTGAAACACAAAGCTCGGCTGGTGGTCAAAGGATTCCTTCAGAAGAAAGGTATTGACTTTGACGAGATCTTTTCACCTGTTGTGAAGATGGCTTCAATCCGCATCATCCTCGGATTGGTAGCCAGGTTAAATTTAGATCTTGAGCAGATGGATGTCAAGACAACTTTTCTTCATGGTGATCTACATGAAAAAATCTACATGGAGCAGCCAGAAGGTTTCGAGGTTTCAGGCAAAGAAAACCTCGTATGCAAGCTGAAGAAGAGTCTGTACGGCCTCAAGCAAGCACCATGACAGTGGAACATGAAGTTTGACTCATTCATAATGAGTCAAGGCTACAAAAGGACCGCCGCCGACTAGTGTGTTTATACACAGCAGTTTCCAGACGGTAACTTCATTGCATTGCTTTTATATGTCGACGATATGTTGATCGTTGGACAAGATACAACAAAAATCGGCCAGCTGAAGAAGGAACTATCTAAGTCTTTTGATATGAAAGACTTAGGTCCGGCTCAAAAAATTGTGAGAATGCAGATAGTCCGAGATAGGAAACACAACAAGCTATGGCTATCTCAGGAGAAGTACGTTGAACGCGTGATCAAGAGATTCAAGATGGATCATGCCAAACCAGTTAGCATTCCACTGGCTAACCACTTCAAGTTGAGTAGGAGGTCAAGCCCTTCATCCAAGAAAGAGACGGAGGAGATGTCATCGATACCTTATTCTTCAGCAGTTGGGAGTCTGATGTATGCAATGGTGTGTACACGTCCTGACATTGCCCATGCGGTGGGAATGGTGAGTCGATTCCTTTCTGATCCAGGAAAGGAACATTGGGAGGCGGTCAAGTGGATTCTCTGATACCTGAAGGGTACTTCAAAGGAATGTCTATGCTACGGAGGAGCTGATCTAATCTTGGAGGGCTATACAGATTCAGATATGGCTGAAGATCTTGATAGTAGAAAATCTACATCAGGATTTGTCTACACTTTTGAAGGGGGAGCTGTGTCCTGACAATCAAGATTGCAGAAGTGTGTTGCGCTATCCACAACAGAGGCGGAGTATCCTGCAATTACAGAAGCTGGTAAGGAAATGTTGTGGTTAAAGAGATTTCTCCAAGAATTAGGGATCAAGCAGAAAATGTACATGGTACATTGTGATAGTCAAAGTGCTTTAGATCTGAGCAAGAATTCGATGTATCATGCTCGGACAAAGCACATTGACATTCAGTATCATTGGATACGAGAGGTGATGGATCAACAGCTGTTGAGACTAGTGAAGATCCACACGAAGGAGAATCCAGCAGATATGTTCACGAAGGTGGTGACACGGGAGAAGCTGGAGCTGTTCAGAGACATAGCTGGGATGGTTGTTAAGTGACAATCATTTTTGATGCAGCTGGAGGGGGAGAATTGCTGGACTTTCAGCTGCAACCAGCAGACCTCATGGGCTGCTGGAATTCAGCAGCCCATGAGGGCTGCAGGTTGGGTCAAAAGAGGGGGGAAGAGCAACTCAAGTTGCTCTTGAGTTGCTCCAACCCCCTCCACCCTTGCGTGCCTATAAAAGGGGGGTATGAGGAGATCATGAAAGTATCCCAAAATCCCAAAATAAGTTCTCTTCTTCAAGAGAAAGAAGAGAGGCAATTACCCAGAGAGGTGTAAGAGTGAGGGATTTCTCCGGTGAGAGGAAATTGTCCCAGAGAGGGAAGTTGCCCCAGAGAGGTAAAATTGTAGTGCGTTTTTTTGTTGTTTACCCCAGAGTGTGTAAATTTATTTCCAGTGAGAAATAGTGAAACCTTTTTTTACTCTCCAGTATTTACTGTTTCACCGTAATCAGTAAATCTTCTAGTGATCAGTGAGAATCACAACAGTATTTTGCTATTGCTCGCTTTAGTTCTCTTCTTTTGCATATATATTGTATTGTTTTGATTGGTAGAGATCCATAAGGTGTTATTGTGGTGGAGGTCTTGTCGATCTCAAGTTTGCAAAGCTCATCTTGCTAGAGCTCATCTCGGCCAAGCCAATCTCGATCCGGGGCCGACCTCGGGCAAGGGGAGCCGAGGTCTCTCACAATTGGTATCAGAGCTTGAGTTCATCATTATCCTTATTTCCACTTATTTGGAGCATTTTGGGTGCAGAAATTTAGGCACCATCTAGATTTTGAGTTGCCGAAAATTTGACGCACACAAGGTGTTTGACAAATGGCCTCTAAGGAAACTTCCACTTTTGGAGGGATCAAGTTTGAGTTGGAGAAGTTTGATGGTCGTATCAACTTTGGATTATAGCAAATAAGGGTAAGTGTAACGGCCTGTATTTTTCAAACACTTCAAATACGTACTTAACGTATTTTTATTCTAAATTTTCTTTATAATGGTTAGTTAGGAGTTGTATATCAAAACTGATTTCAAAAATTCTTATAAAAAAATTACTTTAGAGCACTAGACTTATCATATTGTATTTCAGCAATTTCAGATTTCCACAAATGCCCAAAACATTTCTGTTAAAATTCATCTTCCAAAATTACCGTTTTGATTCGATGAATTTATTTTCTATTCAAACGTCTTCAAAATGTTTTCAAACTTCTACAATAGCATCCTATTATCATTTAGGGTTCCCCACATTAATTTCGTAATTTTCGGATATCATTTCAGCCTAGAACCCGTAGACCCGCTTTCTAAATGTTTTAGCCTAAAACTAGTACTTCCTTAGCTCAAATCCCAAAACGGATCTCGTATTCATGATCCTCGCGACGATACGATCCTGTGGGTATGTTTTTGTAATTTTTCGGAGTCGTTTGTGAAATCGTGTCTGTATTTCACCGCTTTGCTAATTACATTCACTAATGACTATTCACATTTACTAATCACTTTTTAACTGAGTTACTTTACCTCCCCTAATTAATTTTTAACCCAACCGACTTGTTGGTTGGATCTGAATTCATTCAGATCCAACACCCACCAATCCCATTATTTTTCTTGTCCACCATTAATCACAAGTTTGCCACTCATTAACCCTATTTAAACACCCCCCTTCCTCTTCGTAATAATCACACAGTAACACTATTCCTATCTCTCCCCCCGTTAATTTAACACTATTTCTATCTCTCCCCCCCGTTAATTTTCGAACCCAGGCGCTGCACGTTTTTGCGCTCTCTCAATCAGCCTATCTCTTCTCTATTGCAAGGCCTAACCCACAATCTCTCCTCCTCCCTCTCTCTTGTTCGATGAACCCAAACTCAGCCCGCTCTAATCTCTCTCCCGCTCTTCTCCCCTCCGGACACGAATGCCGATCGTCGAGCGCTCACCGCCGTTCTCCGGCGTCCGACCGCCTGACCTTAGCCGCTCCGCCGCAGACCGCCGATCCACCGTCTTCCCGCCTCAGCTCCCGCCTCCGTCGCCTCGCCGTTAGCAGCGCCAACGCCCGAAGCCGCCGCAGTCCGCCGTCTTCGCTCGACCCCCGAGCAGCGACGATGCCCCCGCCACAACGCCGACGAGCACCCCACCTGCCACCGTGCCCTCGACGTCTGCCGCCGTCGCGAGGCCTCCGCCGTGCCTCCGATCGGCGACGCCGTCTCCAGCGGCATCCGCCGCCCAAGCTCCCCCGGCCCCCGCCTGCGCCCCGAGGCCGCCTCGCGCCGCCTCGCGCCTCGTGAAGCCGCCGCCGTCGATCCGCCTAGCTCCGACCGCCGCCTCCCGCCGTCTCCGCTCCGCCTTGAAGCCGGTCGCCCACGGCCGCCGCGAGAAACCCCCCTCCGTCGATTATCGAGCGACAGCGACGGTAAAAAGCCATCGATGGCAAAACCGTAATTACAACGAAAATTTCGTATTTTTCGATTTTTAATTGATTAATAATAGGTTTTAAGGGTTATAAATCCATAACTAAATATACAGGGGCCAGAAAAATATGAAACCAACTCTGAAAAATCAGAAACGATATTTCGGATCCAATGGCGCTAGTCTCACTGCGAGCAGACGCCTACTTTTTCCAGAATCGTTTTTTGAACCTAAAATTTAAATACGTATAAATCTTTCTATAAATCGTAACTCGCTGTTTTCACTCACAATAATATGTGATAAAATTATATGTGAAAGTAAACTTCGAGACGGTCATTTTGACTGTTCATTCGAGTAATTCCGACTAGAATTGCTCCCGGAACAATTTACGGAAGATACGCGCCACTTAAATAATTTGGGTTTTTAAACTAGTTTTGAGTTTCTAAAAATTATAAAAATTACTATAGACTTCAGAAAAATATTCCCTCTTGTAATAAAACTATTTTTATCATATATAGCCTATATAAAAATTTAGGACCCTTTTCATCGCCGTTTTAACCAGTTTTAAAATCAGACACTCGACTTAAATAAATAAGAAAATACGGTTTACTCTAACTAGTTATCTCTTGTGTTTACAGGTAGCAAATCTCGTGCATCGACACTAGATCCAGTCCCGGATCACTACCACCACCTCGAAGATCGTAAGTCACAGTAAATTCTATCCTTAGAAATATAGATAGTGTACTCGTATGAACATAGGACTTGACACCTAGTCTCGGAATAATTATTGACCTGAACAGATTATTGACATTGCTTGACAGAAAGATTGTAACTAGAAATGTGAGAATGGTTAATGGCTGGTAAAATTGCAGAGTATGGTATTGCACAGACACTGGGTTTTTGGGGTAACTTATAATTGCGAGGGTGCGGGAGCGACTAGTCCAGCCTTTGTTGTCACTGTGCGGGTTCTAGCAACCCATAACAGTGCCGGTGACAACCATCACAGATCACAGTTCACAGTTCACAGATTATTGCATAGTATTCATAGTATTCATAGCATAGTTCGCCCGGGTAGCACCCGTGGTAAGAGGTGGCCTCTTGGTTGCTCATTGCACCCCGCATTATAAGTCACGGACTAGGCTAGGCACAGTTTCTCTCATTATTGCTTTGGTCATGGTTATTCTTGTACGTTACTTGCTCGGTCACCTTTACTTTACCTGTCACCCTTGCATGCTTGACGAGATGTACTTTACTTATCGCACATGCATGCTTGTCTGTCCCTACTTTACTTTCCGCACTTGTTTACTATAAACTGCTCCATATTTGTGCACTCCTCATTTTCTATCGCTAGAATTATTGTGACTTACCTTCGGTTCCATTTATGGCACCGGCAGACGAAGACCTGATCGAAGAGATTGCCCCAGAGTTCGTGGAGCCTACATTGACCCAGAGGCAGCAGAGTTTTAGTTACTTTTCTGTTGGTGTGCATGTTGTACTGTGTATTTCCTTTTCCGCACTTCTTTTCAGTACTTCCTTTATGTATTCGTGAGAGAGTGTGCTGGTTGTTGTTGTACTTTAATTTGGACTGTAATAACGTCTGTACGCTGGTTTGAGTATTGTGATACATCTCTGAGTTGTGGCTATGCTGATTTCACTGGTAAACTGCGGAACCTGCGAATAAACCAAATAAGTAACGGGCCCCCGAGAGCGGGTCGTTACAGTAAGAAATGTTCTTATACAACAAGGACACAAGGTTGCTTTGTTTGGGAACACAAAGAAGTCGGAAAAGATTGAAGATGATGAATGGGCCGATATAGATGAAAGGGTGGTGAGCACAATACAATTGTATATCTCGGATGATATCTTGTACAATGTTAGTGAAGGTGAAACGACAAAATATCCATTGGAAAAGCTTAGGAAGCTTTACATGGGGAAGTCTTTATCAAACAAGCTACACTTACAGAAGAAACTCTATGGATTGAAGATGAAGGAATATAAGGATGTGTTGGAACATATGAACATCTTCAATAAGATGATTTGCGACCTCTTGAGATTGGATGTAAAGTTTGATGATGCAGACATGTCACTTTTGTTGTTGAATTCTCTTCCGAACTCTTATGATCATTTTGATGCTGCGCTATTATATGGGAAAGAGACTCTCAAGTCTGAGGAGGTGACCCAAGATATAATTTGAATGCCACAAGGAAAATTTCCTCCAAGGGTGATTCTAATGTGGAAGGTCTTCTAGTCAAAGAGGAATCAAAGGATAGAGGAAGAAATAAAGAAAGAGTTAAAGGCAACACATATAACTCCTGGTCCAAGTCATGGAGCATGAACGATAGTGCATGCTTCTATTACAAGGGTAAATGGCACTTTAAGAGAGATTTCAAAGCATGGCAAGCGTAAAAGGAGGGATGCACTTTTAATGGGAAGGATGACATTCTCAAGGTGTCTAAAGGTGTCTTAGTACTAATGAAAGGTACACGAGTGAACCACAATCTTTACAATCTCATCGGAGACACCATTTTGGTTGGAGCCTCAGCCTCAACAATGGAGAAACATGATGATTGTGATGAATGTAGGTTGTGGCATATGAGATTGGGACACATGAGCGAGAAGGGCATGTACAAACTTCACAAGCGGAATTTGGTGAAGGGAGTGAAGACATGCAAGCTTGATCTATGAAAGTTCTGTTTGGTGGGTTAACAAAAGAATGTGTCCTTCAATATCACAAAGACAGAATGCAAGAGCAAAGGCATTCTTGACTACATTCACTCCGATGTGTGGGGGCCGAGCTTGGTTATGTCAAATGGTGGAGCTTCCTACTTTGTGACATTCATAGATGAGTTCTCAAGTAAAGTTTGGGTTTATTTCATGAAGCATAAGTCCATTGTCTTCTATAAGTTTAAGGATTGGAAAGCAGAGGTTGAAAACCAAACGGGAAGAAAGATAAAATGCTTGAGAACCGATAATGGAGGTAACATCAAGATAGAAAGTTTCTACAATTTTTGCAAGGATGAAGGGATCAAAAGGCATTCCAACATAGAAAAGACTCAACAAAACGACATTACCGAGAGGATGAATAGAACTCTCATGGAGAGGGCTAGATGCATGAGGCTTCATGCGGAGTTGTCAAAGTCTTTTTGGGTAGAGTCTGTTAACCATGCTTGCTATGTTGTAAATAGATCACCTTCAAAAGCTCTTAACCTCAATGTGGCCAAAGAGGTGTGGGGTGGCGAAGAAGTAGATCACACTCTTCTAAAAGTATTTGGATGCCCGACGTACACATGTGTTTCACATGATGAAAGATCAAAGCTTGATGCCTAGTGACGTGCGTCTATATTTCATATATTCACGCACGTTTTCTTTTGTGTTTCTCCGTGTTTTCCGCCGTCTCTTGTTCGTTTTCGTATGTTTTCCCGTTTTCTTTCACTTTTCTTTGTTTGTCCATGATTGCAGGAGTTCGACCACGTAGGGGACCTTTTACGATGATATCCCAAGTCCCCGGAGCAACGGGAGAAGTCACGCGTGATCCAGGGGGTCAAACGGCGAAGTACTCATCTTTCTGCCCCTCACCCGGTCGGTTGGTCATCTCCAACCGATCGGGTGATGCACGCGTGCACCAACCGACCGCTACCGCAGCTCACGAAGAAGTCACCCGACCGGTTCACAGACCGGTTCTGCGGGCGGCTGTTCTCTGTCTTTTCGAGCAGAATTCCAACCGATCGGGTGACTCTCACCCGATCGGTTCATCTGTAGCTGAGAAAAAGAGCTGAAGACACGGGCGTCGAACCGACCGGTTCACCCGACTCCTCCAAGATCCAACCGGTCGCTCAAGAACTCACCCGATCGGTTCATAAGATCGGGTGAAAACTCGCCGTTTTCTGTGATTTATCTGTAACAGATCAACCGATCGGTTGACTTGTCACCCGATCGGTTGATCCGAAAATCTATATATAGGACCCCTAGGGTTCCAGAAACCAGAGAGTTGTATTTTTTTGACTGTTTTATTTCCTTGTGACGGCTGTAATTGTTACTCTTAAGTAAGTTTTCAGATCTTTCTAATTTTTTAGTATTGTCTTTACTACTCCTTTACTTCCGCATTGCAATTGTCGGATTATGATTCTAACGGTTAAATTTCATTTAGATTGCTTTTTCATGAATTTTTGTGAGTAGTTCCCAAATCTGGGATTTTGGTGGAAACCCCTTCGGGGGCTCTTCCCGATGTGTCCATAGGGTTAGGAAATCGATAGGGAGTAGGAATCTAACGGTTACGCGGGGTGTTTCATTGTCATCGGCGGGAAAAAGACCGCCTTTGACCGTCGGGCCAAGGGGGAATAAACTTGGCGGTTGACTCCCTAGCCAAAGCTCACGCCTTTAGCGTAGACGCCGAATCCTAGCACGCGGGAGCGGCAGGATGAGACGTCGGGAGATATCGTTGCGGACTTAGTGCTCCCGGGATCGATCATTGTTTATGGACACCGGAGTGCCCACTGATCGAATCCGGGAAGTCCGGTGTATCATCCTGGGCACCGACCGGAATATCGGGCCCATGGGACGTCGGTACCACTTTCAGAGGCAACGTCTCACCATTAGACCCTAATCCCGATCGCTATCCATACCCGTAGGCCGTAGCGGCGAGAGTCTCTCGTCGGGTCGGAAACCAAAGTCCTGGGTTTACTTTCTTTTTGTTCATACGCTTTCATTTCCTTTCGTGACAACCAACCACCGATTCGGGCTAGCTCGCCCCTCGGGGTGATTTAGGTCCTACCTGACCCAAGCACAACCTCGCCTCCCTGAGTTCGATATTCCCGCACCCTACACTAACCGTGAAACTTGCGGTAAACGACACCGCGCCGCCGCGCACATCACGCGGGGCGCCGGTCAAGTTTATGGCGCCGTTGCCGGGGAGGCAACGTGCTTGATATCTTAGGATCTCTTGAACCCTCGTGTCTAGCTCACATCCCTACCTCGCGATAATTTTCGCATTCTTGTTTTTCATTTTCTTATTTGTTTTTCTTATTTTTATTTCTTATTTTATCTGTTTCTTTCCCACTTGTCGCTTCACGGGTGTCTGTTGTTTTTCATGCGCAGGAGTTCAAGGAGTCTTGACGACTTGATCCCCCTCAATCCAGAGATTAACGCCACCCTTAGGCGTTTGGCCGCCGAGAAGCGGAGTGAAGAAGATGCTGCACGCAGTTTCAGGAGACATCTGGGATCACTCTCACCATGTCCGCTGCTTGGCACGGAGCTTAGCAGATTCACTGAAGACTTCAAATATACTATCCCTCCTGACTGCCGCTGTGGAATGCCAAAGATATCGAGATGCGCAGGAGTACCTTGCCATGGCAGCTCCCTCTCCCCACGGAGAAATGGCATGTATCGACAACCATAGTCTCGAATGTAGTGAAGAAGGGTCAGCCGCAGAGTTGTGTCAGGAGAACCACCCGACCAGATTTGGAGGCGACGCTGAACAGGAACCAATCTACCCCTTGCAGACTTCTATTGAGTGTCCCCGGTCTTTGAACAATGGGGAAGCTGGAAACGGTTGTGGAGAATCATCGATGACTGAAACCTGTTTTCACCTGCAAGCTTTCTTCCCGGATAATTATGGTGAGCTCGGAAGAGACCCGGTGCATCTCTCGACCGTCCCCACTGTACCCTGCAAAATTTCACCGCTAGGAGCCACGGCCGAGGTGGAGATTCCGGATTCTGGCTTCAGTGAAATCCACGAAGAAATCTGTTCCCTTGAGGACGCTCAGCTCGAAAAGTATGCGTCAGGGCCCCAAGAAGTAGAGATGAAAGAATTACCGCCGGGACTTAAGTATGAATATTTGGGAGCAGGGTCGACTCTTCCGGTTATAATTAACTCTTCGCTACCTGAGGACCAAATGACCAAACTTCTTGGAGTTCTAAAAAGGTTTAAAGGAGTTTTCGGATATGCAATTGAGGATTTAAAAGGGGTTAGCTTGGGCCTCTGCTCACATAGAATTCTTCTTGAAGATGAGCAAGCTTCCTCGATTGAGCCGCAGCGGAGGTTGAATCCAGTAATGATGGAAGTTGTGAAGAAAGAGATTGTGAGGCTTCTACATGCCGGTATTATATACCCTATCTCTGATAGTCGCTGGGTTAGCCCGGTACACGTTGTACCCAAGAAGGGAGGAATGACGGTGGTTCGCAATGAAAAGAACGAGCTTATACTAACGAGGACCGTTACAGGGTACAGGATGTGCATTGACTATAGGAAGCTGAACAAGGCAACAAGGAAGGATCATTACCCCCTCCCCTTTATTGACCAGATGCTCGACAGGCTGGCGAAGCATAATTATTTCTGTTTTATGGACGGGTATTCTGGATTTCTTCAAATCCCTATTCATAATGATGACCAGGAGAAAACGACTTTCACCTGCCCGTTCGGGACGTACGCCTACAGAAGGATGCCGTTCGGGCTTTGTAACGCCCCTGCTACGTTCCAGAGACTCATGTCCGCTGTCTTCTCCGACTACTCCCAAGACATCATGGAAGTTTTCATGGACGACTTCTCAGTCTACGGAACCGAATTTGACTCGTGCCTCAATAATCTCACTAAGGTCCTGGAGAGATGTCAGGAAAAAGGACTAGTCCTAAACTGGGAGAAGTGTCACTTCATGGTCCAAGAGGGAGTTGTGCTGGGACACATCATCTCTTCGAGGGGAATCGAAGTTGATAAGGCTAAAATCGAAGTGATTGAAAAGCTTCCGCCACAGCACAATCTTCGAGGAGTCCGTGGTTTCTTAGGACATGCGGGATTTTATCGCCGCTTTATCAAAGACTTCTCGAAGATTTCCAGGCCTCTGACCCAACTCCTCGTGAAGGACGCACCTTTCGTCTTCGGCAAGGAGTGTGTGGAGGCCTTCCGCACTTTGAAGCTGGCCTTGATTTCCGCACCCATAATACAACCACCAAACTGGGAACTCCCCTTCGAGCTGATGTGTGACGCTAGTGATTATGCGGTTGGTGCCGTCCTAGGGCAGAGGAAAGATAAAAACCTCCATGTCATATATTATATGAGCAAAACCCTTGATGCCGCCCAAAGAAATTATACTACCACGGAGAAGGAATTGCTCGCGGTAATCTACGCCATGGATAAGTTCCGACAATATCTTGTTGGCACCAAGGTGATCGTACACACGGATCACGCGGCCCTTAAATATCTATTGAACAAGAAGGAAGCCAAGCCGCGACTAATCAGATGGATCCTCCTCCTCCAGGAGTTTGACCTGGAAATCAGAGACAAAAAGGGGGCGGAGAATGTCGTTGCCGATCACCTGTCCCGGATGCCCACCCTCGATTTGAGTGCTACACCAATCGATGATTCGCTCCCTGACGAGCATCTCTTCTCTGTATCTTCCTCCTGGACCCCCTGGTACGCCGACATCGCAAATTATCTGGCGTGTGCCATCGTTCCTCACAATGTGAGCTTACATCAGAAGAAGAAATTTTTCCATGAGGTCCGCAAATTCTATTGGGATGACCCCCACCTATACAAAACCTGCAATGATGGGGTGATACGAAGATGCATCCCTGAAAATGAAGCGACTTCCATCATTTCCCACTGCCACGGACAGCAATGTGGAGGGCACGCGAGCACCTACAAGACCACTGCAAAAATCCTCCAAAGCGGATTTTACTGGCCTACGCTCTTCAAAGACACACATGTTTATGTACAAGCCTGCGATAGATGCCAAAGAGCCGGGAATATTTCCAAAAGAAATGAGATGCCTCAACACTACATCCTGGAGATAGAAATCTTCGATGTGTGGGGAGTGGACTTCATGGGGCCGTTCCCTTCTTCCTCGGGGAACCAGTACATCTTGGTGGCCGTTGACTACGTGTCGAAATGGGTTGAAGCGGTGGCCAGCCCAACCAATGACTCTAAAGTGGTGGCTAAGTTCTTTAAAAACAACATCTTCCCGCGGTTTGGTGTGCCTCGGGTCCTGATCAGTGACGGAGGAAGCCACTTTGTAGAAAAGAAATTTGAGGCCCTCCTAAGAAAATACGGGGTGCAACACCAGGTGGGGCGTGCCTACCACCCGCAGACCAGCGGTCAGGCGGAAGTCTCTAACCGGGAGATTAAAATCATACTAGAAAAGACTGTGGCCAACTCCAGGAAGGACTGGTCGTCAAAACTCCCTGACGCGCTTTGGGCCTACAGGACGGCATTTAAAACTCCCATCGGCACAACTCCCTACCGGCTCGTCTACGGGAAAGCTTGCCATCTTCCTGTGGAATTGGAACATAAGGCATATTGGGCGGTTAAGAATCTGAATTTCGACACCGAGAAGGTGGGAGTGCACCGGCATCTTCAACTCAACGAACTTGACGAAATCCGGCTCAATGCTTATGAGAACGCCAAGATCTACAAGGAGAAACTGAAGCGGTGGCACGATAAGCGAATCCTAAGGAGGGAATTCAAGGAAGGGGACTTAGTTCTCCTGTTCAACTCACGGCTGAAGCTCTTTCCTGGGAAACTCAAGTCAAGATGGTCAGGACCGTTCCGCATCACCAAGGTTTTCCCGCACGGGGCCATCGAGATAATGGGAAGGGATGAGCCGTTTAAAGTAAACGGGCAGCGTCTAAAACACTACGCAGTAGGAGAACCTGGATTCTCTCCGGTCGGACCCCCCACGAGCGACAACTCTTCTTCCAACCCTCCGGATGTAACTTGACCATCTCTTGCGGGCGTCGAGCCAACGACGTTAAACAAGTGCGCTTCATGGGAGGCAACACATGTTCTAAACTTTTTCTCTAATTTTTAGCATTATTTTTTTACTTTACTTTATCTATTTCTATAAATAAAGTCAGCCGCGGGAACATCCGTTAGGGGACTTAATCAAATTTCTTGGTTTTTGCAGGAAACAAGCCCCAACCGATCGGGTGATAACTCACCCGATCGGTTGGGATGTATCAGATACATGCCGAGATCTGTCCCCGAATGAACCGATCGGTTGAGTAATGAAGAGACCGGGTGGCAGACCGGGTGAGCTGGAGAGAAGTCTCGGAAAATTTTGAGGAATATCAACCGATCGGTTGAGTTTGGGCGCGATCGGTTGACCTGACCGGGTGAGAAGCCCTAAGTTATCGGGAAATTTAGTGGAGCGGCCAACCGATCGGTTGACTTACCACCCGACCGGTTCGCCTGTAGCTGTTGACTGACGAGAACTTTCGAATTTTGGCTACCCGATCGGGTGGGTTTCCACACGATCGGTTCGTTTTCGACCCTATAAATAAGCCTCAGCACACGGCGACCACCACCCGACCCCAGAAAACCCCCTTCATGTGATTTCACATCTCCAGCTGTAGAATCGATCTTCTCGACTCTACATACTGTACCTAAACCCTCATCCCCAATCACTCCCATACTTCCCCACCTCCGCCACCTCGCCATCAAGGACATTCCATCATCAAAACCCCCAAACCCTAACCCTAGCCCCAAAATTCTCAAAATTCTGTTCTCGTCGGATCAGCGGGCTGCGGCTTCCCGAGTTGTTCCCTCCTGCTACGCAAGACCCCCAGGCGCTTGATCTTGCTACATCGATGGGTAACATTCTTCCACTCTGCACATCTTCAACTTTACCTGTAATATCGTAAGTTGGTGTGATAACTGTTTCACTTGCCCTTTATTCATCTCAAGTTCGCCACCCTATTAGCGGCCATGTCTAAGAAAGGGAAGGACATTGCATCATCTTCGCGCCGTGATCCAATCCACGGCCCCTTTTCCCCCTCTTTCCTTGGCATTAAACCTTCCACGGATGAGCAGTCTGGCCGGTTGCGAGCACTGCTTCATCGTCCGATGAGACCTACACTCTTCGCCGATCGCCCCACACTCGAAGCTCTAGGGCTTTCGAACGGCGTCGGTAGAATTTTCGACTGTATCGGGTGCCATACCCTCTCTCACATCCACGCTCACACGCACAGAAATCTCACGCTTGAATTCCTCAGTTCCCTCGAGTTATGTGACGGAGGTTTCTCCTTCCGAGCTTTCAATTGTGACTTTTCTCTGGGTTTCATCGAGCTGAACAACATCCTTAATCTACGTCACCCGGATCTTAACGCTGAACATTCCTCCCACGATCGAACTGACATTTACTCTCGATTTCGGGCTGATGGTGTTTGGCAACGATTTACACGGCACACCACCTTTCCACTTGAGGCTCCTGCCTCTTACATTATCCACCCGTGTTACCGCCTCGCCCATTGCATCCTTGCCAACACTGTTTTCGCTCGCGTGGATGTGTCCACTGTATCTAGGGACGAGCTCTTCTTTCTCTATGCCATGTCCGATGAAAGAATCCTCGGGCACGTCCCTATGCCCATAAACACCGCTCATTGGATCATCCACGAAATTTTCGCTGTTAGCTGCGCCACTTCTAGTTCCGTCTGTTGTGGCGGGATGGTCACTCTTATTGTCAGCTGTGTTTTGAGGGTACCCCCCGACCTCCCTATTCTACCTGGTCGTAGCCGTATTGATCGCGATTACTTGATCGACATCAATTTGCTCACTCCCTTCGGTGAAGACCGTGCTGTCTACCTTTACAGCCCCGCCTGCGAGCCTTTCACAATCCTGCCACCTTTGGCCCCTTTGCGGGTACCCTATACCCCGTCTCACCTTCCTTGGGAGTTTTACCCCGATCCTTGGTATTCTCCACTAGTGCATCTACCACCCCTGGATCCTCCCGATTGGCACCCAATTGTCGGCCCACCTAGTACGGTCTTCTTCCACCACAGCCCTCCAGTGCACATCGATCCTCCCATGCTTCAGCCTGTCGCCCCTCCTTCGCCCATAGGCACACCCTCCTCTTCCTCTGAAGAGTCCTTCATTCACTATTCCCCTCCCTCCTCCCCCTCCCCCTACCATTCCAGTACCAGTGAATCTGACTGATTTCCCCTCTTTTTGTTTTTGACTCCCCCTTGCACTTATCTGGATTTCATTGATCATATCATTTCGCTAGCACTTTCTGGTCTAGCTTGGGGGACGTCTGTTTTGGTGTACTGTCGTGTTTTGTTTGTTTTTCTCATTTTTGTGTGTGTGCTTGTTTTTCACTTTTTGAGTGTCGTGTCGTGTGATTTTATCTTTACTTTTCTTTTCGTATTGTTTGATTTTGTTCTCAATTTTTCTCTCTTTTTCATTTTCATCTATGTTTTTTCCTGGTTTTCATTTCTTTTCGTGTCTGTGCGTATTCCCCCCCCCATTTTCATTGCCCTCCCGTACTCACTCTTATTGCATTGAGGGCAATGCAAGTTTCAGCTTGGGGGAGTCGCACTTCGTGCGTCATTTGTGTTGTTTTTCTACGTTATTCGAGTCATTTTCCACCGTGTTTTTCTTTTTTTTCTTTTTCCTTCTTTCTTTAGCTCTTTCTCCTAGAAATGAATCCTATGATGAATCGCCACAAAATCACACACACCTAGCATTGCATCGATAATCACACTCACTAACCCTAGGATTTCGAGTCCTCTTGCATTTCACGCATCGTGGGTCCACTTAGCTTTTTGTGAGTCGTGTGTCGTGACTAGCAATTGGTGTGCTTCTGCCTTGTGATTTTACTTTATATACCTGTCCAGGAATGACCCCTAGATTATCATGCTCCGATATTGAATATGCGGTATTTGCTTCTATATGCATGCTATATATATATCGTATACTTCATTTCACATGCGTCGGGATTCCACAACTAAGGACTAGGATAACCCAATTAGCCTGAGCTCTATTTAGCGAGAATAGTTCCCTTTGCCCAAGTGTTTAGATTTCGACTTCTTTTTTGTTTTACTTGGTGCAAATCCCCTCGTCGTGTACCGTTCTCCCACTTGGGAGAGTACACAAGTGTATAGCCAAAAACCCAAAAATCCAAAAAAAATGGGAGAAAAGAAATGAAAAACCCAAAAAGAAAAGAAAAAGATTGTATAGCCAACAAGCCAAAAAAAAATATGCAAATACCCAAAACCCAAAAAAATTCCAGTGTGAATATTTTCATACTTGCCAAGAATAAAGGGAAGGCGAGAATTTGCACCGAGTGTTCTTCTCCACATCATCTCAACCCCCGTCGTTATCAAAGACACTTGGCTTAGGAGCTATTTAGCTAGTATCTAGGCTATAGTGGCGTGATTTCCTTAACCCTAGTTGTGGAGTCCCCGATGCATGATACGCTCCTATTCTCTCTATTCTCATGCATGCTCGAACTTATATTCGCCGCTTAATTCAATTCGATTCGATATTTGGGTCATATCTTGGATTTGTGTATATCGAGCCTCGTAGCACATCGTAGAAAGCATCACCATTTGCTAGCACACGACCACGCTCACTCGCGCTTCACTGCGTGGACCCACGACACTTATTTGGACTCGCTTTCCTAGGTTTAGTGGTGTGATTTGGCGTCTGCTTGCTGGGGTGTGTCGTTTTTGATTTTGATGGCTCTGATGGACGATCTAGGGCTTAGAGTTTTCTTTTTCTTTCTTCCTCTCTATGTTTCCCTTCCGAGCTCCCACTCTCACTCGTCTTCCTTGAGGACGAGGAAGAGTTCAGCTTGGGGGATTTTGACGTGCGTCTATATTTCATATATTCACGCACGTTTTCTTTTGTGTTTCTCCGTGTTTTCCGCCGTCTCTTGTTCGTTTTCGTATGTTTTCCCGTTTTCTTTCACTTTTCTTTGTTTGTCCATGATTGCAGGAGTTCGACCACGTAGGGGACCTTTTACGATGATATCTCAAGTCCCCGGAGCAACGGGAGAAGTCACGCGTGATCCAGGGGGTCAAACGGCGAAGTACTCATCTTTCTGCCCCTCACCCGGTCGGTTGGTCATCTCCAACCGATCGGGTGATGCACGCGTGCACCAACCGACCGCTACCGCAGCTCACGAAGAAGTCACCCGACCGGTTCACAGACCGGTTCTGCGGGCGGCTGTTCTCTGTCTTTTCGAGCAGAATTCCAACCGATCGGGTGACTCTCACCCGATCGGTTCATCTATAGCTGAGAAAAAGAGCTGAAGACACGGGCGTCGAACCGACCGGTTCACCCGACTCCTCCAAGATCCAACCGGTCGCTCAAGAACTCACCCGATCGGTTCATAAGATCAGGTGAAAACTCGCCGTTTTCTGTGATTTATCTGTAACGGATCAACCGATCGGTTGACTTGTCACCCGATCGGTTGATCCGAAAATCTATATATAGGACCCCTAGGGTTCCAGAAACCAGAGAGTTGTATTTTTTTGACTGTTTTATTTCCTTGTGACGGCTGTAATTGTTACTCTTAAGTAAGTTTTCAGATCTTTCTAATTTTTTAGTATTGTCTTTACTACTCCTTTACTTCCGCATTGCAATTGTCGGATTATGATTCTAACGGTTAAATTTCATTTAGATTGCTTTTTCATGAATTTTTGTGAGTAGTTCCCAAATCTGGGATTTTGGTGGAAACCCCTTCGGGGGCTCTTCCCGATGCGTCCATAGGGTTAGGAAATCGATAGGGAGTAGGAATCTAACGGTTACGCGGGGTGTTTCATTGTCATCGGCGGGAAAAAGACCGCCTTTGACCGTCGGGCCAAGGGGGAATAAACTTGGTGGTTGACTCCCTAGCCAAAGCTCACGCCTTTAGCGTAGACGCCGAATCCTAGCACGCGGGAGCGGCAGGATGAGACGTCAGGAGATATCGTTGCGGACTTAGTGCTCCCGGGATCTATCAGTGTTTATGGACACGGGAGTGCCCACTGATCGAATCCGGGAAGTCCGGTGTATCATCCTGGGCACCGACCGGAATATCGGGCCCATGGGACGCCGGTACCACTTTCAGAGGCAACGTCTCACCATTAGACCCTAATCCCGATCGCTATCCATACCCGTAGGCCGTAGCGGCGAGAGTCTCTCGTCGGGTCGGAAACCAAAGTCCCGGGTTTACTTTCTTTTTGTTCATACGCTTTCATTTCCTTTCGTGACAACCAACCACCGATTCGGGCTAGCTCGCCCCTCGGGGTGATTTAGGTCCTACCTGACCCAAGCACAACCTCGCCTCCCTGAGTTCGATATTCCCGCACCCTACACTAACCGTGAAACTTGCGGTAAACGACACCGCGCCGCCGCGCACATCACGCGGGGCGCCGGTCTATTCACCGCTTTATTCGAATCGAATCGATATTTGGGTCTTTCTTTGGGTATGTGTATATGGAGCTTTATTGCACAATGTAGATAGTGACACCGTTTGCTAGCACACGACCACGCCCACTCGCGCTTCACTGCGTGGACCCACGACACTTATTTGGACTCGCTTTCCTAGGTTTAGTGGTGTGATTTGACGTTTGCTTGCTTGGTGTGTCGTTTTTGATTTTTGCGGCTCTGATGGACGATCTAGGGCTTAGAGTTTTATTTTTTCTTTCTTCCTCTCTATTTTTCCCTTCCGAGCTCCTACTCTCACTCGTCTTCCTCGAGGACGAGGAAGAGTTCAGCTTGGGGGATTTTGACGTGCGTTTATATTTCATATATTCACGCACGTTTTCTTTTGTGTTTCTCCGTGTTTTTCCGCCGTCTCTTATTCGTTTTCGTGTATTTTCCCGTTTTCTTTCACTTTTCCTTGTTTTTGTATATTTGCAGGAACTTACAGCATTTGGGACATAAAACGATGATATCATGAGTCCCCGGAGCAACGGGAGGGGTCACGCGTGATCCAGGGGGTCAAACGACCAAGATTGCCACTTTTCAGCCCACACCCGATCGGTTGGACACAGCCAACCGATCGGGTGATGCACGCGTGCACGACCTGGACTGAAGTTGGAGCAAAGTGCAAAGTCAACCGACCGGTTCACCGACCGGTTCATCCCAACAAAGTTCTCGGGAAGTTGGAGCTTAATTCCAACCGATCGGGTGATATCTCACCCGATCGGTTCATCTGAAGCTGAAGTTTCCCAAACGACGACCCGGTCATGCCACCCGTTCTCCTCAGCGACCGGTTGAAGCTCCCGAAGCCCGACGGCCAAAGCAACAAGCGGCTCACCCGATCGGTTGATGTTTCAACCGATCGGGTGGCCTTTTCTTCCGCTTTCGCGCACCGCTGCTCATTCATTGAAGATCTGCTACCATTCCAGAAGGATTTTGGGTGATCTCTTATTTTTCTAGCGTCGGCATCGTCGTTAGCTTTCCAACGATAGGTCGCATGCCCAAATCCGATGTTTCTAGATTTTTCTGGAATTTTCTAAGCGCAGCTATGTGCTGAAACTGGCTGCAGTCTGGAATTTCACTTCAACCGATCGGTTGACTTGTCAACCGACCGGGTGAGACCTGTTTCTGCGTATCTGAGCTCTCTGTTTGTTCCACCCGATCGGGTGAGTTTTCACCAGATCGGGTGGGCCTTTTTTGACAGTTTTGAACCCGACCCAAGAGAGTTTTTGAGGGGTTTATAAATAGGGTTTTGGGGCACGATGGAGAGGAGTTCTTCCTCAGTTTTTCTAGGGCTTTTTGCCCCTTTTTCTTGTAAGTTTAGATTAGGTTAGATTAGCTTTTATATTGCAATAAATCTTGTATTGGATTGAAGATTCAAACTCAAGATAAGTATTTCTTTCTCTTGTTCTCCATTTTTGTGTTGTATTTCTTTTGCTTCATGATGAATGTTTGTGTGTGTTTTGTGTTGTTTGTTTATATGTTTTTCATCATGGAGTAGTATTGATGAACCCTAATACGGGTTAGGGTAGGATTGTTGCTTGGGAATTTACATTAGACTTGGTTGCATGGCACGTGTTCGATGAAATGTGTCAATAGGGATTTCTAGCAATCTGGGTCCAATTCGTACGGCAACACACTAGATGTGTTGGGGATTGGGGTCCGGTTCTTGTCATGTCAAGATCCGCTTCGATGTATTGCTAGAAATCACATTTGACCTATTTGGCCATTAGGGTTACGCGGGGGTGTTTCATTGTCATCGGCGGGAAAAAGACCGCCTTTGACCGTCGGGCCGAGGGGGAATAAACTTGGCGGTTGACTCCCTAGCCATAGCTCACGCCCCCAGCGTAGACATCGAGTCCTCGCGCGCGGGAGCGGCTTGGACGAAGTGTTGGGAGATATCATTATGGCCTTAATGCTCCCGGTTGCGGAAGGTGTTTATGGACACGGGAGTGCCCACCGTCCGGAACCGGGTAGGCCTAGCGTGCTTGGCACCGTCCGGAATATCGGGCCATGGACGCTAGGTACCACCTTTTGGGGCAATGTCTCACCCTGGATCAAGTCAAATGCCAAGTGTCATGAGTGCTCTAGCCCGTGTTAGAGGGGATTCATTTCGTGTCTTTTTCATTTCTTTCTTTTATTTCTACATTCCACCCATATCATCCGCGTAGCTAGCACGCGACCTAGGTGAGGCTAGTAGCCACTCAAGCCATCCACCTCCCTGTGTTCGATATACCCGCACCCTACACTAACCGTGCACTTGCGGTAAAACGACACCGCGCCCATACCGTAAACGGGGCGCCGGTCACCTAGTCTCACAAATGCATCTTCCTTAGTTTTGAAAAGAGAGTGAAGGGGTACAAGCTTTAGGATTTGTTCAATAGGAAGAAATTGTGTAGTATGGATGTTGTCCTAGATGAGGCTTCTATGCTATCAAGAGATCTTGAAGATGAACAAGAAGGTGATGACAAAGGAAAGAAAGTGGTCAAAGAAGTTTCATTCGAATTGGATGACTTGGGTAGAACTCCAACTTCACATATGGAAGATGGGAGTACAAGTTATGATTCAGAACAAGAGATTACTCAAGAAGAGCCATATAGCATTGATCAAGGAATGGCAAAAAGAACCACAAAGCCACGTAATAGGCTCAGATTGGAGTAAGCGACAGAGGCTCATTATGCTCTTGCCATTAGTGATGGTGAGCCAGGTTCATTTCAAGAGGCTATGGATTCACATAAAAGAGGAGAATGGTTGGAGGTAATGGTGGAGGAGATGAAATCTCTCCACAAGAATTATGTGTGGAAGTTGGTGCCTAAGCAAAAGGATAGTAAACCGATGGCTTGCAAGTGGATCTATATGGTGAAAGAACCATTGCATGAGAAATACAAACCAACTTTCAAAGCAAGGTAGGTAGCAAAGTGGTATTAACAAAAGGTTGGAGTTGAGTATAACGAGATATTCTCTCGAGTTGTAAAGCATACTTCTATTAGGATACTCTTGGCAATGATGACAAAGTTCAACATAGAGCTTGAACAACTTGATGTGAAGATGGCTTTCCTTCATGATGAGTTGGTAGAAACAATTTAAATGTCACAGATAGAAGGGTTCAAAGAAGTGGGCAAAGAAGCTTTTGTTTGTCGGTTGAAGAAGTCTCACTATGGGCTCAAGCAATCACTAAGAGAATACTACAAACACTTCGACTCCTTCATGTTGCACATTGGATACTCAAGGAGGAAGTATGGTTGTTGTGATTATTACAAGGGCCTTCGGTTCTTTATTATGTTACTTCTCTATATGGGTGCCATTCTAATTGCACGTAAGCACATGTCAATGATTGAGGAGCTCAAGTCTAAGTTGAGCCAAGACTTTGTCAAGAAGGACCTTGGGCGGCCACCAAGATATTAGGTATGGAGATAAAGAGAGATAGCTATGCCGAAAAGTTGTGGTTATCACAAAAGTGGTATGTCTCAAAAGTGGTGATGTATGGCATGAAAAATGAAAAACCGATCTCCACACCACTTGCTTCTCAGTTTTCTTTGAGCAAAGAGCAATGTCCAAAGATGGTGAATGAGAAAATAAAAGCAGACCAGTATGTAAATATGGTAGGATGCTTGATGTAGCCATGATTTGTATAAGGCCGAACATAGCCCAAGAGGTTGGTGTAGTTTGCAAATACATGTCAAATCCGGGTAAAGAGCATTGGAATGTGGTGAAGTAGATTTTGAAGTATTTGAAAGGCGCCAAAGAGTTGGCCATTATTGCAGAGGGATGTATGTCCTAAGTTCATTTGTATTTGATGCAAATAGATTTTTATATTAAAAATGTAGATTATTGCATATGATGCAACAGAAAATAAAATATATATCATAAAATATTTACAAATATATTTTATAAAGGTATAGAAATGAAGAGGATTTCTCCACGAAAGTCGGAGAGAAAACCACACTCAAATCGGAGCTCAATAGGAGCTAAAAGCTCCAGAAAAGGGACAAATGGCCAGAACTGGGTTTTTGCCCAGTTCTGGCCCAGGCAGCCCATGCGGGCTGGGCTAGCCCTGCCCATGCAGGTTGGGCTAGCCTACCCAGCCTTGGGCAGGCGGGTCAAACCCGCCGCTGGGGCGGGCTCGAGTGAGACTCGAGCCAGCCTGCTACTGGGGCGAGATCGGGCTTGAGCCCGTCAGTATGGGCGGGCTCACCCAGTGGGCTGGGCATGCCCAATAGGCTCGCCCAGCTATCACATAGGCCCCAATTGTGGGGCCCACATCTAGGGTTTTTTGAAACCTAATGACGGCTGCAATTTTCAGAGTTTTGTGACTTTTTGCTAAACTTTGTGACGTGTTTGAGGGGGTCAAACGAAATCGGAATTGAGCCCCGTTTTTTTCTATGCGTTCACCATTCATTGCTCTTAAATTTGATATGTTGTATCAATTACGAAGCTCAACGGTGAGGGAGGAAAAATTCCCAAAAGATTGGCCTTTGTGAAAGGCAAACTTTAAATTAATTTTTCCTCCAAGAGTTTAGTCGCACATCGAATATGATGAGAAGAGGAGCAGTCAGCCGCCTATATAAATAGGGGCCAATTTCCCTCATTGAAACTCGCACCAAGTCTCCAAATCCGAGAAGCTCCCAAAAGTTTGGAGCACACTCGGATTAAGACTTAAATTAATTATTCCATCTTCCCTAAATTCTTTCTTGCTCTTGATCAGGCTTTAGTAAAGCTACAAAGGAGTTTGGATCGGATCCGAAGTCTTGACGAAGGATACACTCAAGGTGAAATCTACTTCGGCACGTGGTTGGCTCGGTGACCAGGGTGTTGCTCGCCTTGTGACGCGGTGCAGTTCAGGAAGCAGTTCGACTCGAGACAAGGTGCGGCTCGGGACACGGTTTGGCTTGGGAGAAGCGACGCGTGGGCCAAAGAAATGTTGCTGAAAATGACGTCTCGTATTTTGCGGAAACGAAGTGAAATGTATGTTGTTTAAATTAAACATGTGTTTATAATTGCAAATGTTAGATAGATCTATCCTTGGGGGTTGGTCGGACCCAACCCCAGGAGAGTAGAGATCTTGGCTAGGGTTAATATCTTTAGGGCCGTTCTTAAAATAGTTTTAAGATGATTTTTCGCTGCTTCATTTGATATCTTCGTCCGACCAACTTAGGCCGGACGTCGATTTTATTGCCCGAAGGACCCAGAAAACCCTTCAATTATGTCTGAGAAAAAAGATGACTCAAGTATTGTAGTTGGATATGTCGATTCGGATTATGCGGGGATCTTGACAAGAGGAGGTCTATTACAGGTATGTCTTCAAACTTGCTAGTGGTTCTATTTGTTGGAGGTGGGTTCTACAACCTGATGTGTCCATATTTTCTACAATTTTCATATCATCATTTCATTGCATCTCATATCATTTTCGCATCCAAATCCCACATTTTACTATGATATTGCATTTCTGACGATATATTCGAGTTTTGTAGTGTTTTATGAGTTTTCAGGGATTTTGGAGCGATTTGGGACCCCACTTGGGTATGGACACGTCTGACAAGCTCGTGAGGTCATTGGTGAGGCTCTGGAGGAGTTTCCCACACTTCTGGAGCCATTGGAGGAGAAGACAGAGAGCAGAGAGAGAGAGAGAGAGAGAGAGAGAGAGAGAGAGAGAGAGAGAGCCCCCAACAGCTCTCAGACAGTATCCCAGAAAATGCTCGGTCCGAGCAGTTCAGCTGCTCGATCGAGCAACTTAAATTTGTGATAAGGAGCAGATACGGGCTGGCTCGGACCGAGTAGTCAGCTGCTCGGTCGAGCAGCCTCAGTTTCCACAGCTGAAGCCATCCAACAACGTGGCCCGAGCAGCTGACCGAGTCGACCCCCTACTCGGACCGAGCAGAGCTTACTTGGTCTGGGTAGGCAGAGCAGCAACTTTGAATCTTTTCCATTTCCTGTAGTGCTCGGTCGAGCAGCTCATCTGCTCGGGCCGAGCCACCGAACGAGCAACGAATTACTCGACCGAGTCACCTACTCTGTCGGCAATTCCAGTGCCATTTTTGGGAAGATTTTTGAAGCCGCGATGCGCGTGATCTGTGGCGATTGAAGCTGGGAGCTGTAGGAGCTATGCGAGCACTGAGGAGGCGAATTTCAATTGGAGTTTTTGAGAGGAGTTTATTGAGGGAGAGCTTAGGCGATTTTGCAGAGGATTGTTCTTAGATTAAATTTTGTAAGAAACTTTTGGATCGAGATTGACTGGAAATATTATTCGTTCTCTTTACGTTCTAGGAATCTGAATTTTCTCTGTGGATCTATTAGACGTCATTCCTCTTTATCTCTCCCTGTAAGTTCTCGATCTTTGTTTATCAATTTGTTATTATGTCTGCGTCTGCAAAAATTGTATCTTTGCTCGCTAATATTGCCATGTGTGAGTAGATTCTTTCTAGGGTTGATGGGTTAGCCCTAGGATCCTAGGGGAAAATGTATATCTGGATCCCTACATTGAATTGGGGACTTAGGGAAGTATTTCGGTAGACCCTACCGAATCCATAGTTAACCCGTACTGAGATCATGCCGACGGTCTGTGGAATTGATGTGCTTAAGGGGTATCTAGGGATTCGAATAGGGAAATCGGTGGATCAAATCAAGGCTCGTGACCATGCCCGGCTCACGCCTTGAGGGGATCCATCGACGAATGATCGCGCCCTGGATACACGTCCCGGGACGACGATTGTAGTTTTACCACAAGCGCACGGTCAAGTGGCAAGCGGGTATCGAACACGAGGAGGTGGTGTTGGCTCCAATCTATCCTAGGTTGGTTGGACTACGAATGTATTATTGGTGGAGATGGCTATGGTATGATGTAGTGGCAATGGTGATGGATGTCGGTGTCGGAGATAGAGAAATCGGTCAAATATCAATTCAAATACAATATAATAAAAGTGTCTAGGGCTAGGGAATCCCCACTATGGACCGTCATTCGTCATTGTGAATAGTGAATCTCAATATTACTAGACTTGTGTTGAGGTGAACTAGTCGCAACTTAATGTGGAACCAAGCTCACGCTCTCGCGCTATTGCCGGTCTATAGCAAACCTAGGTTAGGGCCCAATCTCTTGCAAACCCTAACCTAAGCCACTAGCATGAGGATCGACATCATCGTCCAATCGCCCCTCGAGCCCACTCTCGTGCAAACTCGAGTTACGATCTAGGTTGTGATAGTTCGTATTCGTCCAATCTCTTGCAAACGAATATGTGTATAGATTTACAATTAAAAATCCTAGCTTTGGTCCAATCTCTTGCAAACCAAATCTAGAGAAACCCAATTGTAAACCTAAATCGAATATCTAGGCCTTCCCATCGATTAGAATCCAATCTCTTGCAAATCCCAAATCGATGGAAATCCCTAGCTATCCGTAGTAAATCAATCACAACCTAACCTCCTAGCAATTCTAGCAATTTGGGAATTCATTCATCACAAATATGAAATTAGATCCATAGGGTTCATCCCCAAACCCTAGAACAACAAATCTACTCTAGCATAGCAATAAGGATATGAGAATCAATAGAAATCATTGCTTGCATACAAAAAGATAGAAAAACAAAGATTCAAATAAAAAAGAAAATACTTAGCTTTAATGAAGATCTTCAATCCAAAATACAAGCTTTTAGATCCAAGAGGGGGCCTAGGGCATGGCCTAACCTCTAAAATAAATCCCTCCTAAAACATCTTGGGGGCTAAGAAAACATAATGGGGATCCTCTCTAATGGTGGCTACAAACCCCTTAAATACTCTCCCAAAAACCCTAGCAAAACTGCCTAAAAAGCCCCTGAAAATTGGGCCCAAAACTGAATCTGAGCGTGCCCAGAAATCTGCGCCAGTTACGACTCGGCCGAGTGGAAATCTCACTCGGTCGAGTGGAAATCTCACTCGGTCGAGTGGACAGCTCACTCGGTCGAGTGGAAATCTCACTCGGTCGAGTGAGCTTTCCTGCAGAAACTCCAGAAAACAGCACTCTGTCAAAACTGTCAAAAACTGTCAAAAACTGGTCACTCGGCCGAGTGGAAATGTCACTCGGCCGAGTGACACTGACATGCAAATTCCAGCACTGCAGCATCGACTTGCAGAAATTCCCCAGATTTCATCCGACCTCCGATTGACGCGTTCTTGGCGGCGTTGGAATCTTCATGAAGCCTACTATCCATAAAAAATATGAGAAAAATAATTTGATGGCTGGAATGATAGCAGATTTGAAAAGAGTAGGAGGATGTCTGAAAATCTGGGCGCCGTGTGTCCTCGGCATCACTCGGTCGAGTGGCAAATGTCACTTGGCCGAGGGGCATTTGGTACTCGGGCGGACGGCTTTCGTCACTCGGCCGAGTCAGGCTTCTGGGGCAGACTGACGGATTACAGTAAGTTGGACATTTTTGCTTGCCGTCGTCTGGGTGCCACTCGGGCGGACGGAGTCTCCGAACTCGGCCGAGTCGGCGTGCGATGCTCGGCCGAGTGCACGCTGATACATCTCTGTTGCGTGTCCGATCTGGCCGGCCGAGCGGGGTCTCATTGCTCGGCCGAGTGACTCCTTCACTCGGCCGAGTGGCATGCTGAAAATGCCCAATCTTCATCTTTTCGCTCCCCCGTTGCTCCTACGACGTTCTTTCTTCTTCCACTCCTCTTCCATTGTAGAATAACCCTCAAAAGGGCCATGGTTGACACTCCGGAGTCGGTGCAAATCTCTAAAGCTCATTTTTGCTCACGATCGCTCCATATTTCCTGAAATCCGACAAAAACAAGAAATAGTGAAAAGTAACACAATATCATCGAATAATCGTGAAAATCGCAATATGAGCAACCGAAATGACATGCAAATATGTAGAAAAAAAGGTGTAAAATATGGACCGATCAAAATCCCCCAAGCTTGCCTCTTACTCGTCCTCGAGGAAGAAAAGTAGAGAGACGAACTCGGGAGATGAAAACAAAGAAAATGAAATGGAAAAGAAAGAACACGAGGTGGAAGGGGTCGCTAGATTATTCTCTCAGATCTCAAGCCATAAGCTACACATCACGATAACTTGGAAAATACGAATCGCATGCTATAAGGATTTCATATCTTACATAAACATGGTACTTGCAATCTTTTAAGAACAACAAAAGGGATTCTCTAAATTCATACAATCAATTCATATCCACGTCACACATTTCATAGGATTTAATATACAAATGTTGGCAATGCACTTTTCAATCAAAAGTTATAAATGAAGCATATAAGGTACACACCAAGCATGCGATAAAGAATAGAATAAGAGTCATGGCATTCACATATTTATTTCAAATCATGAAAAATCTCCATATCTAATATATTTTGCAAAGTCTAAGCATTATCGAATATTCCCATTCATGCACGTCTCCACTCTAATGTCATACTCACTCATATGGTCAAATGAATTCACCCCCTCAAGCTTAGCTTGAGGCATCGCATCTAAAGGAATATGATAGTGGAAAATGGGATTTTTGCCTTGGTTTTCCCAAGTATTTTGTGGCTCCAATAATAAGATAGAGAAACATTTTTCTTTTTTTTTTCTTTTTGAACTATTTGTTTCTCATTAGTATTTTTGGATTTTTGTAGGAGCTATATGATTTGTATTTTTGGATTTTGGCTCCTTTTTGGCTTTTTGGACTTTTTGGAGCTAACCTTTTCTTTTGTGGGGATTTTTGGGAAATAGATGCGATATAAGTAGCTTTAGGAGGTGAACTCAAGTGACATGTAGAGAATAAAAAGATATATGTGGAGAAAGAAATAATGTAGCACTCGGTTCACTCTAAGATGTGCACGAACGGTTCAATAAAATAATACTTCAACTAAAACTCATATGTAAGCATGGATATTCTCAATCATCTCAATAAAAAGCGAAGTCAAGCGGTAAAGAGTACTTTCATATCAAGCATGCAACAGGAGGTGAATAAGACAATAAAACTGATGCTTCAGATATACTAATGATGCGTGAATCTTGGTGCATTTCCAACAAAAGCATACTAAACACTAATCCATAATTCAGCTTCAATTAATATCATGCATTCATATAGAGGAATCATCAAGAGAAATAGATTTGCAAGCACATGTGAATAGCAAGACTCTGAAATACTCTAAATAGCATGGCAAGGAATAATAAGCATCGTGATGGCTACTAAAGCAATAAGAGATATCATCATACAAAACTCATCTAGCGGAAGAAGAGAAAGGAAAATAAAGAAATAAAAATAAAAGAGGGGAAAGAAAAGAAAATCAAGCACACAATATGATGCATGAACATACATAAAAGGAAAATAAGATGGAAAAATCAAAAAGATGATGCAAAAATTTTGAAATTTTTTAAAAAACCCTAAAATAAAGTAAAAATGCAACTAATGCATCTAAATGGCATGGAAATGCACTCCCCCAAGCTTAAACTTCACATTGTCCTCAATGTGATCATAATGAAAGAATATGAGGAACAACGATAATAATAAGGGGGTGAATGAAAAATGATGAAATGAATGACATGAAATCCTAATGCAACTACATGCACATACAATGATGCATGAGAGCGCCTTCCCCCAAGCTTATACCAAACAATCTTATTCAAATGACTCGATCAAAAATATCACGGCTTCGCTAAGCGATATCAAGTCAAACAAATAAGAAAGTAAGGTTTCACTTGAAAGAAATGCTCGGTGGGTGGTGAGCAAAAAGGATGTGACACATCAAAATATAAAGTGGGCAATTAATATATAATGGGTTTGGGGTGTAAAAATTTTTGTTGCCGTCATATGTGGTGATATTTATTCAAGCAAATCTATACGGTCCTCTCGCTGTCGAGAGGATTCGGGTTTATTGAAAGCATAAAAATTTCTACACTACTGGATTGATATCATCTATAGCAAAAGGCGGATCCAGTATCTTTTCCGGTGCAGGCAACTGCTCCAACTGCTCCTTCCGTGGCTCTGCCAAGCGCACATGTCCACGGACACCAACGAACTCTAGCAATGCATCCTCCAGCATTCCCACAAGGACTCCACCTGTACCCTGCAGAGAATAGGATGCATCAGTTCGCTGCAAAAATTTCACCCTCATAATAAAAGTATTCCAAAGAGGATCGTCAATAGAAATATATGAAATAAATAGTGGTGGACGATACTTCCCTGGAAATAATCCAATATCCTCACGTGCCGTGATAGCTGTCTCCACGGTGTCTTCTCTATACTGCTCAGGTAAATCTAGATCATAGGTGTGGACCCCATCAAGATGCTCCTCATCATCGTCGGACTCATCCCAATGCACCCCTTGATCATATTCATATGTGTCCATGGGTGCTAACTCCTCGCTCTCCTCCACATATACGTCCCATCGTACCTCTTGATCGTATGTACATGAATCGTGCAAAAGGCACGATGAATCATAAAAAACATCATACACTGGAGGGAAATCAAAGATAAAGGGTGAGGGAGTAAAGAGATCTCCCTGAAGGGGAGCCATAAGCTCTGTGGGGTAGTCCTCTGCGTCAGTGGGAGGATGAGGTGGCTGCGGAAGCTCTAATGGAGGAGGATAGTGCTCGAGATCCTCATGAATGGCTGTGTCCTCGTCCCGATGCATGACCTCCTCGGTGATAAGCTCTGGCTCTGTGTGTAAGGCCTCCTCAAAAGCATGCTCTGGCTCGATAGTGTGCTCATTTGCCTTCTCATCGACTATCAATGTAGGCTCTCCCTGGGATGGTGATGCTGGCTGCTCATGTGTGTCAGCTTGTGGGGATGTATCATGTGGAGGGGAATGCCCGCAAGAAATCCGAAAATATAGTCTATCCCCCTCAAGTCTGACATGGATGTCCTCCTCAATTGTTCCTGCAGCTGAAACACGGTTCATAACAAAATCTGTAAATCGTAGCTCAAATGCATCACCTGCCGTAATGCTCTCTGAACCGGTAAACCTCACTGACTCAAAGAGACCCTCCAATAATCTCTGAAATGCGTCCTCCTCTGGCTGCGCATATGACTTAGTTTCTGCTTCCTTCACTACCTCTTCGTCCATCCACTCTTCATATGCAATAGATGTATCGTAGGAAGTGGGATCGACGACGGCACATTCTGGCTCTGGTAGTAAGTCTGGCGATGCTTCTTGCCCATAAAATGAAGAAGCAGAACTGATATCTTTGGAAATCCCTTCAACCTTAAGCATGAGCATATTCATTTCAAGTTGCCTCTTCACCCGTTCCAATAGAAGGTTACCCTTTTCAAGCCCGGCTTGCACTTCAACCTGGTGTGCATGCATCTCATCAAAAAAGATCATTTGTCTCTCATCAAGCTCGGGCCAGTGCATCTCCTCAAAAAGGTATTCGCCCATCTGAGCACTCTGATCAAAATAGTATTCTCCCATCTGAGCACTCTGATCATAATAGTATTCTCCCATCTGAGCACTCTGATCAAAATAGTAATCTCCCGTCTGAGCATTCTGATCAAAATCTGTGGTCCACGTAGTATAATCCATAGCACCTGATCAACAAAGATAAATACCTGGAGAAAAGATATCAGTGGCACAAAAGAATATAGAAATGATAATAATGGTGACAGGGGTGAAAATTTCCTTTTTATTTATTTATTTTTTTTCGTAGTCTAATCAACCTAATTGTGACAAATTGGCACCAACGGAAACACCTCCCCGACAACGGCGCCAAAAACTTGATCGCGCCCCGGATACACGTCCCGGGACGACGATTGTAGTTTTACCGCAAGCGCACGGTCAAGTGGCGAGCGGGTATCGAACACGAGGAGGTGGTGTTGGCTCCAATCTATCCTAGGTTGGTTGGACCACGAATGTATTATTGGTGGAGATGGCTATGGTATGATGTAGTGGCAATGGTGATGGATGTCGGTGTCGGAGATAGAGAAATCGGTCAAATATCAATTCAAATACAATATAATAAAAGTGTCTAGGGCTAGGGAATCCCCACTATGGACCGTCATTCGTCATTGTGAATAGTGAATCTCAATATTACTAGACTTGTGTTGAGGTGAACTAGTCGCAACTTAATGTGGAACCAAGCTCACGCTCTCGCGCTATTGCCGGTCTATAGAAAACCTAGGTTAGGGCCCAATCTCTTGCAAACCCTAACCTAAGCCACTAGCATGAGGATCGACATCATCGTCCAATCGCCCCTCGAGCCCACTCTCGTGCAAACTCGAGTTACGATCTAGGTTGTGATAGTTCGTATTCGTCCAATCTCTTGCAAACGAATATGTGTATAGATTTACAATTAAAAATCCTAGCTTTGGTCCAATCTCTTGCAAACCAAATCTAGAGAAACCCAATTGTAAACCTAAATCGAATATCTAGGCCTTCCCATCGATTAGAATCCAATCTCTTGCAAATCCCAAATCGATGGAAATCCCTAGCTATCCGTAGTAAATCAATCACAACCTAACCTCCTAGCAATTCTAGCAATTTGGGAATTCATTCATCACAAATATGAAATTAGATCCATAGGGTTCATCCCCAAACCCTAGAACAACAAATCTACTCTAGCATAGCAATAAGGATATGAGAATCAATAGAAATCATTGCTTGCATACAAAAAGATAGAAAAACAAAGATTCAAATAAAAAAGAAAATACTTAGCTTTAATGAAGATCTTCAATCCAAAATACAAGCTTTTAGATCCAAGAGGGGGCCTAGGGCATGGCCTAACCTCTAAAATAAATCCCTCCTAAAACATCTTGGGGGCTAAGAAAACATAATGGAGATCCTCTCTAATGGTGGCTACAAACCCCTTAAATACTCTCCCAAAAACCCTAGCAAAACTGCCTAAAAAGCCCCTGAAAATCGGGCCCAAAACTGAATCTGCGCGTGCCCAGAAATCTGCGCCAGTTACGACTCGGCCGAGTGGAAATCTCACTCGGTCGAGTGGAAATCTCACTCGGTCGAGTGAGCTTTCCTGCAGAAACTCCAGAAAACAGCACTCTGTCAAAACTGTCAAAAACTGTCAAAAACTGGTCACTCGGCCGAGTGGAAATGTCACTCGGCCGAGTGACACTGACATGCAAATTCCAGCACTGCAGCATCGACTTGCAGAAATTCCCCAGATTTCATCCGACCTCCGATTGACGCGTTCTTGGCGGCGTTGGAATCGTCATGAAGCCTACTATCCATAAAAAATATGAGAAAAATAATTTGATGGCTGGAATGATAGCAGATTTGAAAAGAGTAGGAGGATGTCTGAAAATCTGGGCGCCGTGTGTCCTCGGCATCACTCGGTCGAGTGGCAAATGTCACTCGGCCGAGGGGCATTTGGTACTCGGGCGGACGGCTTTCGTCACTCGGCCGAGTCAGGCTTCTGGGGCAGACTGACGGATTACAGTAAGTTGGACATTTTTGCTTGCCGTCGTCTGGGTGCCACTCGGGCGGACGGAGTCTCCGAACTCGGCCGAGTCGGCGTGCGATGCTCGGCCGAGTGCACGCTGATACATCTCTGTTGCGTGTCCGATCTGGCCGGCCGAGCGGGGTCTCATTGCTCGACCGAGTGACTCCTTCACTCGGCCGAGTGGCATGCTGAAAATGCCCAATCTTCATCTTTTCGCTCCCCCGTCGCTCCTACGACGTTCTTTCTTCTTCCACTCCTCTTCCATTGCAGAATAACCCTCAAAAGGGCCATGGTTGACACTCCGGAGTGGGTGCAAATCTCTAAAGCTCATTTTTGCTCACGATCGCTCCATATTTCCTGAAATCCGACAAAAACAAGAAATAGTGAAAAGTAACACAATATCATCGAATAATCGTGAAAATCGCAATATGAGCAACCGAAATGACATGCAAATATGTAGAAAAAAAGGTGTAAAATATGGACCGATCAACGAACTATACCGCTACCGTTGACGGCTACCGCCATTGTGTCAACGAGAGCCACAGAAATACCCTGCAATTCTAATCCATGAGAGTGGTACGAATTGGGGGATTAATTCCCTAGCCCTAATGCAATGCAAGGATCCTATCCCAACGTCGACCCCAACGATCCTAGTGGTGATCCCTAATGCCCTAGTCCCTTTTATTAATATTACAACAACAAACCCCCAACCAAATCTTTTACCTCGATAGCTATCTCACTTCAAGACTTAGAAATAAACTGAGAATCCATTGACACTATCACCATCCCTGTGGGATTCGACATCTTTTATACTATAACTCGACACCGTCCGCTTGCGGATTAAGGCCGGAATTGAAGCCTAGGGGCCATACCACGCCTGTCGATCGTGACACCGCCAGGTGGAACCTAGGTGTAGGTTTCGGGTGCATCAAGTTTTTGGCGCCGTTGCCGGGGACGGCAATAGTGTTCTATCTCGGTTTGTTTTTATTTTGTGAAGTTTGCTTGCATTCCGATCATTTCTCACCTTTCCATCATTTTTATTCTTTTTATTTATTTCGGTGCTACTGACGGTATTCCTTTGAGTTTTGTTAGTGCATGAACACTCGATACAAGGGATTTACTAGAGAGTTATGATTCGATCCTGAGATCGAGAAGACAACGAAGGCTTTAAGATCCTATAGTAGAAGTTCATCTCCCTCCGCTCAAATGGCGGAAAACAATCCTCCTCCTCCTCCTCCTCGCAGTGGGTCCATCAGGGACCATATGAAACCAACTTTTCAGAACAACTCCTCCATCCTCAGACCGCAACTGGCGGCAGGGAGCTTCGAGCTCAAAACTGGGTTGATTAATCTGATGCAGCAGCATCCTTTCCACGGGCAACCACATGAAAATCCCATCCATCACATTGACACCTTCTTGGCGAAGTGTGATACGTTTAAGGCGAAGGACGTTAGTGACGACACTGTGAAGCTGCGGCTATTCCCGTTCACCTTAAGGGATAAAGCCTCATATTGGCTCCGGGCCCACCCTCCCAACCATTTCACCACCTGGGAGAAGCTCGCGCTTGCATTTGTGGATAAGTTTTATCCACCATCGAAGACAGTCCGGATCCGCGGAGCTATTTCTAACTTCAAGTAGCTCCCACAGGAGTCACTTTACGAGGCACGGGAGAGGTTCAAGGACCTCCACACCATGGGATCCAGTTATGAGATTTGGTGCAGAGCTTCTACAACCGGCTCCAGCCTAGCACCAAGATGATCATTGATGCTCCAGCGCATGGCACCCTACTTAATAAGTCTCTTGAGGAGGCTATTGATTTGTTGGAGTACATGGCGGCCAACACTCAGCAATGGAATGATGAACGGACTGTTGTGACCCGGACTCTTGAGGTCAAAGTCGCTTGCCACTTGGATTCTCACATCGAGACCTTGTGCAAACAAGTGGCCTGCATTGAGCAGCGTCTAGACTCCATCCCCGCTTCGCCCAGTACATCGTATCATCCCGTGAAAGAATATGTAGATCCGGGATATATCCCTAGTGAGGCCCACTACGATGGTGCTGAGACTTATGAGACCGTACAATACGTCCAAGGAGAGGGACGGAATCTGTGGCAGCATTAAGCTGCCAGGAATCACCCGGGGTTCTCCTATGGAAACCCAAGTGGAGGGCTGCAACCTCTGCAATTTCATAGGCCTCCACCCCCTCCTCAACAGCAGCATCAGCAGCAGCAGAACCAGCAGCAGGGCGGCTTTAGGCTAGCTGGGCCTTACAGGCCGCCGGGATATCAGTTCAACCGGCCGCCTCAGCAGAATTATGCGCCGGCTCCACCCAAGTCTAATCTCGAAGCCACACTAGAGACTTTCATGAGTGGTCTGATCTGCTTTAATCAGGACACATCGAACCAATTCAAGAATATAAATTCTTCACTCGATGAATTGAGGGGGCAAATGTCGCAACTTTTGAAGAATCGGGGAAGATTGCCCTCCAAGCCGGAGACAAACCTGAGAGCCCAAGCCAATGTCGTGGTTTCAGTGACCACACGTGGAGGACGGGTGACTGACTCAGTCATGGTCCCAGTGCTAAGCAAGGAGAAAGTCACCGTTGAAGAAGCTGTCGATGACGGCGATAGAGTTGAGGCCACTGAAGGACCTATCATTATTGAGGAGAAAGCGGATGCCCCTCCCGTCATACCTATTACGACGCTGCCTCCCGTCGATGCATCCAAGAATAAAGTTTCCCGACCTCCCCCTCCATACCCTCAGAGGCTAGCCCTAGCCAAATTGGAAAAGAAATACTCCAAGTTCATTGAGTTATTAAAGGGAATTCAGCTAAACATCCCTTTCATGGACGCCATCGCGGAGATCCCGATCTACGCTAAATTTTTGAAGGATCTCATCACGGGAAAGAGGAAGCCCGAGGAAATCAATCTATTGGAGGATTCCACCTCCGTCATCAAAAATCATCTCCCTCAGAAGCTGCCGGATCCGGGGAGCTTTACCGTGCCATGCTCCATTGGAGGGATGTCTATTAGTAGGGCGTTAATTGACTTGGGAGCTAGCATCAGTTTGATGCCCCTCTCCATATTCAAGAGACTTCACACGGGGAGTGAGTTAGAACCAATAAGCATGTCCATCCAGCTCGTCGATCATTCCATCACTTACCCGTTGGGAATAGCAAGGGACGTCATCCTCCAAATACCCCCAGGGCTATGTGTTCCAGTCGACTTCATCATCATGGATATGCATGCGGGATGGAGCTCCCAACTTATACTCGGCCGCCCCTTCATGGCGACAGCCGGTGTTCTGATAGACATCCGAGAAGGAACCCTCTCTCTCAACATGGAGGATATTGAAGCTGAGTTCCGGCTACAAAAGCCGATGAGAAAGCGAGCCCATGTAGAAGGGGCTAGCTATATGGAGCTTCTTGAAGAGGAAGCAATTGAAGGTTCTACTTCTGAGGGAGTCATGAAGGACCCAATGAAGACAAGCATCGACGACGACGGTAATCCAACCTACCACAAAGTGGTCGCCGCGTACATCCGAGTATTGGATGAGAAGTTTCTACATCGTTCTCCAATTCATCAAGAATCGGGAGCTACATGCTACTCAAAGGAAAGTCGTGAAGTAGGCGGAGATCAAATGCCGTCAGATTGCACCATCACAAAGATTGACACGCGACCACCGCGCGCACCAAATGAGCATTGATATATTTGAGGGAGTCGAGCTCACGACTGAAAACGAGCGCTTATTGGGAGGCAAACCCAATTTCTTAGATTTTGGATTTTCTTTCCCAGTTTCTTATTTTTTGTTTTTGTTTAGTGTTTTTAGACAAAACTATCAAAATCACAAAAATTTGATAAGTTCGTCTTTTGTACAGGATGGACAAATGGGGGTATGCGTATCGACATTATAAACGGAAGGAAGCCAGAGGAGAGCAACATATTCGAAGATTTGGGAAGAAAACCAAAGAAAAAGAAGAGGGACATGAGACACAAGAGACTCGACCGAGCAGCGCAGACACGGAAACAGGAAGGATATATGGCCATCTCTGCGCGGCCCGAGCAGCTTCCTGCTCGATCCGAGTAGAAATCAACTCGGTCCGAGCAACACATTGCTCGGTCGAGTTTTACATGCTTTTGAAGTTAAGGAGAAAACGTCACTCTGCCAACCCGGACAGAATATTATTGGCTCGGCCCGAGTAGGCAATGACTCGGACCGAGCACCAAACTGCTCGGTCGAGCAGACAAGGGAGTATTTCGCATCAAAAAATTTTCATTGACTCGGTCGAGCAACCTTAATGCTCGGACCGAGTTGGGTCGGGTTTCAAACCTCAAACCGTTTCAATTTTTTTTACTCCACCCTTAAATATTTTTAACCCTAATCTAAAATTTTTTACCCTCACACTTCCCCCCCGAGCTCCCTCACTCCTCCCTACTCGTTCAAACCCCCGCCCCACGCCGTCTTCCTCCTCCTTCACCCCCGCAGACACCGCCGTCTGCGCCGCCTACTCCGATCAGCCATCACCCTCTCTCTCTCTCTCTCTCTCTCTCTCTCTCTCTCTCTCTCTCTCTCTGTCCCCTCCCCTCTCTTCCCCCCTCTCCACCCTACTCAGTCGACGACACCGTCGACAGCGCCACCGCCGCCGACGGCACCACTGAACCCACCCCCCCAACAACCCACCCCCCCTCACCGACTGCCCCCTCTCCCCCTCCCATCGGATCTCCCTAAACCCCCCCATTCGCCCTACTCAGTCGACAGCACCATCGACGGTGCCACTGCCGCCGACGGCTCCGCCGACCCCCTCTCCCCAACACCCCACCTCCCCCCTTTAAAACTCCCCCACCTCCCGCCCCCTCTCCCCACTGGCGATCGCCCAAAGGCCCCCCCAATTTCCTCTTGACTGTGCCCTAGGGCACAGACCGAGCAGCTCGTCTGCTCGGTCATAACCACCCACCGAGTAGCACAACTCGGACCGATCAGTATCACTGCTCGGTCCGAGTCACCTCATATCTGCATATCACCCATTTTTACTCGATTATCTAACGTTTTGATCGTTTCGAATTGCAGGTACTCTCTGCTTACGTAAGTAACAGCTGTGCGGACTAGCTTGGGGGATCTTTCGTGCACTCGCATCGTTCGCATCCCTCGCACATATGATACACTTGTTCCCTTATCTATTTTCATACCGTATCATCATACTGCACACGGCACGATGGTTCGCACACGCGGAGCCACCATACCCCCCGTTCACAGGAAGAGGCCGTCGTCTGGCGCCTCCTCTTCCCGACCCCAGTGTCGAGCCTGCCTTCTGTTATACTTGCACACCATCCGCCACCCAGGCCAGACACAGTGACCTCCTCTGCACCACTACATGCTTCACTTTCCCAGGCTTCTGCAAATCCTGTTTCTACCACTTCAAAGCCGGCTGTCACATTAGACCCCATATCTACCTTGGTGTTATATTCTTATGAGCCCTCCACTGCCACTATATATCTCACCACCAGCCCAGCTCATGATTTCCAGCCTGATCTTCCACCCCCCACTCCTGATCCACAGCAGAGGGACCCATCACCACCCCCAGAGGGTGGTGCCTCTGCTTGATGTAGTCCTCACCCGCTTTTGTCTCCCCTATTTTATTTTGTGCCCATCTGTCTGTTTGGGGCCCTATTTTTACATAACTTGGGGGAGGCGCCACTCATGCATCATATTTCATTCCGCATTGCATCATGTCATGTTTTTATTTTATTTCTTTTTGTACATTTTTGTTTACTTTATTTTTATTCTATTCCCCCACCCACCCCACCCCTTTAGCATCATCTCCTGCTCACGAGCGTTTTCTTAGCAGTGATGACACTGCTAGGTTTAGCTTGGGGGATGAGCACTACCGCTTTATTTTTGATTTTTTTCTTTTACATTTTCTCTCCTTATTTCAGTCTTTATTTCATTTTTCCACCGTTTTTTCACGCCATTTTCCTTTTTCTCATTTTGCATCATATTTTCTATTTTCACCATGCATGCATCTTTTTTCTTTATTTTCCCTTTTTCTCCGCCTCTTTTTCTTTATTTGCTAGGGATGTTCCGCATGATGATATCTCTCGCGGCCTTATTAGTCTTTTGCGATGCTCATATCTGTTGACATGCTATTAGGGTGAATTTCATCTTTACTATCTATATGCGTGCATTTCTTTTGCTGATCTATCTGATTTAATACCTGAAATGAATTGAAAATCGAATGCATGAATTAGTATCTAGTATGATCTATGTTGGAAATGCACCTAGGTTCACGCATCACTAGAACATTTGGAGTATCTGTTTTTATCTTATTCACTTCTGATTGCATGCCTGTTGATATGGTACTATTTACTGCATGCCTTTCTCAGTATTCATTTAGAGAAGTGAAAATATCTATGCTATCTATGAGTTTAGTTAGGGTTTTATTTTATCAAACCGTTGTGCACCCTCTTTTGAGTGAACCGAGAGTCTTGCTATTTTTCCTTCTCCACATCTCTTTATTCATTTGGTTACACCCCTATAGCTATCTTTACCGCATCTCACTTCCCAAACCCAAAAAGAAACAGTATAGCTTCTAAATGAAAAAAAAGAAAGAAAAGAAAGAAAGAAAATGTGTATATATTCATATGTGAAAAAGAAAAGAAAAAGAAAGAAAATGAATAAATTTTATATCATTTCATTAGAAGCTATCATTTATTCTGGTAAGAAAAAGAAAAGAATTTCCATATCATTTTTCTTGATGCGACGCCTCAAGCTAAGCTTGGGGGGTAAACCAACTGATCACATGAGTGAGCATGACATTAGAGTGGAGACGGTGCATAACGGGGAGATTTAATAACACCCAAACTTTACGAATTGCTTTATTTTTTGGAGATTTTTCATGAATCGAAATGAATATCTGAATGGCATGATTCTTTTTTCTATTCTCTATTGCATGTTGTGTGATATCTTTATGCTCATTGTGTATCTGTGATTGAAAAGGGCATTGCCAACTTCTTTATACTAGACTCTAGGGATTGCATGAGATTGATATGATTTGAAGGCGTTATTTCGATAGATCCCTATTCTTTGCCTGCACTGCATGCTAGTCATATGATTAGTAAATCTAGAAATTGCCAATAGCATGATGTTTATCATTCAGAGCATCGTGATATACTATCTAGGCCTGAGATCTGACCGATCATCCTTAGCACTCTCCTCTCACTTCTCTTTTTCCTTTTCCTCTCCTTCTATTTTCATTTTTCTTATTTCTTTTTGTTTTCTCCCGGCGTACCGATTATTTGTCTTCCTCGAGGACGAGTAAGAAGTAAGCTTGGGGGATTTTGATGTGTCCATATTTTCTACTATTTTCATATCATCATTTCATTGCATCTCATACCATTTTCACATCAAAATCCCACATTTTACTATGATATTGCATTTCTGACGATATATTCGAGTTTCGTAGTGTTTTATGAGTTTTCAGGGATTTTGGAGCGATTTGGGACCCCACTTGGGTATGGACACGTCTGACATTCTCGTGAGGTCATTAGTAAGGCTCTGGAGGAGTTCATCATACTTCTGGAGCCATTGGAGGAGAAGACAGAGAGCAGAGGAGAGAGAGACAGCCCCCAGCAGCTCTCAGACAGTTTCCTAGAAATGCTCGGTCCGAGCAGTTCAGGTGCTCGACCGAGTAGCTTCAATTTGGGATGAGGAGCAGATACGGGCTGGCTCGGACCGAGCAGTTCAGCTACTCGGTCGAGCAGCCTCAATTTCCACAGCTGAAGCCATCCAGCAATGCGGCCTGAGCAGCTGACCGAGTCGACCCCTACTCGGACCGAGCAGAGCTTACTCGGTCCGGGTAAGGCAGAGCGGCAACTTTGAATCTTTTCCATTTCCTGTAGTGCTTGGTCGAGCAGCTCATCTGCTCGGGCCGAGCCACCGAATGAGCAGCGCATTATTCGACTGAGTCACCTACTCGGTCGGCAATTCCAGGGCCATTTTTGGGAAGATTTCTGAAGCCGTGATGCGCACGATCTGTGACGATTGAAGCTGGGAGCTGTGCAAGCACTGAGGAGGCGACTTTCAATTGGAGTTTTTGAGAGGAGTTTTTTGAGGGAGAGCTTAGGCGATTTTGCAGAGGATTGTTCTTAGATTAAATTTTGTAAGAAACTTTTGGATCGAGATTGACTAGAAATATTATTCGTTCTCCTTGCATTCTAGGAATCTGAATTTTCTCTGTGGATCTATTAGACGTCATTCCTCTTTATTTCTCCCTGTAAGTTCTCGATCTTTGTTTATCAATTTGTTATGATGTCTGCATCTACAAAAATTGTATCTTTGCTCGCTAATATTGCCATGCGCGAGTAGATTCTTTCTAGAGTTGATGGGTTAGCCCTAGGATCCTAGGGAAAAATGTAGATCTGGATCCCTACATTGAATTGGGGATTTAGAGAAGTATTTCGGTAGATCCTACCGAATCCATAGTTAACCCGTACTGAGATCATGTCCACGGTCTGTGGAATTGATGTGCTTAAGGGGTATCTAGGGATTCGAATATGGAAATCGGTGGATCCAATCAAGGCTCGTGACCATGCCTGGCTCGTGCCTTGAGGGGATCTATCGACGAACTATACCGCTACCGTTGACGGCTACCGCCATTGCGTCAACAAGAGCCACCGAAATACCCCGCAATTCTAACCCACGAGAGTGGTACAAATTGGGGGATTAATTCCCTAGCCCTAATGCAATGCAAGGATCATATCCCAACGTCGACCCCCAACGATCCTAGTGGTGATCCCTAACGCCCTAGTCCCTTTTAATAATATTACGACAACAAACCCCCAACCAAATCTTTTATCACGATAGCTATCTCACTTCAAGACTTAGAAATAAAGTGAGAATCCGTTGACACTATCACCGTCCCTGTGGGATTCAACATCTTTTATACTATAACTCGACACTGTCCGCTTGCGGATTGAGCCCGAAATTGAAGCATAGGGGCCATACCACTCCTGGCGATCGTGACACCGCCAGGTGGAACCTAGGTGTAGGTTTCGGGTGCGTCACAACCCACAACTACATTATCTACAACGGAGGCCAAGTACATGCAATTACAGAGGCATACAAAGAAACTATTTAGTTAAGAGGTTATACAAATGAGCTTGGGTTGGACCTAGAGGACATCTAACTATTCTCGAATAGTCAAAGTGCAATTTGCTTGATCAAGAATCATGTCTATCACGCAAGGATAAAACACATTGTGGTGATATATCATAGAGTTTGTGATTGCGTCGAAGATGCGGAGATCTTTATTATGAAGGTGCACATCGACGAGAATATGGCGGATGCATTTAACAAACCAGTGACAAGGGAAAAGTTTAGGCATTGCTTATACATGCTAAACATCTCTTTGTGCTAGAGCCGTGTAGGATCACCTCTCCTTATGAGGATGGAGGTGTGATTTTGGTGGGTGTTTGTTCCCTCCATGGTTGAGGTATATGTGACATCTTGTTGATCTTCTTGGGGGCATGTAAGAGTTTTCTCACCAAGGTGGAGATTGTTAGAGTTTGGCTCCAAAACTCTAGTTGTATATATGAGCCTTTGTACAGGGTAAACTTGTATATAAATTGTAACCCTTGAGTAGACCATATAAATAGTCTATTTGTTTTAGAGGTTTTCATCTTGAGACATCAATTGTAAAGAGAGTGGAATAACCTAAACAAAAGGGGCTAGGAAAGAGTGAGTGCTTTGGAGAAGGAGAAGAAAGGGGTTGAGGATTTGAAATTAAATCCTTGTATGGTGCATTTGGTGGTATCTAATAAAGCTCGTGTCTTTCTCTTCATATCTTGTATTTTGCTTTTGTTTGTTTTAGTTCTCTTCTCTTGCATATATATTATATTGGGTTGATTAATGGAGATCCACAAGGTGTTATTGTGGTGGAGGTCTTGCCGATCTCAAGTTTGCCAAGCTCACCTTGCTAGAGCTCATCTCGGCCGAACCGATCTCATCATCCGAGGCGATCTCGATCTGGGTCCAACCTCATGCAATGGGAGCCAAAGTCTCTCACACTCTCACCGTTCCTCTCTAATGCAGCTCTGAGGCAATCGAAAACACTAACCAACTCTTCGGCCCATTTGTAACCGGTGTTGGGATCTGTATTGGCCTCAACCCTTGCGACCACGGCCGAACAATCCCTAACTAATTAGGGGCGTTGCATCAAACCACTAGCAAAACTATCCATTTTGGGTGATTTTGTAGTGTAAGCAACACATCCTCTCATATTATTAGGAAGAACAGAGCCATTCATTTTGATCTTCATATTCTAAAACCTACAAGCGAGTGAATTCAACGGGTTTTGCATGTTCATCCACCTGTCACAAATTTAACAGTTTTATATGAATATTTTTTTTTTGTAACTGGTGGATGAACATGTAAAACCCTTGGCTTCACCCGATATTTGGTATTTTAGGGGTTTAGAACGTGAAGAACAAAATGAACAGTTCTGATCTTTCAAAAAAATATGGGAAAGTTGAGTTCTAAAGGGTGACATATGTGGCATATGTCATATGTTTCCCATTATTATCTTTTTTTAATTAAGATTAGTTACAAATTATAATTATCTATAAATTAAAATTAATTTTTTCATAAATATTATTAGAAATCCCTAACCACAACTCCAATACCAATTGAGAAACACAAAAAAGTACTAAACACTATATTTTCTCAACCTCACTGTTAAATATCCTTGACATCACTACTACTCCTACATCAATAGACAAATGAGACCTTTTTCTCATGTAACAACCACTCTAACCCATCTACAAGAATTTATACATGCCAAAACCATGCCTTTTCTATGCCTCCATCCCTCGATCTCCTCCCAACTATGCGAGTTACACCTTTATCTGGGATGGAACCGTATTTAATCATTCGGCACTACTACTATTTTGACATGCCTAATGACCATAAGTCAATGATGATGAGGTATCTTGCTACCCTCTTGTAGCCAATGTGGGAAAACATTTAGTTTTCTTCATCTGTGTTGCTAAATTAAAACCAAAGATTTCCTCCACACTAGTTATATGTCATTGTCATGCAACACAAGGCATAATGAAAATTTCTCTCCTTAGTCATTATAAAAAGAAAGATTTGGGAATGATTTCAAAAGAAGACAATGGTGATAGCATAAAAGATTATATCTCTAGAGAGAGAGAGAGATGCTTCAAGGAGAGATGAGAGATTTAATGTTTCTACATGAGAGAATTATTAGCTTCTTCAGAGAGAGCCATATGATTTTTTGTTGTAGTTTATCTTTGTGTATTTATTTCCTAGTTAGAATTACAGAGTATTTAATTTTTTTCCTTGATCTATTTTGTCTATATGATCAGTAAATCACAATAAATAACTCTAGATCCTAAATTAGCTATGAGAAAAAAGAGCAGAGATAATTTTTCTAAAAATAAAATATGAGAGAATTTGTTTTGCAAGGTAATATAGATCTCTTAAATATTAATATAGAAGCATCCTCGGAAGCCATGCTCAAGCTGATATCCATAAATTACACACTATAAAGAGCTCAAATGAAAGATCTTTATAGGCATAAAAATTTATTTTACTAGTCAGAGGTTAAAGGGATAACGCTTGAATTCACAAAAGAAGCACATTGGAAGAAGTTAAATAGAAAGACAATCAGTCAAATTCGACAATGGATCGATCAAGTGCCTTTCACCATGTTGCGTAGGAGATAGAAGCATATGGCCTCTGATGGAAAATGAAAGAGATGTATCAGGCCAAGTCTGCTTGGAATAAATCCTTGTTGATGGATAATTAGTAAATATGAAGTTATATATTAAAACCTCATTTATCGAGCATATGAGTGAGTTTTAGAACCTAATCAATTTACTATGTGATGGAATTATAGCTTAGGGATAAAGTGCTTGCTCTCCTACTTCTATAATCTCTTCTTGACAAGTAAAAGATGCAAGTGTATCCCTCAGTAATTCACCCCCAAATGATAAACTTATCATGTTAAGGATGCCCACTTTAATGAAGAGCTTAGGAGAAAAGACATTACCATGGACCAATCATATGGTCTTGTTATAGAAAGATGGGGAATATAATAAAGAGATGGTCATATCTAAGGTAATGGTTAGAGTAAGAGCCTGGATATCTCCACTAACATGAGGAAACATATCTTATGACATTATGAAGATTTAAATCGTTTTTTGTTTTCATGAGTATGGAATAGAAAGGGTTTCATGTAAGGGGTAAGGATCGATAGCCTCGGAACAATCAATCGAATATTGATTAATACGTAATCGTTCGAACACTACTTGAAAAAGGCTCTTTTGTTCAGAAACGAAATGCTCCAAATGTTCCTGGAAATTCTTGCACGCTTCTGCTTCGTCCACACCTGGTTGCACGACGATTTGGACCCGAAATCAAAAACGAAAATAAAGGGTTTTCGATAGATCATGGGACACTTTTTTCTTCTGATTTGATATATTATGGGCGTGCGTTCCTGAGCCTATGCTAAAGTTTCAATTAATTCTTGCCAATATCCCCGCTAGGAAATTAAGAACTACTAGAAGCTATTATGAGAAAAAGGTAATAATTGTTCTCAGAAAAAGTCCAAGGATGGAAAGGCATTACTCGCTTCTATTGGAAAAGTAGTTAGTTGCTCGGTTTAAGAAGAAAAGAGCTAAACAAGTGGGAAGATAATTAAAGAGCATCAGCAACAACTCTTTCCTCATCCCAAGGACATGGACGGTCCTCTAAGAGTTGATATGTCCATTCTCTCATGGAACACTAGAGGGTTAAACCACATATCTAGGTGGCTTCCCTCACACAGGTTATCAGTAATCATCATAGTGGTTTGATTAGTTTAAATGAAACAAGAGTTAAAGTTTCTCAATCAAATAGTATTCAGAGGTCTATTAGTAGGCATTGGAGTTTTATTGACAATTATTAGTCCTCTCCGGGTGGCAGGATTGGGGTAGGCTGGGATCCCACTGTTTTCACTGTCGAAAAAGTCGACGATGCCGCTCAATTTATTCACTGCAAAATTATTAGACTTTATGATGACTTTGAATTTTTTGCTAGCTTCATTTATGGAAGTAATTATGTGTATGAAGGCAGAAATTATGGCACTAGATTATTTCCTTGTCCCATTACATCTCGAATCCTAAGATTTTAATAGGAAATTTTAATTCTGTTTTTAACGTGGTGGAGAAGCATTGTGGGAATATAATTTCGAGATCTTATATTACAGAGATGAATGCTTTGGTTGGTGTGGCTGGCTTGTTAGATATGGAAATGGATGCCGAGTACACTTGGAGTAATAAAGGGAAAGGTCTTCGTAGAGTGTTGTCTATGATTGATTGTTCTTTTTGCAATCTTTCTTAGATGAGCAAGTTTCCTTTGCTGGGGTCAGATGTCTTATTTTTGATGTTTCTGACCATACTCCTCTACTTATTGACATCTGGGTTCCTTCTATTGTTGGGAGATCCCCTTTTCGGTTTTATAGCTCTTGGATTGATGCAGATGGATTCAGGGATTGTGTGTCGAAGGGTTGGATGATTAGTGTTCATGGAACTCCCCTCTACTGTTTGTCCCAGCGGTTGAAGATGATCAAATCTGAATTAAAATCTTGGAACAAAAATCTTTTTAGTGACATCAATGGTCGCGTGATTGAAACTAAGGAAAATTTGGATCAGATTCAGCATGCGTTAGAGATTGATCCTATGAATACAGTCCTTGTTAGGAAAGATTCGGAGGCAGTTGTTGATTACAACATTGAGTTGGCTAGAGAAGAGACATTTTATCGGCAGCAATCTAGAATTCAGACGCTTGTTGATGGGGATCCGTGCTCGAAATTTTACATGTTGTTGCCTCTCGTAAAGCAGCTAGGGATAAGATTTCTTCTATCTCTAATGCTTTAGGTGATACTATTTCCGAGACTAATGAGATTGGCAATGAGGCTATCTGCTATTTTAATAGTATGTTTATGCCTGAGACTGCAGATGTGATCCATTCTTCTTGTATTTCGGGCAGATTAATGGAGGCTCAGAAGGCTAGCCTTATTGCCCCAATTCTTGAAGAGTCTATATATCAGATGGTTCTCGTGTATCCTTCCAATAAGGCTCCTGACCTGACGGGTTCACAAAAGAATTTTTTGTGGCCTGTTGGGATATTGTGGGTAAGGATTTTGTTTCAGCAGTTATGGCTTTCTTTCAAAATGGCAGGTTGCTTAAGTCTATAAATAGCACTTTCCTCAAATTGATCCCCAAGGAGACTAATGCTTCAACTTTTGGATAATTCCTCCGATTGCTTTATGTAACTTTGTGTATGAAGTTATTTCGAAGATCTTACCAAATAAATTTAGCAAAGGTATTGGCTCCATCATCTATATGAATCAAGCTGTGTTTATCAAAGGGATGAGCATTTCAGCAAACATCTTATTGGCCCATGACTTAGTTCACAATTTTAATAGTAGACGTGCAGGGAATCAAATGTGTATTAAGGTGGACTTGAAAAAAGCTTATGATAAAATCAGATGGACTTTATTTATAAAGCGTTGGTGGATATTGGTTGCCCAGTGGGATGGATTCAGTGGGTTATGAAATCATTACTACCCCTTCCTGTAGCGTACTCATAAATTGAGGAAACTACGGATATTTTCGAAGTAAATGTGGTCTTCGTCAGGGCTGTCCCCTCTTTTTGTTTTTATTTGTTCTCACTATGCCAGCTTTTTCTGGAATTATGGATGATTTCCAAACTAAAGGGAAAATTTCCATTTCGACAAGAGAATGTTGTATTCCAAACTCTCATTTGCTATTTGTCGATGACATGCTCATCTTTTCAGAGGCTTCAACACGCTCTGATGAGGGGATCAAAGATGCTATGGGGATTTTTGCCAGGAGTTCAGGGTTGGTTCCTAATATTCTCAAGAGTGAGATTTATTTTCCTAAATACTATTCCATAAAAAGTCAGGTCAGTGATGTTCTTGATTTTCGTATTGGTCATCTCCCAGTGCAGCATTTGGGTCTACTTTTGTTCACAAGTTCGATGAAAGCTTCTATATGCAATACCTTGATCTTGAGAATTCAGAATGGCTAGTTGATTGGAAGGCGAACCTCTTGTCCTATGCGGGAAGGCTTGAACTGTTAAAATCTGTTGTGTCTGGTATGCATATTTTCTGGACTTTGCATTTTGTTCTTCCTGAAGGAGTGTGTACTAAGATTGAGAAGATTATGGCTTTATTCCTTTATGATAATAAAACCGATCACGTGTATCATACTCTCTCTTGGGACAAGGTTTGATGGCCTAAGGATGAAGGTGGTCTTGGTGTTAGAAGTATTACTCAGTGGTGTCTCATTGGGCTTGCAAAACGGGTTGGAATTTATTTGCTAATAAAGATTCCCTTTGGGTACGGTGGATCCATGCATACTATTTGCATAACACTACTTATTGGTGTTACTGTGAGCAGAAAACGGACTCTTTTGCTTGGTCATCTTTGATTCGTTTTCTAGACACTATGAAGCAACATGTCAAGTTTATAATTGGGAATGATACTTCTACTCGAGTCTGGATTGATCCTTAGATTGAAATTTCACTTTGAAGGAAAAATTAGGTAACCGATTGATAATTCAAACGTCACTGGCATTCAGAAGACTATTTGCGATTCAATTCATTCTAGGAGGTGGTCTTTTACTTTTGGGATGTTTAGGAAGGAATAGAAGTTCAAAGACCTTTTGAGGCTAATCTTCCGATTTTGACTCTTGATGAGGATAGAATTATATGGGCTAGGACTACTTCAGGAAACTTCACAACTAAGTCAGCTTGGTCGGCTGTGAGAGATCCCATCCCGAAATGGACTTGGGCGATACTCTGCTGATATAAGTATCACATCCCAAGGCACTCATTTATCACTTGGTTGATGCTTCAAGGACGACTTCTAACCATGGGCAGAATGCAAATGATGAGGATTTCTTTGGTTAATCGATGTGTTCTGTGCTGGCACAGTTGTGAGTTGGTGGAGCACCTCTTCTTTCATTGTTCTTTTTCTAAATGGATTCTTAAATCTATTCTGCAATTTCTACATATCCATTGGTCCTCCGCTAGGATGCTTTACGTGCTGAATGAGTGTATCTCTTTTGTTCGCACAAATGAGAGGCGAGGAGTGGTGCTTTGGGCCTTCCTCAATGCTGCAATATATTATATTTGGAATGAGAGGAATAGAAGAATTTTTGCTGTGGAGGTCACTCACAAAACTGTTGTGTTTAAGAGATGTGAGGAGGTGCTTGTTGGATACAACATGTAGTTGGATACAACGATCGATGACTTCGTGTTTGATGATAACAAAAGTGTGTGAACAATTTAATGTGTGTGCTAAGTGTTTTCAGGAATGGCGCTCTCGCAAATATGCAAAGGGAAACTAAATAAAAGTGATGGAGAATGTGCCATGCATCAGCCAAGTGGACTAAGTCAAAGGTGGAGAAAATGGCTACAAATATTGGACGAAGTCAAAGATGGGAAGATAAGGAGGAAATCAATTCAAATCCATATTTGAATTGATTCAAATCAATTGGTGCAACATTCAAATCCTAATGTCATGCAAATTGAAGACTTAGTCAAAGATGGAGAGATATGGAGAATCTCATGCAAATCATAGGTGATTAAATGAGATCTAATTCAAATCCTATAGCTACTCAAATTCAATATCCATCCATATTCAAACTCCATATCCATGGTGATTTATTCAAATCCTAATCAAGTTAGGATTCCTTACAATCTCCATCAATTATGGGATTCTAATTGATTCTATTATATCTCATCCTCTCCTATATAAACCTATATTCAAAGAGATAGATTTAGAGGAGAGAGGGTAACAAAAACACCAAGAAAAATTTGGCCATACCCTCCTCCATGCGCAACTAGCTCAAAGCCATCCTCCTTCACATAATGCGCAACAAGCCCTAGGACGCATTTCAAAGATCTGAGAATTCTTGCCACAAGAGCATCTAAATAGGCCCCTTTTTATTTTTTAGTCGAAGAGGATGAGCTCACGATTCCAACGAGTATTTTTTTGGATTTTTTTGAGCTTGGGTCGATTTACTACAATTTCTGGAATACGGGGCAGAAACATACTTTACGCACAGACTGTTGCCAATTCTGCAGAACAGAGAATTGATTTACACACAGACCAGACAGACCAGATTCGGGCAGATTTGCGCATCGAACTTCGGAGGGATATATCTTGAGATCCAGGCATTGGATTAAGATGTCGTTTGCACCATCGTGAAGCTGACGACGCGCTGATCGACAAAGACTACAACACCGACACGAACTGAGCTTTCTAAACTCTTATTACTTTATATTCGTGTACTTGGTGTATAGATCTCTGTAGGAAAAACTTTAACATTGATACATATTTTGGGGTCTTGTCTAGTGGGTGCTAGACAAGAGGAACTTGGCTAGTTAGAACTAGCTAATAGAAAGATTATACTGAGATTAATTTTGTTGAACATGGTGAGTGTGGTACTGATAGCCTGGTGAGTGTAGAGACGTGGGTTGTCTAGCTATTAAGGTTGTACATGTTACATTATTAATCTAGTATCTGCTTTGGGGGCTGGACTAGGTCGTGGTGACGACCGAACCAGGGTAAGTTTGTTGTGCATCTGTGATAGATTTTTGTTTACGTTGAATCGGCTATAATTACGTGTGATTTGCTCGTGGGTTGCACGAGAATTTTTATTAGCCTATTCACACCCCTCCTAGGCTTAGATCCAGATCCAACAAGTGGTATCAGAGCAGGTTAGAGGATCTAGTCTAGAATTATCATGAATATTCCAAAATTTATTTTTGCTCATGACATACCTATTGATCGTCCTTCTCTATTTAGTGGCCATGATTATATATACTGGAAGGCTAGGATGAAAACTTATTTACTATCTGTTGATGTTGACACTTGGTACATTATTGATAACGGATATTCTATGCCTGAAAGTAAATTTGAATTTAAATGATCGAAATATGTGTGCTATAAATGCTAGAGCAATGAATATCTTATTGTGTGGTTTGCATATAAAACTATTTGATCATATCTCGCATTGCTCTTCTACGCAGGATATATGGAGGACTTTGGAAAATACATATGGAAGCGAGCAATCCCTGAACAACAATGAAAAGAAACAAAAGGGAAGAAAAGCTCCTTTAAATAAAAATGATGCTTATGTGCCTAAAAATATTATTAAGAAAACTACTGAGAGTAGGCTTTGTTTTTATTGCAGGAAGAGGGGACACGTTATAAATGACTGCCACAAGAAAAGAATGACTTCGCTTAAAATAAAAGAAAATCGTTAGCGATAACATGGGATATGGATAGCGAAAATGAGGAGAAAACAACGCACACCTCCATCTGCTTAATGGAAAACCACAATGAGGTAAAATCTTGCACTTGAACTCGTGAATATTTTTACGGGAATGCAAGATGAAATTGACAATCCAGAATCTACTATAAAGGAACATGAATTCATATTTGAAGAGTATAGAAATTTCAACGATGAAATGCAACAAGACACTTACAATAAGTCATTAGAAATTAAGGAACTAAAGGAAAAAATTATTGCATGTGATTCTACTATTAAGTTGTTGGAAAAAAAAGAATTCTAGGTTGCATGAAAAAGCTGAATGTCTTTCGTGTTCCTCTTTGTTGAATGATATTAGTATGTATAAGCAAATGTGATTAAACTTGAAACTGAAAATGAATTGCTCGTTGAAAAGATTAGCATGCTACATACTGAGCTTAAGGAAAAAATGATTGTCTTTACAAAGAAGGAAGAGGAAAACAAGAAAGCTTTTATTAGTAAATACACTTTGATTGTGAATGAGAATGCTTTATTGAAATCCAAAATCACTAGTCTAGAATTTTCATTAAAGAATTGTTCTATGAGAAAACAATCGTTGGATGCTATTCTAGAAAATCAACTTTATGGCAATAATAGACGTGGTCTTGGTTATGATATGAAACATGCTAAAAAGCCTATTTATAAGAAAATTTATAATCAGCCATTGAAAATCTCAAATATGTATGCAAAGTGCTTTACTTGTTCTAGTGTTGGTCATACCTCTTATTATTGTAAGTTTAGGAACACTAATATGAAATTCAAGCAAATATGGGTTTCTAAACTTTGATGACTAACATGAGTGGATCTTGTTGGAGTCCAAGGTCACAACTAACATCTACCGTGTAGGTAAGATAGAGCTTTGACGAGGAGATATGGATTGAACGTTTCATTATTTAGTTCCTTAGCCAATTGACGACACGAATGTATATTTTTCTCCTTTGCACTTAATGCATACCTTCATAGCATTTTTTTTGTTTTATGTGTTTGCTTTGATTTTTATTTTGTTTGCTAGTTTGCTTGCTTTCTAGCTTGTTTAGTTCTTTATAAAGAAAAACCAAAAATGAAAAAGACAAAAGGCAAAAAATGGTGCTTAATGTATATCTTTCTTTTGAATCATTCAAGTGATATTAATGAATAATAATCATATCCATGTAGAAATTGATGTATTATTGTTATGGCTACATGTGCATATTTGATTTTCTAAATAGCCATGACATGTTCAATGATTATAATAATTTGATTTCTACACCTACACTTTCACTTCCACGAATATTAAATATTGTTGAACATTTGGAGACATCTTTTATGAAATATTGGAAAGTGAATATAGGATGAAAATAACTGAAAATCTAAGGGATATGATGTGTTTTGCCATTGATAAAAATTGAGCACAAAAGAATTGAATAAAAATACATGAATATTGCTCCGTATGTAAAATGGATACAATCATGGCAAGTACACTACCAACGAGTATCCAACTATGCTTTACGGGTAATCTTTAACGTTGGTGTTATACTCGTGAAGCAATGCCACCCCAACATCTAAGAATCCTTATAGACTATGTTTTTTCGGGGTGTGGCATCTTGAACTCATTTTAAATAAGGTGGGAAAAATCAATCCTAGGTGATTTCATGTTTAATGGAAAATGTGGATTGGTTTTGGTTGATTTCTTAATAGTTTCTACTCATGTACTTCAATGTTTAATTATCACACTTACACGAAGGTGTTGAATTCTATGTTATAATTTTCATTGAATTTGAAGTGCTTATTCTATAAATGTCTACATGCAAGTGCTTGTTGTAATTTATAATGCTCATTATTTTGCATGTGACATAAATTTGACTTCATGTATACACTTTTGATGATACCAAAAGGGGGAGAAAGAATTGAGAAGATTTGAATATGTGCATTAATGCTTACATTGTGCATATATAAATATTGGTTTAAGGTGGAGCATTAATGCACAATGAATAATGAAAATGTGTGCTTATTGAATATATGATTATTGGTTCAAGGGGGCATATATGTTTGAATGCTTGAAACATCATTGTTGCATTCTTGTATGTTTGCACATCATTGATATACATTGTTGCATATTACATACATCCTTCATCTTCACACTTCACACATACATGTCACGATGATATTCTACGAATAGTTATTGCTCAAATCTTATATTGGTTTGTCATCATCAAAAAGAGGAGATTGTTGATACAACGTGTAGTTGGATACAACGATCGATGACTTCGTGTTTGATGATAAGAAACGTGTGTGAACGATTTAATGTGTGTGCTAAGTGTTTTCAGGAATGTCACTCTCGCAAATACGTAAAGGGAAACTAAATAAAAGTAATGGAGAATGTGCCATGCATTAGCCAAGTGGACTAAGCCAAAGGTGGAGAAAATGGCTACAAATATTGGACTAAGTCAAAGATGGGAAGATAAGGAGGAAATGAATTCAAAACCATATTTGAATTGATTCAAATCAATTGGTGCAACATTCAAATCCTAATGCATGCAAATTGAAGACTTAGTCAAAGATGGAGATATATGGAGAATCTTATGCAAATCAAAGGTAATTAAATGAGATCCAATTCAAATCCTCCATGCGCAACTAGCTCAAAGCCATCCTCCTTCACATATTGCGCAATAAGCCCTATGACACACTTCAAAGATCTGAGAATTCCTCTCCACAAGAGCATCCAAATCAGCCATTTCTAATTTTTCAGTCGAAGAGGACGATCTCACAATTCCAACGAGTATTTATTCGGATTTTTCTGAGCTTGTGTCGATTTACTACAATTTCTGGAAGAAGGGACAGAAACATACTTTACGCATGACTGATGCCGATTTTGCAGAACAGAGAATTGATTTACACACAGGCCAGACAGACCAGATTCAGGCAGATTTGTGCATCGAACTTTGGATGGCTATATCTTGATATCCAGGCATCGGATTGAGACACCATTTGTTCCAGCGTGAAGCTGACGATGCACTGATCGATAGATACTATAACACCAACATGAACTGAGCTTTTTAAACTCTTATTACTTTATATTCGTGAACTTGGTGTATAGATCTCTGTAGGGGAAAATTTACCATTGATACATGTTTTGGGGTCTTGTCTAGTGGGTGCTAGATGTAAGGGACCCTGTAGGGCTACACACACACTAGAGGGGGGTGAATAGTGTAATAGCAAGCAAAGTGCTTAATTAAAAGTTACTAAAATTAAATCACAATAAGCAGCAGAAAATAAACAGAGTGCTCAACAACAACTATCGCAAACACAATGATTTTACCCTGGATCCCCAAAACTTGGGCACGTCCAGCCACACCAGTATCCACTATATTCCCACACAGAGAAGTGAATACAAAATCCCACAAAGGGATACCTCACACAGAGGATTTAGGATTCCCACAAAGAGATATCCTTACTCTCACATAGAGAGACCTCACACAGAGGATTTGTTCTTTCACACAGAAAGAACCAAACTCCCATAAAGAGAGTAACTAATTTCCACAAAGAGAATTAGGGTTTCAAACCAAAAACAAAACGAAACAACACTTACCTATGCCTTGATATGATCTTACCAATGCGATGAAGAAGGCATGCAAGTGAAAACTCAAGTGCTTGAGATGAGACTTTGATTGCACTTGATGATCTTTCTCTCTTCTAGGAATGCATCCTAACACTACTCACTTGAGTGTAAGAAATGAAGAGAAGAAAGATGTTCTCCAAGAAGAGGAATTAGATTGAAATCCCTTGGAGAAATTCTCTAGAGCTTAGATGCTATAACATAAGAATGAAGCTCTAATTAGGGTGTAACGGTCTGTTTCCATCAGCACGATAATTTGTGTGTTTAACCTATTAAACTATTTTTCGTCAAGAGTTTTATGATTTCAAAAATACCTTATAAAAATATTTTGAAGTATTAAAGTAGTTATGTGGTATTTTAGTAAGTTCGGATTTCATCGAATGCCTCTAAATCATCTGGTAAAAATTCATTTTCGATTATTACCGTTTTAGGTCAAAGAATTAATTTTCTATACAAACAACATCAAAACAATTTCAAACTTCTACAGTATTATTCTATGATTATTTAGGGCTTCCCACATTAATTTCGTAATTTTCCGACGGCAAATCAGTAGAGAACCCGTTAACCCGCTTCCTAAACGTTTTGGCCCTCGACTCGTATTTCCGTAGCTCAAATCGTGAATCAGACTTTGTATTCACGATACTCGTGACGATACGAACCTGTGGGTATGTTTTCGTAATTTTTCGGACACGTTTACTAGTAGGGGCAAAATCGTAATTTTGTTACAAATTATACCATCACTAATTACCTTGCCTAATTACTAATTACATTAACCTAATTACTAATTACCCTAACATGACTAACATGTGGAGGAGACAACGGTTCATTTTTTCAAAAAGCTTATTAATTTCAAATCTTATCATAATCCTAACTTTTGACTAAATATTAAATGAGCTAATTAAAAAACTAATTTTACTTACCTATTTAAACCCCCCTAACCCATCTCCTTCCTCACAAATCCCCCTCTTCTCCGGCGAAATTCCGGCCAAATTCCGGCGAGTCTCCGACGAACTCTCCCATCTCCGGTGAGCCACCACTACCCTCTTCCATCTCCACATCTTCAACCTCCTCCTCCATTCCCTCAATCTCTCCTAATCTCTCTAAAACACAACAAAAGCTCAAATAAACCCATGAAACCCACCAAGCTCAACCCACCTCCGGCCATGGCAAACTCCGGCGAACCTCTCCCATTCCGGCAATCACATGGCTTCCACCTCTCTCCATTGATCTCCTCTACAACTCTCCTTCCCTTCCCCATTGATTCTACACAAGAATCATGCAAAACAACAACAAAAACAAAGAAGAAAAAAAAAATTCGGCCGGCGACGGCCGGCGGCGGCCAGTGGCCGGCCACCCTACTCCTCCTCTCCTTCCTCCCTTGGTCCTTGCTCCACCATTGATCTCCTACACAACAAGAAGAAGAGGAAGAAATGAAACAAAAAAAAGTGTTAAAAAAATGACAGTATGGGTTCTGTAAAGGGAAGAGAGAATGGGTGAAGGGATTTTTGTTAAGGAATTTTTAAGGGAAAATTTGGGAAAATTTTGAAAAGGAAGTTATGGAAGGGAATTTGAAGTAAATTGAAAAGGGAAATGAAAATTTGTAAAGGGACTAAATAGGAATTGTTTTCTTTTGGTATTTTAGTTTTGTACGTGTATACGTATATGTGCATACGTGCATGTAGTACGAACTTTGTAATTTCGATTATTATATTAATAAAACATGGGTGCGTGCGTGTGGTGTTTGTAGGTAGGCGTCCCGGGAAGACACCGACCCCCGGACGCGGTACGAGACCCGCCCAAGAAACCGGATTTCAACCGGTCACGACTACAGGCAAGTAAATACCGTATATATGTGTGTTGCTAGTAATTACCGTGTGTATGCTAGTATCTACCGTATTGGTGTTTGTGGTACTGTACTTGTGCTCATTGTTGTATTTTTGGATGTTCAAAGTGATGGGCCTATAAGGCCATACGGATACGGTTACGGTTAATGTGATACCACACGGGTTTTGGGGTAGCCTTGAGCTACGAAGTGTGCGGGAGTGACCGGGTCCACCCTTATTAGTTAAGCTGTACCATCACCCGGCAGGGGATGGTAGGTAGAGATTCCACGAGTTGCTCCGTGGGATGGGTGCACTTCGGGTTGCATATCGTGCACTCGGGCTAAGGCTGATGCACTACCTTGTTACTATGTTACTATTGCTGACTTGATACCACTATCCTACTGACTAAGTCGAGACTACTCGAACGTGGCAGAGCGGCGTAATAACAAGCGGTCTTAAATTACAACCGAATCAGTGTCTAGAAAGGAACGGGAAGGGGGTTGGTCAACCAAGGGACTTGTTCCTGCGGTCTTTGAAGTGACATGTGCCTTCAAGCCCTGACTAACTGGCTGATTTGGAAGTTAAGTAAGACTTCTTATTATTAGGCATGCCTACACTATTAGATGGTCAAGCGACGTTTGTTCTCTCTTGTTCGTTCATTACATAGCTGCCTTTACTGTTGGTTTTTACTTGCCGCTTAGCGCTGACATGTATTTCATTGTTTTTTGAAATGCATGTCAGACTACGAGCCGACGGAGTACGTGGAGTATTACACTGAAGACGATCTCGTTGACCAGGGATCAAAGGACGTTACTGAGCCCGCACCTACAGAGGAGTAGGAGTTTCCGATTCGACCACAACATCCACTTGATTTTATCGTCAGTGTGCTTTCCTTACCATCGTCAGTGTGCTTTCCTTATTGCCAGTGTGCTTTACTTCTGAGTGATGTACTTTACTTTTCCGTCTAGTCGATGTAGGTCGTACTATAAGGCCCAGTCATGTACTACTTATCATCTATTGGGATAATAAAGATGTTGTGTGTTGTTTCTCTGAGATTGTATGACAAGAACCTGTCCTTCAATGGAATTACTACAGACGCTTATTGTGCATTGAACAAGGAAGAAAAAAAAATTCCTCCTTGTTTTATGTACAAGCGGACCTTCGTCGCGTCCTCGCTCCCGGGTATTTTGGGAAGCGGGGCGTGACAGGTTTCTGTGGTGGCCCATGCAGGTCATGCAACTACTCAGAGCAATATACACATCTTTACGATCCTAAGCTTACTGAGTACATATTAACTCAGGTTTATAGTTTTGCAGCATGGCAGGAAGATCAAACACCCGCAACGGAAATGGCGCCAATGGAAACGGTGCCGATGGTGCCGCCGAGATATCTGCAGTCCTGGGAGTGATTAGAGAAATGTTGGAAATACAACACCAGATGCTTCAGCAGGAACCAAGAGCACCACCACCATCCGTTGAACCTGGGGTTAAGCAATTCCAGGAGCTTCGTCCGAAGACTTTCTCTGGAAAGGAAGGGCCACTTGGAGCTGAAGAATGGGCCCTAGCTACTGAAGACAAGTTGAGCGATGCCCGCATCCCTCAAGCAGGATGGGTTGAAGTTGCAAAACTGCAACTGACTGACAATGCTCGAAGCTGGTGGGATCGTGAAGAACGACGTCTGGTTAAGCATATCTCTTGGGGCATGTTCCGGGAAAGGTTCAACGCACAATATTTTCCTCCCTCGGCCAAGAGAGAACTCCAAAGTCGTTTTACTAATCTGAAACAAGGCAATAGGACCGTGGATGAGTATGAGGCAGAATTCTCAATGCTCAGTCGCTTCGCTCCACACATGGTCGAAAATCCAGAAGACTGTGCCTATCAGTTTCGTCAAGGCCTAAACCCTCGTGTTCAAGCCTCGATGAGTTCGGTGAAGCTGACTACCCTTGAGGATGTTCTGGAAGCTGCACGAACTCATGAAGCCGTTACACGACTTGAAAGGGGAATTCAAGTTAATACAGGCAAACGCCCGATGGAACCTGCCAGGAACAATTTCCGTCCGACTCAAACCACCAATTTCAAGAAGCCAGCAGCCCCAGCCAACACCAAATCCACTATGGTGTGCCACTACTGCAACCGTGTTGGACACGTCAAGAAGGACTGTCGCATGTTCTTGAAACTGTGCCTAGTGTGTGGTGCATCTGACCATCTTGCCAAGGACTGCCCTCGTAGCACTATCAAACCAGCCAACCCTATGATGGCTTCAGGATCAGCTCAGCAAAAGCAACCCCTGCCTCCTCAGCAACAAGCTTTTCAGAATGCTAAGCCAAATCCACCAAGGCGTCAGGCATTTACTATGACTGCTGCTGAAGCCGAGACCACTGATCAAGTGATCTCAGGTAATCTCTAGACCTCAGTTTCTTACAGCATTCTATATCATATGCTTGATTAGTGAGTATCTCTTGCTAAGGCGTATTCTACCTCAACCTAGGTATTATCTTAGTATCTGCATCACCGGCACTAGTCTTGTTTGATTCAGGAGCTTCTCATAGCTTCTTGTCGCAAAAGTTTGTGACGGATCATTCTATTACTATCTATGATCTTCCGAGATGTTGGAATGTCAACACTGGAAATGGCATAGTAAAAATCTCTACCGGATGCAAGTCATGCCCACTAGTGATCTGTGGACGTGAACTATTTGCTGATTTCATGATTATCAGCATAGCCAACTTTGATGCGATACTCGGCATAGATTGGTTAGGAACTTTCTACGCTAACATCGACTGTCACCAGAAGAGTGTAGTGTTTAAAATTCCTGAACATCCTGTGTTCGAGTTCATGAATGGAAGTCGTTCGCTTGGTCCTATCAAGTTTCAGGCCAAGCCGAATGAAGCAATAGTCGCATGTTTACCGAAGGAATCAAAATATAATATTGGAATAAGTTAACTGGTCAAATAGTTGATTAATTGAATATCAAGTTAAATTCTAATTGATGGAATTAAACTATATTCTCGTTGACATTAAATGACCTTCAAAAGAACAGACTTAAGAAATATGATTTCATTAAGTTCTGGGTCCAACAAATAAATTAAAGCTACATGTCACTCTTCTCTATATGATGCAGCTTGAACATATAGGATATTCGAAGTATGTTTCTCCCTACAACTTGTCGAGCTACCCTCAAGGTTGTATGGACAAACAATTCCGATCCGCAAAGTTCGAGAATTCGATCAAACCGTTTGAGTCGAATACGAGTGCATGAGCAGTGCAAGACTATGTATCCCAACCGGATCTTGAGACAAGCAACTTCTTGAGCTAAACTCGAGATTGCAAAGCTCAAGCGTTTGGATACATAAGATGCTTGCATAGCTATTTATGTTGGGTTAATTAATATCTAAATGTGATTTAGAAAAGGAAGAAGACACTCCAGAAAGTCAATTGAGAAAGTTAGTTTAATTTATCATTAGTAAAGGCATAAGTAGGAGGAAATGAAAATGTGATATATTTTGATGTCACGATTTCAGAATAAATAGTTATACAAAAACGTCTAACACATTTTTTGGACGAATGTCGTCACCTTGCTTCGGAAGCAATGTTTTGTGTTAAGTAATTTGTAATAACTATATATATATATAAATTAAATGTTAATATATAAATACACAAGATAGTAGCAAACTTATATGGTAAAATAGACTAGGCCGTATCGAGAGACTAAGCTTCACAAGTCACATAAAGAGGGGTCTGACCTCTCGTATTATGAAGTCTACGGACACTTGTGAGTCTTATCCTCTTAGATAAAATTGGCCGAAACCCATCTGTAAGACAGTGGGAAAATGAGTTGTCGAACTCAGTCTGGTACATACTGATGTACCCGAGTCTAGATCAACCAAAATAAGTTATTCGTATATTTTATTAAGACACGTGTTCTTGATGAAACACAAGTCTGAAAAAATAAAGAACGAAAAGACAAAAGTATTTAAAATGATTCGATTAGATCGAATGGTTAAATACTTAGCTACATAAAATCTTGTGTAATTAAAAGAAAATGTGATTTTCTCTCAGGTCAAGTCTGTTAACACATCAGTGTGTTAAATGGTATGAATCACACTTAGTTAGACTCGGTGCGATCCATAACAAGTGACTCTGAGTTAAGTCCTTCCTCTGGGTTAAGTCCCAGATAGTAATGCCTAGGTTTTGATAATGTTCTATGAGGACATTATCAATAAGATATTCATTAAATCAAACATTAGAAAGTTGTATAATTACTCGAATCTCGTGAGACGAAAAGTCGAGTTAGACATCATAACTGATGATGACTTAGTCAACTTCCGGGATGAAATTCGGAGAAGTAACTCCGATTTAAAAACTTGATGCAACCAGAATAGGTCCGTGTGCGTAAATAAATTTTGGAATTTAGTTTACATGCCCAAGGAAAATGTTTCCTCACTTACTGTAAGTAAATCTTTAAGTTGAAAGATTGGTGCAGAAAAGAAAAATAGGGAAGTGCAATCATGTTGGTCGAGAACGGTTTTTCCATACTAATTCATATAAAATGGATTATAATGAAACCGTTTTCCACCAGCAGATGTGTACAGAACTACTCGGACCAAACTCGATGTAAACGCTTAAGTTGACCATGAAAATTGGAGCATTCACTTACAAGTTCGTTTTTTCTAAATATGATTTAGACGGACCAACTTATATGAATTAACCAGATAATTTTCAAGGTCAGTGGGAGCGTGTAAATTACATGTGAGGCATCAAAGGGATGGAACATATATTTTGACAAAGTGATCAAAAGAGTTTGATTCTTTATCAGAAATAAATATGAGCCATTTGAAATGACCAGTAACTAATTTAAATGATTATCGTAAGGTACGATGAATTGGATAAGATCCAAGTAAATTAAAATATTATGGATTCTGAAAGACCAAATGAACTATTTGAATGAGATTCAAATGGTTGGTCTAAACATAGAAACCCTTAAGTCTATAATGTAGACGGTTTTAGCAGATCCACTCATGAAGGCTCTACCACATGAAGTCGGGAAAACTTATGTGTAAAAACGGTATGAGATACCGAGATAAATGGGCCTGAGTGCAAGTGGGAGATGTTGAGAGATGATACCCTCGAGGCTATCTATCTTCATGTGTGCATAGCACAAACATCTTGTTCGAAATAACAGTAAGCTGTTTGGTAAAAATTTATCTAAGTTATGTTATAATGTAGTTAACATTAGATATTAACTTAGGTAAAGTCCTGAGACTTTATGCAAGGTCAAACAAGTATCGAGATGAGTATCTCGATCATGGAGAAATGTTTGACCGTCTGTAGCATAAGTCTAAAAAGGGTTCGTGGTCGTAGATGTTTCGAGACTAGGATATCGAAACATCGGATAGACCATTGTGTCTTAGTCTTCACCGTATAGCGGTGGCGATGATCTCATGATCGCTTGACTTGGCGAAGTTGTTGACAAGACACAGGTGCTCATTATAGAATGAGTTCACTGAACGATCCACAAGAGTTATCATATGGTTATATTGACCAATCTGTCAATGATGACTCTGAGTGATGATAGGCTAGTTGGTCTTTTGACTTGAGGTCATTTTGACGAACCTGTGCGTGAACGGTGCCACTTAGATCAAATGACCTAGCTTCGAGGCAAGCCGCGTCGAAAGGTCTTTGATTGGGTGACACTTGAAGCGTGTGAGGAGAGTAATGACCAAGAGAGGATTCGTCTCTCCCGATCAATGGGAGTTAGTGTCGTAGGGTTAGTTCGATATTTGGTAAAAACTCTGGCCAGAGTATGTTGGAACAAGTCCAACATGATTTGACTAAAGATTGATAGAAACTAACCGGAGTCAAGTTATTGGGGTTGACAGTTTGACCGTACCCTAGACTTGATCTACACGACATAGTTTAGACGAAAAGACTATAACTGCGGAATTCATCACGGAAACAGTCAGGGTGGTCCCGACAATACTCATGTCAATGAGTTAACCACATAATGATGATTCTTGAAGCAGGGACGACAACCACTGCTCGTGGTCACTGCCGTATAGGGCTTCGAGCTCAACCTGTTGTAAGGGTCAGGCTGTAGGGTCTCACACAGAGTGCGATCTTCGTCTAGTAATAGGTAGAAATTAGTTAGGGAGAATAATTTGCATTTGATGCAAGGGATAAAATATTGCAAAAGATGTTTGCAATCATCTCCTGCATTCGGGATAAATGATCCTGAGTGCAAGTGGGAGATGTATAGGAATATGCCCTCGGATCATTTGTATTTGATGCAAATGATAATTTAAGCCTAGATAGGGACTATTTTGCATTTGATGCAAAAGAGATTAAATGTGTTTTAAATTGTTTAAAACAATATTTAATAATATAAAACGCAAGGAAAAGTTCACGGGTAAGACTGGAATGTCCCGGTCTAGACCCAGGTTCGAACGACGTCCAAATCGGACACCAGATGCCCAAGTTACGCCCAAAACAGCCCAACGGGTCAGACCAGACAGACCCAGATCAGACCAGATCTGTTCTAGTCTGCTGGTCAAAACCAGAAGAGACAAGGCCTGGGCAAGCCCAGGCACTAGCCTGGACTTGCCCAGGGCCTGGGCGAGCCCAGGCGCAGGCCTGGGCGAGCCCAGGCCGCCTGGGCTGAGCCCAGGCGGGCCTGGGCTCTGCCCAGGCATGGCCTGGGCTGATCTGCGCGCGCTGGACGCGTGGGGCCCACCTGTGGGCCACAGTTTTAGGGTTTTGAACCTTTGATGGGTGCAGAATTTTGACTGCTCAGTTTTTTTGTGAAAAACTAGTCGTGGGTTGATCTTTGGACACTCAATTGGAGGGTCAAACGAACTCCGTTTGACGAACGGTTCTTTCCTATGCGTTCACCGTTGAACGCTCGTCGTATTGATAGGTTGTATCAATCTTGAAGCTCAACGGTGAGTGAGTTAAAATTCACGGAAGTTTGCACTTTGTGAAGTGCAAACTAACTTGATTTAATTAACTCTAATTTTTAGTCACACATCAGAAATTGAGTAGTGGGGAGGGGTCAGCCGCCTATATAAATAGGGGTCTGCCCTCTTCCTCTAAACTCGTCCCAAGCTCTAGATCTGATCGGCTCTCGTAAATGTTGGAGCACGCTCGGATCTAAGCTTAAATTAAATATTTTCTATCTCCCTAAATTTCTGCCTTACTCTTGAGGGCTTTAGCAAAGCCGCAACGGAGTTCGGATTCGGATCCGAAATCTAGGCGGAGGTTTCACTCGCATGAAACTTTCTTCGGCGTGTGGTTGGCTCGGTGACACGGGGATTGATCGCCTCGGGATGCGGAGCGGTCCGGGGAACGGTTCGAGGAGCGGCTCGGCGTGGGACGGGAGCGGCTCGGAAGACGGTGCAGAACATCTCGCCTGCTCCAGGGTTGAGATTCCGGGTATGTGTTTAAGTTTTCATTTAATTATTCGCAGTAGTTAGATCCCTCTTGGGGTGGTCAGATCCACCCCAAGTTGGCAGAGATCCTGGCTTATAGGGTCTGGTTCCTTAGGGTTGCATGTTAATTAGATTAACATAAAAATTTTCCGCTGCATTTCTGTCTATGTTCCGTCCGACTTAGGACGGGACTAGAGTTTTTGTGCCCTAAGGGTCCCAGTAAACCCTGCACTATCAAGTTTCAGGCCAAGCCAAATGAAGCAATAGTCGCATCAATGCAGGTTGAGCCTGAAAAACCTTTAGTAGTTCGAGACTTCGAAGACGTATTCCCTGAAGATATTTCGGGATTACCACCAGACCGAGATCTCGAATTCACTATTGACCTTATGCCAAACACTCAACCTATCTCCAAGGCTCCTTACCGCATGGCTCCTGCTGAATTGGAAGAACTTCGGAGTCAACTCGACGACCTGTTGCAGAAAGGATTGATACATCCCAGTGTGTCTCCTTGGGGTGCGCCTGTCTTATTGGTCAAGAAGAAGGATGGATCAAGAAGAATGTGTGTGGACTATCGAGAACTGAACAAGGTGACTGTAAAGAATAAATATCCTTTGCCCCGCATCGACGATATTTTTGATCAACTCGGTGGATCACGAGTCTTCTCCAAGCTGGATCTCAGAAGTGGTTATCATCAAGTGTAAGTCAGGAAGGAAGATATTCCTAAGACTGCTTTTCGGACCAAGTATGGACACTACGAATTCGTAGTCATGCCTTTTGGTGTGACTAACGCCCCAGTGGTATTCATGAATCTCATGAACCTTATATTCTATGAGTTCTTGGATAAATTCGTAGTTATTTTCATCGATGACATCCTGGTCTACTCAAAGAACGAGGAAGATCAAGCCAAGCATCTGCAGATAGTTTTGGAGACTCTGCGTCGTCATCAGCTCTATGCCAAGTACAGCAAGTGTGAATTCTAGCTGGATCGAGTCGCCTTTCTTGGACATATAGTTTCAGGAGATGGTATTTCTGTCGATCCTGAGAAAGTCGCATCTGTTAGAAACTGGCCAACACCCCGATCAGTTTTTGACATCCGAAGTTTTCTCGGATTAGCTGGTTATTATCGTCGATTCATCAAGGACTTCTCAAAGATTGCTGAGCCGATGACTCGACTAACTAGGAAGGATGTTAAGTTTGTTTGGTCTGAATCTTGTGAGCAAGCATTCAGAGGATTGAAGATGAAGCTGACAACCGCACCAGTTCTAACTATTCCGGATAGAACTGGAGGGTTCGAAGTTTACTGTGATGCATCTGGAAAAGGTCTTGGAAGTGTGCTGCATCAACATGGTCGCGTAGTTGCATATGCTTCTCGACAGCTGAAGAATCATGAGAAGAATTATCCAACACATGACTTAGAGTTGGCGGCTGTCATCTTTGCTCTGAAGATTTGGAGACATTTTCTGTTGGGAGAACAAGTAAAGGTATTCACTGACCACAAGAGCTTGAAGTATATTTTCACACAGAAGGAGCTCAACATGAGACAACGAAGATGGTTGGAACTCATGGCTGATTATGACATCGACCTCCAGTATCATCCTGGGAAGGTGAATGTCGTGCCTGATGCATTGAGTCGAATACCAACAGTCATGACTCTGACGACTCAATGGAGACTTCAACAAGACTTGAAAGAAATGGAAATCGAAGTCGTATTACCAGGAGCTACATCATCATTGATGAACATGCAGATTCAATCTACCATCATCGATCAGATCAAAGCTGCTCAGTCTGGAGACGCGAAGCTACAGAAGATCAAGGCACAAGTTGAAGCTGGTCTACGAACAGAATTTCATATTCATGAAGATGGATCTTTGAGGTATGGAAGTCGCATCTGCGTACCTTCAGGAGAGATCAGGGAAGAGCTGTTAAACGAAGCACACAGCTCTCCTTACTCCATACATCCAGGTGGTACCAAGATGTACAAAGATCTGTGACTGAACTTCTGGTGGATTGGAATGAAGAGAAGCGTGGCCCGAAATGTCACCAAATGCCTCGTATGTCAGCAAGTGAAGGCTGAACATCATCGAGCCGCTGGATTACTTCAACCCTTGCCTATTCCAGAGTGGAAATGGCAACACATCACTATGGACTTCGTGACTGGACTACCTCGGAGCTCAAAGTAAAATGATGCCATATGGGTGATCGTTGATCTATTAACCAAGTCGGCACATTTCATACCATTCCGAGTAGGACAATCCACGGAGATACTCGCAAACAAGTACATGGAGGTAATGATATATCTCATACCTTTAAACTCCTTACAGCATACATAGTGATATATGTTTATCATGCAGGAAATTGTGAGGCTACATGGAGTTCCAGTGAGCATCGTCTCCGACCGAGACACAAGGTTCACCTCACATTTCTGGAAGAGCCTGCAATCGAATCTAGGTACACATCTCAAATTCAGCACTGCGTATCACCCGCAGACTGATGGTCAATCAGAGCGTACCATCCAGATTCTTGAAGATATGCTGAGAGCATGCATGCTGGATTTCAAAGGATCATGGGAAGATCATCTGCACTTGGTAGAGTTTGCTTACAACAATAGCTACCAAGCCAGCATCGGCATGGCCCCTTTTGCGGCACTCTATGGAAGAAAATGTCGATCTCCATTAAGTTGGGATGACATTGGTGATCGAGAACTTTTAGGTCCAGAGATGATCGTGGAAGCTATTGATGTGGTGCGTACTATCAGAGACAAGCTGAGAATCGCACAAGATCGCTACAAGCACTGGGCTGACGCCAAGCGTCGACATTTGGAATTTCAACCTGGAGATCATGTTTTTCTAAAGATATCACCAAACAGAGGAGTGATACGCTTTGGAAAACGAGGAAAGCTCAGTCCGAGATTCATCGGACCGTTTGATGTGCTAGAGCGAGTTGGAGAAGTAGCTTATCGTCTTGCCCTGCCACCATCATTGGAGGGAATTCATGATGTATTTCATATCTCCCAGCTGCGGCGTTACATCAGCGACCCCAAGCATGTAGTCGACCACTCGGAGATTACTGTTCGTCCAGATCTCACCTATGAGCAGCAACCGGTGCAGATCATAGATTGTCGACAGAAGACTCTCAGGAACAAAGTGATTGAGCTAGTGAGAGTTATGTGGCATCACGATTCACCGGGTGAATCCACCTGGGAACGTGAAGAGGAAATACGTGAACGTTATCCTTATCTCTTTCCTTAAATTCCGAGGACGGAATTTTTATAAGGAGGGTAGGATGTAACGGTCTGTTTCCATCAGCACGATAATTTGTGTGTTTAACCTATTAAACTATTTTTCGTCAAGAGTTTTATGATTTCAAAAATACCTTATAAAAATATTTTGAAGTATTAAAGTAGTTATGGGGTATTTTAGTAAGTTCGGATTTCATCGAATGCCTCTAAATCATCTGGTAAAAATTCATTTTCGATTATTACCGTTTTAGGTCCAAGAATTAATTTTCTATACAAACAACATCAAAACAATTTCAAACTTCTACAGTATTATTCTATGATCATTTAGGGCTTCCCACATTAATTTCGTAATTTTCTGACGACAAATCAGTAGAGAACCCGTTAACCCGCTTCCTAAACGTTTTGGCCCTCAACTCGTATTTTCGTAGCTCAAATCGTGAATCGGACTTCGTATTCACGATACCCGTGATGATACGAACCCGTGGGTATGTTTTCGTAATTTTTCGGACACGTTTACTAGTAGGGGCAAAATCGTAATTTTGTTACAAATCTTACCATCACTAATTACCTTGCCTAATTACTAATTACATTAACCTAGTTACTAATTACCCTAACATGACTAACATGTGGAGGAGACAACGGTTCATTTTTTCAAAAAGCTTATTAATTTCAAATCTTATCATAATCCTAACTTTTGACTAAATATTAAATGAGCTAATTAAAAAACTAATTTTACTTAGCTATTTAAACCCCCCCCCCCCCCCTAACCCATCTCCTTCCTCACAAATCCCCCTCTTCTCCGGCGAAATTCCGACCAAATTCCGGCGAGTCTCCAACGAACTCTCCCATCTCCGGTGAGCCACCACTACCCTCTTCCATCTCCACATCTTCAACCTCCTCCTCCATTCCCTCAATCTCTCCTAATCTCTCTCTAAAAACACAACAAAAGCTCAAATAAACCCATGAAACCCACCAAGCTCAACCCACCTCCGGCCATGGCAAACTCCGACGAACCTCTCCCATTCCGGCAATCACATGGCTTCCACCTCTCTCCATTGATCTCCTCTACAACTCTCCTTCCCTTCCCCATTGATTCTACACAAGAATCATTCAAAACAACAACAAAAACAAAGAAGAAAAAAAAATTCGGCCGGCGACGGCCGGCGGCGGCCGGTGGCCGGCCACCCTACTCCTCCTCTCCTTCCTCCCTTGGTCCTTGCTCCACCATTGATCTCCTACACAACAAGAAGAAGAGGAAGAAATGAACAAAAAAAGTGTTAAAAAAATGACAGTATGGGTTCTGTAAAGGGAAGAGAGAATGGGTGAAGGGATTTTTGTTAAGGAATTTTTAAGGGAAAATTTGGGAAAATTTTGAAAAGGAAGTTATGGAAGGGAATTTGAAGCAAATTGAAAAGGGAAATGAAAATTTGTAAAGGGACTAAATAGGAATTGTTTTCTTTTGGTATTTTAGTTTTGTACGTGTATACGTATACGTGCATACGTGCATGTAGTACGAACTTTGTAATTTCGATTATTATATTAATAAAACATGGGTGCGTGCGTGTGGTGTTTGTAGGTAGGCGTCCCGGGAAGACACCGACCCCCGGACGCGGTACGAGACCCGCCCAAGAAACCGGATTTCAACCGGTCACGACTACAGGCAAGTAAATATCGTATATATGTGTGTTGCTAGTAATTACCGTGTGTATGCGAGTATCTACCGTATTGGTGTTTGTGGTACTGTACTTGTGCTCATTGTTGTATTTTTGGATGTTCAAAATGATGGGCCTATAAGGCCATACGGTTACAGTTAATGTGATACCACACGGGTTTTGGGGTAGCCTTGAGCTACGAAGTGTGCGGGAGTGACCGGGTCCACCCTTATTAGTTAAGCTGTACCATCACCCGGCAGGGGATGGTAGGTAGAGATTCCACGAGTTGCTCCGTGGGATGGGTGCACTTCGGGTTGCATATCGTGCACTCGGGCTAAGGCTGATGCACTACCTTGTTACTATGTTACTATTGCTGACTTGATACCACTATCCTACTGACTAAGTCGAGACTACTCGAACGTGGCAGAGCGGCGTAATAACAAGCGGTCTTAAATTACAACCGAATCAGTGTCTAGAAAGGAACGGGAAGGGGGTTGGTCAACCAAGGGACTTGTTCCTGCGGTCTTTGAAGTGACCTGTGCCTTCAAGCCCTGACTAACTGGCTGATTTGGAAGTTAAGTTAGACTTCTTATTATTAGGCATGCCTACACTATTAGATGGTCAAGCGACGTTTGTTCTCTCTTGTTCGTTCATTACATAGCTGCCTTTACTGTTGGTTTTTACTTGCCGCTTAGCGCTGACATGTATTTCATTGTTTTTTTGAAATGCATGTCAGACTACGAGCCGACGGAGTACGTGGAGTATTACACTGAAGACGATCTCGTTGACCAGGGATCAAAGGACGTTACTGAGCCCGCACCTACAGAGGAGTAGGAGTTTCCGATTCGACCACAGCATCCACTTGATTTCATCGTCAGTGTGATTTCCTTACCATCGTCAGTGTGCTTTCCTTATTGCCAGTGTGCTTTACTTCCGAGTGATGTAATTTACTTTTCCGTCGAGTCGATGTAGGCCGTACTATAAGGCCCAGTCCTGTACTACTTATCATCTATTGGGATAATAAAGATGTTGTGTGTTGTTTCTCTGAGATTGCATGACAAGAACCTGTCCTTCAATGGAATTACTACAGACGCTTATTGTGCATCGAACAAGGAAGAAAAAAAATTCCTCCTTGTTTTATGTACAAGCGGACCTTCGTCGCGTCCTCGCTCCCGGGTATTTTGGGAAGCGGGGCGTGACAAGGGAATGTGGGAGGAGTGGCTTAGAGAGGAGATTAAATGATCTTCTATGAATTCCTAACCCTTTCAAGAGTTCTAAATGAACTAAGCCAATCCCAATATATAGGAAGCCAAGAAGAACCTATAAACACAGCCAAAACCCCAAAGGGAGGAAATCTGCAACGGCTAGAATTTGGCAGTTTATGGCAAGAACAGTCGACTGATGATCATTAGACAGTCGACTGATCAACGGCTAGAAAATATCCCAACGGCTATAATCTGAGCCAAGACAGTCGACTGTAGAAGACTACACAGGTGACTGTAAGACAGACAGTCGACTGTATATCATTCATCAGGCGACTGCAGCAGGGATGGACAAGAAACAGAGAGATGCATCTTACTCCCAGTATGCATATAGGCTACTGATGACCAAAGTACAGGCGACTGTAAAATAGACAGGCGACTGTAAATCCTTCTTCAGTCGAATGTTGCAGAGGAGGGAAGTAAAACAGAGAGAAATGCATATTTCGCACTTACGCCTTTCAGACGACTGATAGCCATTTCACAGGCGACTGTAAAAACTTGATCAGGCGACTGTCTTGCACATTGGGAAGAAGCCCAGAAAATGCAAGAAGTGCACAGGCGACTATCGACCAATTCACAGGCGACTGTAAATTGAACATCAGTCGACTGATGCGAAAAGCTCAAGATAAGTCAATAGAAAAGTTGACTTGAGCTGTGCATCAAGTCAACATTAAGAGAGTCATTCTCTTTACTCAACTTGCACACATGAGAATCAAGAGCAATCATTTCTTGATTCAATGCAATGGTTTGTGTATCATCACGAAGTTTGGATGACAGAGAAGTGTGTGTGTGAGCATCTCTCTCAAGCTTGTTATTATTCGCTTTGGGAGAGTCCATAAACAACGTAATATCATTTTTAATAAAATTAGCACGTTAAACGAGAGAGTTACGAGATACCTCATTACCAACGATGCTCTCATCATCGCAAGATTCCTCTCCACATACTTTTCATCAAGATAATACCATATCTTCTTGGCCGTCTCGAACTCCTTCACTTTCTTAGCAATTTTTGGAGAGAGAGAGCACGAAGCAATGCATCCAATTCTTCGACATCCGAAGTAATTAAGGATCCTCATGCACATCAAGCCAATAGAACATGTTCTTCCTCCATTTTGAGAAGTGTTTGCCTTTGAAGACGGGAGGAAGGAAGAGGGGTTGTTGAGACTTAGAAGTCATGCTTGCAAAAGCCACCAAACCAAGGCTCTGATACCAACTGTAAGGGACTCTGCGGGGCTATACACACACTAGAGGGGGGTGAATAGTGTAATAGCAAGCAAAGTGCTAAATTAAAAGTTACTAAAATTAAAGCACAATAAGCAGCGGAAAATAAACAGAGTGTTCAATAACAACAATCGTAAACACAATGATTTTACCATGGTTCCCCAAAACTTGGGTACGTCCAGCCACACCAGTATCCATTATATTCCCACACAGAGAAGTGAATACAAAATCCCACAAAGGGATACCTCACATAGAGGATTTAGGATTCCCACAAAGAGATATCCTTACTCTCACACAGAGAGACCTCACACAGAGGATTTGTTCTTTCACACAGAAAGAACCAAACTCCCACAAAGAGAGTAACTCCCACAAAGAGAGTAACTAAATTCCACAAAGAGAATTAGGGTTTCGAAACAAAAACAAAACGAAACAACACTTACATATGCCTTGATATGATCTTACCAATGCGATGAAGAAGGCATGCAAGTGAAAACTCAAGTGCTTGAGATGAGACTTTGATTGCACTTGATGATCTTTCTCTCTTCTAGGAATGCATCCTAACACTACTCACTTGAGTATAAGAAATGAAGAGAAGAAAGATGTTCTCCAAGAAGAGGAATGATATTGAAATCCCTTGGAGAAATTCCCTAGAGCTTAGATGCTATAGCATAAGAATGAAGCTCTAATTAGGGAATGTGGGAGGAGTGGCTTAGAGAAGAGATTAAATGATCTTCTATGAATTCCTAACCCTTTCAAGAGTTCTAAATGAACTAAGCCAATCCCAATATATAGGAAGCCAAGAAGAGCCTATAAACACAGCCAAAAACCCAAAGGGAGGAAATCTGCAACGGCTAGAATTTGGCAGTTTACGACAAGAACAGTCAACTGATGATCATTAGACAGTCGACTGATCAACGGCTAGAAAATATCCCAACGGCTATAATCTGAGCCAGGATAGTAGCCTGTAGAATACTACACAGGCGACTGTAAAACAGACAGTCGACTGTATATCCTTCATCAGGCGACTGCAGCAGGGATGGACAAGAAACAGAGAGATGCATCTTACTCCCAGTATGCATACATGCAACTGATGACCAAATTACAGTCGACTGTAAAATAGACAGGCGACTGTAAATCCTTCATCAGTCGACTGCTGTAGAGGAGGAAAGTAAAACAGAGAGATGCATATTTCGCACTTACGCCTTTCAGACGACTGATAGCCATTTCACAGGCGACTATAAAAACTTCATCAGGCGACTGTCTTGTACATTGGGAAGAAGCCCAAAAAATGCAAGAAGCGCACAGGCGACTATCGACCAATTCACCGGCGACTGTAAGAGTACAGGCGACTGTAAATTGAACATCAGTCGACTGATGCGAAAAGCTCAAGATGAGTCAATAGAAAAGTTGACTTGAGCTGTGCATCACAGTCAACTGTAGAAGGATCGACATGCGACTGGGAATCACCCAGTCGACTGTAGAAGGCTCGACATGCGACTGGGAATCACCCAGTCGACTGTAAAACCTTCAGCAGGCGACTGTAGGAGAGCTAGAGACTCCAAATGAGTCTTTGGGCTAGATGAACCTATTGGGTTGGATTCTATGATAATCCTAAGGCTCACTAAGATGGTTAAAAGCATATGCATGAGAGTATGACCATCTATCAAGGCATTACAATAATCCTAGACTCAAAAAGAGAAATACAAGTAAATGAAATTACATGGATTACAAATTGCATCTCATAGAGTCTAAGTCTTCAAGCTCAATATACCTTGATGCTCTCCAGCATCTCCAAGCTTTGGCACTCCTTGATGAGCTTCCCTTCATCAAGCACCAAGCTTTGACAATGCTTCTCTAGATGTACATCCATCATCATGCTCCAAGCTTTGGCTTCATTAGATGATCTTCATAACTTCATCCAAGCTTGAGCACACCATCACTCTTGGAGGTCTTTAAGATATCTCTTGTAATATCCTCCAAGCCTTATGCTTTGTCTCATCAACATATAATCATTAAGATAAACTGAGACTAAACATAAGATTGATTAGCACACTAACATAATGTATTGATCATCATCAAAACAACGGTAGTCTTGAACCCAAGAACTAACACTAGACAAGAGGGACTTGGCTAGTTGGAACTAGCCAATAGAAAGCTTATACTCGGATTAATTTTGTTGAACAAGGTGAATAGGGTACTGAGAGCCTGGTGAGTGTAGAGACGTGGGTTCTCTAGCTATTAAGGTTGTACCTGTTACATTATTAATCTAGTATCTGCTTTAGGGGCTAGACGTAGGTCGTGATAACGACCGAACCAAGGTAAATATGATGTGCATCTATGATTGATTTTTGTTTACTCTGAATCTGCTATAACTGCATGTGATTACTCGTGGGATGCACGAGAATTTTTATTAGCCTATTCAGCCCCCCTCTAGGCTTAGATCCAGATCCAACAGTGGTGAGATTGTATTTCTCTAATAGTCCAATTGTTAAGCATTGTGTAGAGCCTTTTCCTTTCTTTGCCAACGTTGGCATTTGTAATTGATTTTACCTATTTTTAATATATTTTCGTACCAAAAAAATATGTCTTCATGTTTCCAACTAAGATAGCAAGTGGATGGTTGATACGATGATGTTCAGATTCAGATGAACAATAGCTGTACAATAAATTTAAAGGTTGTTTGGCATGTGTCAAACATCTGAATAAACTTGTTTTCTGATAACTCTCAATAATCAGAGCCAAGACGACCACTTCAGCAACATCAAATGGAGAATGATGAAAGGACATATGATTATTGCAAGATGGCATACTTGGTATACATTGTACAAAACTCATATAAACATATGTACATGCATCCTCAACTTGGTGAAGCATGAGGCTACTTATAATATGTGGCACTAACGATTCGGTCACATGAATGAAAGAATGTTATCTATCTTGACAAAGAATGAGCTTATCTCAATCACCAAGGATGATGGGTTCGATCCTTGCTAGCATTGTTCATGTAACGCCCCCTCCCTAGGATAACCGAGAAGTACGAATCCATCTGAAGTATTTCCAGAGCAGCGAGTGTCATGGAGAGAGAGAGAGAGAGAGAGAGAAGAACTTGCAGATCACTGTGCGCGTGCAGGGAAGTACAAATAATGCTCCATCACAGAAATAACACTGAGAAATAAACAAAATTCCAAACTTCTTTTATTATTACAAAAGTACATCTTTATAAGCGTAGATACCGAGACATATAAGTATTATACATACTTACACACATACTAACATCCTTACTTATCCCTATACATACCCTCATGTCTACTTAAATAAAGTATATTGAAATGTGTGGATGTGATTAAAAGGGGGAATAATACAAAAGAGAAAAGAAAAAAAGGAAAAAGAAAAACATTTTTCATGCTTTCATTCTCTCTCCCCATTCTCCTCCATTTGCTCCTCCCACTTCACCATCCTCTCCTCCTCCTCCAATAAACGACCCCCTCATCCACCACAAGGTCCCATACTACCATGGCCTAAAATTCCTTCACCATCTTCCTATATTTTGAATAAGAAAAAATGTTGGATTTGTACATTATTGGCTTTTGATTTCTGTGTTGGAATATTACTTGTACTTCACAGCATGTGTGCAATGACCTGTGTATTCTTCTTTTACTCTCTCTTTCTTTCTCTTTCTTAGTAACACTCGTTGCTCTGGGAATACTTGGGAAGGATTCGTACTTCATGGGTATCCTGGGGAGCGAGGCGTTACAGTTTAGTTGGTTAGAAACATAAATTCTCCCTCACTTCATCTTTAATAAGAATATTAGAGTTGCTCAATTTAGTACATTCGAATGTTTGTAGCCCATAGGGGTTAAATCGTTAAGGGATACCAAGTAATTTTTGACTTTTATTAGTAATGCTTTACCTCAAACTATTCTTTGTCATGATCAAACATGAGACATGAAAGAACATAAATTAAATCTTCGTAGGCAATAAAAGTAAGTACACTTCCAGATAGTTTTATTTCTATTACAAAAGCCATGGCGTAGATATAAGAAGATTGTTCCTTGCGCTTCATAACATTATAGAGTAACTGAGAGAATGAACAGTATGGCTATGCAAAAAATTAGAAGTATGCTTAGCATGGCTAAGCTGCCAAAGTTATTTTGAGAAGAAGATATTTGTGTTGCCTACTACCTATCAATAGATCACCCTTAGTACCGCTAAATTTTGCAACTTTAGAGAAAGTAAGGTCTGGGAAGAATCCTCATAAGAATCTATTTGTGTTGCCTACTACCTCGTCACTAGATTACCCTTAGTACCGCTAAATTTTGCAACTTTAGAGAAAGTATGGTCTGGGAAGATTCCTCGTAAGAATATATTTGTGTTGCCACCTACTTCATCAATAGATCACCCTTAGTACCACTAAATTTTGTAACTTTAGAGAAAGTATGGTCTGGGAAGAATCCTCATACTCTTATTTGAATACATTTGGATGTTTAGCGTTTGCCCATGTATCTAAGAAACAGATATAAAAACTCGATGCAAGAACAACTCCTTGTATCTTCCTCAGCTATGAAGAAGAAGAATTTAGGTACAGATTATATGACCCGATAATGAATATGGTTACTTGGAGTAAGAAGGTTATTTGGAGCAAGGTAAACCAAACTTTGGAAAACATCTACAAGCTTATGGTTTCTTCCAATTAAAGTTCCAATGTCGTCGAAATTGTTCTAGTTTCAGCACTAACGCAATGCATCAAAAATAATAAAACAATGCATGAAAAATAAATCCCAGAAATAGAATAGTAGGTGGAAGAAGAAGAGGATGTTGCGTAGGGGGAGCCACAATTCTCTTAAACATATATTGCACTACCACCACCACAAGCATATGATGGTACACTACATAAAGTTTGAAGCTCATAAGTACGGAGATGTGAACAAGGTCAAATTCCATCAATCAGATAATCAAGATGAGTACATTTTGCTTTCTAAAGGTGGAGCCAGAGAGTTTCTGAGAAGTTGTATCTTCTAAGAATAAAAAAGATGGTTGCAAGCTATGTAGGATGAGATGGAATCTATGTAGAAGAATCATACTTATGAGTTGGTCAAGCTTTAACAGGGAAATGTATTGAAGAACAAATAGGTATTTAAGTTTAAAAAAGAGTGCATCAGAAATATAGTAAAACATAAAGCTTGGTTGGTGATCAAAAGATTTTATTTAGAAGAAAAGAATTATCTTTGATGAGATATTTCCACCAGTTATAATGATGACTTCAATCTGTATCATTCTCAGGTTGGTAACCAAGTTGAACCTATAACTTAAGTAGATAGATGTCAGAATAACATTTTTTGTGGTGCTCTGCATAAAGAAATTTATATAGAGTAGCTAGAAGGTTATAATGTTTCAAGCAAAGAGAACATCGTATACAAGATGAAGAAGAGTTTGTACAATCTCAAGTATAGACCAAGATAGTGGTACCTCAAGCAAACACCAAGATAGTGGTACAAAAAGTTTAACTCATTCATGATGAGTTAAGACTATAAACTGCTAACAAGTGTGTTTACACTTAAAGGTTTTCAGATGGTAACTTCATTACACTGCTATTGTTTGCAGACACCATATTGACTATTGGCAAGATGCAATGAAGATAAGCCAACTAAAGGATAAAACTCTCTGAGACTTTTGATATGAAAGCCTTAGGTCCACCTCAATACATAATGGGGATGTAGATCGTCTGAAATAAGAAAAATAAAAAGATATGGCTATCTCAGGAGAACTATGATAAACACATGATCAGGAGATTAAATATGGATCATACCAAATCAATCTGCATTTCATTAGACAATAACTTCAAGTTCAATAGGAGGTTATTCTCTTCATATGGGAATGAGATGGGAAAATGTCAGTGATACCTTGTTCTCCAGTAATTCGAAACTTGATTTATGCAATAATGTGTACAAGGCTTGATATTTCCCATGCAGTAGTACCGGTGAGTTAATTCATTTCTATCCTAGAAACGAATATTAGGTGGAAGCCAAGTGGATTCTTAGGTACCTCAAAGGTACTTTAAAGATATGTTTGTACTACGAAGGAGCTGATCTAGTCTTGAAAGGTTATACAAATTTACATATGGTCCGAGATTTTGATGATAAAAAATTTATATCATGTTTTCTTTACACTTTTGTACAGCGAGCTATGACTGCTAGTTAAGATTATAAAAGTGTGTTGTGATATCTATAATAGAAGGAGAGTATTTTATAATTACAGAAGCTAGTAAGAAAATGTTATGGCTAAAATGTTTTTTTAAGAACTATGGATTAAGCAAAAAGTGTGTAAGGTACATTGTGATAGTTAGAGTGCTTTGGATTTGAGTAAGAACTCAATGAATAAGCATATCAATATTCATTATTATTAAATATGTGAGGTGATGGATCAAAGACTATTGAGACTAGTAATGATCCATACGAAGGAAAATCTAGTAGATATATTCACGAAGGTGGCGACATAGAAAGGTTAGAGCTATTAAAGACATAGCTAGGATGGCTGTTTGATAACAATCACTTCAGATACAGTCAGAGGGGAAGAATTGATGAGGTATCTAGATGCCATCTTATAGCCCATATGAGCAAACATTTATTTATTTTCACATGGGCTGATAAATTGAAACCAAAAACTTCCTCCACACCTGCCATATGACGTTGTCATGCAATGTAAAGCATGCCAAAAATTTCTACCCTTAATCATTATAAAGGAATGATTAGGGGATACTTTCAAAGGTAGATGAGAGAGAGAGAGAGAGCAGCAGTAGCAGCAGACCACTTCCCCAAAGAGAGTTAGAGTTTCTCTAGTGAAATGATTGTAAACTTCGTTAGAGAGATAGCTATAGAGAGGGTTTTTTGTAGAGCTTACCTATTAAATTTTTTCCCTTAGAGAGAGCTATAGAGAGTGTATTTATTCTTTTCCTCTACTTTTTCATTCTACATGATTAGTGGATGCCAACTTATTCAACAATGAAGCCTTTGGCCCATTACTTGCCTTGGTGGTTGAAAAAGATTACTACGAGTTGCCAATATAGGTGCTAACTTCAATTTAGTGTGTGTGGTTAAATCCTATGTTAAGGCCTACCTTCAATCACACCTTTTCCCACTGGAGACTGGAACGAATTGAAATAAAAGCACTTCTTAACTTTTATTATACATATAATAATTGTGTATGAAATAAAAGGTAAACTTTTGAACGACAGATTTCTACAATAAGTTTTGCTTTGAATATTTGACAAAATTGACAAGTAAAATGAAGAAATAAAAAAATCAAATATGTATGGATCAATGACAGTTGAAAACTAAAGTATTGTGTTCATTAAATATTTTTAATTATGGAATCATAATGTTTCATCTTAAATGGATGTTGCAAATTGAAGAGCACACATAAGTAGATACATGCCCATGCCCATGCTCAATATTAGAACATAAGTATATAAATGCACAATCATAGGAATGAAGAAATCATACACCTTTGATTGCTCGACCACGTCCAATTGTAAATTTAAGTGCCTCACCCCTTTCGTAGCTGGAATCAAAGATTATTCCATCTGTTAGCATCCCCTACATATGAGTCAATAAAGAATGTATTATACGCACGTTAAAACACACACACTCTCTCTCTAGTCTACTCTACTCTACACTTTCTTTATCAAATGTGTGCACACACATACATACATATACACCCACTCACCCACACGTACACGTGCACACACATGCACATGCACATGCACGTGCATGCACATATGTTACATACACACACATACTCACATAGAGGAAAATGAAAAAAAACTAATATAAGAGGAAACCTCACCTAGGCGGTCATCAAACTTCATTCTTCATCAAAAAAATTTGATGATTAGTACTGTTCATTTTGATTTCATATTCTAAAATCACAATACACAAATATCTAATGAATCCAATATATTTTGCTCATTCATCTCGCAATTGCAAAAAGTTCTCTTCAAGTGTAGCATACAGACATCAAGTTAATCCGATTTTTCAAAAAAGTAAACTTTGACACTCTCTATTCTATTATAAAAAATATGCAAATATATAAAAATTATTGTTGATGCCTAGAATCTCGTTGGGTCAAGATCTAACTGTTGGGACATGTATTTACGCAACAATGGAGCCCAAACAAGATGGTTTCGTCGGGCTGAGAGAAAAGATCCTTTAATGCTGCCTAAAACAGATAGACAACGTGTCAGAGAAACAGGAGTGGTGGTGGTCCTCCGATTCACCTTTGATGCTTAAGTTAGTGGCAAGTAGAGTAAAGAGGGAGCATCAACTCGATGTAGCCGTTGCTAGGCATTTTTTAAGAGATGTGTAGTATGCCAGGGTTTGAGTGAGGGAAAGGATGAAGCTCCGGAATTGTACTCTTATGCACTCTGCTCATAGATCTAAGGTCAAATCATGGAAGTCAATAGGGATAACAGTAGTGGAAGTTGTAGTGGTAGGGCTCCAGCTTGGTCTAGAGGTTTGATCTAGATGTGGCATGATCGAGGTCGAGTGCCAGAGGTTGGGGTCTCAGCCTAGATTAAAGGATTAGTTTGGATGTGACACGATCTGGATCAAGTGCCAGATGTCGGGGCCTCGGCCTAGACTGAGGGCTTAGTTTGGATGTGTCACGACCGAGGTCGAGTGTCAGAGGTCAGGGCCTCAGCCTAGACTAAGTGCTTAATTTGGACGCAACACGATCAAGGTCGAGTGCCAATGGTCAGGGCCTCAGCCTAGACTGAGGGCTTATTTTGGACGTGGCATGATCGACGTCGAGTACCAGAGGTCGGGGCCTCAGCCTAGTCTGAGGGCTTAATTTGAATGTGACATGACCGGGGTCGAGTGCCTGATGTCGGGGCCTCAGCCTAGACTAAGGACTTAGTTTGGAAGTGACACGATCAGGGTCGAGTGCCAACGGTCAGGGCCTCGACCTGGACTGAGAGCTTATTTTGGAAGCAGCATGACCGACGTCGAGTGCCAGAGGCCAGGGCCTCAACCTTGACTGAGGGCTTAGTTTGGACACGGTACGATCAGGTTAAGTTCCAGAGGTCAGGAGCTCGGTCTGGACTAAGGGCTTAGTTTGGATGTTGCATGACTAGAACCTGGAATAAGAGCTTAGTTTGGATGTGGCAAGATTGGTGTCAAGTGCTAGAGGTCGAGGCCTCAGCTTGGACTGAGGGCTTACTTTGGACGTGGCATGACCGGGGTCGAGTACTTGATGTTTGTATTGGGACCTTGGGCCTTGATAGTTCATTGGTCCCTGCCAAAGCTAAGGGTTTAGTTTGGACATGGCATGACCTAGATCGAATGCCAGATGTCTGTGTTGGGACCTTGGGCCTCGACAGTACGTTAGTCCCAGCCTGAGTTTGGCGGTTAAATATAAAAAATATGTAATCTTTGGAATTTTGGAAAAAAGATGTTCTTGAAATAAAGATGCGTACATTTCTAAATGATGTGCCTCGTTGAGGTCGGCATCGACACATGATCAGTGGTGGCGTCTGATGGAGGTCTGCACTAGGAGAGAGGCAGCCACCTTGTGGGTCAGGAGCATGCACTCACTGGCATCTGACTAAACCCCTTTGAGCAATCCAACCTTATGCGTTGTGGGGAACTTGACCCATAGATTATATATGGACGTCATTGCTCTCATCACATTGAGGATCGATCACCCTATGATAGCATTGTAAGCACCGTGGCAATTACCATAAGGAAGTTAATGTTGCATCCCCAGTGGCAGGGGGCAGGCCAAACATTACCTGGAGGGAGACCATCCCCTTCGAGACCATCTGAGCCCTGGTGAAACAAAAAAGATTAGTATGGACAGGCTGCAGGACATCACCAATTATCCCAAGTTTCTGGAATGTATCCAGGTAGAGGATATCGACAGAGCTACCTTTGTCAATTAGGACGTGTCAAACCATGTAGTTGGCGATCAGGAAGTTAATCACAATGTCATTATTATGGGGTTGGTGGACTCTTCTCACTTCATCCTCTATAAAAAGCATAGGTTCCTCGGTCAGGCTTAGCTGCTTCATGGTCCTCTCAGTGATAGTACAGTTGAGGTCAGTCAGCAACGAGCATGCCTGACAGGCGAGGCTCTTCTGTGCATGAGTAGACATTTGAGCGTCATTGCAATCGACTAGAGTGATAGGACCAAAAATGAGGTCAATCGTAATGGATGGGATGATGACTCTTTTCATTGCTTTGGTATGTTTCAGCTTGACCACACTATGAGGCTTTGAACTCCTAGAGTCGCCCTCTCTAGATGAGGCATTCGATCTGATCTCTGAGGATCTTGCACTCATCGGTGGCATGGCTGCACCACTTTTGAAAATCACAGTACTTGGACATGTTTATGTTGGGGTGTTTCAGTAAAGAGCATGGGTGATTGAACTCCTTTGTTGCATTGGCCAAAATCTCTAACGGCGTGGTTGAAAGATTGATGTAAACTCACACCCTCAGGGGTCTATGCCTCTTGTCATATACCCGAGGGCACTCAGTGTTATCGAAGCACTTTTTAGATCGAGGCACTTGTTGGAAGGAGTATGGTCAGGGTATACCCCCTTGCGAGAGGACACGTGGTCAGTTGCCGGTCACCATAGGCCTCTTCTACTGCTATGTATTCATTGATTTGGCCCACAAGGTGAGGAAAAGATATAGACCTCTATTTGCATATTTCAAATTTCAAGTCAAACCCATCCTGGAGGCCCACTTGAAGGGCCATCCTGGTGAGGTTGTTGAGGCAAACATCAATTGCCATGTAAGCTCAGGTGAATCGAGTCATCAAAGTTCAGTTGGATTCTTCGGGTCCCTGCTTGATGGAAGCCATGGATTCATGATATTTCGTCGTCACCTTATGGGCAGCGAAGTGAGAGATGAACTTCTTTTGGAGGTAGGCAAAAGAGTTGACCGACCCCCTTGTAAGATTCCATAACTATTGTCAGGCTACCCTGGCTAGGTAGCTCAGGAAGGCTCTACACAAGAGAGCCAAGGCGTGGCCCCTCGCCTCATGTACAAAGTAAAGGTCTCCATATGTTCAACCGGTTCGCCATAACCATTATATCTTGGGATATCATCTCTAGAAGGCAGGACATCCACAGATATGATGTATTAAGGATGGTGGAGGCGAAGGGTGAATCGGATAGGAAACGCATGTCATCGGAAGGATCAACGTCTCCCTGCTGGAGCAAGTTGATCTGCTTCTGTACGTTGGTGATATGGTCTGCAATCGAGAGAGTTCAAGTGGCCCGTTTTGCTACGTCTGGCTTTGTAAAGTCAGCCTTGTTGCTGCTCTTTGGCTGCATGTGATCACAGGGGGTCGACGCCTTCCTTGGCGACGAGCTTTCTGTAGCGAATTTCCTATTGTCATTGCGGGGGGGGTCTGTCATCACTACTTGACCCTTCGGCACTGCTGAAGACCAGTGTCTTCCTATCTTCTGCCTCTTCCATGTGTTCCCTATTAGAGGGGGGCATGCCCTGGTTGGAAATTGACTAGGCATCGAACCTTGTTCGAAGCATGTTGAGGACCAGCTCCTGAAGGGCCATTATTCCTGATCGCACGGTCCTGAGCCTCTTTCATCATGTAGAGCTGCATCGTGAGAGCCTGATAGTCGGTCGTCGTGGGAGCGGAAGGAGTTGATGCATGGGTAGTGGAAATCTGCAGAGGCAGGCCACATGCAGGATGGATGTCTTACAGGGTGTGGACTCCAGCCGCTCTGCTGGGTTAGCAGCCTTCCTGCCTCTCAACACGATACGGGGGAGGACGAAAAAAAAAGTAGTGGTCAAAGCGTCGAAGTTGAGACGACCACGGGAATGCCGAAGAGGTTGCTGAGTTGAGAGCCTTTGCGGCAAGAGTTGTCAAAAGGCCCTTCCTCTAGCGCAAACTGTTGATGCCTAGAATCTTGCGGGGTCAAGATTTGACCGCTGGGACGAGTATTCACGCAACAGGGGAGCCCAAACTGGATGGTTTTGCTTGGCTGAGAGTAAAGATCTTCAATATCACCTGAAACATATAAAAAATACGTCAAGGAACCGGAGGGATGGTGACCTTATGATTCACCTCCAATGCTTAAGTTAGTGTCAAGCGGAGGAAGGAGGGAGTGTCGGCAAGATGGAGCCGCCGCTAGGATTTTTTAGAAATGGGCAATATACTAGGGTTTGAATTATGGAGAATGAGCATACCTGGTAAAGAGAATTTCTGTCCAATTTATAGGGTCAGGGGACGGCTTTGCCATGTCAGTAGACCCTCCACATCCATTTGTAACAAACCCGTCAAATGATTCATCGGGATGGGGAGTACCTGGCGCAACCATACCCCCGATAAAGCGGGCTGCGCGTCACTTGACAAAGCAGTTATGTGTTGCTTCTGATAAGGCTAACCAAGTGCCGTCTGATGAGACAGGCTACGTGTTCCATCGATAAGGCTAACCATTACACACATGTGGTAGACCCACTAGTAACGTCTCAAAGAGTGAAGCGGTGCATCCGCCTGAGATCACGCTGCTGCACGCGGGTTGATATTGACGGGCGGGCGAGCGCTCATATTTGGCAGGGTGTAGTGGGTTGCGTCTGCAGATAAGGTAGACAGTTATTGACACATTGTGTGGTCATTGAATTCCTGTTGCTAACGGCTTGCAGAAAGGAGCGGATTGTCTGCCTAAGATTGCACCACGTGGAGTGAGCTGACCTGGCCACGAAAGCATGTGCTCAAGCCATGAGGCCGAGGAGGCTGACTTGGTGAAAGCTTGAAAAGCCGAGCTCAGATAACGAGGTCGTCTCTGTAGAAGGCCTTTGACCAGGAGCTGACCTTATGAAGGCCGTCTTGTGGAGGCGAGCTGCTGGAGTAGGTCGACCTCGGGTAGCGAGGTTGTCCTTGGAGAGCTGGGGGAGACGACCTCAAGGGGTCGTCCATGTATGGCTGTGCGGAGGCCAGGTCTGCCTAACCTCGTGGTCTGGGGTTAGAAGATATCTAATGGTGAGGGTAGCTTCGCAGCAGTCCCCTTTCGCCGGACTCAATTGGGTCTCCCTTGCTAGCGGGGCCTCTAATAAAGAAAATGTCTAATAGTTGCCAGAAAGCTAAAGAAATCACTTCTTCCATACATTCAGATCATAACTGAAATTATAACAACATGAAAAGTCAACCCAATAAAGATTCTTTTTTTTGTCCTTTGTTTCTTTTGGTATTTTTCATTACGGGCTAGAAATATAAAATATTACTCAATAGAACACACATAAGAATCATATGGATTATGTGAATGCAAACACAAGAATATATATTATCTCAGATTGCGTGGTCAAATTATGTGATGCCTTTTCTTATATGAATCATATATTCAATCATTGACATGCAAGTTATGAATACGTACCTTTACAGTGAGATTAACCACGATCAAATACTTGATTAATACGCCACGATAACCCTTTACATAATCAAATTTTAAAAAAATAACTATTTAGACAAAGAAATTTCATCAAAGACCAACAACCATTTTAGAGACTTGAAAGAAAATTCAAAACCCTAAAAAGTTTAGAGTTGTAGTGAAATATAATGATAGGCAAGGAAAGTTGGAGCCAAAAATCAACAAAAAGGAAGCATTGGGTGAGAATGAAATTAAATTAAATTGCTCATCTCGCAAAAAATACGCACAAATTGATCCAAGTTTGCCTTGTTACTTACATCGTAATGTACTCTGATTTTGTCCATGTTACGGACTTGGACCTTACATGTTTTTGGCTTGAACTGCAACCACAAAAAATGATCTTTTCTAAACTGGATTTGAATCTTTTTTGTGTCTTGCACCTGATTGAAGAACATGAAGGAAAAAAAAATTGACCTTGATTCCTATCTGAAGCTTTGAGACATCACCAAGATCCTGTTTGGCAGAAACTGAAAAAAAAACCCATAACATTAGCAACTAAATGCTAGCATCTAATCAATTAAAAGAAAATCATTCAAACAAAAGGAGAAGATTTTAATCCATATGCTAAAGACATTACCCCTCAAGTTTAACAATATATTAGCGACTAGAATGTAGATGTGCAACTTTGTTGTCATCGTTCCTGCCTCTCTCTCTCTCTCTCTCTCTCTCTCTCTCTCTCTCTCTCTCTCTCTCTCTCTCTCTCTCTCTCTCTCTCTCTCTCTCTCTCTCTTGAATTGAAGAGATGATCTTTGCACAATACTTTTGTTTCCTCTCTTAATTTATCTTATTGTAAAATTTGCAGAAGAAGATGCAATGCATGCATGTAAGGACAATTTTGCAAAATTTTACAGTTCACGCTACTTAATAATTTATAAAAATTTGCAAAACATCTTCATTAAGCCAAGGTCATAATTTTGAAATTTACTTTAGCCCCCACTTTTTAATACTAATTTTTTAGTATAAACTTTTACTAGATCCGCATTTTGATAAATTTACTTCGAAATGTTTGCAAAATGCTTGTTCGAGAACAAAGCAAGGAGAATATCTCTCCTCTTACCTTTTCTTACTATTTTCTGATTGAGAATTTGCCACATCACTAAATGAATTGTCTATTCCTTTCGAGTATAAACTTTTTTGAAATGATTTCTTTCAAAAAAGTATGTATTAATTTGTGTCTTTTAAAAGTTCACTGATGGTGAACATTGGTTAAATGAACTATAATCTTAAATTGTTAGCAATGTGCCCTTCAATATCAAATGTGTATGGTACATTTTTTGCCTTTTTTTGGGGCAAAAAACACCTGTTTAACATGATTGCCAACAACACAGTTTTCTGAAACATGGGTGACATGTGTTATGTAAAAACTAGTAGTCACCCCCCAATCCACCCCATTCTCCCATTTGTCAACATCTCACATAACCATCTCCTTTCTCCCGCCCAACAATCTATCCCATCACTTCCATCCGATCACATCTCTCACATCACTTCTCTCCAATAAATTAAAAGTGATCACATCTCTCCCATCACTTCCATCCTATCACCTCTCTCCAATCAATTTAAATGAACCCAATTACAGACCCAGAGAAAGACCCATAACCAGACGTGTTGTGCATCAGCGGATGATCGTCGAAGATCCGGTGGTGAAGAACAAGCAGCAAACCAATATGGCGCTATGAAGATGGTAGTTTTAGGCCGTAGACCGGCCAAGGGAACACATATGAGCTTTTTTACGAAAGAAGAGAACAAATACAAATCTTATCTCTTCATAACGAAGAAGAAACACTCAAGATCTCTCCAAAAGCTCTCAACACAATCCTTAAAGTTGGCTCTCAACAATGGCGGCTTAAAGTTCTCTCAATGTGTTCCTTCTCTGAAAACCTCGCCTAAAATAGCCCTAGGGTACAATAGGTGTTCTAATAGAAGAGTGACTCCAAATTGATAAGAACTCTGACTCTAACGGAATCCTAATGCACTCACAACTCTACTTCAGATAGGACATTGATGCACCCAGAATTAACCTCAAAACCTACCAAGTTATGACACGAATCACACGGAGATAAATCCCCGCTAACAGTGCCAAGGGCTAGATGTGTTCCTAAATTAATCCCAGAAATTACCGCAAGTGCACAGTGTCAGGCTTTGAAGTATAGAAAGATGTCGAACCCACAGGGATGTGATGTTGATTAACTTGGATATTTTCCAGATCTTAGAACAATGTCAGCAAGCGTATTCAAATTGGTTGTCACAAAATATCTCTTATTAAGATTATCAATAATATAAAAATACTAGGGCTATAGGACTCACCACTAGGATCGTTGGATGTCGATATTAGGTTAGGGTTATTACGTTGGATTGGCTTTATTAAGGGGAGATTGTTGCATCTAAGATGTAGAACTCATGACCAACTCTCGTTGTATCACTCGTCTAACGTATCCTGTGTAGTTCCACGACTCCCACCTCGTGGCTGACTGCACACGATGTGTGCATTAAGGACGAAAACTATACTCAATCTCTACTCATGCCACCTCGTGGATTAGAGCTTCGATATGTGAATTGGTGGCTCTTCATTGATGCTACTATCTTAGTCATCAATTAGCAATATAGGATGTCGGTAGATCTCGTCAAAGGCGCACTACTATCGTGGTCACGAACCCTAATTGAATTCACTAACATACTAATTAAGTTCATATGATATCCTTGCAAGATGTGCACCACCTCGTGGATCACAAACCCTAAATGGAATCTCCTACAAACTTGGCTAGATCAACCAAATCACACCCTTTTACACCAAAACAACCTCAAAATTCTAACTTTACATCTAATTCCTAAAATCCTAAGGCTAATCCATTATTCCTAGATAAGACTACTCATGGATCATAGAGATGACAATAGAAAATTCAATAAAGACTAGAGAGATCAACATCGCAATTGAAGACATTAAATGAAGCATATAAAGACAGAAGATCGTTACCAAAACGTCGTAGATCAACAACTAAATGCAGAGAATTAAGGAAGCAAAAGCGACTAATAAAAATATGAACTTTGTCTTCTACAAAATAGCGACGGCTAAGACCACTCTTCAAGAAAACTAAACTAAAGAAAATAATCTCCTCCCTAAAATAGGGTTAAAATTGTGCTTATATACAAGTGGTATGGACCCCACAAAAATCAGGAAATATGGGCACTTGGGCCCACTAACTAGTTTGGCTGCGGCGCCCTAGGTCGAGTAGCGGCGTCGCTCAGTCAAGCTGACATGCGGCTCCGCTTTGCTGCTTCTTTGGCTCTGGTTTGATCAGGGCTACTCGGTCGAGTAACCCCTCCACTCGGTCGAGCTACAGTAGGCCTGAACTCTCCTTAAAATACTGTTCTGTTTGGTGGCGACTCGGGTCGAGTAGATGATCTGCTCGGTCGAGTACGCTTGGTTGCTCAGTCGAGCTATAATGCTTGGAGAATGGCTCAGAATAGTCTCTGTTTGGATGCAGCTCGGTCGAGCTGGCTGTCTGCTCGGTCAAGCGGGGCGTGTCCGTACTCGCTGGAGTTTCTTCGTGTCAGCTCGGTCGAGTGCTGATCGACTCGACTAAGTAACCTGGGAAACAGATTCCAATTGCCTCTAGAGCTCTCAACTCTTGCTCTCTTCATCTCCTCCAATCTTCTTCCTTGCCTTGCCGAACACCTATGGAACCTGGCCAATGATGCTCCGGACGTCTCGGATGTGTCTGTGTCCTATAATAGCTCCGACTCGCTCCAAAATTTCTGAATATCCACAAATCTATACGAATCTCAAATATAGCGTTAGAAGTGCGATAATATATGAAAATATGAACTTTGGATGGCGAATATGATATGAAATGATGCAGTAAGTGTATGTTAAATATGGACTCATCAAAATCCCACAATCTTACCTCTTACTCGTCCTCGAGGAAGATGAATAAGAGGCTCGCTAGGTGATAAAAATAAGAAATAGGAAAAGGATGAAAAATGAAGGGATGTGTTAGATTGTTCGGTTAGATCTCAAGCCATAAGCTACATATACAATACTCCGAAAAATGAAACACATGCTATAGAGATTCCATATCTTATAAAAATTTCGGTACTTGCAAGCTTTTAAGATCAAATAAAAGGACTCTCTAAATTCATACAATCAATTCATATCCACGTCATGCAATTCGTAGGATCTAATATACAAATGTTGACGATGCACTTTTCAATCAAAAGTTATAAGTGAAGCATATAAAAATCACGCCAAGCATGCAATAAAGAATGGTATAGAAGTCATGGCATTCACATATTCACGTCGAATTGTCATGCTCCGCTTTCCATTCCTTTCTAGACACTGATCCGGTAGTAATTTAAGACCGCTTATTATTATACCGCTCTGCCACGTTCGAGTAGTCTCGACTTAGTCAGTAGAACAGTGGTATCAATTCAGCAATAGTGGCATAGTAAACAAATAAGCTAGTGCAATCACCCTTAGCCCGAGTGCACGATATGTAACCAGAAGTGCACCCATCCCACGGAGAAACCCGTGGAATATCTACCTACCATCCCTTACAGGGTGATGGTACAACTTACGAAATAAGGGTGGACCCAGTCACTCCTACACACTTCGTAGCTCAAGACTACCCCATAACACATGGCGTATCACATTAACCGTATCTGTATCTGTATGGCCTTATAGGCCCATCATTTCATACACCCAACATGTGTACAATAATCACATAAATCGGTTAATAACATGCAACACGCACATGTATACGGTATTTACGTGCATATATACGGTAGTTACTTGGTAAATACTTACCTGTGGTCATGACTGGTTGTAGTCCGGTTCCTTGGGCGGGTCTCGTGCAGCGTCCGAGAGTCGGTGTCTTACCGGGACGTCTACCTACAAACACCACATGCACGCACCCATATTTTATTAATATAATAATCGGAATTACAAAGTTTCGTACTACGTGCACATACGCACGTATACGAATACACGTATAAAATACAATAAAAATAAATCCTAATCCCTAATTTTTCTAACTCTAAATATTTAACCAAAATCCCTAAAAATTCTTTCCCAAAAAGATCCTTCACAAAATTTCTTCACAAATTCCCCTTTACAAAATTTTCTTTCACAATTTCCTTCTCCTTCACATTTATCACTTCACTAATTCATTCATTCCCCTTCAAAATATAGACTCACTTCCAAATATTGGCAGAACAAAACATTTTTTGCAAAATCTGTCAAAAAAATTTTGAACTTCCTTCTCTTTTTTTTCTTTCATCTCCTTCATCTTCATCTTCTATGTACCAATGGAGGAGGCCAAAGAAGCATGGGACCAAGGGGAGATGGGGTGAGCTGGTGGTGGAGTGGCCGGCCGTCGCCGGCCGGCCGAAAAAGAGCCCAGATTTTTTTGATTGATTCTTGTGTAGAATCAATGGGGGAGGGAGAGAGAGTTGTAGAGGAGATCAAGGGGAAGGTGTAGGTCATGGGGTTGTCGTCGGAGGGGGTAAAGTTCGTCGGAGATGGCCATGGTGGGTTTCATGGGTTTTGTTTGAGTTTTTAGAGAGAGATAGAGAGAGATAGAGAGGGGTTGAGAGAGGTTGAAGATGGGGAATGGACGAGGGTGGTGGGGGCTCACCGGAGATGGGGAGGAGCTCGCCGGAATCTCGTCGGAGCTTTTGCTGGAGGTGGGTTTTCTTGAAGAAGAAGGAGGGTTAGAGGGAGGTTTAAATAGGTTTTAAAAACTAATTTTTAATTAACCTATTAAATGTTTAGTCAAAAGTGTCATTAATGAGAAGATTATGATAAGATTAGCTTTTTTACTAAATTAGGAAAATGTTAAACGTATCACTCCTCAATGTTAGTCATGGTTAGGGTAATTAGTAATTAGGTTAATGTAATTAGTAATTAGTAAGGGTAAAATGTGATTAGGGGATGTAATTAGTAAAACGAATGAACACAACCCTGTTTTCGCATATGACCCCAAAAAATTATGAAAACATACCCACGGGTTCGTATCGTCGTAAGAATTGCGAATACGGGATTCAATTGGGGTTTAAGCTACGAAAATACGAGTTTTGGGCCAAAACGTTTAGGAAGCGGGTTTACGGGTTCTCTATTGATTTGACGTCAGAAAATTACGAAATTAATGTGAGAAGCCCTAAATGATCATAGAATGTTACTGTAAAAGTTTAAAATCGTTTTGATGTTGTTTGTGTAGAAAATTAATTCATTAAGACAAAACAGTAATAATTGAAAATGAGTTTTTATCTAAATTGTATAGAGGTATTTGATGAATTCCAAACTTACTAAAATACTCCATAACTAGTTTGATACTTCAAAATATTTTTATAAGAAATTTTTGAAATCATAAAACTCCTGACAAACCATTATAAAATAGTTTAATAGGTTAAACACGTAAATTGTCGTGTTGATGGAAACAGACCGTTACATACTACCCTCCTTATAAAAATTCCGTCCTCGGAATTTAAGGAAAGAGATGAGGATAACGCTCGCGCATTTCCCCTTCACGTTCCCAGATGGATTCACCAGGTGAATCATGATGCCACATAACTCTCACTAGCTCAACAACTTTTTTCCTGAGGGTCTTCTGTCGACGGTCTATGATCTGCACCAGTTGCTGCTCATAGGTAAGATCTGGACGAACAGTAATCTCTGAGTGGTCAACTACATGCTTGGGGTCGCTGATGTAACAACGCAGCTGGGAGATATGAAAGACATCATGAACTCCCTCCAATGATGGTGGCAGGGCCAGACGATAAGCTACTTCTCCAACTCGCTCTAGCACATCAAACGGTCCGATGAATCTCGGACTGAGCTTTCCTCGTTTTGCAAATCGTATCATTCCTCTGTTTGGTGATATCTTTAGAAAAACATGGTCTCCATGTTGAAATTCCAAATGTCGACGCTTGGCATCAGCCCAATGCTTTTAGCGATCTTGTGCGATTCTCAGCTTGTCTCTGATAGTACGCACCACATCAACAGCTTCCACGATCATCTCTGGACCTAAAAGTTCTCGATCACCAATGTCATCCCAACTTAATGGAGATCGACATTACCTTCCATAGAGTGCCGCAAACTCAGACTCGCACCAAGATTCTCCTGCAGACTCTTCCAGAACTGAGATGTAAATCTCAAGTCACTGTCAGATACGATGCTCACCGAAACTCCATGTAAGTGCACAATCTCCTCTAGATACTTCCTCGCCAAGACTTCCGTGGACTGTCCCACTCAGAATGGGATGAAGTGCACAGACTTAGTCAATTGGTCAACGATCACCCAGACTACGTCTTTCTGCTTAGGACTCCGAGGTAGACCTGTCACGAAATCCATCGTGATGTGTTGCCACTTCCACTCCGGAGTAGGAAGTGGTTGTAGCAATCCAGCTGTCCGATGGTGCTCTGCCTTCACCTGCTGGCATACGATACACTTGACAATGCTCCATGCCACACTCCTCTTCATACCAATCCACCAATAGTTGAGACGGAGGTCTTTATACATTTTCGTGCCCCTAGGATGTATGGAATAAGGCGAGCTATGAGCCTCACTCAACAGCTCATCTCTAATGTCACCTGCATGTACACAGAGTCTACTGACGTATCTCAGGTATCCATCCTCATGAATAATAAACTCCGTCCGAAGCCCAGCTTCAACATGCCTTCTGTTCCTCGGTAGCTTCAGATCTCCTGCCTGAGCTGCCTTGATACGATCCACAATCGCAGATTGAATCTGCATGTTCATCAATGAAACAACCACTCCAGGTAGGACAACCTCAATATCCATCTCTCTCAGCTCATACTGCAATCTCCAATGGGCAGTATGCATCATCACTGCGGGGAGTCTACTCAAAGCATCTGGCACTACATTCACTTTCCCCGGGTGATACTGCAGGTCTATTTCGTAATCTGTCATAAGATCCAACCATCGTCTCTAACGCATGTTGAGCTCCTTCTGGGTAAAAATGTACTTCAAGCTTTTGTGATCGGTGAATATCTTCACGCTCTCACTCAACAGGAAGTGCCTCCAGATCTTCAACGCAAATATCACAGCTGCTAACTCCAGATCATATGTCGGATAGTTCTTCTCATGATTCTTCAATTGCCGAGAAGCGTACGCAACCACGTGACCATGCTGTTGCAAGACACATCTGAGGCCCTTGCCTGATGCATCACAATAAATCTCAAAACCTCTGCTTTGATTCGGTATTGTCAAAACCGATGTCGTGGTCAATCTCGCCTTCAAAATACTGAAAGCCTCCTCACAATCCTCTTAGCAACAGAACTCCACGTCCTTCCTTGTCAGCTTCGTCATCGGCTCTGCAATCCTTGAGAAATCCTTGATGAACCTACGGTAGTAACCAGCTAATTCAAGAAAGCTCCTGATATCCGATGCTGACTGCGGGGTTGGCCACTCGATGACTGCTCTGACTTTCTCCGGATCTACAGATATGCCATCACCAGACACCACGTGTCCCAGGAATGCGACTCTGTCCAACCATAACTCGCACTTACTATACTTGGCATACAGCTTATGATGTCTCAGTGTCTCCAACACTGTCCTCAGATGACGGCTATGCTCCTCTTCAGACTTCAAGTAAATAAGCATGTCATCGATGAAAATGACGACAAACTTATCCAAGAATGCGTAGAAAATCAAATTCATCAAGTTCATAAACACTGCTGGAGCGTTGGTCACACCAAACAGTATGACTACGAACTCATAGTGTCCATACTTTGTCATAAAGGCCGTCTTTGGAATATTGTCCTTCTTCACTTTCAACTGATGGTATCCGCTCCTCAAATCCAATTTCGAGAAAACCCTCGAACCTCTAAGCTGGTCGAAAATATCATCAATACGGGGCAGCGGATACTTATTCTTCACGGTCACTGCATTCAACCCTTGGTAATCCACACACATCCGGTGGGATCCATCCTTCTTCTTCACAAGCAGAACTGGTGCACCCCAAGGTGACACACTAGGATGTATGAATCCCTTCCACAATAACTCATCCAATTGCTTCCGCAGCTCCCCAAGCTCTGTGGGAGCCATATGATACGGAGCCTTCGAAATAGGTTGCACTTCCGGTATAAGATCTATACTGAACTCCAAAGCTCTGTCGGGTGGCAACCTGAAATATCCTTCGAAAAGACGTCATCGAAGTCTCTGACGACTGCTGGTCTACTGGTCTCCATCTGTATGGCAACAACGATCGACTCCTCCGGCTTGGCCCAGAATCTAACGGGCCCAAGCGATCGCTCTCTGCTAAGAAACTCGAAGTCCGGGTGGCCTGGAATCCTGAATACTACCTTCTTGCTATGGCATTCGATCGAGCATGGAAATCTCCCAACCAATCGATGCCAAGAACGACATCAAAATGCGGTAGATCATGGACAATGAAGTCGGCATAAAGTTCGTGTCCACTGATCACCAACGGGATCGATCGACATCCCAGATTAACCGTCACCACTCTGTTGCCTGTAGTGATGTCCCAACACTTTGGAAGTGTGTGGGTGGGAATGGAATGCTCTGTTACGAACCTCCGGGATATGATGCACATAGATGCACCGGAGTCGAACAAAGTTAAGGCCGGGTAAGATGACACTAAAATGGTGCCTAAGATACAAAAAGATAAAGCTAAGGTTAAACAAGGCTACTAATCTAACTAGCAAGGATCAAACAACCATATGCAAACAATATGATCTATGATATAAAATAAAAAGACTAGTTCTAAAGAATTACCTGCAATGACGACGTCCACGTCTTCAGCCTCCACGGCTGTTATGGTATAAGTTGGCCTTCAAGGTGGTACTACCTAACGGTAAATCTGATCCTGAGGTGCCAAAGGGGGTCGACGAACAGCGGCTCCTCTGAGTAGGGGCCGGTGCTCTACTCTGCAGTGGGGCTAGTGCTCCGCCCATAGTACGAAGAAAGTTCGGGCAATCTCGAGCAATGTGTGTGGCAGCTCTACATGCCAGACACAGACCTAGCATCTTCCTGCAATTGTTCTTATGATGCCCCGGCTTGCCGCAAAAATGGCATGGATCTGGCTATATGCATGTGCTCCTGGCCTCTTGAAAGGCACCGTCTGATTGGATCTTATAACAGGCCTAGCAGGTGGCCTATACTGCTCCATCAGTCTCTTTCTTCCACCAGCAGCAGGATCAAGAAGTCTCGCTACAGCCTCATGGTTCCTGGCTGCATTCTGTACAGCCCCTATAGTAGTCAAGTCTGCTGAAGTCATAGAGGCCTGGATCTTGGGGTTCAGCCTCTGACGAAACCGATCAGCTCGGTTCTCTTCCTTCTTCACCATGTGCGGAGCGAAGAGGCTCAATATCTCAAACTCTGCTTCGTACTCATCTACCGACATGCTCCCCTGAGTCAGATTCACGAACCGCTGCAAGAGCTCTCTCTTCGCAGCCTTGGGGAAGTACTTCTCCTTGAACATTGACTTGAAGGTGCTACATTCAATGGCTTCTACAAACGTCTCTCCTCAATGCGCCACTAGTTCCTTGCATTTTCAATCAGCTGCATCTTCGTTATCTCCACTCTGGTCTCATCAGGTATCTTGGCAGTTATCAGTTTATTCTCAGTACTCTAGATCCACTCATCAGCGTCCAGAGGTCCATTCTTTCCAGAAAAAGTCTTCGTCTGTAGCTCAGTGAACTGCTTCACTCCAGGTGCAGCTCGAGGTGCAGGCGGTGGCGGTGGCAGAGGTGCAGCCTGAGCAACTTGGGCAGCACGAGCAGCCAGATGTGTCTGCTCAACCAACTGATGCTGAACGTCCAACATCTCCCTCATGACGTCAAGAAATTGGCAGAATTCACCACCTTGGCCATCCATGGCTCCGTCGGCTGAGGTCCCGGCTCGGATATTACGTCTTCCTGCCATCCTCTTGACACGGAAAACTCAATTTAGACTTTGCACATGTTAACTGGATATTAAATGAATGCGAGTACTTTTTATCATTCTGAACTTTCGCACGAGAACTGTATGGGCCACAACTAAAACCTGTCACACCCCGCTTCCCAAAACGGGTGCGAGGACGAGACGAAGGTATGCATGGGCCGGAGCTGTGAGGCTCGGGCCCAATAAGCATCTGTAAAGATACCATTTAGTTACAGGTTCTTGCATATATAAGTTCATAACAATAAGATAAGAGTATTCGAAAGGAAACTACATTCATTGATAAAAGAGATAATATCCAGCAATACATCAAGTCTAATAAAAGAAGCCCCAAGCATGGCTACAACTGCGGAAAAGGGAAACTAATGGTGCGACGCACCCAACCCAAACAAGAAGTAAAATGGTGATACGCACCCAAACTAGAAAGCAGTAAACCTCTGTAAGACAGGAACGGTGAGGGACCTCTAGGTCTGGTCCTCGTCTGAAACGTACTCCGGGTCAACGTCCTCTGGCTCCAAGTCCTCAAGTAAGGCCGGCTCTTCTGTATACTCCGTCTCTAGTAAGTCCTCAAGTAAGGCCGGCTCCTCAAGTGGGTATACTTGCCTGCGGTGGTGAGAAGAACATCCGTCGGAAGCGTCTCGTCACTAGCAGTGTGTCGGTCAAGGTCCGCTGTCACAAGTCAACGGACGGTGTCAGGACCAGTTTAGAAAATCCTATTAAGTTGTCTCTAAGTTGACAGTGGCTATCCTATCAGTTTCAAATCATGTTTTGAATGTTCAGCCTATTCGACGATTCTACCCTATATGCACAGCTAGAAAGTCTGATCGTCGATCTACAATTTCACAACGTTTTAAAGGAGCGTAAAATAAATTTAGTGAGTTAAGTTATCGATTTTTAATTAGGTTTTGATGTCTTACGGTGTGGGTTTTTCTATGGTAAGGGGACCAACCAAGAATGACGCTCGAGCGAGATCTGACGTGGGATTTGGAACGGTGGCGGCACTCGGTTTCCTCGACTACGGGTAGCACAGTAAGGGTTTGTCGGGATCGCCTCGGTTGTGGGTAGTGCAGCAGAGCGACGTCAATGGTGAGGAGCAGCGACTACGGTCCCGAACAACGAGAACGACAGTAATAGCGATAAGGGGAGGTGGCTGCGTCAGCGACGAGGGTAGCAACTACGCACGGCCTGAGGGGGAAAGACGGTGCAGCAACGTCGTAGAACGGTGACAGTAGAAAGGGGGTGGCGGTAGCGGCCTTAGGGCGGCCTGAGGGAGCGGTGGACGTCGACAGGGCCGATCGGTGGTGCTGGGGTAAACCGCGAGGGCGGAGGGTGCTCAGTGCAGTGGGGATAGTCGGACGGAAGAGGGGGAGGCACGGCTGGCATGCTGGGGTCAGCGACTGGAGGAAGAAGCCGCTGTCACGGCTTGCACGTGGCTGAGGGGGAAAGGTAAGCCGTGGAAGGAGGATTGCCGCGAGGAAAAAGAATCCTTCGCGTGGGTTTTAAAAAGGCGGCTGGGTTTTTCGTTTTGAGAAAATCCCTAGGGGTTGATGCGTTTTAATAAGGGAGAGTTTGCTAAAGGGGGAGAAAAGTGCTGAGTATTGGTGTTTCATACCAATCTTATTTTGATGATGATCACAACATTATGTTGTTACTAATACTCTCTTGTTTTAGTCTCATAGTTTTCATTTCAAGAATATCTTTTTTGGAGACTAAACTGTAACGACCACTTTTCGTTGTACGTTGTTCGTGCACGTGCTTTTGGCCGTGCACGTGTTTATTTTAGACTTTGTTTGTTTGTGAACACTTTAGTGTGATATGCCGTAGTGAATGTCTCTGAGAGTATTAAATAGTGGCACTAATTTGGAACGACGTCTCTCGAGTCGTTTTCCCACAATTTAATCTTATTCGATGAGACGTTGCAATTCTCACTTTTGACGGGAGACGTTTCTATTTTTAGTTTCGTGGTCCGACGTCAAAATTGAGATCCGTCTTCTTAGTTAGCTCACTTTCATCAACACGATCAACCCGATATTTATTTTATAATTTTTGGAGTTTATTTGACCACTTTTATATTTTTAACAAGGTTTAAAATATTTTTAATAATTAATTTTTAAATTATTTTCGGCCAAATAAAATTTATTTGAGTTTTAAACGTATTAAAGAATTTTTGAGCCAATTTCCAGCTCATTTGGACCGCATCAAATCCTTGTGTGAGTTGGAGAAGTTGAGATTCAAATTTTAAATATTTTTGAACTTCTAATCCTATTAGATTTAGCCCTAGACCAAGTCAACCCATCTACACTATATAAACAACCCCCTAGGAAGACCTATTTTCTCAAGAAATTAACCCTAGCCACTTCCAAAACTCAAATTTGACGTTGCGACGATTCGTCGCAACGTTGCGACGAACAGCTGCCGCACCGACCGAAGAAACAGCCTCCGTTCGCCCGCTCCAACCGATAGCCAAGCCCGCACCAAACCTTGGCCTGCACCCCGCTGCTGCTGCCAACCCCGTCCTCCCGCTCCGACCGAGAGGAGCCCTCTGTCTGACCGAGAGCTTGGCCCGCATCCCCGCTCCGCATCGACCCCGCACCGTCGCCTGCTCTGTCGCCCGCTTCACTCGTGTCTGACCGAGGCGCCCGCCCGCATCGCCCGCTCTCCGCACCGTTGCAACGTTGCAACGCTCGTCCGCCCGCACCGACCGGCCCGTTCCCCCGCACCGACCGAAGGAAGCCCCCGCACCGCTGCTGCGACCGACCCCCGTTGCTGCACAGCCCCGTTCCCCCGCACCGACCGAGCCAATCTCCCGCACCGAGGCTGTACGACCAAGAGCCACTCGTCGCAACCCCGCACCCGTCGCACCACTTGCCACCGTGGGCCCCCCAAGTTCCCCAGAGGTATTGTGGGTCCCCCATAGGTCCCTAGGACTACTGTGGGCCCCACCTAGGTGCGTTCTCTTCCAGGGTTTACCGTGTACGACGTTGCGACACGTTGTAGGCCGTCGTCGCACGTGCTAGCTTTGGAATCTGGAATCGTTGCTCCGGTTGATTGCTCTGAAATTTCCAGCGAGGAATCTAATTGGAATCTGGACTTGGAGCGCGATATTATTATTCCAACCCCCGGCGTCGCTACCCGACGCCGGTGTAGCTTTCGCGTCGTGTTGAGGTAACGCTTTGCACCCCTAGGACCCCCAACCCAATTGCATGCTAACCAAGACTAAAAATCAGTATTTTAAAGTATTTTAAATGTTTTAGCAATCACTAATCAAGATTAATAAAAACGGATGTAGGCCGGTGGACTTGTGCACGTAGGAATTGTGACTTTGGACTCGTTGGACGGTGTTTCTCTGACGTGATACTTGCAGGCAAGTGAAACTTGCCAACTCTTGTTTAGGGCCATGTTTTTAGGCCACTTCCTTGTTCTTAGCGTAAAAGAGACTAGTCAGTGAAATGATAGCTGGCTAGACGCCTACTTGATCTAGTTTGACAACGAAACTAGATCCGTTACCTAATTGATCTAGCTTGACAACGAAGCTAGATCCAACCCTTAAAACTTATTGTTCATGCATACTAAACTGTCACGTTTACTTACCTGTACGCCTTACTACTTGTCATGTCATGTCATCCATGCATTGAATGTCGCATTCGTAGCACACGCTACAATACTTGTACTTGTACTCCCTTGTCTGGCTAGGTGCACCCCTAGACCAACAAGATAAAACACTTCCTTTATCGTGTTCCAGAAGCGAGCATTCCCGTTCGGGGGTAAGGCCCTGGCTCGATACACGTGGAGGGGTAGGGATAAACGATCACTTGAGCTTAGGAGTTGGCCCGCGCAGCCACTCTAGCCAAAAGGCGGAATCTCTGTACACGAGGTGCTTACTTTCCTTGTCTTGTACTTGTCTTGTGAATGATTCATGTAATACTTGTCATCCATGCCATGTTTAAATGCCATGCTCGTACTTTACTTTACCTTACTTTAACTGTTGCACTCATACTTTAACTGCCATGTCATCGCATCATGCTAGAACTGCTAGGTTGCTTTACTTTTACCTACTTTCAGTTTCCTTGCACAAGTCTTCCAGACTTGCTGACATGTGCCTCTTGCTCTTTTGGGTGTCACATGTTAGACCCTGAGCCAGAGACAGTTGTTGAGGACGAGGTGTTTGCTGACGCTGAGCCTGAGCCTACGTTCGTTGAGGAGTTCGAGGATACCGGAGACCAGTCTTAGAGACTGTTGAGTTGCTTTTGCTTTAGGTTGCTGTTAGTTGTCGGTGCTTGCACCATTACTTTGTTTTCGTACTTTGTACTTTTGTTGGCCATGCTGGGGCCTCTTTTAGACTCTTTTATTTTTAGCCTGGTGGCTTTTCTGCGATGTTGGAATTTATTATTATGGATATTCTGAGATTATTCTTTGTCTCATTTCCTTATTATTATCTTTGTTTCGTTTCACGTTGCAAGGACCTGCAGTTTAAAGTGATTGACGCTTATCGGACTTGCAGCTTTGTAGCTTCAAGTCTGAGCGGACCTTCTCACGCTTCGCCTCCACGTTTTTGGGAAGCGGGGCGTGACAGGTTTTGTTGGTGGCCCATGCAGGTCCAATCTTGCATTTGCGGATTAACGGAACAACGATAATAACGGAATGTCCATTAGATAAATTACAACATCTAAGTCATTAAGCTATGGAGTCTAAATTTTTGTTCGTTTTCTATGTCGTTAGATGGCGAGAAGACGACAGACCCGAGTTGGTGGCGGACCTACTCTGAAGACTTGCTATTTCTGTGGCAAGACCGGGCACATCAAGGAGCAGTGCAGAAGATTTCTAGGCTTGTGTTTGATTTGTGGTGCTGCTACTCATTCAGCGAAGGATTGTCGGCATGCAAATCAACTGCGGAAAGCATCGGAGGGAATTCCGCAGCAGGAAGCACCAGTAACTGGGCCAAGTCGGAAGGTGTGCCATCATTGTAGCAAGATTGGTCATGAGAAGAAACAGTGCAGGAGGAGGCTGGGCCAGTGCCTGATTTGTGGAGATCCTACTCATACTATGAAGGAGTGTCCGAAGACTAAACAGCCTTGGAAGGAACCAATCGCTGCACAGCCGTTACAGCAGAGAGCACCTGTGCCTACAAGTCGTGGACCAGCCCTCGTTCCGCAGAAGCAGGCTTTTCAGCAGGCCATGCAGCCAAGGGAGCAGGCTTATCCGATGACGGCAGTGGAGAGCGAGACTGTGGATGAGGTTATCGCATGTAACTCTCGACCTAGTTGTTTCTTCCCTTAGTTAGTCCTGGCTTGTTAAAACATGTTTGGTTGCTTGCATATGATTGTTTGCAAAAATAGGGTTGATTGTTAGACTGGTAATTAGAGTCCTTGCTGGGAATTGATTTAATCGTCATAGGAGTTACCTTAGTGGTCCTTGTCTACCCCTGACCATATCAGACTTCTAGAATTCCTTTAGTCGTTCGCTTGGGATCATCGATTCCGGACCGAGCTGAGCGCATTTCATTACCACCTAGCTCCCTTAGAAAGACCTAGCGCTAAGTTTCTTAAACCTTAGTTGGGCAACCGTAGGAGTTTCCCCGTAGATTCTCCTGGGCCATATACTAGGCATATGTATGTTTTGATCATCTGACCGTTTTCCTTGCCTCGATTCCCGAGATCGCCTCATGACGATCGTCGTCAATTTTCAAATCTCTCCATCACAAATCTTGAATTTTCCGAGAGTATGTTTTCGACTCCCCTTTCACTAAGTTTAAATTTGTTCAAAATTTTAATATATATATATCTTATATTTCATACTCCCTCGTTGACTTGAATTCTTAAAACTTTTGTCGAAATTTTTGGATAATAGCTTATAATACTTTTTCAGCCTACACTTTTGTACCTATGAAAATACATATTTCCTTTCATATATTAATTTCATTCTGAACCATACTTTTGCCTTGCCCAATTCGATTTATAATTTTCCTTCTTATTTGTGTTATTCGAATGATACGTCGTGTTTACTTTAATATACTTTCAAGTCACAGGGAATTTCAGCTTCTAGCCAGTCGGTTTTATGCTCATCGTTTTCGCTATTTCAAAATTTTAAGAAATTACTATTCCGGCCCAGACTTCCCATAGTGTGGTTTTAAAGCTTTACTACAGTTTTTGATAATTTCACTACTAAGTTAATATTATTTTTCCGTGCACCATACATACTTTCAATTATTTTTATATCCGTACCAGACTTGTTGTGCTCGTATATTAAGAACCTTGTGTAAATCAGTTTCTCAATTTTTGGCAAACCCTGGTTCTCTAAAAGTAGTTTCAAAATTGATTATTTTAAATTTTCCATAGCCTAAAAGTTTTGAAAGCATTTAACATGAGTTTAAATTCTTCCGTTACTTGATTTCATTCTTTGACTTTCAAAAACGTTTGACAACATTATATTAAATTACTGACGTATAAAATTTTCTAAACCACGTCCTTAATATTCGTGTAAATGATTTTACTTCCTTTTATAATGATTTTTTTTTAAAACCAATAGACCATTTTCTCTTATTATGAATATCCGACTCAAACTTATTTTGAACAACTCGTTTTATCGATCTCCAAATATTTCTTCCAGACGAGTATTTCAACTTTTGAAGTACGACAGTTTTCAAATTTCGCGTATGATAGCTTACGTTTCTTATACTATTTCATTTCTCCATCCTATATAAGTATCGCTATATCTCCCTTTCCTCTACCTAAGCGTTCACGATTGATTCGCTGTTCCACCTAACCAAGCTGTCTCCATTTAGTCATCCTATCGGAATTCGTGCTTATCGATCCCTCCCTCGTCACGCTTTCGACCTCCCCCTACTGCTTAGGCTTTAGTGACCGTCAATGACTGTGACGACCCTAAGTTGTTAGTGGGCCCTTGGACCTTGTGATGTTGTCGTAGTGCACGTACCTAAGTTGTGTACGTGGGCTTGAATGAGTGTACTCTTCCATAGTATAATAATGGTTGCTTATTGTGTGTTATATATACTCGGAGTTATTCATGATGTGTGAAGTTGTTTGTATGTTAGTAGTTATAGTTTGGTGTGTGGGTAGCTATACCATACTAGGGATGCCTGTGTATATAAGAATTAGTGTGGGGGTGCATGTAATTAGGAGATACTTATAATGGTTGAAGCAATATGCTGGTAAAACTATGGGGATGCTAGGTGTGATAATAATAATAGGTGTTGGTACACTAGTTATAGGTAGTAGGCTATGGTGTGAATATATATGTTCCACGTAGGTGACTATACAATGAATGCGTATGTATTAGGGAGTGTATTATAATTATACGTGTGCTGGTGTCTGTATTATTATAGTGTATAGAGTGATTGAACTATGTGAGTATTACTTGACTAAACATTAAGTGTGATTGACTTATGGTATGCCTATGGTTGTATTGGTAGACATATATATATATATATATATATATATATATATATATATATATATATATATATATATATATATATATATATATATATATATATATATATATTGGAGTGGTATGGGTATAGGTATAAACGCAGTGTTATGTAGGTAGAATATTCTGATATATGTATTGAGTCTCACTCAAGCTTGAGTGGGTATACTCTAAGTATATTGATGTGTATGTCTGAAGTTTGAATATAGCGATTTTTGATGTATGTATAGTGATAGAAGTGTTTGTGCCTGGTTGTGTTACACACATGATTGTGGGTCGCTACACCAGTATATAGTTATAGGTGTTGGTCTTGTGGTATAGTTAACTACTAAGGACTTGCTCGTGTGAACGTATGTGTACTAGCTAAAACTAGGTGTGTAGGTGTGCTAGTTATATAACGATATGATTGGTATACGTGAATGAAAAGTTAGCGTGTATGGGTGTGCACCATGCACGGGTAAGTATGTGCTTAGTTATAGGTATTGATGACTATGGTATATGTGGCGTGTCGTAAATACAGTTATAGGACCGTACGTAATGTGAATGTATGGTGAAATATTTGAATGCATTTGAATGACTATATATATTATGAAGCTATAGTAGTGGTGAATGCTTATTAAATACAGTGAAACTGGATTTAATTATGGTATGGTGTGACTACATGAGTTGATGTGTTGCATGTATACTAGGAAATATTAGAGGGTAGTATACCCATGTTGTTTGTGCATAGGTAGCTATCTATACGTAGAGCAATGATTGTATTTGTTAAGTGTGAGACTATCCTTATATGAGTATCTGAAATATTGTTTTGTGTTTAGGTAAGTAGTAGTTATATAAGGGATGTATGCTTATATATATGATTGAAATACATGTATGAAATTGACTGACTATAATAGGTATAAGTGTATAACGTACGTGAATGTATATATATACACGTGTTGGTAGTGTTAATGTTTGACTACCTAGTGCGTATATAAGCACTTGTAATGACTATACCTGGTTGAATTATAATATGACTTGATTGGGGTAGTTACTAGAGCGACTAGCTATATTAGAAAGTCCGAGGACAGACTTTATACTAAGGTGGGGAGGATGTAACGACCACTTTTCGTTGTACGTTGTTCGTGCACGTGCTTTTGGCCGTGCACGTGTTTATTTTAGACTTTGTTTGTTTGTGAACACTTTAGTGTGATATGCCGTTGTGAACGTCTCTGAGATTGTTAAATAGTGGCACTAATTTGGAACGACGTCTCTCGAGTCGTTTTCCCACAATTTAATCTTATTCGATGAGACGTTGCGATTCTCACTTTTGACGGGAGACGTTTCTATTTTTAGTTTCGTCGTCTGACGTCGAAATTGAGATCCGTCTTCTTAGTTAGCTCACTTTCGTCAACACGATCACCCCGATATTTATTTTATAATTTTTGGAGTTTATTTGACCACTTTTATATTTTTAACAAGGTTTAAAATATTTTTAATAATTAATTTTTAAATTATTTTCGGCCAAATAAAATTTATTTGAGTTTTAAACGTATTAAAGAATTTTTGAGCCAATTTTCAGCTCATTTGGACCGCATAAAATCCTTGTGTGAGTTGGAGAAGTTGAGATTCAAATTTTAAATATTTTTGAACTTCTAATCCTATTAGATTTAGCCATAGACCAAGTCAACCCATCTACACTATATAAACAACCCCTAGGAAGACCTATTTTCGCAAGAAATTAACCCTAGCCACTTCCAAAACTCAAATTTGACGTTGCGACGATTCGTCGCAACGTTGCGACGAACAGCTGCCGCACCGACCGAAGAAACGGCCTCCGTTCGCCCGCTCCGACCGATAGCCAAGCCCGCACCAAGCCTTGGCCTGCACCCCACTGCTGCCGCCAACCCCGTCCTCCCGCTCCGACTGAGAGGAGCCCTCGGTCTGACCGAGAGCTTGGCCCGCATCCCCGCTCCGCATCGACCCCGCACCGTCGCCCTCTCTGTCGCCCGCATCACCCGTGTCTGACCGAGGCGCCCGCCCGCATCGCCCGCTCTCCGCAACGTTGCAACGTTGCAACGTTGCAACACTCGTCCGCCCGCACCGACCGGCCCGTTCCCCCGCACCGACCGAAGGACGCCCCCGCACCGCTGCTGCGACCGACCCCCGTTGCTGCACAGCCCCGTTCCCCCGCACCGACCGAGCCAATCTCCCGCACCGAGGCTGTACGACCGAGAGCCACTCGTCGCAACCCCGCACCCGTCGCACCACTTGCCACCGTGGGCCCCCAAGTTCCCCAGAGGTATTGTCGGTCCCCCATAGGTCCCTAGGACTACTGTGGGCCCCACCTAGGTGCGTTCTCTTCGAGGGTTTGCCGCGTACGATGTTGCGACACGTCGTAGGCCGTCGTCGCACATGCTAGCTTTGGAATCTGGAATTGTTGCTCCGGTTGATTGTTCTGAAATTTCCAGCGAGGAATCTAATTGGAATCTGGACTTGGAGCGCGATATTATTATTCCAACCCCCGGCGTCGCTACCCGACGCCGGTGTAGCTTTCGCGTCGTGTTGAGGTAACGCTTTGCACCCCTGGGACCCCCAACCCAATTGCATGCTAACCAAGACTAAAAATCAGTATTTTAAAGTATTTTAAATGTTTTAGCAATCACTAATCAAGATTAATAAAAACGGATGTAGGCCGGTGGACTTGTGCACGTAGGAATTGTGACTTTGGACTCGTTGGACGGTGTTTCTCTGACGTGATACTTACAGGCAAGTGAAACTTGCCAACTCTTGCTTAGGGCCATGTTTTTAGGCCACTTCCTTGTTCTTAGCGTAAAAGAGATTAGTCAGTGAAATGATAGCTGGCTAGACGCCTACTTGATCTAGTTTGACAACGAAACTAGATCCGTCACCTAATTGATCTAGCTTGACAACAAAGCTAGATCCAACCCTTAAAACTTGTTGTTCATGCATACTAAACTGTCACGTTTACTTACCTGTACGCCTTACTACTTGTCATGTCATGTCATCCATGCATCGAATGTCGCAGTCGTAGCACACGCTACAATACTTGTACTTGTACTCCCTTGTCTGGCTAGGTGCACCCCTAGACCAACAAGATAAAACACTTCCTGGCTCGTGTTCCAGAAGCGAGCATTCCCGTTCGGGGGTAAGGCCCTGGCTCGATACACGTGGAGGGGTAGGGATAAACGATCACTTGAGCTTAGGAGTTGGCCCGCGCAGCCACTCTAGCCAAAAGGCGGAATCTCTGTGCACGAGGTGCTTACTTTCCTTGTCTTGTACTTGTCTTGTGAATGATTCATGTAATACTTATCATCCATGCCATGTTTAAATGCCATGCTCGTACTTTACTTTACCTTACTTTAACTGTTGCACTCATACTTTAACTGCCATGTCATCGCATCATGCTAGAACTGCTAGGTTGCTTTACTTTTACCTACTTTCAGTTTTCTTGCACAAGTCTTCCAGACTTGCTGACATGTGCCCCTTGCTCTTTTGGGTGTCACATGTTAGACCCTGAGCCAGAGACAGTTGTTGAGGACGAGGTGTTTGCTGGCGCTGAGCCTGAGCCTACGTTCGTTGAGGAGTTCGAGGATACCGGAGACCAGTCTTAGAGACTGTTGAGTTGCTTTTGCTTTAGGTTGCTATTAGTTGTCGGTGCTTGCACCATTACTTTGTTTTCGTACTTTGTACTTTTGTTGGCCATGCTGGGGCCTCTTTTAGACTCTTTTATTTTTAGCCTGGTGGCTTTTCTGCGATGTTGGAATTTATTATTATGGATATTCTGAGATTATTCTTTGTCTCATTTCCTTATTATTATCTTTGTTTCGTTTCGCGTTGCAAGGACCTGCAGTTTAAAGTGATTGACGCTTATCGGACTTGTAGCTTTGTAGCTTCAAGTCTGAGCGGACCTTCTCACGCTTCGCCTCCACGTTTTTGGGAAGCGGAGATGATGGAGATGTACATCAAGTGGAGAAGGGCCGAAGATTGGACTCAAAGGGTGCCAAAGCTTGGAGATGATGGAGAGCATCAAGGCATCAAGATGGAAGACTTAGACTCTATGGAAAGCAATGTAATCCATGTAATATTTACTTTATTGCTTTCTCTCTCATTTGAGTCTAGGTTAATGTAATGCCTTGTTAGATAGTCTACTCATTCATGCATATGCATTTAGCCATCTTTGTGAGCCTTAGGATTATCATTGAATCCAACTTAATAGGTTCATCTTGTCCAAAGACTCATTTGGAGTCTCTGGCTTTCCATCAGTCGCCTACTGAAGGATTTACAGTCGATTGGGTGATTTCCAGTCGCTTGTCGATCCTTCTACAGTCGATTGATATGCACTGCTCAAGTCAAAATTTCTATTGACTCTACTTGAGCTTTATGCAACAATCGACTAATGCCCAGTTTACAGTCGTATGTATATTTACAGTCGCCTGTGGACTGGTCAACAGTCGTCTGAGTAGCGTAAATGCATATACTGCTTCTCTCTGTTTTTCTCCATCTTCTGCCACAGTCGATTGATGAAGGTTTTACAGTCGCCTGACTATTTTACAGTCGACTGTATTATAGACATCAGTCGCCAGTATGCTTATCTGGAGAAAGAGTGCAGCTCTCTGTTTTATTCCATCCCCAGCTGCAGTCACCTGGTGAAGGTTTTACAGGCGCCTATCCTGTTCACAGTCGACTGTATCGACTTCATCAGTCGACTGTCCTGGCTCAGATTATAGCCGTTCGATATTTTCTAGTCGTTGATCAGTTGACTGTCTTTTGATCATCAGTCGACTGTCGCTGTCGTTTTTGTCCAGTTTCTAGTCGTTGATGTCTTGTGCCTTTGGCTGTTTTCTTGGATTTTGAGGGTTGATTTGTGGCTTCTATATATATGGGTGTGCTGAGTTCATTTCAAATTCTTGATGCTATTGAAAATAATAAGAGTTTATTAAGCTACTCTCAAACTCTCTCATTTCCCTCTTGGAGCTCTCATTCCTCTTCGTGCATTGAAGTCCAGCTCAAGGAAAATCATCCAAGTGCTTTCAAGCCTATCTCAACACTTGGAGATCCTCTTTCATGCCTTGCATTCATCTATGAGTAAGCATCTCAAGGCATAGGTAAGAGTATTTATTTTAATTGGTGATTCTTGTAACTCTAATTCTATTTGTGGGAATTAGTCTTTCTCTCTTTGTGGGAGTTTATCTCTTTGTGGGATTAGGATATTCTCTTTGTGGGAATAACTCTCTTTGTGGGAGTAACTCTCTTAGTGGGAGTTTAGTGTCCTAGTGTAGGGCTAAACCTAATTCTCTGAGTGGGGGTTAGTAATTCTCTAGGTGGGAGTTTGACTCCTGTGTAGGGTTGGTTGGGTCCTTGTGTAGGGCAAAATCCTCTTGGTGAGATATCTCTTTGTGGGAATTGTATTCACTTCTCTTTGTAGGAATATAGTGAATATTGGTGTGACTGGACGTACCCAAGTTTTGGGGAACCAGGGTAAAATCTTGTGTTTGCGTTTGGATTGATTGTGTCAATTATTTCCTCTTGCATTTATTATTCCGCATTTGCAAGTTTAATTTTAATTGGACAATGTATTTCCATTACACTATTCACCCTACTCTAGTGTGTTGTTGTTAGTATTGCAAGGGTAAGACGATCCTTACAATTGGTATCAGAGCGAATTTATAGCATACTGCAACGGTGGTGTTCAATGCCTCATCCGCATCTCATGAAGAAGGTCATTCAACCGTTCGACCCCCGCTCTTCAACGGAACCAACTACCCAAGTTGGAAGATCAGGATGATGATCTACATGAAGGGTCAAGACCTATGGGACATTACGGAGGTGCCATTCGAGAAGCCCACTACACCCCTGGCTTCAAGGACAAAGACGGAGAAGGACTCGATGAAATTCAATGCGAGGGATATGAATGCATTCCATTGCATCCTCTCAGCAAATGAGTTCAACCGCATCTCCATGTGCAAAACGGCCAACGAAATTTGGCATCCTTTAGAGATATGTCATGAAGGGACTACTAAGGTAAAGAAATCTAAACAAACTGTGTTTAGATCTAAATTTGAAATGTTTAAGATGCAGGAAGGAGAAAGCATTTCAGAGATGTTCACAAGGTTCACAGATATCGTGAACGCTTTGGAGGGACTTAGGAAGAAGGTTTTCCAAGAGGATCGAGTAGAGAAGATCCTTGACTCTCTATCACCTCATTGGGAGTCAAAGGCCAACGGAATTTTGGAGTCCTATGACACGTCCAAATACACCGTTGAGGAGTGCATTGGGAATCTCATGGCGTACGAAGTGAAGCTTCAACACAAGAAGGAGATTCAACCATCGAAGCTCGAGAAGCCGGAGAAGCAAAAGGGGATTGCATTCCATGCCAAGGAGGAGCCAATCAAACGGAGGAAGAAATTCCATCGAGAAGCTCCTAGTGAAAAAGATGAGCTAGAAGAGGCGAGTGGAGAAAAAATTGAGGATCTTGTCGAACAATTCAAGGCATTCCTCAAGTTCAAGCAAGGTAAGTCTTTGTCAAAGTTTGCCTCCAATTCTAACAAGGTTCCTACTTGTTACACTTGCAGTGGAAAAGGTCATCTATCCACCGAATGCCCTTCCAAACCCATCAAAGAAACTTATAAGGGTAAAGGGAAGAAGCATTGGAAAGGGAAGTCCAAGTCCAAAAATCACAAGAAGGGACTTGTTGGGACTTTTGATGATTCGAGTGAGGATACATCAAGTAACGAAGAGGAGGACGCAAAGGACGATGCTCATGCGTTCTTTGTAGCAACTATTGTTCATACACCAATCCCCTCTGGCTTAAATGAAGATGAGTTGGAAGCATGGCTCAACTCTTACAACTCCTATGAGGAATTGTGCCTCATGGATATCGAGGAGAAGTCTTCATCAAGCTCTAGCAAGGAAGAAGTCAATGATGACATTAAGGAGAAGATCTCATACGAGGAACTTGAATATCGTTTCGGTATGGTTTCCGAAAAGGCTAGTAAGTGCATCAACTCTTACAATAAATTAAAAGCAAAATTTAAGATTGCTAAGAGTAGGTTGCATGAACTAGAAATTGCTAGTGTAATTCGTGATGAAATGCATGATTATGACAGTAGTGAGAGAGACACACTTCTCTCTCATGTTAAGGAATTGAGCTTGACTAATGATAATCTTGTTGCTCAAAACCTTAGCTTAGAAACTCTCATTCAACAACTTACGTTGAAATGTGAAGAGGAATGCCGTAAGCTCAAAAGCTTTGTGTATTCTAGGGATTCACTCCACGATTTGTTGGAAAAACAACATCCGACAAATCATAGAGGAGGTTTGGGGTATATTCAAAATGTGGTACCCAAACCCACCTCTAATTCCTCTTACGGTGCAAATACAAGAAATATTGCTAAAGCACCTAAGAAGAATCACCATGCTTTCTTGTACAACAATAACATCAACAAGAAGCATGTAGATCACAAGGTGATGAGGAAGACTGAAGACTCTTCATTTTTTGCTAAGAAGCAAAATCCTCATTCTTTGCATGCCAAGAAATTAGTTTCTACACTTAAGCATGCCACATCCATCCCTCTTGCAAAGGCAAAACCCTTACCTAGGAAATCCTTGAGTTTATGGATTTCCACTAAGGTTAGTGTGCAAGAGAGGGATAGTTACGTCAACTCTCTAGTTAGGAATGTGATCACCTCATGTGATTACATTAGGAAATCAAACTCCTCTTGGGTTTGGTTCCCTAATGTTTAGGTTCCTCACACATATGCATTTTATATGAGTATTGTGCTTAAATATTTATTTTTTTGAGCATACCCATTGTTTGTGTGTGTTTCATGATTTTGAAAATGTTTCAAACTTATTTTCATGAAAATGGGAATCTTGGGGAAGATATTGACATACATACATTTGTTGATCCATATGTATGTCAATGGGGGAGTTAATATGTTGTATGTTTAAAATATTTTAAAACATATTTTGACTCTCATTTCGGGGTGTGATTGAGATCATTTTTACACTTGGTTATAATGAGGTCTCAAACCAAACCCCTTAGATATTGCCATGTTGTTTCATGTAATATTCCTTTTGGCAATATCATTGTGTATCATTGAAGCTTGATTTTTTCATATCTATTGCTTTGATACACTTTAGTCCCATGGCTCCAATATTTGTATATCAATTAGTAAAGAGTATTATTTTCCAAGATTCTTTTTCTACAATTGGTATTTGCCTCAATTGTAAGAGATTGTTAATCTCCTTCTTTATAATTGGTATTAGATTCTAAAAGTCAAAATTTGACCATTTATATGATCTAGGGGGAGCATGGGATAGTGATTGATACCCACAAATTTTTCAATTTGGTATCATACATCTCCTTATATCTTACATATTGTCACATCTTGGTTAAGATGACAAAGGGGGATATTTTTGATGTCCATCTTTTTGACGATGTCAAGGAGGAGAGATATATGCATTATGTAAATGTAACTCTTGTATTTCATACATATGCATTTGGGGAGAGATAAATCTATGGGGGGGAGATATATGGGATTGTATAAACCATTCATGTTTGTATGATATTGTCTATTGCATTTGGTTTATATAATCCATGCCTATTATATGTCACCATGACTTTATTTGTTATGATGAGTTTTTACTTTTGTGTATCTCATTATATATTTGGTGCATATAAGTAGGGGGAGCTCATTAGCATTGTGCTTTATTTCTTTGTGTTTTACATAATGTGTGTCATCATCAAAAGGGGGGAGATCGTTGAGTATTGGTGTTTCATACCAATCTTATTTTGATGATGATCACAACATTATGTTGTTACTAATGACTCTCTTGTTTTAGTCTCATAGTTTTCATTTCAAGAATATCTTTCTTGGAGACTAAACACTTGGTGCAAGGATGGACATCAAGTGGAGAAGGGCCAAAGCTTGGACTCAAGGGGTGTCAAAGCTTGGAGATGATGGAGAGCATCAAGGCATCAAGATGGAACACGTAGACTCTATGGAATGCAATGTAATCCATGTAATATTTACTTTATGGCTTTCTGATCGCGCCCGGGCGTACACCCTAAAGAGCGACCGTGTAGTTTTACCGCAAGCGCACGGTGTAGCGGCGAGCGGGTATCGAACACAGGGAGGACGTATGACAGTGCCTTCTCCGAACAACCTGGCTATATGGACAGAAAAGTAGGAATTTGCCTTTCGGCGATGTTGTCACAATCGTCAAATAATGTAAAGAGATATAAAATCAAATAAAGACGCCTAGGGAATAGGGAATCCCCTCTACTCACCGTATCTCGTCGTTGTGATTCATCGGTTTCACAATTGCTAGGGTAGAATGTCGGATGAACTAGTTGCAACTGAATGTAAAACTTAGCTCACGCTCTCGCGCTGTTGCCGGTCTATAGCAAACCTAGGCTCGGGCCCAATCTCTTGCAAACCCTAGCCTAGGCAAGCTAGCATTAGGATCAACGTCATCGTTCAATCACATCCCGAGCCCACTCTCGTGCAAACTCGGGCTACGACCTAGGTTGGGATAGTTCCTACCCGTCCAATCTCTTGCAAACGGGTATTGGTATAGAATTGCAACCGAGAATCCTAGTATCGGTCCAATCTCTTGCAAACCGATACTTCGGGAACTCAATTCCAACCCAATTCAGATTTCTAGGGTTTCCTATCGAATTGGGATCCAATCTCTTGCAAATCCCAATCGGTATGAACACCTAGCTATCCGTGTTATATCAATCCCAAACTAACCCTAATAGCAATTCTAGCAATAGTTCTACCAAATCATCACAAATCGGAAATTGGTCTCGTAGGGTTCATCCCCACGCCCTAAGACGTTAAGACTACTCACAAATCATATCACAAATGGAAGAATAATCAATTGAAACAGCAATAGAATTCATGGCAATATTCAAAATAGCAATAAAAATAAGATTTTTAATGAAGAGGGAGACAAACCAATGTAGCTTTCCAAGAATCCAACAAAATAACACTTTTCTCTCCTCTCCAATCACAAGAATAAAACTCTAAAAAGTCTAATCTCAAAAGGCTGCCAAAAGCAATAGAAAAAGCTCCCTAAACTAGGTTAGAATCTGGGGTTAAATACCCCCCAAAACTGCCCAAAAATTCGTGACCAAACTGCCCCTGCGTAGCTCCAAAATCGTGATTTCCGCTACAGGCAGCGCTGCTCACTCGGCCGAGTGACAAAAGTCGCTCGGCCGAGTGAGAGACCCTGAGAATTTCCAATAAGTCTGGGGTCTTGGGGGTCTTCACTTCGGGGGTCACTCGGCCGAGGGAGTTGTCGTCACTCGGCCGATGGGCTTATCTTCACTCGGGCGGTCGGTAATTGCCACTCGGCCGAGTGGGTCTTCTGATGCTCAGACTGACGAAAAACAGTAAGTCGGGAGTTTTTGATGGGTGTCGTCTGAGTGCCACTCGGGCGGACGGGATACGTCACTCGGCTGATGCGGCTTCTGATGCTCGGCCGAGTGCACACTTGGAGCGTGTCCGATCTGGCCGGCCGAGCGGGGTCTCGTCGGTCGGCCGAGTGAGCTACTGAAGATGCCCAAATTGCGTATTTTTGCCTCCTCGTCGCTCCTACGACGTTCTTTCTTCTTCCACTCCTCTCCAATAGCAAAATACCCCTCGGGGAAGTCGTCGGTGACACTCCGGAGTAGGTGTATGTCGAAATCACTCCAAATCGCTCCAAATCTCCTGAAATACGACAAAAACAACAAATCGTGAAAAGTATCGCAATATCGTCGATAAATTGTGAAAAACATGATTTAAACGATCTAAATGGCATGCAAACATGCGGGAAAAAGGTGTAAAATACGGAGTGATCACTTTCTCTCTCATTTGAGTCTAGGTTAATGTAATGCCTTGTTAGATGGTCTACTCATTCATGCATATGCATTTAGCCATCTTAGTAAGCCTGATGATTATCATAGAATCCAACCTAATAGGTTCATCTTGTCCAAAGACTCATTTGGAGTCTCTGGCTTTTCATCAGTTGCCTGCTGAAGGATTTACAGTCGACTGGGTGATTTCCAGTCGCCTGTCGATCCTTCTACAGTCGACTGATATGCACTGATCAAGTCAACATTTCTATTGACTCTACTTGAGCTTTACGCAACAGTCGACTAATGCTCAGTTTACAGTCGTCTGTATATTTACAGTCGCCTATGGACTGGTCAACAGTTGTCTGAGTAGCGTAAGTGCATATACTGCTTCTCTCTGTTTTTCTCCATCTTCTGTAGCAGTCGACTGATGAAGGTTTTACAGTCGCCTGACTATTTTACAGTTGACTGTATTATTGACATCAGTCACCTGTATGCTTATCTGGAGAAAGAGTGCTGCTCTCTATTTTATTACATCCCCTGCAGCAGTCGCCTATTGAAGGTTTTACATGCGCCTGTTTTGTTCACAGTCGACTGTATCGACTTCATCAGTCGACAGTCCTGGCTCAGATTATAGCCGTTGGATATTTTCTAGCCATTGATCAGTCGACTGTCTTTTGATCATCAGTCGACTGTCGCTGTGGTTTTCGCCCAGTTTCTAGCCGTTGTTGTCTTGTGCCTTTGGCTGTTTTCTTGGGTTTTGAGGGTTGATTTGTGGCTTCTATATATATGGGTGTGCTGAGTTCATTTGAACTTCTTGATACTATTGAAAATCATAAGAGTTTATTAAGCCACTCTCAAACTCTCTCATTTCCCTCTTGGAGCTCTCATTCCTCTTCATGCATTGAAGTCCAGCTCAAGGAAAATCATCCCAGTGCTTTCAAGCCTATCTCAACACTTGGAGATCCTCTTCCATGCCTTGCATTCATCTATGAGTAAGCATCTCAAGGCATAGGTAATAGTATTTATTTTACTTGGTGATTCTTGTAACTCTAATTCTCTTTGTTGGAATTAGCCTTTCTCTCTTTGTGGGATTTTATCTCTTTATGGGATTAGGATATTCTCTTTGTGGGAATAACTCTCTTTGTGGGAGTAACTCTCTTAGTGGGAGTTTAGTGTCCTAGTGTAGGGCTAACCCTAATTCTCTGAGTGGGAGTTAGTAATTCTCTAGGTCGGAGTTTGACCCCTGTGTAGGGTTGGTTGGGTCCTTGTATAGGGCAAAATCCTCTTGGTGAGGTATCTCTTTGTAGGATTTGTATTCACTTCTCTTTGTGGGATTATAGTGAATATTAGTGTGGCTGGACGTACCCAAGTTTTCGGAAACTAGGGTAAAATCTTGTGTTTGCATTTGGATTGATTGTGTCAATTATTTCCTCTTGCATTTATTATTCCGCATTTGCAAGTTTAATTTTAATTGGACAATTTATTGCCATTACACTATTCACCCCCCTCTTGTGTGTTGTTGTTAGTATTGCAAGGGTAAGACGATCCTTACAAAAAGGAGTGGATTTAAGGATAGGTGGGAGAGAGTGTGTGTGAGGGGGAGAGTATGCTTACTGTTGCAAATAGCCTAGGAATAATATGGAATGATACGTAAGATCTCCTAATGATTTTATTTGATTCATTAATTAGGATTTGAATTAAACTTAGGGAAGAATTATATATATTAAAATAATAGGGATGGCGGGTTAGTCTAACGGTGTCCGAAAAATACAAGAAAAATATCGGGCCGATCGTGGCGATGAGAGGATCGAGAACACAGTGTTAGGTCACGTGCTAGGTTTACGAAAAACGATAATAAAAATAATTAATCATTGAAGTCTAAAGGTTAAGACAGCCCTTTATTCAAAGCTGATTTGGGGAAGAATGACCCGTGAAATGACGTTCATAAAAATTTCCACAAAAATCCACTCTCCTTTTGGGACACAATGATATATAACTTTGCGTGTTTAGGATTCAAAAGAAGATAACGATAAATACGCGTACGAAAAAGAAAATACACGCTGAAATACACTCGGTCGAAAAGCGACCGTTACCGGTCTCCACCGCAGTAAGACATGCGTCAGTATGGCGGGAGCCATGAGGTGAACATGCATCCCTAGGTGGACCTCTCTTAAAAAGGGCTCCGGCATGTGTTCCACGAGGCCTGAAAGCAAGATCTGGAGAGGGTGGCCTAGGGGGATATCGGTGGAAGATGGGAGTGGAATGGATCCGAGGTCTGGTGCAGAGTGTGAAGCAGCAACATTAGAAATGGGAGTCGTCGTGGCAACAGAAGTGGTGACAGACACCACGACGCTCTCAGTGAAGACAGCTGATGCGGGGACAGAAGTAGTGCCAGGAAGTATAGTTGTGGATGCCGACGTGATAGGATCAAGAGTGATGGGGTCCACAGGGACAGATAAGGTGTTGGAAAAGTCAAAAGTGGTGGGGACAGCAGTGGTGGGGATAGGCTCCGAAATGATGGAAACAGAAGGCTCGAAAACAACAGAAACAGACGTACCCTTAGATCCAGGTTACGGAAGAAAGTGAGGTAGTGACCTCGGGGATAGAGGTGTGGACAGCCCCGGAAGTCACTACGGTGATGGTGGGCATGGAAGTGGTGGTGGTATGAGCACTGACAGCTGTGGGGATAGAATTGCTTGCGGGTTGGGTAGTGAGAATGGCAGTGATATCGGGATCCTCATCAGAGCTGGGCACCCAGTCATTAGTGTCCTCTACGACAACTGGTCCTCCTGGGGGCTCAAGCTCGTGGATGGGTGGGTTGGGGAAAATGCCAGGTATGAACCAGTCAAGCATGATTGGGGCTACAATAGTAAGATCAGGGCGGGGCAAATACATATGGTGCTCGTGACGGGTGCCCAAGAGATAGATCCAATAGCGCTCACCGTGCGGCCTGATGATGTGCATGTGAGCAAGCACATCTAAAGTCAGTCAGGTAGGCCCGGTGGGTGCCACTAGTCCTGCAGGAAGATCAATGCCAAGCATGGAGGTGAAAATGGTGAAGAAGCCACCGCAACAGATATCTGTCGTGGCAGAGGCAGTCTGGAGAATGCATTGACACAGCCAGGCGGCTGCATCAGAGAGTATGAATGTGTGGATCTGGCCATCGGGGCGGCGACGCAGAATTCAGGTCATCCCCATAAGGTGGGTAAGCTTAGGTAGTAAGAGTGTCCCGACCTCTGGCCTAGAGAAAAGGATTATGGCGAGGTGGCGCCGGGCGTAGCGGAGGCATGGGTGGACTATAGATGAGGACTTAGCCCGGCTAGGGCTTATCCTCGGAGACTTATGATGCGACACCAGAACAGCTCGGCGTCGAAATAGGTAAGCTCCATGTCATGGCCGTAGGCCCTGGCAGGGTCTGGAATGGGAGGGAAGTGGAAGTGGGCTCGAATCATGGTGTGTGTGACTATGATGTCACGATCGAGCAATCGGAAGCAGATGTCGTCACCCTTTCAGACAATGGAGCTCATTGCCTCGAGGGTGAGGCGCGTATAGGTGGGTGCATGCATGGCAAGGAGGTGATCGAAGCCAATGGTCTGGTATAGCCTATGGACACCCTGAAGGATGCCAAGGCTAACGAGGGCAGAGACGGATGCAAAGCAGGTGGGAATGATGGAACTGTAGGAGATGGCAACGAAACGTTTGCGGTGAGCATCGTCCCTGAAGATGATACTGTACGTCCTCGGGGTGGGTGTGGGTGGATGTGTAGGTGTTGGTGGTGGAGCGGTAGTGATAGTGTGTGAGGTGGAAGTGTGTGGGGCCTCTATCACTAGAGGCGTAGGGGATGTGGATCGTGAGGGTGAGGATGAGGACGTGGAGGCATCCAAGTGCTCCTCAGGAGATGGTGAAGGCGACAACGGTGTGACAGCCGAGAAGAGGAGGAGACAGGGTCGTCGGCCCTCCTTTTCTTGGCCGGGGGCTTCCTAGGTCGCAACTTAGGCGACATTATGTGAGTGTGGTGCGGCTAAGCTACGAAAACACGATATACGGTAATATAAAGTAAAAGTTGAAGGAGTATACCGATATCGAGAGTCGCGATGAAAGTGAATGTGATAGTACGTGTGCGAAGCCTCGTAGCTAAAAATCCCTGACGCTATCCCAAACCCTAGCTTCTCATCGAAGAGCTCCAATAGTGCCTGCAATGAATAATGAAGATGATATTGGTAGGTAATTAAGAAATTAAATGGGGTTTGGGGTTCTAAAATAGAAAATATTAGGAATAATGTTCGAATTGAAGAGAAATGGATATATATATATATATATATACATATAGCCCACGAGAGGGTGTCCCAGTGGTAAGTCATTCCGCTCCAAAGCCAAGGGGTGCGGGGTTCGAGGCCTATGGCCGCCGTGACTTGGTAATTATTGTGGAATTTGTTGTGGAATTATTTACCCTGGGGCTACATCTCCCCTCTCGGACTTACCCGGGGGCCGTTGGGGGCACGGCGGTTTCCCCCCAGTTTGCATAGTCTCGGCCGGGCTCTCGCCTTACCCTCCTAAAAAAGCCAAAGGTTGGGGATTTTTCTGGGTTGTCAAATATATATATATATCATATATATATATATATATATATATATATATAGCGATCTTCGGTTGCAAAAAAGAGGCTTTCTGCACCGTGCGAAAATATTTTTATCTTTTTGTTGAAATTTTTTAAAAAAAATTCTTTTTTTGATGTTTAATCCATACAATTACATACCCCAGGGAAAATAATGGGTGAACCCGTTGGGGATTAGAGCACACATCCACGCGTTACAAATTTAACGGTCTCAAAACGTGCGAATTTGATGAAATGCCTTAATCGAAGGCCAAATGACATTATTTCTCAACGATTATTTTTTGAGGGGGGGTATAACAACATATAATGAGGGTGGAAAAAAGAATTTGAAAATTTTCCTATATATATATATATATATATATATATATATATATATATATATATATATATATATATATATATATATATATATATCTGGAGAAAGAGAAGAGAAGAAGAGGGGTGGAGAAGGGCTAGGCGATTGGACCGAGCAGGCAGACGACGACGGTGCTCGGGCAGAGGCGGCGACGGTCCAGTGAACAGGATGCAAGTCGAGTGGGGGTTAGGGCGAAGGGGGGCTCGGGTGCTAGGGGTTTGAGATGGGGTGGGATTAGGACTGGGGTCTAGTCGAGTTTTTAAATAACCTGAGTTCGGCTCGGTTTAGGTTGTGGGCCCCTCTCCACTAATCGTCGCTCGATCGAGCAGCACATGCTGCTCGATCGAGCTTAAAAGATAGAGAAAAATTCTACTTAACCGAGTTACTTACTCAGCTCAGTCGTGCTGAATTGAAACAGAGTAGTGAATTCCGCTCTTCTCGCTCCTACTGTAGCTCGACCGAGTAGGGTAGCTACTCGGTCGAGTCCATTAAACTTTCAAAGCGCCCTTTTCAGCATATTTGGACTCCTACTGTAGCTCGATCGAGTAGGGTAGCTACTCGTCGAGTCCAATTAGAAACAGAGTGATGTTTTGCCCCTTCCCTCTAGCTTATTGTAGCTCGACCGAGCAGGGTAGCTACTCGGTCAAGTGACATTATGTTGTCTCCCAAGCTAGATTTGGCTCTCCTCGTCGTTTCTTCTCGGCTCCTTATCCAAAGTTTCATTGTTTGGCTCTCTCTCTCTCTCTCTCTCTCTCTCTCTCTCTCTCTCTCTCTCTCTATTTCTCACCATTACAAGTCAAAACACATCAGAAATTTTTATATTTATATATTTTATGATTTTCTAATGAATTAAAAACATTTTTATTTTGGTTTTTGAATGAAAAGAAGAACAAAAAGAAGGAAATAAAACTAAAAGAAAGAAAATTCGGGTTGTCTCCCGATAAGCACTTGTTTAAATGCGTAAGCTCGACTCCCTCAAGATTTTCAATGACGCTTGTCGATGTTGGGTGCATACAAAATACGCTCGTCATGCTTTCCAATGAGGCTGTACGGTGGAAGTTGGCACGCCTCTCCTCGTTGGCCTTCAGCAGCCAAAAAGGTCGTAGCCTCCGGTTGTTGATCAAGCGATGGTACACCTGGTGGCTCCTCGTCGAGTACTCGCAAGTAAGCGGCCAACGCATTGTTGTGTACGATGTCACCATCATCGTCTAAGCTCGTCCTCATGGGTTCCTTGGAGATCTCCTCCATGGTGTATTCGTCGGTAGCCTCGTCCTCTAGGAGTTCTAAGTAGCTTGCATCCTCCGTGGGAAGCGCTCCTTTATCGGCCTTTAGAGATGGAACTCGACCTCAATGTTGCCAACATTCATAGATAGTTTCCCCTCACGGATGTCGATCAAGACTCCGGCCGTCTCCATGAATGGCGCCCCAAAATAATCTGAGAACTCACCTTCTCCGACATGTCCATGATCACGAAGTCTACCAGCACGTATAGTCCTCCTGGTATTTGTAGAATGATGTCACATGCAATACCGACTGGGTAGGTAATAGATTAATCCGCCAATTGGATGCCCATATCGGTAGGCTTGAGTTCCGTTCCTGTACTCAACCTCTTGAAGATAGAAAGCGACATCAAACTAATGCTTGCCCCCAAATTGATCAAAGCTCTGTCAATAAAGGTGTCGCCTATGGAGCATGGCACCATGAAGCTTCTGGGATCTAGCAACTTCTTAGGTAAGGAATTCTTGATGATGGATGTGCAACTATCTGCTAGCTTCACCGCTTCTTGCTTGTGCTTTTCCGCTATTAGATCTTTGAAGAATTTGGCATATGCGGGGATCTCCGTAAGCACATCCAAGAAGGGGATATTCAAATGGATTCCCTTGAGTAGCTCTATAAACTTGGCATACTTTTTCTCTAGCTTTGTCATGGCTAGCCTCTGAGGATAGGGAGGTGGAGGTCAGCTCTACTTGTCCTTAGCGGCATCCTTTGGAACATGTTTTTCTGAAGTAGTAGCATCCGCTGATGCCGTAGTGGTAGTAGGTAAGGTGGAAGGTAAAGCCTCCCTCTCTCCAATAGCATGTGGCTCCTCTGTAGCTCTCTTCTCGTCCTCGGCCATAATAGGTGCTGAAATAGTTGTGATACCTTCCTCTTGAATGGAAATAGCTGATTTTTGGCTCACATTCTTAGAGACCGGTGCCATTACAGTGTCGATACTCTTTCCTCCCCTTGTGGTGATCGTAACCACCGTGTTGGCTTGCCTCCTAGGATTTGGCTCAGGCTGAGAGGGCAATTTCTCTTGAGCCTTCATAAGTTGGGACATTTGGGCCTTCAGTTCATCAATGGAGGTGTTTAGATTTCTAAAATGCGCTAAATTTTCGGCGTTGATTTTCGCTTGCCCATTCATAAAGGTGTCCATTGTCGCCTCTAAATTGGGTTTTGGGGCCGCCGGTGGGTAATGTTGCTGTGGTGGGTGATTATAGTACACCGGCGGTCTATAAGGCCCAGATGGCCTAAACCCATATTGTTGTTGTTGTGGAGGCAGCCCGTGTTGCTGAGGAGGTTGTTGTGGCTGTTGTTGGGTTGGAGGTTGCAATGCTCCATTTGGCTTGCTATAAGTAAACCCGGGATGATTCCTTGCCACCGGATTTTGCCATTGATTTCTCCCCTCTCCTCCCATATAATGGACTTGCTCTGCTGTTACGTCCATTCCTTCGCAGGACACTTCTATTGGGGCGTACCCTTGCTCGGCGTAGTCTTCACGAGTAGCATATACCGAAGCTCTAGGAGCGAGTGCAATAGAATCCAACCTCTGTCCTATCCTTGCTACCTGCTTGTAGAGGGTCTCGAGTTTATCATCTAGGTGTGTAGCTATTTTCACCTCGGGACCCTTAAGTGTTGAGCGTTCATCGCTCCATTATTAGTTGTTGGAGGCCATTTGTTCCAACAAAGATATGGCCTCCTCAGGTAGCTTGTCCAAAAGAACGCCTTGAGCGAAGGCATCGATGATCATCTTGGTATCTGGCTTGAGCCCATTATAAAAACTCTGAATAAGGTCCCACTCCGGGGCTCCATGATGGGGGCACTGGTACTTGACTGGACCAAAATATTGCAGTTATATTCCCGAGTATAGGAAGTCGGTTAAGTAGTAAACCTGGTGAGTCCAGGGTCGTATTCCTCAGGGACAAACTAATCTACAAATTTTAGAATCTGAAATTTGCTTGGAAATGATTTAGTGAATTATGAACCACCCTTTGAAGTGAATTTTTGGTTGGGTTTTTGATTTGAGGTAAAACGTGTTAAAAACGTGAAAAAGTGATACGGTAAAAGTGTGTGTGTGTGTTGTGTTTTCGTTAGTGTTGTAGGGTATCATGGTAATCATTCTTTGTGGATGAATTAATCCCTCATCCATGCCAAGGTGTGGGGATCAGATGTTTTAACTTTAAAAGAACGGTGATTTTTAAGCAAATTACATTAACGTTGAATCGGTCGTTTTTCTAAATAATAATGTATAAGTAGATGAACCTCACGGTTCATCACCCTCCTTAGGCCCCTCTATGGGTTTGTGCACGTAGACGATGCCTCGCGACATGTCATCCTAAGCGGATTCCTCTCGGATAGCACGTAATTAATCAAAATAGCAAAAACCGACATATTCAATGTTTTAGATTAAGACAAGTACTATGAAGACATGAAACATGAAACCCATCAATACTAACTACTAAACAACACACTAACAATATTTTCAGCTAGCCATGGTAATAAAAACAGCAAATATTATTAATACAAACATCATTTGATTACAAATCCTAATACAAAACTAATAAAAACATAGAAAAGTGGAGAGTTTTCACCCAAAACGATGCCAAAACGCCTCCAAACTTCTCCTACAGCTGCTCCAACTCCTCTGGAATTTGGGGGAGAAGGCCTAAAACTTGTTTCACTCAAAACCGAGGTTAGATGCCAAAGATATGCCCAAAATACCTCATTTTATAGCCATTTTAGCCATATTGGGCTTGCGGGTCTGCTGGTTGCAAACCCGCAACCCATCCAGAAAATCAAACAACGCGAGCGGGTCAAATGAGGCAGGCAGGGGCCGCCTGCATGGAAAACGCGGGCAGGCGCCCGTGTTTCTATAGGAAACGAGCGGGCCCCACCCGCTGGTCAGCGGGCGGGCGCCCGCCTGTAGAAAGCGGGTGGGGCCCGCATTTCTGAAGCGGGCCTCGCTTCATTTCCTTTTTTAATTTTTTTTATATTTCTGTTTCAACGTCTTTATTGGGCCTTTTTAATCCCCAAAAATTGCTCCGATCTCCGAAAAATATGGAAAAATAGCCGTTGGATTCGGAAAATTGCACGCATGATCTGAAAAATATAAATGACACAAAATTAGGCCATAAAATGGTATTTTGTGTATAAACAAGCTATATGTTCTAAAATTAAATGATTTTACAATAATACACTTATTAGAAACCAAATAGATATTAAATATACACAAAATACAATCAAATAAGGGGGTAATAAACGCAATATTCTTCCAGAATCAGTATTGCAGATCCTTGAATTTCTCACATGCCTCATATAACGACTCCTGTTGGAGTTGCTTAAAATTGGTGATCGCCCCTCTAATCCTCACCGTTTTGGACGGTGGATAGAACTTGTTAACGAAGGCCAGTGCCAACTGTTTCCAAGTTGTGAAAGTATTTGAAGGGTGCGCCCTCAACCAATAAGAGGCCTTGTCCCTCAAAGTGAATGGAAATAGTCTGAGCTTTATTGCATTGCCGCTCACGTCTTTGACCTGGAAGGTGTCGCACTTCGCCAAGAAGAGGTATATATGATGGTTGGGGTTCTCGTGTGTATGCCCATGAAAGGGGTCTTGCTGCATCAGATTGATCAAGCCAGTCTTCAATTCAAAGCTTCATGTCGTCAGCTGCGGCCTCAAGATAGAAGATGTATGATTATGAATAAATATTGCATATTCTAACCTCATAATCCTCTCCTCTTGTGCATATAACCCATGGAATCATGCTCTCTTAACTACATTTACACTAATTCACCATTTGTGAGCATATGATTTTATTCTTGCACAATTTCGCCTCCCAAAGCATTATAAATGTCTATTATATTTATAGGGATTTTTCTGGATTTTTCAGGTGTCCCGAAAAGGGACTAAATCAACCCAAGAAGAAGAGTGCAAAAGAGGCGCCTGTTAAAGCAATGACAATCGCCTGGGAAACCCAACAGTCGACTGCCCAAACAACGGCAGTCGCCTGCCTTTAAAGAATTGAAGCTGGAGAATCTGAAGCCCAACGGAAGTCGCCTGTAAGAGGATGGAAAGTCGACTGTAATATTTTTCAGTCGCCTGTCATCTTTGCATCAGGCGACTGAAATTTCAGATTCCTAAGGGAGCAAAAAGGGCCAACTCTCTGTTATTTTGACATTTCTGCAGCAGGCGACTGAAGAGCAAACTACAGTCGCCTGTGGATTGCACAGGCAACTGTGAGTTTTAAAGACAGTCGCATGTTGCCCTTTGGTAGGAACGACAGTCATCTTCGCATCAGTCGACTGTCGAACAATCGGGGGTTTTCGGCCGCAGTCTGGGTTACAAGAAACAGGTTTTTCTTAACCCGATTTCTCTCCAGTTGATGTGAATCGTTGGATGATGATGTGGATGGATAAAATGTAATCCTAGGGGTATAAAACACTACTATTTAGATGTAATAGAAGAGAACGAAGAGAACTTAATCTTTTGCTATTTTAGGTCATCTTCTTCCATGAGAAGGGGATTAGGGTTTTGAGAGTTTTGGGCTTTCTGATTTTGTTTTTGTTATTGTTGAGACTGATTGCTGATAGAAGAGGCTTGTATTTGGTGACAAATCTCCAACCCTCTTTCTAAAACATATTTACTTTCATCCTTTGCATTGAACTATGTCTATTTTTATGAATGCTGATTTTGTTCTTGATATGCTAGGCTAGATTCATTGTGTGGGTGTTTTGGATTGACGTTGGATGTAATGATTGCCATGCTAATGTCAATTTCCAGCACCCCTTGTTAATCCATGTTGTTGGGTGAATTAAACTTATGAGTAATTTGGTTTGATACTATCCATGGAGGAGCCGAAGAACGGTGGTGCTTCATAATTGTTGCACCTATTTATCCAATGGGTATTGCATATCTTGAAATGAATGCAAGACCCTTTCAATCCATATTTTGTAATTTAGAAGTTTAATTCATCCATCAATTCAAATTGTTAATTTGGTTGTGACCCATCTATTGAATCGTGCATTACCCTAAAGGGGCCGCAGAACGGTGGTTGTGCACTGCGCACCACAACCTATATGCACTACTCTCACATACCTTGAAATGGGTGTGAGAGTGATTCATGAGATTAAATTAGGAGAAGGACCCAGTTAGCAATTTCTTTGGTGCACCCCATATGTTTGTAATTGATTTATTTCTCGATCATCGTACCTTGAAACGGATGAGTGATCGAGTTATCATGGAATTAATATTTAGCAGAGCAATTGAGTAATCCTACCGATATCCTCAACACCCGCACTCTTTCTCTCCCTTGCATCCAAACCTTAGGACAACACCCTAACTCTAGGGTATTTAGAAAAACCGAGTATCCAAACAATCATTCCCCCCATAAGGTGGCAATAACCCTCAGCCATTCTTTACATGCTCTAACTATTTGTATGAATTTGCAGATTAGTTCCGTCTCTGTGGATATGATCCCGTACTCATCGGGTATATTATTTACCGATCTCGTACACTTGCGAGTATCACCTTTCTGGGAGAGTCAAGCAAATTGGCGCCGTTGCCGGGGACGGCGTATCTTCATTTCACACTTTGGTTTTTGTCGTGAAAATTTGATGAGATCTTTCGATTCTATTGTTTATATTCATTGTGAATATCCGAGTTTGTTTTTCAATTTTTATAATCATTGACACTATAAAAAAATTTGGGCTAATCTTGGAAAGTTTTGGCTTGAACTCAATTGTCTAGTTTATGTGGTTAAGGACTCCTCGAACACATAGACTAGTAAGAAACATAAACATGGCCGATAACAATACCAACACCAACGGTAATGACGACACCAATCATAGTGAGGACGATCACTTTCAACATGAGGGTGATCGAAGTTTGAGATATGTGTTGAGGCCGAGTAGGTCTGCTACCGGCTCATGCATTGTGCTTCCAGCCGATGCGAATTCTTTTAGCCCAAGACCTGGGATATTTCAAATTTTTCCCACTTTTCATGGTATAGAGAAGGAGAACCCTTATCTACACTTAAAGGAGTTTCAAGATGTCTGCCTCAAATGTTCTGATGGGAAGACAAGCAATGAAACCATTTATCTAAAAAATTTTCCTTTTTCTTTAAAGGATAAAGGTAAAAATTGGTTTAATGTTATACTCCCTTATACTATTAACTCCTGGTTAGCAATGCAAGCTGAATTTCTGAAAAAGTTTTTTCCCTTGCACAAGACTCAAGGATTAAAGCGGCAAATGGCAAATTTTTCTCAGAAGCCAAACAAAAGCTTTGACATCACTTGGGAAAGGTTCAAGGAGCTGCTTCTAGCATGTCCACATCATGGATTTGATGAATACTGTCTCATCGGTTTCTTTTACGACGGACTCATCCCATCGATGAAGCAATTCGTGGAAATGATGTGCGACGAGGAATTTCTGGATAAGACACCGGAGGAGGCATGGGATTACGTAGAATCCATACCTAAGAATACACGAAGTTGGGAGGCGACTCCTGAATCTGAGAGAAGAGAATTACTCAACCTTTGGCCCGTGGAGGTCTCCTTACATTGACCCAATAGGAAGCCTTAGAAGCAAGAATGGAGGCCATCATTTGCAAGAGACTTGAAGGGTTGCAGTTGAAAGGAGTGAAGGCCGTGACGGTTGGTAATGAAGGGCTATGTAACATTTGCAGTATTGCAGAACATGGTATCACTCAATGTCCTAACCTACCGCTAGCAAAGGAAGTACTTCAAGACCCCACTCAAGTGAATTATGTGGCGAATTCCAACCAAGGGCAAGGATACAACAATTCCCACAATGAAGGCCCGAGTTGGAGGAATAGCCCGAATTTGAATTGGGGATCCCAAAGACAACAACAAGATCAACCATCGTATCGTCCACCCTTCAACAACAACAACAATCAACAAGGCACCCAAAGGAGAAGGGATGAAACAAATGAACCCCAAATGCAATCTCTGAGCGACACATTGCAACAATTCATCCAAATGCAAATAACACAAAATCAAGCCAATTTCCAACAATGGCAACAACTACAACAAACACAGGCGCAACATCAACAACAATTTCAACAACTCAACGAGAACATGGCAAAGCTTGATGCAACTCTAGAGAAGGGCAAGCTTCCGGCACAACCACTCTTCAACCCTAACATGAATTCATCATCAGGAGGACCCAACGTCAAGTCTTGTCAAGCGGTGACAACTTTGAGGAGTGGCCGAAAAATTGAGAAGCCGGAGCCATAGAGAGTCGAAGCGGAGATAGTTATGGATAATGAAGCCATCCCAGATGAAGATGTGCAAGAGGAAATACCGGACAAAGGCAACCATTTCGAAGAGATCGTCATTGAAGAGACCGAACCGTACATTCCTCTCGCACCATTCCCTCAAAGGCTTCAACCTCCTCGAAAAGATAAGTTTCAATCCGAAATCCACGAAATATTTCAAAAATGTCAAATTAATATTCCTCTTCTTGATGCAATAAATCAAATTCCAGCATATTCTAAATTTTTAAAAGATTTGTGCACCGTTAAGAGGAATGTTAGTGTTAAGAAAAAAACCTTCCAAACACAACAAGTTAGTGCTATCGTGCAACATAACACCCCTCCTAAATACACCTATAATCCCATGCATCATAGGAACCTAAAAGATAGGGCAAGCCATCCTTGATTTAGGTTCGAGTGTTAACATTTTTCCATGTAACTTGTATATGCAATTAGGGCTTGGAGAATTAAAATCTACATCCATTATTCTCCAATTGGCCGGTAGATCCATCAAGTTCCCTAAGGGTAGCATAGAGGATGTACTTGTCCAAGTGGACAAATTTACTATCCGGTGGAATTTTCGTGTTGGATATCCTTGGGCCTCAAACCAAAACACCAACCCCCATCATCTTAGGTAGACCATTCCTAGCCACAAGCAATGCTATAATCAATTGTAGGGATGGTCAACTTAAGATCTCTTTTGGCAACATGAGCCTTGACTTGAACATTTTCAATGCTTGTAAATTGCCATCGGGGGATGGTGAGTTTGAGGATGCTTGCATGATTGAGACTCTAGTTGAAGAGTATTTTGATGCGGAGTTTGTTAAAGCGCTTAATTTTGTTGATCATTTTTGTGAAAATATTGACACCAAGTGGCTTTCGCAGGAAGTTGGCGCGGTCACTAAGTGGATGCCATCTTTTGAGTCGCTACCGTTGGACACGCCTTACCAAAGGCCATCGAAGCTAGAGCACCCATCCTTGGATTTGAAGCCATTGCTGCCATATTTGAAGTATGCATTTCTTGGGAAATCCGGCACATTCCCCGTGGTAATATCGTCTAAACTTTCTAACGAGCAAGAAATGCAATTGCTAGATGTGCTTAAAACTCACAAGGGGCAATTGGTTGGACAATTGCCGACATTAAAGGTATTGACCCCCTCATTTGTAAGCACTACATCTACTTAGAGGATGACACCAAACCTTAGAGTAATGCAACATAGGTTAAATCCTAACCTAAAGGAAGTGGTAAAGGGTGAAATCCTTAAGCTTCTTGATGCGGGTATTATATACCCTATTGCCAATAGTAGATGGGTTAGCCCCATTCAAGTTGTACCTAAGAAATCGGTGCTAACTGTTATTAAAAATGAAAACAATGAGCTAGTCCCCATACGAGCCACCACAGGATGGCGCATGTGTGTTGACTATAGGAAGCTTAATTCTAAGACCCGTAAAGACCACTTATCTCTCTCATTTCTTGATCAAATCCTAGAGAGAGTGGCCGGACACGAATATTATTGCTTCCTTGATGGCTATTTCGGTTATTATCAAATTGAAATAGCACCCGAAGAACAAGAGAGGACCACTTTCACGTGTCCCTTTGGCACTTTTGCATTCCGGAGGATGCCATTTGGCCTATGTAATGCCCCCGAAACCTTTCAACGTTGTATGCTTAGCATTTTCCATGATATGGTTGAAAAGATTGTGGGGGTATTCATGGATGATTTCTCTGTGTATGGTAACTCATTTAATAATTGTTTATCTAACTTTGCTTTGGTGTTAGATCGGTACATCCAGAAAACCCTTCTGTTGCATGGGGAGAAATGCAATTTCATGACAACCGAAGGCTTAGTCCTCGGTCATATTGTATCCAAGGAAGGTATGCACGTCGATAAAGCCAAGATCGAGGTAATAGAAAAGCTACCCACTCCTCGTTGTGCAAGAGATATTCGATCATTTCTTGAGCATGCAGGTAATTACAGGATGTTCATAAAAGATTTTAGCTCTATATCTCAGCCTCTTTGCATGCTTTTGAAAAATGATGTAGATTTTGCTTGGAATAATGATTGTCAACTTGCTTTTGAAAAGTCGAAAAATTTGCTCACACGTTCATATATTCTTCAGGTGCCAGATTGGACATCACCCTTCAAAATCATGTGCGATGCTAGTGACTATGCGGTTGGTGCCGTGCTTGGACAACGCAAGGACAACGTCCCCGTGGTGATTTACTATGCAAGCAAGAGCATGAATAAGGCTCAACGAAACTACACCACCACGGAGAAGGAGCTTTTAGTCGTTGTCTTCGCGTTGCAAAAATTTAGGAGCTACATATTGTGATTTCCAATTACAATCTTCACCGACCATGCCGCTCTTAAATATCTCCTTTCCAAGAAAGACGCCAAGCCTAGACTAATCTGTTGGATTTTGCTCTTGCAGGAATTCAACATCGCCATCAAGGGCAAGAAGGGAGCTGAAAATCATGTTGCCGATCACCTTTCACGGTTAACGATGAGCATGGAGCCGGCAACCATCCCATTGAATGATTCGTTTCCTGACGAACATCTTTTTGCGGTCTCCCACACACTCCTACGGTATGCCGACATAATAAACTACTTGGTCACCGGTAAGACTCCTTCTACTTGGTCCTGCCAAAATTACAAAAGGTTCATCTTTGAGGTAAAATCTTTCTTTTTCGATGACCCTTACATTTACAAGTATTGTAATGACCAAATAGTAAGGAGATGCATACCCAAACATGAGTTTGATAGTATTTTACATTTTTGCCATGAAGGTGTGTGCGGTGGTCATTTTTCCGCCAAAAAGACCGTAGCAAAAATTCTACAATGTGGTTTTTATTGGCCTAGCATGTTTAATGACACTTATACATATTGTAAATCATGCTTAGCTTGCCAAAAGTTGGGGGGGGGGATTACTAAAAGAAATATGATGCCGCTAAACCCCATTCTTGAATTAGAAATTTTCGACTGTTGGGGCATTGATTTTATGGGGCCATTTCCCCCATCCTTTGGGTACACATATATTTTGTTTGCTATAGATTATGTATCTAAATGGGTTGAGGCTATTCCTTATAGGACCAATGATGATGTGCTTAAATTCATGAAAGAAAATATTTTCGCACGATTTGAAATGCTAAAGGCTATGATAAGCGACGGAGGGTCACATTTCTGCAACCGCCTCTTTGCAAGCTTAATGAAGAAGTTTGGGGTGAAACACAAGGTTTCTACACCATACTACCCCCAAACCAATGGACAAGCGAAGTTGGCGAATCGGGAGATCAAGAACATACTCTAAAAGACGATGAATCCATCAAGGAAGGATTGGAGTATGCGTCTTCCCGAAGCATTGTGGGCGTACCATATTGCCTACAAAACGGTTTTAGGTATGTCCCCATATCGCTTAGTTTTTGGAAAAATTTTGCCACTTGCCCATTGAACTTGAACACAAATCTTTTTGGGCAATTAAAAAGTTTAATTGTAAAATTGACCCCTCTTCTCGTAAATTGTAGTTAATGGAGCTCGAAGAGATAAGGAGGGAGGCATACAACAATTTCAAGCTTGTGAAGGAGAGGCTTAAATACGCCCATGATCGAATCACCTTGAGGAGAGAATTCACCCCGGGGGAGAAAGTGCTACTCTACAACTCAAGACTTCATCTCTTCCCTGGAAAGCTTCGTTCGAAATGGATTGGACCTTTCATTGTTCAGGAGGTGTTTCCACATGGCGCGGTGACCATTGCCAACCCACAAAATGACAATGAATTCAAGGTGAACGGCCAACGCTTAAAGCACTATCAAGAGCCATGAAGCAGAGACGAGTACACCATGGAGCTTACGGAACCACTGCCAGGTGGAACCAACTAGGTGTGTTCGCTCCAAAACTTTCCTATCTAGTAATATGTAGTAATGAATAACTCTTGCTCAAGCTTTCTTATCCTAGTTTATCCATCTTTATGCATATACTTCGTCTCACCCTTCAAACATTGAGGACCATGTTTATTTTTAGTTGGGGGTGTGGACTAGGATGTAGAAACTTCTTGAGCATATTTTTATTATTTTCATCCTTTTTGTGGATAAATTGAATGAAATAAAAAAAATTCCATCCATCACCAACATTTCTGCAACCCATAGCTTTTTGTTAGACCCATTGATTAAATGTGGTGATTCTTCCCGACTTTGGTAAAATGTATTCTTGAAGTGGATTTTGGCAAATTAGGGTGTGTTGTATCTTTATGTACTAGGGGCAATTAATTATCTCTCTTCATGCTTACACCTGGCCCTTTAACTTGAAGCTCATGACAATTACCACCCATTTGAAACTCTATAGTGATGTAGAAACCTTGGTATCAACAATCAATTGATTTAGCCTTAGAAATTTTAAAAATTCGGCTAGGTTTATATTCATGGATCCTAAGATAGTGACTTGGAAGTTGGAGTTGCTCAAATGAATGCTATCAAATGCTACAATAATAAGTGCACTTGTGCACATTTGAATAAGGCATGAACTTTTGCCATGGTACTTGGAATAAGGCAAAATTTGACATGAAATTTGAGTAAATGCATGAAATTTGAACCACAACTCATTTTCATGATCTTTTAAGGGAGCAAGTGTTATATTACATAAGCTCGAGAGTTCCTAAGGATCTTACATCATGAGATTGTGACATATTAATGGGTATACTAAGGTTAGGTGTATATGGTGGAGTGTGTAAGAGGGATGAGATTATAGTCTTATGGAAGAGTGTATAGACTTGAGAACTGTGCCCTTATATATATGATTTCAACACCCTTTAGTATTGCCAATAATCCATGGATGGGGTCAACATTGTATTCTGGGATTGATCACTTATTTTGCTAGGGGCTAGCAAAAAGCTAGTTGGGGTGTGATTATGAATAAATAGTGCATATTCTAACCTCATAATCCTCCCCTCTTGTGCATATAACCCATGGAATCATGCTCTCTTAACTACATTTACGCTAATTCACCATTTGTGAGCATATGATTTTATTCTTGCACAATTTCACTTCCCAAAGCATTATAAATGTCTATTATATTTATAGGGATTTTTCTGGATTTTTCAGGTGTCCCGAAAAGGGACTAAATCAACCCAAGAAGAAGAGTGCAAAACAGGCACCTGTTGAAGCAACGACAGTCGCCTGGGAAACCCAACAGTCGACTGCCCAAACAACGGCAGTCGCCTGCCTTTAAAGAATTGAAGCTGGCGAAGCTGAAGCCCAACGGTAGTCGCCTGTAAGAGGATGTACATTCGACTATAATATTTTTTAGTCGCCTGTCATCTTTGCATCAGGCGACTGAAATTTCAGATTCCTGAGGGAGCAAAAAGGGCCAACTCTCTGTTATTTTGACATTTCTGCAGTAGGCGACTGAAGACCAAACTACAGTCGCCTGTGGATTGCACAGGCGACTGTGAGTTTTAAAGACAATCGAATGTTGCCCTTTGGTCGGAACGATAGTCATCTTTGCATCAGTCGACTGTCGTTTGTTCGACAGTCGACTGATCGGGGTTTTTCGGCCGCAGTCTGGGTTACGAGAAACGGGTTTTTCTTAACCCAATTTCTCTCCAGTTGCTGTGAATCGTTGGATGATGATGTGGATGGATGAGATGTAAACCCTAGGGGGTATAAAACACTACTATTCAGATGTAATAGAGGAGAACAAAATAGAACTTAATCTTTTGCTATTTTTAGGTCATCTTCTTCCTTAAGAAGGGGATTAGGGTTTTTGAGAGTTTTGGGCTTTCTGATTTCGTTTTTGTTATTGATGAGACTGATTGCTGATTGAAAAAGCTTGTATTTGGTGACAAATCTCTAACCCTCTTTCTAATACATATTTACTTTCATCCTTTGCATTGAACTATGTTTATTTTTATGAATGTTGATTCTGTTCTTGATATGCTAGGCTAGATTCATTCTGTGGGGGTTTTGGATTGATGTAGAATGTATTGATTACCTTGCTAATGTCAATTTCCAGCACCCCTTGTTAATCCATGTTGTTCGGTGAATTAAACTTATGAGTAATTGGGTTTGATACTATACATGGAGGAGCCAAAGAACGGTGGTGCTTCGTAATTGTTGCACATATGTATCCAATGGGTATTGCATATCTTGAAATGAATGCAAGACCCTTTCAATCCATATTTCGTAATTTAGAAGTTTAATTCATCCATCAATTCAAATTGTTAATTTGGTTGTGATCCATCTATTGAATCGTGCATTACCCAAAAGGGGCCGCAGAACGGTGGTTGTGCACCGCGCACCACAACCTATATGTACTTCTCTCACATACCTTGAAATGGGTGTGAGAGTGATTCATGAGCTTAAATTAGGGGAAGGACCCAGTTAGCAATTTCTTTGGTGCACCCCATATGTGTTTAATTGATTTATTTCCCAATCCTCATACCTTGAAATGGATGAGTGATCGAGTTGTCATGGAATTAATATTTAGCAGAGCAATTGAGTAATCCTACCGATATCCTCAACACACGCACTCTTTCTCTCCCTTGCATCCAAACCTTCGGACAACACCCTAACTCTAGGGTATTTAGAAAACCCGATTATCCAAACAATCATTCCCCCCATAAGGTGGCAAGAACCCTCAGCCATTCTTTACATGCTCTAACTATTTGTGTGAATTTGCAGATTAGTTCCGTCTCTGTGGATACGATCCCGTACTCACCGGGTATATTATTTGCCGACCTCGACACTTGCGAGTATCACCTTTCTGGGAGAGTCAATGTACTATATAGATTTGGCTTTATGTGGTCCCGAATGGACCAAGTACATGGAGGAGTAGTATTGTCGTCTGCCATTGGTTCTATAAAGATCTGATTCCTCTTTTCAGCTCTGATTCTTCTCGCTGTTTTTTCAATCTCGGGGTCAAATAATAATTCTTCGTTAGAACCTCCGCGGCCAGTGTTCATGCACAAGCAAAACCTCAGAGAAAACCCGTCAGTAGTAAAGGAATAAAAAGAGTAAAAATATGAAAATATGAGATATGGTAAGAGTTGCTAACAAATTCTTCAATAAAGAAATAAACCCAAGTAATAACTGTTACCTCCCCGGTAACGACCCCAAAAGCTTGAAGCACCCAGAATTAACCTCAAAACCCACCTAGTTATGACACGAATCACACGAAGATAAATCCCCGCTAAAAATGCGAAGGGCTAGATGTGTTCCTAAATTAACCCCAGAAATTACTGCAAGTGCACGGTGTCAGGCTTTGAAGTATAGAAAGATGTCGAACCCACAGGGAGGTGATGTTAATTAACTTGGGTATTTTCCAGATCTCAGAACAATGTCAGCAGGCTTATTCAAATTGGTTGTCAAAAAATATCTCTTATCAAGATTATCAACAATATAAAAAGACTAGGGCTATAGGACTCACCACTAGGATCGTCGGATGACGATGCTAGGTTAGGGTTCTTACGTTGGATTGGCTTTATTAAGGGGAGATTGTCGCATCTAGGATGTAGAACTCATGACCAACTCTCATTGTATCACTCGTCTAACGTATCCTGTGTAGTCCCACCTCGTGGATGACTTCACACGATGCGTGCATTAAGAATGACAAATATACTCAATCTCTACTCATGCCACCTCGTGGATTAGAGCTTCGATTTGTGAATTGGTGGCTCTTCATTGATGCTACTATCATAATCATCAATTAGTAATATAGGATGTCGGTAGATCCTGTCAAAGTGCACACCATTATCGTGGTCACGAACCCTAATTGGATTCACTAACATACTAATTAAGTTCATAGGATATCCTTGAAAGATGTGCACCACCTCGTGGATCACAAACCCTATATGGAATCTCCTACAAACTTGGCTAGATCAACCATATCACACCCTTTTTGCACCAAAACAACCTAAAAATCCTAACTTTGCATATAATTCCTAAAATCATAGGGCTAATCCATTAGCCCTAGATAAGACTACTCATGGATCATAGAGATGACAATAGAAAATTCAATAAAGACTAGAGAGATCAACATCGCAATTGAAGACATTAAATAAAGCATATAAAGAGAGAAGATCATTACCAAAACGTCGTAGATCAACAAGCAAACACAGAGAATTAATGGCACAAGATTCCAAGCAAAAGCGACTAATAAAAATATGAACTTTGTCTTCTACAAAATAGCGACGGCTAAGAACTCTCTTCAAGAAAACTAAACTAAGGAAAATAATCTCCTCCCTAAAATAGGGTTAAAATTGTGCTTATATACAAGGGGTATGGACCCCACAAAAATCAAGAAATATGGGCACTTGGGCCCACTAACTAGTATGCCAGTGACGCGCTACTCGGCCGAGTAGCGGCGCCGCTCGGTCGAGCTGACTTGCGGCTCCGCTTTGCTGCTTCTTTGGCTCTGGACTGATTCAGGCTACTCGGTCGAGTAGCCCCTCCACTCGGTCGAGCTACAGTAGGCCTAACTCTCCTCAAAACACAGTTCTGTTTGGTGGCGACTCGGGTCGAGTATATGATCTGCTCGGTCGAGTACTCTTGGTTGCTCGGTCGAGCTACAGTGCTTGGAGAATGGCTCAGAATAGTCGCTCTGTTTGGATGTAGCTCAGTCGAGCTGGCTGTCTGCTTGGTTAAGTGGGGTGTGTCCGTTCTCGCTGGAGTTTCTTCGTGTCAGCTCAGTCAAGTGTTGATCGACTCGACTGAGTAGCCTAGGAAACAAACTCCAATTGCCTCTAGAGCTCTCAACTCTCGCTCTCTTCTCCTCCTCTCCTCCAATCTTCTTCCTTACCTTGCCAAACACCTTTGATACCTAGCCAATGATGCTCAGAACGTCCCGGATGTGTCTGTGTCCTATAATAGCTCCGATTCGATCCAAAGGTCCTAAAAATCCACAAATATATACGAAACTTGAATATATCATTAGAAGCGCGATAATATATGAAAATATGAACTTTGGATGGTGAATATGATATGAAATGATGCAGTAAGTGTATGCAAAATATGGACACATCCAACATCACACCCTATGGTGGGCCACTCCGTGCTGCCGAACTTCCTACTGAAGGCCGAGCCGACGAAGTGTCGAGCTAAGCTGTCCGAAGCTCCGACTGTAGAGTTACTGACCTAAGAGCTATCGATCCTTCGAACTGAGAATCCATGCACTGATAAAGTCCATTAGCTCAACATCCCAGTATCTGACTTGTGCAGAGTCAGATAGGTAGCATCCGAGCACTGGTAAACTAGCCCTGCATAAGATAGCTCGGATGCACATCTTAAATACTTCTACAGTGCTTCAATCGAGCCAACTTTCAAAAATCTCCACTTTGGTGAGATTTAAGCCTCCGTCACACATTTGACCTTCTGTGCATCATCTTAGTAGAGTCACATCTGGTGTTCCCCTCAATTTTGCTACGATGAGCCCAATGCACCCCCCCCCCCCCCCCCCCCCCCCCGTCCGAGGCTCAACTGGCTCCACAGATTCTCAATGCCCCCAACTGAGACAATCATTGACATCATCTCGGAGCAACATTGAGTAAGTCCAAGCAGTGCTTAAACTTAGCTCCGGATACACCCTTAGTCAACATGTACGCATGGTTTTCATATGTTCTGATCTTTAGCAAATTGATGTCATCTTCTTCTTCTCCCACATATTTTTAGACAAAGCGGTACTTCTCATCGATATGCTTGGTGTGTGCATGGAAGACCTGATTATTAGCTAAGTGCACCGTACTTTTGATATCACAATGGAGATCATACTTCTTCTGATAGACTCCCAAATAATCCATCAAGCCCATCGGCCATATCGTCTCTTTCACAGCTTCAGTCAATGCAATGTATTCTGCCACCGTAGTAAACAGGGCCACTGTAAACTGGAGTATACTTCGCCAACATATTGGAGCTCCTGACAGGATGAAGACGTAGCCTATCATGGATCTCCTTCCATCCAAGTTGCCTACAAAGTCAGAATCAACGTAGCCTACAACTTGTTGGACCATCTGTTGGATATGGACAACATGAATACACCCATGAGGGGATGTATGAGGGTATACAGACCTCAGATGTCGCTTGCACGAAAGTGTGCACGAAGGGAACCTTTTCTCGTGTGAAAAGGACCACTCGATAAGTGGAAAAAGTCACTTTATAAGTGCATAAAGGCACTCGATAAGTGAATGAAGAAGAGGATAAGTAAAAGGGCTAATATAGGCTAATAAGCTTATAATTGGTTATTTCCTACAATAACTACCCCTAAAGCCTATAAATAGGACCCAAGGGTATGCCTTTTACATGAATCTAAACATGCCATAAGTTTGCATAAGGCAACTTATGTTCTTCTTCTCCCTTCCATTAAAATCCTCTTCTAAATAGAGATTTAGGCGGTGAAACGCTGCTTCGATCCTCCGTGACGAAGTACCGACCGTTGTGGCGAATCCGAGGGTGAAGTTCAGAGATTACGGTGCCGCGTACGCAAGCGTAAGTCTCTATGTTATTATTCGATCCTAACGTCGATGTTTTGACAGGATCCTACATTGGTATCGGAGCCATACGGGTTCGCCCCGGTCTAACCGTCGCCCCGGTCTCACCGATGAACGCGGCGTTGTCTCTTTCACGAATGAGTCTCCTTCCATTACGGATATGGTAGGAACGCATCGTGACGGAGAGAATCGCAATAGTTGTTCTTTTCACGTTAGGGTCTTCTGCCATTACGGATATGGCAGGAACTCTCCGTGACGGGAAGAACTTACCATTCATCTCGCCAAACTCGCGCTCCTCATGGATGCTGAGTCTACATTCAATTGAGAATGTGAACTCTCTTCATGTAGAGGGTGAAGTTTGCGGCCTTGAAAACGTGTTATCTTCATTTTTTGGCACATGGCCATTGAAGCAAAACTGTTTTCTCGACGAACGGGTGCTTCATCGGAGAAGACGATGGTAGTTATTCTCAACGGAGAAGATGAAATTTTTGGTGCATGATCGCCATGGCCATATGGGCTATGGAGGCAATGCATCCCCCCTCCCCATGCGGAGGGGGTTGGCTACGGCCAATAACAACCACGTCTACCCCTCCGGCGGGGGTGTGCGGCCAACCCCTAGCAAGGGGTGGCCGGCCATGGCCAAAGGGCCATGGCCGGCAATGGCCATGGCCGGCCCTGGTCGGCCCCGGCCAGGGCCTGGCCGGCTCTGGCCGGCCAGGGGGCCCTGGCCGTGGCCGGGGCCTGGCCTGGCCGAGGCCAGACCAGGGCCAGGGGGCCCTGGCCGTCCTCGGCCAGAGCCAGGGGCCGGCCTGGCCGGCCCCTGCCAGGGCCGGCGCCCTGGCCTCAGGCCAGGCCAGGGGCCTGGGCCAGGCCAGGGGCCTGGCCGGCCCTGGCAGAGGCCAGGACCGACGCCCTGGCCTCAGGCCAGGACCTGGCCTGCCCTGGCCTCTGCCAGGGCCACGGCCGGCCCTGGGCCCTGGCAGTGGCCAGGGCCAGGCCGGCCGGACCTGGCAGTGGCCAGGGCTAGGCCGAGGCCAACCCAGGGCCACTACCGGCCCTGGCCGAGGCCGGCGCCAGGCCACTGCCAGCCCCGGTCTCGGCCAGTGCCGAGCCCCGGTTGAACCTGTATTTGGGGGGTGGCTTGCATGAATGTGACATGCATGGCTAGCCCATACGGGGCCGACGGCAGTCATCTGCGGCAAAATTCTCCTATAGGGGGGAAGCGCCTGGATCCATACGGGAGCCGGCGACGATGGCTTGCAGAAAAATCCCCTCAGGGGAGATCCGGCCTTGGCACGGCTACGGCTCAATCCCGGCAATGGCCAGGGATTACCGTATATTTCGCTAGTATCATAAGGGTACTAAGTTGAAATATCGCATTTGCTTTTGAAAAATACGTTTTCAAAAACGCTTTTCCGCTGCGAAGTACTATAAGAGTACTATCGTTTGATAAGTGAGGGGGAAATATTGAAGGATTGTTCTAGATGGTGATTGGAATCGTAGAGACCTTTCCGATTCTAGAGCAACATCTTCAATATTTTTCGAAAGTAACTTATCAAATATAATGATATCATTCCAAGTGGGATATTCCAAGTGGGAGTGATATCTATGTATAAGAATTTTATGCAATGATTTTTGATCGAACCTTCGGTTTTGTGTCTTTTGCAATATTTTAAAGTTAAAATGTCTTCCGCTTCAAAGAACATCATCGCTGAGTTAAACAGAGGTGAAAAACTCAACGGCGATAATTACAAACTGTGGTCCATCAAGATACAATACGTTCTAGAGGAGCAAGAAGTGCTCAAAACTCTGAAGAACGTAATGATTGAACCCGAGTTGGGCACTACGGCCCAACACAGACGAGACAAGGAAGCTTTTGATGCTTGGTCTCGGAAGAACAAGATAGCTCGCATTACGTTATTATCTAGTATGGCCGATGACATAATGCGCATCTTCCGAGAGCATGACCTAGCCATGGACATATGGTCCAAGCTTGAAGAGAAGTTTGGTGGCACATCGGTGTCCAAACTTCGTTCTTTAACTATAAGATTTGATTCATACAAGAAACGTCCAGATCATTCCATGGGGAAACATCTGCGACATATGGCAAATCCAATCTCAGAGTTAAAGGATGCAGGTCATGTGCTCACTGATGAGCAACAAATCCAAGCAGTCATATGTTCCCTGCCAAATGGGTGGGACCAAATGAAGATGCATCTCACTCACAATGAGAGCATCAAGACCTTCAGCGATGTTTCTAAGCACCTCGAGTTAGAGGAAGAGCGGCTTGCGGCTGCCAAGCCAAGTGCAGAAGTGCACATGGTTGCTAGTTCCTCACACGGGGGAAAGAAACGGAAAGATCATTCGAAGTTTTCTAATGAACGTAATAAGCAACCTGAGTCTACCAAGAAACCCAAATATAAGGGTGGGCACAAGAAATGGCACAAGAAGAAAGACTTGAAGAGGATCAAGTGCTTCAAGTGCAACAAGTTAGGTCACTATGCCCGTTCTTGTACGGATGAAGGTGACAAGGTAACTTGTAATGATAGTTATATATGTGTTTCTAGTTCAATATTTCTTGTGGAATCTAATCCATTTTGGATAATTGATTCAGGTGCCACCGACCACATAGCAAGGGACAGACGGTCCTTCGTGGAGTATCATCGGATACCCCAAGGAACAAAGTGGATTTATGTAGGAAACAACACACGTGTTGAAGTGAAAGGCGTTGGGACTTGCAAGCTAGTCTTGGACAACGGCCGCACTATCTTACTACATGATGTCCTCTTCGCTCCAGATATTCGAAGGAATATTATATCTGTGGTCGTGTTAATGGGTCTTGGTTATAGCTGGTTTTTTCATGATTGTAAAGTGGACTTGTTTTGTAATAATTCCTTAATTGGTACTGGGTATGTATTTAAAAGATTTATTGTATTAAATACAATGTATGACTCTTCATTTTGTAATGAAAATTTCCTTGTTGCAAATTCTTCGACTTATGAGTCAGATATAATTTGTTGGCACGCAAGGCTTAGTCACATTGGACCAACGCGTATGGATAGACTTGCCAAACGTGGCCTTCTATCCAATGTTTCAAAGGTTGATATGTCGACTTGCGAACATTGCCTTGTAGGGAAATCTTGTCGCAAGCCGTTTGGAACCGGCACAAGGGCCGAGGTTCCATTACAGCTAATCCATTCGGACATATGTGGTCCGATGAATGTCAAGACAAGATGCGGGAAGTCCTATTTCATCACTTTTATTGATGATTTCACCCGATTCGGTCATATCTATTTGATATCCCACAAAAGTGAAGCATTAACCTGTTTTAAAAACTATATGAGTTTGGTGGAAAATCAATTAGATCGCAAGATTAAGGTCTTGCGAACCGATAGGGGCGGTGAATATCAATCAACAAGTTTTAAAGAACTTTGTGATGAAAAAGGCATAGTTCATCAGGTAACTATTCCTTATACTCCGCAACAAAATGGTGTTGCAGAAAGGAGAAATAGGACTTTAATGGAAATGGTCCGTTCAATGATAGCGCAAGCTAACTTGCCGATCACCTTTTGGGGTGATGCATTATTGATGGCCACTTTCATTTTAAACCGCGTACCCTCGAAATCAGTTAGCTCCACTCCTTATGAGTTGTGGAACCAAAGGTCTCTTGACTTAAACATTTTAAAACCTTGGGGATGTGCATCCTACGCACATATTTCCTCCCATAAGTATGGCAAACTTGGGCCACGGGGAAGGAAATGTATCTTTATACGATACGCAGAAAACTCCAAAGGTTATGTTTTCATTAGTCAGGAAGACAATGGAGGTCTAATTGAATTTGAGTCGAGGGATGTCACTTTCTTGGAAAACGAGTTTCCAAGACAGGGCGAGATAAGTCAGGACTTATCTCTATTTGAGATTAATGATCAAGCAGGATTACCTCATTCGAGAGGGAGAATTCTTGGTGAAGACGAAAATACGTTTCAAACTTCACCAATGGATGATACGAATGACGCAAATCCTATTCCATATGGGAATAATGATCCAAGTGGGAGCATTTCTAACGACATTCCAAGTGGGAGTGATGTTAGAATTGATCTAAATTCGAGTCAACAAGGACTTGAAGAATCTCAAATACGACGTAGTAATCGTACAAGGTTGGCTCCTCTAAGATTTGAGGATGAATTTCCGTAAACCTTTATGAATTTACTACAGGATGATGACGAGCCTGCTACTTTCAAACAGGCCGTATCATGCCCTGCGAAAGACAAATGGATGGAAGCGATGAAGGAAGAGTTGAAATCCATGAAAGTTAACCAAGTCTGGGACTTAGTTAACTTACCCAGAGGACGTAGACCTATTGGGAACAAATGGGTTCTCAAGATCAAGCATAAGGCTGATGGCTCTATAGACAAATATAAAGCTCGCCTTGTCGCGAAAGGTTTTACGCAACAGGAAGGGATAGACTACGAAGAGACCTTCTCACCTGTTGTCCGTTTTACCTCGATTCGCCTGATTCTGGCTATGGTAGCTTGCTTAGACCTCGAATTACACCAGATGAATGTAAAGACTGCCCTTCTCAATGGAGAATTGGACGAGGAGATCTATATGGAACAACCAACAGGGTTTGTAAAAGAAGGAAACGAACATAAGGTTTGTAAACTTCGTAAGTCCATATATGGTCTTAAACGATCCTCGAGGCAATGGTATATACGATTTCAGGAAGTTGTCTTATCAAATGGTTTTACCTTGCTTGATGAAGATAACTGTGTATATATTGTAACGACTGGTTTTTCATGTATTTGGATTATCTATATTATATATATATGTTTTGAAGGATTTTCGCCTTATGTGTGGTTTTCGACTCCGTAGCTTTCGTTTTCGTTCGTTTCTTCGTGATTTTCTAGTTTCTTCCTTAAATCGTTGATCTTGGAGTAAGTCACTCATGACAAACTTCAAATCGCTCATATCTTAGAGATAGGTTGATCTTAGAAGCCGTAGAAATATTTCCGAAGCTTCGCGCTTCATTTCGGCACTTTTTGTGCACCTTAGTTGGTTCAAGAAGGGGGACCAACGGACTAGATTGAGATCTAGTCGGTCGGGAACTCTTCTCGAACCGACTAGTTCTTTAAATCATAAACTCAGGAGTTACTGTTTACTCTTAGTCGGTCTAAGATCAACCACCGACCGACTAGATGTGAAACTAGTCGGTCAGAACTTGCTCTCAGACCGACTAGTTCCTTTGATTAATTTTACCTGAGTTACTGTTTATCGTTAGTCGGTCTAAGAACAACCACCGATCGACTAGGTTGCAAACTAGTCGGTCAGCCAACCTTCTTTGACCGACTAATCGATGTCGAAACCATAGGTTTCACCCAGCCGCCACACGATTTTCTATTTAAACCCCAAACGTTTTCTTTTCTTTCTTTCTCTTCTCTTGGCTATTTCCTTTCCCCTTGACCTCTGATCTTCCCCAACCTTCCTCTAGCCATTCCTCCTTCCTCAAGAGCCCCTCTCCCTCTCCATTTAGGCCGGCCACCATGCCTTAGTCCGTCTCCAACCCCCAAAACCCCATTTCTCCAGATTTCTCCATCCATTCCAGATCTGAACCGTGGTTTCCCGGATCGTTCTTCCGTCGCCGTGCTTGCTCGGCATCGTTCTTCCGCTAACAATTCGGTAATAACTCGATCCTATAATATTCTCATAACACATTTGTGTTTTTGTAAAACCCTAATAATAATGGATGTTGTTTTGCCATGGCAACGATTCCCTTCCCGTAGATTAGCTTTTGTGTGACGAACCTTCATGATCGTCATCCTCGGTGCTAGGCAAGTGAAACTTGCCACTTAGGGTTTTAGGCCATGCCTTAGGCCATTTGCTTGTTGTAGCGTAAAAGAGACTAGACAGTGAAATGATAGCTGCCTAGACGCCTATTTGATCTAGTTTGACAATGGAACTAGATCCGTCACCCCAATTGATCTAGCTTGACAACGAAGCTAGATCCAACCCTTTTAACTTGTTGTTCATGCATATTAAACTGCCGTGTTTAATTCCTTATCTGTACGCCTTACTACATGCCATGCCATGCCATCCATGTTGAATGTCGCATTTGTAGCACACGCTACAATACTTGTGTTTCCTGGCTCGTGTTCCAGAAGCGGGCCACGTGTGTTGGTCGATAGCCAATGCCCGATCTACTTGTTTCCGGCTAGGCACCTGCATTGCAGGCATAACCCTAGGCCAGGCTAGGCACCTGCTTTTTAGCGGGCACAACCCTATGCCAAATACACTTCCTGGCTCGTGATCCAGAAGCGAGCATTCCGTGTTCGGGGGTAATGCCCTGGCTCGATACACGTGGAGGGGTAGGGATAAGCGGTCACCTGAGCTTACGAGTTGGCCCGATCAGCCACTCTAGCCAGCAGACGAAATCTCTGTGCACAACTTGTTTACTTGACGTGTTCACTTGACGTGAACTACTTGACTTGTACTGGTCCGTGTTTCTACTTGTAAAACTTGTCATCCATGCCATACTTGCTACTTGCTACTCGTACTTCCCTTTACTTATCACTTCCATACTATACTTTCCATGTTATGCATCATACTAGAACTGCTAGGTTGCTAGTTGCCTTCACTTTCGTTTCCTTGCTCAAGTCTTGTTAGACTTACTGACATGTGCCCCTTTACTCTTTTGGGTGACACATGTTAGATCCCGAGCCTGAGAGTGCTGTGGAGGACGTGGTGTTTGTTGATGCTGAGTCAGAGCCTGCGTTCATTGAGGAGTACGAGGACACAGGCGATCAGTCGTAGAGGCTGCTTGTGTTCTTCGTTTTAGACTGTTTTTGTTGTCGGTGCGTAGCACCAATACTCTGTTTATGTTTGTCCGTATTGGCCTTGTTCTGGGCCTTTAGACACTTTCTGTTTAGCCTGGTGGCTTTTCTGGATGTTGAACTTAATTGTTATGTTTGGACATTGCTGAGATTTGGGATTTTATTTCTGTATCTCCTTGTGTTATTATCTTGTTCTGCTCGTGGTTACAGGGACCTGCATATGTTTTATTGACGCTTATCAGGTGTGTAGCTTCACAGCTCCACGTTTGTGCGGACCTTTTCACGTCTCGCCTCCATCTTTGGGAAGCGGGGCGTGACAGGATTTGTTGGTGGCCCATACAGGTCACTTCTATAACTGCGAATTGTTGGAATAACGATAATAATATTAGAATGTCCAATAAACTAAGTTCGACATCCGAGTCATAAGCTATGAGTCTAATCTATTTTGTTTTTTGTGTCATTAGATGGCAGGAAGGCGATTTACCCGTGGTGGTGGTAGTGCGCCCCCTCATGACGAGGAGCCTGAGCGGGAGCCCACCACTGGGGAGATGATGCGGATGATGCTTCAGATGATGCAGGTGCAGCAGGGCGTGCTCCTGCAAGTCCAGAATGCTCCAGTTGTTCGGGGTGCTCGGGCAATCCAGGATGCCCCTTGCTCCGACCCGAGAGCGAAGCAATTTCGGGAGCTGGGTCCCGCTTATTTTGATGGGTCTGAGGGTCCTCTAGCTGCCGATGAGTGGATTCGGAACATTGAGGATAACTTGAAGATGGCGAAGATCGGCCCGGCTGGATGGGTTGATTTGGCGAAGAGGCAGCTCAAGGATAATGCTCGGAACTGGTGGGATGCGGAAGAGAAGATGCTGGTGGAGCCGATAGCTTGGGCTACCTTTAAGTCCAGGTTTAATGAAGAGTTCTTCCCGAAGGCTGCTAGGAAGGAGATGCTGCAGCGCTTTATTGATCTGAAGCAAGGGAGCTTGACGGTGGACCAGTACCACCAAGAGTTCACCAGGCTGAGTCGGTTCGCACCGAAGATGGTGCAGGATGCTGATGAGAGGGCTCAGATGTTCATGCAGGGACTTTCTTTGGAGCTTCAGAGTTTTGTGTCTTCCTCTAATCTGGACTCTTATCAGAAGGTTCTGGTAGCTGCGAGGAGGCAGGAGCTGAACCTGAGTCAGAGGAGGGGACATGTTGCTGGAGCTGGGAAGAGGCCTATGGAGCAGGCCAGGGCTGTGGTTAGGCCTGGATTCAGGCCCAACCAGCCAGCTCAGTTCAAGAGGCCAGGTGGGCCTGTTCTGAAGACTTGCAATCATTGTGGCAAGCCGGGTCATGTGAAGGACCAGTGCCAGAGGCTTTTGGGTCAGTGTTTGGGCTGTGGTGATGCTTCACATTCTCTGAAGGACTGTCCGAGGTCGAAGCAGCCTTGGAAGGCACCTGTTGCAGCACAGCCGTTACAGCAGAGAGCGTCTGTTCCTGCTGGACGTGGAGCAGCTCTTGTTCCACAAAGGCAGGCCTTTCGGCAGGCTTTTCAACCGAGGAGGAAGGCTTTTCTGATGACCGCTGTGGAGAGCGAGGCTGTGGATGAGGTTATTGTAGGTAATCCTTAATCTAACCGTTGCTTTCCTAGCTAGTTTTGATTGTTAGATTATGTTTGGTTGCTTGCATATGGTTGTTTGCTAGACTAGGGCTTGATTGTTAGACTGTTTGTAGGTGTGGTTTTGGTTTGCACATTTCCTGCACGAGTCTTCTTTGACTCAGGTGCATCGATGTGCATTTTGGCGCGGCGCTTCATGGAGAAGCATTCCTTGTCGATGTCCCCTCTTCCGAAGAGTTGGAATATCGTCACAGGAAATGGCGTGGTCTCGGTGCATCTTGGTTGCAATTCTTGCTCGTTGGTGGTTTGTGGACATGAGCTTTACGCTGATTTCATAGTCCACGATATCATCAACTATGATGCGGTCCTTGGGATGGATTGGCTTACGAGCTTCTATGCTACGATCGACTGTCGGAGGAAGAAGGTGGTGTTCGAGATTCCCGGACATCCAGTATTTGAGTTCAGCCGAGTTAGCAGTTCGCTCGGTCTGGTCAGGTTTCGGGCCAGACCGGTGGAGGTTGTGGCTATGCAGATGGATCTGGAGAGGCCTGCTGTAGTACGGGACTTCGATGACGTCTTCCCCGAAGAGATGTCTGGATTGCCACCCGATCGAGCTCTCGAATTTTCGATTGATCTTATTTCGGGAGCGCAGCCGATTTCGAAGGCACCTTATCGTATGGCACCCGCTGAGTTGGAGGAATTGCGGAAGCAGCTGGATGAGCTTTTGCAGAAGGGTTATATCAATCCTAGTGTGTCTCCGTGGGGAGCACCGGTGCTGCTGGTGAAGAAGAAGGATGGTTCGCGTCACATGTGTGTGGACTATCGGGAGCTGTTGGGACCTGAGATGATTGTGGAGGCCGTGGATGTTGTCAGGAACATTCAGGAGAGGTTGAGGATTGCTCAGGACCGTTTTAAGCATTGGGCGGATGATAAACGTCGTCCTTTGGAGTTTCAGCCGGGCGACCATGTGTTTCTGAAGATTTCCCCGAATCGTGGAGTGATTCGCTTTGGGAAGCGAGGGAAGTTGAGCCCGCGATACATTGGACCGTTTGACATTCTGGAGAGAGTTGGCGAGGTAGCCTACCGCTTAGCCTTGCCGCCATCTTTGGAGGGAGTTCACAATGTTTCCCATGTGTCGCAGCTTCGTCGTTACATTAGTGATCCATCTTATGCTGTGGATTTCTCGGAGATTACCATTCGCCCTGATATGACGTATGACCAGCTGCCAGTGCAGATTCTGGACAGGCGTCAGAAGTCACTCCGGAACAAGGTTGTCAATCTTGTGAGGGTGATGTGGCGACACGGCTCGCCAGGAGAGTCTACTTGGGAGAATGAGGATGAGATGCGAGAGCGTTACCCACTTTTGTTCCCGGACACGTGAGTGTTGGGAAATTCCGAGGACGGAATTTTTCTTAAGTTGGGGAGGATGTAACGACTGGTTTTTCATGTATTTGGATTATCTATATTATATATATGTTTTGGAGGATTTTCTCCTTATGTGTGGTTTTCGTCTCCGTAGCTTTCGTTTTCGTTCGTTTCGTCGTGATTTTCTAGTTTCTTCCTTAAATCGTTGATCTTGGAGTAAGTCACTCATGAAGAACTTCAAATCGCTCATATCTTAGAGATAGGTTGATCTTAGAAGCCGTAGAAATATTTCCGAAGCTTCACGCTTCATTTCGGCACTTTTTGTGCACCTTAGTTGGTTCAAGAAGGGGGACCAACCGACTAGATTGAGATCTAGTCGGTCGGGAACTCTTCTTGAACCGACTAGTTCTTTAAATCATAAACTCAGGAGTTACTGTTTACTCTTAGTCGGTCTAAGATCAACCACCGACCGACTAGATGTGAAACTAGTCGGTCAGAACTTGCTCTCAGACCGACTAGTTCCTTTGATTAATTTTACCTGAGTTACTGTTTATCGTTAGTCGGTTTAAGAATAACCACCGACCGACTAGGTTGCAAACTAGTCGGTCAGCCAACCTTCTTTGACCGACTAATCGTTGTCGAAACCATAGGTTTCGCCCAGCCGCCACACGATTTTCTATTTAAACCCCAAACGTTTTCTTTTCTTTCTTTCTCTTCTCTTGGTTATTTCCTTTCCCCCCTTGACCTCTGATCTTCCCCAACCTTCCTCTAGCCATTCCTCCTTCCTCAAGAGCCCCTCTCCCTCTCCATTTAGGCCGGCCACCATGCCTTAGGCCGTCTCCAACCCCCAAAACCCCAGTTCTCCAGATTTCTCCATCCATTCCAGATCTGAACCGTGGTTTCCCGGATCGTTCTTCCGTCGCCGTGCTTGCTCGGCATCGTTCTTCCGCTAACGATTCGGTAATAACTCGATCCTATAATATTCTCATAACACATTTGTGTTTTTGTAAAACCCTAATAATAATGGATGTTGTTTTGCCATGGCAGCGATTCCCTTCCCGTAGATTAGCTTTTGTGCGACGAACCTTCGTGATCGTCATCCTCGGTGCTAGGTAAGTGAAACTTACCACTTAGGGTTTTAGGCCATGCCTTAGGCCATTTGCTTGTTGTAGCGTAAAAGAGACTAGACAGTGAAATGATAGCTGCCTAGACGCCTATTTGATCTAGTTTGACAACGGAACTAGATCTGTCACCCCAATTGATCTAGCTTGACAATGAAGCTAGATCCAACCCTTTTAACTTGTTGTTCATGCATATTAAACTGCCGTGTTTAATTCCTTATCTGTATGCCTTACTACATGCCATGCCATCCATGTTGAATGTCGCATTCGTAGCACACGCTACAATACTTGTGTTTCCTGGCTCGTGTTCCAGAAGCGGGCCACGTGTGTTGGTCGATAGCCAATGCCCGATCTACTTGTTTCCGGCTAGGCACCTGCGTTGCAGGCATAACCCTAGGCTAGGCTAGGCACCTGCTTTTTAGCGGGCACAACCCTATGCCAAATACACTTCCTGGCTCGTGATCCAGAAGCGAGAATTCTGTGTTTGGGGGTAATGCCCTGGCTCGATACACGTGGAGGGGTAGGGATAAGCGGTCACCTGAGCTTACGAGTTGGCCCGATCAGCCACTCTAGCCAGCAGACGAAATCTCTGTGCACAACTTGTTTACTTGACGTGAACTACTTGACTTGTACTGGTCCGTGTTTCTACTTGTAAAACTTGTCATACATGCCATACTTGCTACTTGCTACTCGTACTTCCCTTTACTTATCACTTCCATACTATACTTGCCATATTATGCTTCATACTAGAACTGCTAGGTTGCTAGTTGCCTTCACTTTCGTTTCCTTGCTCAAGTCTTGTTAGACTTGCTGACATGTGTCCCTTTACTCTTTTGGGTGACACATGTTAGATCCCGAGCCTGAGAGTGCTGCGGAGGACGTGGTGTTTGCTGACGCTGAGTCAGAGCCTGCGTTCGTTGAGGAGTACGAGGACACGGGCGATCAGTCGTAGAGGCTGCTTGTGTTCTTCGTTTTAGATTGTTTTTGTTGTCGGTGCGTAGCACCAATACTCTGTTTATGTTTGTCCTTGTTGGCCTTGTTCTGGGCCTTTAGACTCTTTCTGTTTAGCCTGGTGGCTTTTCTGGATGTTGAACTTAATTGTTATGTTTGGACATTGCTGAGATTTGGGATTTTATTTCTGTATCTCCTTGTGTTATTATCTTGTTCTGCTCATGGTTACAGGGACCTGCATATGTTTTATTAACACTTATCAGGCGTGTAGCTTCACAGCTCCACGTTTGTGCGGACCTTTTCACGTCTCGCCTCCATCTTTGGGAAGCGGGGCGTGACATATATCAAGAGGATTAAAAGCAAGTATGTTATTATGTCTCTATACGTAGATGACATTTTAATAGCCGGAAATGACAAGGGCTTTGTGATGGATATCAAGGCTTGGCGTTCATCGGTTTTTGAGATGAAAGACATGGGAGAAGCCGCATATATCCTTGGAGTTAAGATTTCAAGGAATCGTTCGAAGAAACTTCTTTCTCTTTCACAAGAGACTTATATAAAGAAGGTTCTAGAACGTTTTAATATGTAGGACTGTAAGTCCATTGATATTCCAATAAGCATATGCGATAAGTTATGTCTGAAGATGTGTCCTAAGAACCAAAGGGAAAAGGAAATTATGGAAAAAGTTCCATATTCCAGTGCAATTGGTAGTCTTATGTATGCTTTGATGTGTACAAGACCGGACATCTGTTTTGCCGTTGGAATGGTAAGTTGTTACCAATCCAATCCAGGGCAAACACACTGGAAAGCGGTTAAGAGGACAAATTTGCAAAAGACTATGATAAAACCAAGAAGGTAGACATTAGGTACATATCTACGCATAAGATGATAGCGGATCCGCTTACGATGGCGATCCCCAGAGATGTGTTTTACAAACACTTATCATCTCGAGGATTGCGTAAGAGCTGAGTTGTACCAATGTATATTCCCATGTCTATGAATGATCAAATTTAATAAAAGAATAAGTTCTTTTCGACATTGCATATAAGTTTCTTGAAAATGTTTGTGAACATTTTAAAATCTCAGCTATATTTTCTAGTATGTCGGACAGATTGAGGTTGGCTCTCTCACATGAGCAACCGCCTTTATTATATCAGACGGATAAAATAAAGATGAGACCTGTTTAAAATCAAAATCGTCAGACGGATGATTTAGAGTCATGACTTAAACAAAATGGTCGTATGAAAGATCTGCATCATATGGATGCTTACGAAAGATCTAAGAGGATTCTTAAATCCTATCTGTCTTATGCGGGATGTAGGTCCAGAAGATTATTTGAGTAGTAAAAGGGACTCAAAGTCAGACATTATGGTGTCTGATCATCATCCTTACAACATCATTTAGACATACACTCCCTGGGAAAGGAGTGATGTTGTAATACGTATTCATACTATGTATGCATTTTTTGACCATTTGGGTTAGAATAGTAATTGTATTTACTATTATGTGAAACCCAAAGACCACATGGGTCTTAACTCATTACCCTTATGGACTCTAATTGGTTCCTTTAGATTTGACTGGGTGATTGCTATCTTAGCATGTTGCTTATGGACTATGGTCAATTCGGTCTGGCGGGGCATGTTAGAAAAGCAAGTCAAGTCAAGATCGAAAGGATCGCAAGAAGAGGAAGATTATTTTCATATTCACATTTGGACTTTAAAGATTCAAAGCTGGCCAGCCAATTGTAATCCAGATGGGATTCAATTGTTGAATATAAAGTATAAGAAATGTGAAGAAATAATCTAGGGTAAAGCATGCGTTGATCTACTCAACTTTGCACCTCGAGGGGTGTTGTGTATCTCTAACAAGTGCACAACAGCAGACTCTATGCGCATGACGGTCACACGGCCTATTTCTCGGTACGATAAACAGAAGAGTTAAAGGAAAGATGTTTCCTTACAAATCCCCTCAAGTGTGAGTGGGAGATGTTGGATATGGACGACATGAATACACCCATGAGGGGATGTATGAGGGTATACTGACCTCAGATGTCGCGTGCACGAAAGCGTGCACGAAGGGAACCTTTTCTCGTGTGAGAAGGACCACTCGATAAGTGGAAAAAGTCACTTTATAAGTGCATAAAGGCACTCGATAAGTGAATGAAGAAGAGGATAAGTAAAAGGGCTAATATAGGCTAATAAGCTTATAATTGGTTATTTCCTACAATAACTACCCCTAAAGCCTATAAATAGGACCCAAGGGTATGCCTTTTACATGAATCTAAACATTCCATAAGTTTGCATAAGGCAACTTATGTTCTTCTTCTCCCTTCCATTAAAATCCTCTTCTAAATAGAGATTTAGGCGGTGAAACGCTGCTTCGATCCTCCGTGACGAAGTACTGACCGTTGTGGCGAATCCGAGGGTGAAGTTCAGAGATTACGGTGCCGCGTACGCAAGCGTAAGTCTCTACGTTATTATTCGATCCTAACGTCGCTGTTTTGACAGGATCCTACACCATCATCACCTTGGTTATATGTCAATCCGACATCACTGGTGCCATTGATGTATCTTAGTATCCATTGAACAGCTCGCCAGTGTACTTTTCCCAGATTGTGCTTGTATCTACTCACCATGCTAACTGTAAGTTATGGGTCAAGTCGGGTATATACCTAAGCATGCATCAAGGCTTCTACTGCATTGGCACACGGTATACTCACCCTGGGCTTCTTCTCATCTTCGTGCTTCAAAAAATACTCAGCAAAAGCTTGAAGTGAGGTGTAAGTGGAGTAACTACAGACTTCATCCCTTCACAACCAAATCTCTATATGACAGACTTCAAATAGTGACTTTGTGAAAGATGAACTATACCTCCACTTCGATCTCTTGTGATCTCCATCCCAAGAATCCTCTGTGCTTCGCCTAGGTCCTTCATCTCAAATGCAAAAATTAGCTCAAACTTCAGTCTCTGTATCTCTACTTTATTTAATGAAGCGATGAGCATATCATCAACATAAAGCAAGAGATAGATGAAGGACCCACCATCCAACCTCTGAAAGAACACGCAATGATCATAGGGACTCCGAACATACCCTACATTAGTTATAAAGTGTTCAAAATGCGTATACCATTGTCTAGGTGATTACTTCAGCCCATAGAGTGACTTCTTTAGCCTACATGCAAGCCCATCGTTGCTCTCATAGCCATAGGACTGAGCCATAGATCTATTCCTCGGGCTATTAATGCAAGAACGCAGTCTTGACATCTAGTTGCACCAGATTAAGGTCAAGCTGTGTCACTAATGCCAACAGGATTCGGATTGAGCAATGCTTCACTATTGGCTAGAAGAATTCATTGTAATCGATTCTTTTTCTCTGTGCATAGCCCTTCGCTACAAGACGAGCTTGTAGTGAACTTCTCCACCTTCGGCTCCGTCCTTTTTGGTGTAGACACACTTACACCCTATCGCCTTCTTGCCTTTAGGAAGCTCCACCAGATAGCATGTCTCATTCTTCATTAATGATTCCATCTTCTCGTCCATCACTTTCCTCCTCTTATCTAGGTCTTCAAAATGTTCTACATCTCTGAAATAAGTGTGTATGTCAATACTTACAAAGAGAAAAGCGAATGATTGGGTCAAAATCCAAAAAAATTAAATTTTTAAAATTTTAAAATAAAATAAAATTAGAGAAAATAAAATAACTTAATAAGTGTTAAATAAATAAATAAATAAACTCGACACTAAGAGATAGAAGTATCACACCAAAAAACCCAAAATCAATCAAAAATGCGAATAATAGAAACCATTGTCTCGACAATGATGCCAAAAACTTGTTGGCCTCTAAAAAGTGCTACTCCAAAGGGCAGGAGGTCAAGTAGTAATAAAACCCGGTGAGTCGGGTAACGTATCCATAGAGAAAATTTGATCTACAATTTTGCATGTTTAATCAATTGTGGAAGGGTAATGGTGAGAAGATATCCATCTCATCTATAAAATTGGGTGGTATGAATAAGAGGTGTGAGTGGTGATCTAGGAACCGCTAAAGTAGGTTGGCCTATTGAGAAGGAAGAGATATAAGAATTTGCATGTGTTGTGGGTTCCCAGAGGGTTATTGCTCAGTGTAATTCCAAAGTCACTCATGCATCCCTTTTGGAGAGTGCACGGGGGTTCTATAACCCAATCCTGCATCTAGGTCAAGGTATGGGGATCAGAAAGTCTAACAATCAAGCACAATGAGATTGGCATCGTAAGTAGGTAGTGGATTCATGGTTTTTTATCTTATTGCTAGGTAATGCCTCGCGGAACACCACCCTAATTATGTCTAGGGCCCCTTAACGGGTCTTATGCATATAGGCAATGCCTTGTGGTATGCCATTCTCAGATCTCTCGATGGGTAATGCAAATGAATGTAGATAACGCCTCACAATACATCATCCTATTGGAACTCCTCACGAGTAATGCACGTACACGTAGGAAATGCCTTACAGCATTCCACTCTCATCGAACCCCTCGATTGGTAATGCATTGTAATACAACATAAATGCCCATAGATTCAATAATATAAACATTCAATTGTGCAAAAGACAATGGAAATCACAAATCACAATGCCCTAGATTAATCACAACACATACAAATATAGATTTAATCCATTATAACAACAAAGGAAATGTTTTTACGCAAAATCATATTCCAAATAAATGTTACAATGCAATAAACCAAATATAGATCAAATTTGTGATCCAAATGAAGAAGAAGAAATACCCAAAACCCTTCTTGAGTTCCTCCAACCCATAGCTCCAATCGGTTGCTCCACATTTTGGCTCATCCAAAGATAATGAAATTAAGCCCTAAGCTCACTATTTATACTGTCCACAAAAACCTAAAATCATATCCCTTGATTGAAAGAATCGACGGCTCAAACGAATTTGGGTTTGGCTGAAAACGCATCAGAATTCACCAGCAACTCTCTGGACGTCTGGCTCTACTGATGTGGCCATCATTAATTAAGCAGACCAGGCGTCTGGTGAAGGCTAATCAAACATCTAGCTGCTTGGCGATTCCAACTTGGGCAGCAATGATTAGTCATATTTTGGGCATAAATAGGGCAACATCTTACACCGTTAAGTTAGATTACTAACGGCAGAGCGCTTGCAGGATCCTCATAATTATTTAGCCTATAATCATAGTACAGCTAACTTCCACATGATCCTATCACGAAAATATTTTACAACAATCTTAAAACAATTTTAAAATCTCTTTTAAAATCATAGCCTCTGAAGATTAATCAAGATTAAACAATTTAATCCATTTTATCATATAACACATCAAGAATAATCTTCTAATTAAAATCAGAGATTTAAAATCATCAAAATGTTGTATGTTGTTGGATTAGTCGACTAGTCATCATATGCTAGTCGATTAATTCACAATCTGTCAGGTTATGCAAAACGCATGTAGGTGGATTAGTTGATTAATCCTTACGGCCTAGTCGACTAGTCCACAATTAGTTGACTAGTAATTGACTACTAGTCGACTAATCTCTCTAACAAGTGATTTGCACAAACACGATGTTCTAATGATAAAAATCCAATTTTAAAGTTCTAACAGGTTTATATCCGCATAAAAACCTAGGCACAACAATGCTCTGATACCACTATAAGATTATGGTGCTAGCAATCTATACTATTTTGATCATGAAGCAGAAGACAGAAAATTCAAAGTTTTTCTAATTAGCAATCATATCAAGGATTTACTGCAATCGAGGAATTATATCGTTGAATAATAAAACCATAAAGGTCGTATCTTTGCACGAATATATTCAAGTGATACTCATGGATCCTTAATCTCTTTTGATGAAGACCAGATGCACCGTGTTCACCTCCTCTACCCAACGCCTTAGATCTCCTTTCTTCAAACAGTGCCTTAGATGAATCACATACTGAAGAATGCATCCACGATTCATGAGCCCCCAAGAACATGAACCGCCTTACTTGCTTTACTAGAGCAAAGAAGAAAGAGAATGAAAAACTTTGATTTGTCTCAAGAGAGATTGATCAATTCATGTGTCTCAAGAGGGCTGGGGTAGCCCCCTTTATATGTGCTAATGGGAGCCAAATCTGACCAAATTGAGTGGTCATATAGAACTCAATCGCATCCCTAAATGCACAAAGAAGAATAGGCATCCTAATTGAGTTCTAATTGTATTAGAACTCTTGCATACAAATTAGAGTTGATTCCTAATCAAATCCCACGTCAAATCCACGTCCTGCCATGTCAGTATTATCGACTAATTACTGTAACTAGTCGATTAGTCAACTCAATATAAAACTTACAGTCTGTCTAGTCGACTAATACCTAAGCACTAGTCGAATAACAACTGAGTAGTCGACTAGGGCCTAAGCACTAGTCGACTAGTCCATGCTGACTTGATGTTTTCTTCTTATCTAATTGCAACCCCTTATGATCTTAGCCCTAGTATATCATATATACTCATAGTTTCTTCCTTCTCTTTTCATGAGGAGTTCATCATTAGTGCGGGTCTCTAATAGCTCGATTCCTACTACGGTAGTAACCATAATTACATCATATCAATGATCGATAGCAGCCCTAGCTGAGTGATCGCTCCCGGATGAAACCCAAAAGGGCAACCGTGTAGTTTTACCGCAAGCACACGGTGTAGCGGCGAGCGGGTTATCGAACACAGGGAGGACGAATGACAGTGCTTGCTCCAAACAACCTGGCTATAAGAACAGAAAAGAGGGAATTTGCCTTTTGGCGATCCTGTCACAATCGTCAGACAAAGTATGGAGATATAAAATCAAATAAAGATGCCTAGGGAATGGGGAATCCCCGCTACTCACCGTATCTAGTCAATGTGATTCATTGGTATCACAATTGCTAGGGTAGAATTTCGGATGAACTAGTTGCAACTGAATGTAAAACCTAGCTCACGCTCTCGCGTTGTTGCCGGTCTATAGCTATCCTAGGTTTGGGTCCAATCTCTTGCAAACCCTAGCCTAGACAAGCTAGCATTAGGATCAACATCATCGTTCAATCGCGTCCCGAGCCCACTCTCGTGCAAACTCGGGCCACGACCTAGGTTGGGATAGTTCCTACCCGTCCAATCTCTTGCAAACGGGTATCGGTATGGAATTGCGAACGAGAACCCTAGTATCGGTCCAATCTCTTGCAAACCGATACTACGGAAACTCAATTTCAACCCAATTCGGATTTCTAGGGTTTCCTATCGAATTGGGATCCAATCTCTTGCAAATCCCAATCGATATGAACACCTAGCTATCCGTAGTATATCGATCCCAAACTAACCCTAATAGCAATTCTAGCAATATTTCTACCAACTCATCACAAATCGGAAATTGGGCTTGTAGGGTTCATCCTCACGCCCCAAGACGTTAGGACTACTCACAGTTCATATCACAATTGCAAAAATAATCAATTGAAATAACTATAGAATTCATCACAATATTCAAATAAACAACAAAAATGAGATTTTTAATGGAGAGGGAGACAAACCAATAGAGTTCTCCAAGAATCCAACAAAAATAAACTTTTCTCTCCTCTCCAATCACAAAAATCAAAAGCTAAAAAGTTTAATCTAAAAAGCTGCAAAAAGCCAAGGAAAAAGCTCTCTAACCTAGGTTAAAAACTGGGGTTAAATACCCCCCAAAATCGTCCAAAAAACTGTGACCAAAATGCCCCTGCGCAGCCTGAAAATCGTAATTTACGCTACAAGCAGCGCGGCTCACTCGGCCGAGTGACAAAAGTCGCTCGACCGAGTGACAAACCCTGAGAATTTCCAGTAAGTCTGGGGTCTTGGGAGTCTTCACTTCGGGCGTCGCTCGACCGAGTGAGTTGTCGTCACTCGGCCGATGGCTTCTATATACTCGGGCGGTCGGCAATTTCCACTCGGCCGAGTGGGTCTTCTGAAGCTCAGGCAGACGAAAAACAGTAAGTTGGCTCTTTTTGATGGGCGTCGTCTGAGTGCCACTCGGGCGGACGGGGTTCTGTCACTCGGCCGATGTGGCTTCCGATGCTCGGCCGAGTGCACACATGAAGCGTGTCCGATCTGGTCGGCCGAGCGGGGTCTCGCTGGTCGGCCGAGTGACTCCTTCACTCGGCCGAGTGAAACACCAAAAATGCCCAAACAGCTTATTTTTGCCTCCTTGTCGCTCCTACGACATTCTTTCTTCTTCCGCTCCTCACCAATAGCTAAATACCCCTCGGGGGAGTCATCAGTGACACTCTGGAGTAGGTGTATCTCTGGATCACTCCAAATCGCTCCAAATCTCCTGAAATACGACAAAAACAACAAATCGTGAAAAGTATCGCAATATTGTCGATAAATCGTGAAAAGCGTGATTTGAGCGATCTAAATGGCATGCAATCATGCGGAAAAAAGGTGTAAAATATGGAGTGATCAAAATCCCCCAAGCTTACCTCTTACTCGTCCTCGAGGAAGATAAGTAAAAGGAGAACCCGGTGGATTCCGAAAAAGAAAACGACGAAAAACGAAAAACGAAAAAAACGAAGAAGAAAGAAGAAAGCGAAGAGGGAAGCTGCTAGATCGTTTTCTCAGGACGTGGGTTTTGCTTACTCATATGGCATGCACCGAATGTAAAACACATGTCAAGGAATTTTATTTCGATATCATAGTATAATGGTGCAAAAAGAAATAGAAAACCCGAGAATATTGATATAGCATGAAAAACGGAATAATTTTAGAATTAACGTCGTCTGAATCATTTAAAGCGGTATACAATATCGCAGATCACACACTTTTCAATTGAACGCTTTCTAAGAGGAGTATAAGAATATCACGCAATAGAATAGAAAGAATAGAAAAGTGTGGATTTCATGAAATAAGTGCTATGCATAGATTTCTGGATTTCGTGAAGCTAAAACGATCTCACCGAGTATAGAATATTACTTAGCCTAGGTTGTCATGCACCGTCAAGTAGTCACTCTCTCACACATCATTGGATTCCCTCCCCCAAGCTTATCTATAAGCGTGGTGGCACAACAAACAATATTTACATCCCCATTTTTATGAAGCTCCAAAAGTAATAAAAAAAATAAAAACAAAAAGAGGGAAGAAAGAGAGAACATGAGATGGGATCGTTTATTGAGATTCTTTTCTCTTTTCTTTTCTTTTTCTCCTTTTTTTTTCTTTTCTCTCTTTTTTTTCAATAGAATATATACGCAATGATCCCAAATCAAAGAGAAATAAGGATATACAAGATTTTTTTTCTTTTTCTTTCTTTGGTTTTGGGAAATTTGGAGCTAGGATTTTATAGCGGGGGAAATGACATATATTAGAATCGCTAGGGGGAGATTCACCAATGATTTTAAAATAGAGAATTGATGTTCAAGATATGTGGAGAAAGAAATAAATATGTCTCTCAGTTCACTCTATAGGACGTGCACGACAACTTCAGCAGGGTAATCTAATCTACTCGGTTTTGATCACAAAAAAAGCTAAACTAATCCAGATTTATCATAGCTAACATCATTCAATCATCCTGAAGTGAAATGTACAAATCATGCATATAGAAGTGATATAGGAAGAGAAAACGGTACTCCAGATATAAGCATTCAATGCGTGAATCTTGGTGTGTTTTCTGCGATAGCATACATATGAATATTCAGACTCAGCTAATAATAAAATTTCATCCATTTTCATGCGGAAAAAGTGTGGGTTACTATCCCTAAATGCAGGGCAAATCACAGCATATGATATCAGAAATAAAATCTAAGACATGACAAATATAGCATGCATATAGAGAAAGCTAACTCCACGTCATCATCATCACAGAAAAGTCATCTCTAGCATGAGATGAAAAAGAAATAAAGATAAAGAGGGAAAATAAAGCTAAATACAATACATCACACAAAGAAAATAAGAAAAACGTGATGCATGGTAAAATAAAAGAAAAAGTGATGAAAATGAGTGCAAATGCGGAAAATGGCGTGAAAAAAAAACTAAAAATAAAGGTGGTAAATCGAAAAGCGTGAGAACTCACTCCCCCAAGCTAAAGTGCAAAGTGTCCTCAATGTGTGAAGTGTGGCACACCGAGAGACGTGTAAAGTGAGGGGAAGGTGAGGATGCATGCATGAGGAAAAAGAAAATAAAATAATGAAACGAAAAATATGATGTGGACATGATGCATGCAAATATAGGAGTGATACAGATATAAAAGTGTGACAACAAAAACTCTCCCTCTCTCCCAAAAAAGATATATAAAGATATGAACAAAATGTGGGCCCAAAAATAGTGAGGGGAGGGGGGCGGTGGGCAAAAATCAACAGGACCCAGCAGAGACGGGCAGCATGACGGCAAAAAGGATCAATGGCATCAAGGGTGCCTAAGAGGGTGGGGCTGCGCCGTCTCCGTCCTGAGGCGGAGGTGGTGGTGGTGTAGGCGGAGGAGAGTCCTCCACCTCGTGGGAGGGGCCGGCCTCATCCGACCGCTTCCGCTTGGCGGAAGCTCTCCTCGACCGTGGCCGTGTTCGGGGCGGCATACGGGCCCCGGGTGCTCACCAAAAACGTGAAAAAATTACGGCGTGCGTAAAATAAAGGAAAGAGTATACCGCGACACGCCGCGAGAGCAAAGTAATGGAAGCGTGCGAAGACGACGCCTCCACGTAGCCCAAAACGATCCCTGGAAGCTCCCTTGGGCTCCCCTAAGCTCCCCAATATACCATGCACATCAAACGAAGATATCAGCGAGTAATATTCAAAATGTATGGGGGGTTAGGGGTATGATAGAGAGATAATGAAGTTGATTTGGTTTTGGGGCTCGTTAAACACATGGATCGTCGAAAAATACGCAAAAGAGGAGAAATAGGCGAAAAATTGGGGTACCGGAGCTCGGCCGGTGTGGTGGTCGCCGGCGGCGACTCGGGCGGAGGCGGAGGTGGCTTGGCCGGCGGTGGGTGGCCGAGCGCCGGCGGCGGGGTGCGTGGTCGGGCGAGTGAGGAGGCGGTCGCAGCGGTTGTAGGAGAGATCGGGCGCGGGCTCGGGCGGAAAATCGATAATAACGCTTCGAATTCCGCGCCGAGCCCGCCGCGACTTATATAAGAAAAAGTTACGACTCGGCCGGGTGACTAAGTCGCTCGGTCGAGTGATCGTAACGGAAATATTTTTGAAATTTCATCCCCGCTTACGACTCGGCCGAGTGGCCTTGCCACCCTCGGCCGAGTGGAGTAAGTCCATTCGGCCGAGTGGCTCAAGCTACTCGGCAAGACTCGCCCTAGGAGCGTATCAGTTTTACTCGGCCGAGTGAATATATATACTCGGCCGAGTAGAAATTATACTGAAATCAAGAAAAGAAACAGAGAGTTGGGTACAGCAGACTTCCCTCATTCGTGAGCCGCTCGGGCTGACGAACTTATGTGCTCGGCCGAGTGACTAGTATACTCGGCCGAATGAACCCTGTTTTCTGCTGTTTGGCTTCGTTTGGGCTCTAAACTCTGTTTTTCTTCCTCCAGTCGATTTCATCTTCCTCCTAAGCATCGAGCGCCTTCCTGGAGCGCTCCTCGTCGCCTTGTTCATCCTCTTAATGATAGGTACCTCGTTCTCCTCTCCTGTCAAAGAAAAATAGGACCCGTTATCACGAAATTTTTGGGCGAACGACTCAAAACACTAATAATTTCTAAAACAAAAATATATGAAAAGTAAAAATAAAGCGATAACCATCGGGTTGCCTCCCGACAAGCGCTTGTTTAAGGTCGTGAGCTCGACCCCCTTTGATTTTCAATTCAATGCGGGATATTGGGTGCATATGAGATGCACCCGTCAAATTTTCTGGGGAGAACGCTTGGATTCGGATGTTGCGGCGGCGTGTTCTCCCTCGGTGATCTCTTGTCTCGGGTAGTGTTGGGGGGTGGCTCCCCCAAGCTAGTGCTTGCTCCGTTCCTCGGCTTCACCGGTGACACCGATTTCCGTATCGGTGGAGCTTTCTTCGGAGACTTCAATTTTGAGAGCTTGCAGAGCTCTCGAATCCTTGCGACATCAGCGTCGCCTTCATCAACTTCGGTGGAGAGGTCGGGGGAATGCTCCATCTTTTTTTCTTGGCCCAAGTCCGGCCCTTCCTCGAAATCTTCCTTGAATAGAGCGCCGATCGAATGGGGGATCGCCTCCTCAATAACCTCGTCAAGGAGGTCCATATAGTCCAGCTCCTCGTGATAAGGCATGTGTTTCATTGCCTTGGGAATATGAAGCTCCACCTCGATGTTGCCGACATTCAATGTTAGAGTTCCTTCACGTACGTCGACTATGACACCGGCAGTGGCGAGGAACGGGCATCCAAGTATTAGTGACGTGTCTCCCTCCTCCTTGACATCCATGATCACGAAGTCACATGACAAACATATGCCCCCCGGGACTTGTAGCAGGATGTCCTCTGCGATCCCTACCGGCCTTGTGATCCGACCATCGGCTAGTTGTATCCGCATGTCGGTAGGATTCAATTTTGTGCCGGTATTTAGCCTTAGGAACATAGAGAGAGGCATGAGGCTAACACTAGCCCCTAAGTCCACCAACGCCTTTTGTAGAGGGACGCCGCCCAAGGTGCAAGGAATTCGAAAACTCCCTGGGTCTTTGAATTTAGCCGGCTCCTTCTCTGTCTTGGTGAACCAAGAGCCCTCCTCGGCGAGCATGATTTTCTCCTTCCTCTTTCTTCCCGTAATCAAGTCTTTTAGGAACTTGGCGTATGTCGGGATTTCAACGATGGCGTCGAGGAAAGGAATGTTGAGGCTTACCCCTCTTAAATACTCGAGAAACTTTGCTAGTCGTTTCTCCATTTTTGCTCTAGCAAGCCTCTGAGGGAATGGGATCGGTGGCATAAAACGCCTCTCTTCAATCAATTGCTCCGCTCTAGACTTTTCTTCCCTTTGCGGCTCTTTCTCCGGCTCAACTTCAATGACCGGCTCAATTGGCTCTACATTCTCCTCCACGGGCTCTTCGGTTGGAATCATGACGGGAGTGGTATCCTTCCCGCCTCTAGTTGTAACTGCAACCACGGCATTGATGTGGCCGGTGGCGCCCCGTGGGTTTTGCTCGGGTTGAGCCGGCAATTGTTGAGTATTTCGATTGAGCAATGCCAATTGCTCCGAGATTTGGGCTACAACGGTTGCAAGGAAATCTTGTCCTGCCTTCAAGGTAGCGTTGGTCTTTTTCTGCTCGACCATAAACTCCTCCACTCTAGCTTCAAAGTCGGAACATTGTTGAGCTTGTGGGGGATTTTGATTTCTCCACCCTTGATTGTATCCGGGCGGCCTATAGGGTCCAACTTGTTGCTTTGGCGGGAAATTTTGTTGTGGAGGCCCCCTCGGTGGATAATGTTGTTGTTGTTGTTGCGGTGGTGGTCGAGCTTGTTGAGGTGGTTGTTGCGGCGGGTTCAACGCTCCATCATTGTTCGCATAGGAGAAACCGGGATGGTTTCTAGTGGCCGGATTGGCCCAATATCCTTGGTTCCTCGCGACGTATTGAACTTGCTCCAAAGATCCATCTCCCTGTTCTCCTCCCAAATACATAGCTTGAGATTGGTCTTGCCAATCACACATTTGATTTGTTGGTGCGGATGTGGAAGGGGTTCCTTGGGGCTCCGTGATATACTTCTCCAGTCTCTCCACTACCTTGTGGAGAGAATCAAACTTGTTTGTCAGCTCCGCTACGGCCTTTGCCTCATAGATGCTAGATGGCTTCAAGGAGGACGAAGAGTGTCCTCACTCGTCGCCCCATTGTTGATTGTTTGAGGCCATCTCCTCAATTAGGTCCGTAGCTTCGTCGGGAGTCTTCGATAGGATGGCACCATTTGCCGCGGCATCAATAATCTGCTTGGTCCCCGGTTGGAGACCATTGTAGAAGCTATGGACTAGCTCCCAATCTTCGATGCTATGGTGGGGGCATTGATGCTGCAGATCTTTGAAGCGCTCCCAAGCCTCGTAGAGTGTCTCTTGGGGTCCTTGCTTGAAGGACATGAGAGCACTCCTAATCTTTACCGTCTTGGAGGGCGGATAGAACTTGTCAATGAACGCGCTCGCCAACTCGTCCCATATGGTAAAGACTCCCTCAGCTTGCGTCCTCAACCAATAAAGAGCTTTATCCTTTAATGTGAAGGGGAAGAGGCGCAGTCTGATGGCATCGATGGAGACCCCCGTCATCTGAAATGTGGCGCACTTCGACAAAAATAGCTGGATGTGGTAGTGGGGATTTTCATGGGCGTTCCCATGAAATGGATCCTGCTGCATCAGAACCACTAGTCCAGTCTTCAGCTCAAAATTCTTGTCGGCCGCCAACTCCGGCATGGCAATGGACGAGGTCGTAGAAGAGGTCTTAGGCCGAAGCCTATCGCGAATGGAAATGATCCTCGCGATTCTTGCCGCCAATTGTTCCGCAGTTTTCGGGTTGGTCATAAACCTCCCTTCCGGATCTTGTCTCCTCTCCGCTCTAATTCTCCGCACAGTACGTTCGATCTCGGGATCAAATAATATAGCTTCAGGGTCCGCCGTTGATCTCGTGTACATGCAATGGGAAAACAGAGTTTCAAAGAAATGATTAGCACAGTGGAAGGGTTAGATAAAAATAAAGAAATAAAACAGAAAGAAGAAATAGCTAAGGTGATAAGATCAAACACAATCGCCTCCCCGGCAACGGCGCCAAAATCTTGATCGCTCCAAAATGTAACCCTAGAGCACAACCTAGTATGGCGCAAATACACGGAGATAAATCCCCGGCAATGGCGCCAAAAACTTGATCTATCCCGGATGTAACCCAAAAGGGCGACCGTGTAGTTTTACCGCAAGCGCACGGTGTAGCGGCGAGCGGGTTATCGAACACAGGGAGGACGAATGACAGTGCTTGCTCCAAACAACCTGGCTATAAGAACAGAAAAGAGGGAATTTGCCTTTTGGCGATCCTGTCACAATCGTCAGACAAAGTATGGAGATATAAAATCAAATAAAGACGCCTAGGGAATGGGGAATCCCCGCTACTCACCGTATCTAGTCAATGTGATTCATTGGTATCACAATTGCTAGGGTAGAATTTCGGATGAACTAGTTGCAACTGAATGTAAAACCTAGCTCACGCTCTCGCGCTGTTGCCGGTCTATAGCTATCCTAGGTTTGGGTCCAATCTCTTGCAAACCCTAGCCTAGGCAAGCTAGCATTAGGATCAACATCATCGTTCAATCGCGTCCCGAGCCCACTCTCGTGCAAACTCGGGCCACGACCTAGGTTGGGATAGTTCCTACCCGTCCAATCTCTTGCAAACGGGTATCGGTATGGAATTGCGAACGAGAACCCTAGTATCGGTCCAATCTCTTGCAAACCGATACTACGGAAACTCAATTTCAACCCAATTCGGATTTCTAGGGTTTCCTATCGAATTGGGATCCAATCTCTTGCAAATCCCAATTGATATGAACACCTAGCTATCCGTAGTATATCGATCACAAACTAACCCTAATAGCAATTCTAGAAATATTTCTACCAACTCATCACAAATCGGAAATTGGGCTTGTAGGGTTCATCCCCACGCCCCAAGACGTTAGGACTACTCACAGTTCATATCACAATTGCAAAAATAATCAATTGAAATAACTATAGAATTCATCACAATATTCAAATAAACAACAAAAATGAGATTTTTAATGGAGAGGGAGACAAACCAATAGAGTTCTCCAAGAATCCAACAAAAATAAACTTTTCTCTCCTCTCCAATCACAAAAATCAAAAGCTAAAAAGTTTAATCTAAAAAGCTGCAAAAGGCCAAGGAAAAAGCTCTCTAACCTAGGTTAAAAACTGGGGTTAAATACCCCCCAAAATCGTCCAAAAAACTGTGACCAAAATGCCCCTGCGCAGCCTGAAAATCGTAATTTACGCTACAGGCAGCGCGGCTCACTCGGCCGAGTGACAAAAGTCGCTCGGCCGAGTGACAAACCCTGAGAATTTCCAGTAAGTCTGGGGTCTTGGGAGTCTTCACTTCAGGCGTCGCTCGACCGAGTGAGTTGTCGTCACTCGGCCGATGGCTTCTATATACTCGGGCGGTCGGTAATTTCCACTCGGCCGAGTGGGTCTTCTGAAGCTCAGGCAGACGAAAAACAGTAAGTTGGCTCTTTTTGATGGGCGTCGTCTGAGTGCCACTCGGGTGGACGGGGTTCTATCACTCGGCCGATGTGGCTTCCGGTGCTCGGTCGAGTGCACACATGAAGCGTGTCCGATCTGGTCGGCCGAGCGGGGTCTCGCTGGTCGGCCGAGTGACTCCTTCACTCGGCCGAGTGAAACACCAAAAATGCCCAAACAGCTTGTTTTTGCCTCCTCGTCGCTCCTACGACATTCTTTCTTCTTCCGCTCCTCTCCAATAGCTAAATACCCCTCGGGGGAGTCATCGGTGACACTCTGGAGTAGGTGTATCTCTGGATCACTCCAAATCGCTCCAAATCTCCTGAAATACGACAAAAACAACAAATCGTGAAAAGTATCGCAATATTGTCGATAAATCGTGAAAAGCGTGATTTGAGCGATCTAAATGGCATGCAATCATGCGGAAAAAAGGTGTAAAATATGGAGTGATCACTGAGCATGCCGACACCCATTTTAGAACCGTCATTATCTGGTTTAAAAGACTGAAATCTCTAGGAGATAATCTGGGCTTTACCGTGACAAATTTCATGTAGGATGGTCCATTCATCATCATTATGCATCTAATGTGTTTAGAGTATAGTATAGAGTCAACCCCCATTACACGTTAAACCCTAAGAGTCAAATGTGATCACATACTTATTGATTGGATGACACTTGTTAACTATTTACCAAATTCATCTCCTACCCTCTAGGGATTTACTATGGATCCATTAACTCAACTTTGATGCTAACCTCTCATACTGGAGGAGACGAATCCTGGTAGCATGGCCACTCCCTTCACATGCTTTTAACCATACCCAGTAGGTATCTATGCATCAGCCGTAAAGCCAATATTTGATATCTACCAAAGCATAATCTTCAACATGCAAGGTCCTTTAGCACATCTCTAGTCAACAGACTAATCTACACATATTGCCACTGGAGATCTTCTGTTGACACTCAGAGTATGATAACCGTACATGAATATCTCTGGCAAGTCATTCTGTGAAATTGTTCTACCAACAAGCACATGTGCATTATCTAACGATGTCTCCACACAAGTGACCATGAGGACAGCTGCTACCATCGAATGATATAGATTAATGCACACTGGTATAACCAAAATACCGATGTCCCGTCTCAATATTCCTCTGACCAGGAATAGTTCTGGTCATATGATCGACAGACACATTGGCCTTATTATCATGATCCCATTATGATCCCAATATTCCTCTCATAAGAACTGGGACTTTATCCATGCATCATATAATCACCACCACAACCATAGAAGTGACCCAGAGGATATCATGGATAACGATTACCAAATAGCTTACTATCATTTCGAACGAGATGTCTATTACATTTACAATAACTGTCTTTAGCGCATACTTTTTCCAACACTCCTATTATCCGATCTAGCAACTTCTCACTGTAGAGCCATGCCTTCATGTCTTCAAGACTAAGAGTATCCTGACTATAGACTATGGTGTTTAACGAACGTCAGGAGCAGAAACATTGACGCATGCTCTGCATCTACAGTCAATCCAATGGCCCGTATCTTCATCACTAATCCAATAAATGTATCCAAAAGATCCTTTAATGAGGTCTTGTCTCGCATTTTGAATGTGAAGAAAGTCTTCAGTAAGATAAGCCTGTTTGTGAGTTACTTATTCAGATACAGCTTCTTGAGCTTTTCCTATAATCCCTCAGTTGTATTCACCTTGGACACTTGATAAATCAACTCATCTAATAAACTGATTCGATGGTTGCCATAGCTGAGTCCTCTATCTCCATATTCTTCCTTTCTGAGGTATCCACTGGTAAATTCTCTATGTCATACACCACCATGTAGACACGATCCTTCCTCAAGATTGCCTTCTTCTTGTACATACATATCTTGAAGTTTTTCATGCCATCAAACTTATCAATTTTGTATTGTGCTTCTCCAACTGTCGCATATGAGCCACCTGCATACAAACTCAAGCTAATTGTTTTTCATATTACATCACTTTTTATAGAAAAACTCTCCCGATATGCTCATATTTTACACTTTATTTTTGCATATTTTCATGTCATATCGATTGCCAATATTGCATATTTGAAGCTTAAATGACGATTTATGGATGAATTTTATTATTTCTATGTTTTATTGGATTTTCAGGAAATATGGAGCAATCGGGAGCAAATTGGAGCTATGATCATATGCACGCATGTTAGAGCATCAGTGGCTATAATACTAAGGAGCTTATGATGCTAGAAGAGAAGAAGAAACAAGAATAAGAGAGGAGAAGGAGAAAGAATTGAAGAAGAAGAAGAAAGAGTTGAAGAAGCAGCTCACTCGACCGAGTGGAGTAATCCACTCGACCGAGTGAAGCTGATACTAGCCTAGCCTAAAGCGCCAAAGTATATCAAGGTCACTCGACCGAGTGAGCAAACTCGCTCGATCGAGTGAGACGGTCGACCAAATCCTGAGACAATTGGCCAAATCCTTCCTCTGCCAGAGCAGCTAACTCGTTCGAGTAGCACTTTCACTTGACCGAGTGAATCGGTCACTAGACCGTGTGAAGAGAAGAACATGACGCTGATTTTTAGAGCTGCTATAGGAATTTCTACTCGACCGAGTAGAAAATCTCACTCGACTGAGTAAGATTGCGGCCAGAATTTGGAAACTAAGCTATAACTCGGGTTTTGGGTATTTGGGTTGACTTTTTTGGGTTGTTGAACTTGTATAAATAGAAAATAAGGCAACCGTCGTAATGAACGGCTGAGGAGATGGCGCAAGACGCGATTTTTATTTCTTTCGATTTTGCTATTGAGTGGAGAAGCCCTAGATATTTGATTTAGATCAGTACTTTGGATATCCAAGATTTGGTGCACGAGAGTGACCTAAGCTAGCATATTTATTATATTTCTATAATTATATTCATCTGTACGATGGTAAGATGAATACAAACCATCATAATCTAAATTCAAACTCATGTCGCACGACAGTGGACTTGAGTATGAATTTAATTATATTGTCGATATTAATGCTAATAATTCAACTAAGCTTGCATGAGAGTGAGGCTCTAGCTTGAGTTATTTTAGATTTGTGTAGCGCGAGAGCAAGCGCTGGTTCACAACATAGTTGCGACAATTTCATCCTAGACTAAGAGTTAGTACTTAGGAGTTCATATTCACATTGAAACTCGAAAATTTATAGTGGGGATTCCCTAGTACTAGACATCTTTATTAATTGAATTACAACCGACACCATTACACATTCATGACACACTTCCTACACCATTATTCACAATCTCTGTTACATCTGGACAACTGAGATAATACCAAGTGCCACCCTGTGATTCGATACTCGCTCACCATTTAACCATGCAATTGCGGTAAAACTATATTGCTTTCTGGGTACATCTGGACACGATCATCTCTGCCATTTCCTTAGACTTATTTCACAAATCTTGCTTTGAACCCAATTATTGGGGGCGATTAAGACACCACTCTTGGCTTATATGCCATCTTGATGTGTTTATCAAGAAATCAATTGCCCTGTGAAATTCCAAGATCATTGAACCAACACACAAATATAATGACTTTCTCTATAAAATCCACAACACGACAATATATATGAAAGGCAATGCAAAACAAAAAGATAAAAATAGAACTGATACAAAGATTTATACTAATTCCATCCCATACTTGGTGTCGGTTCAGTTGGAAAGATCACTAATTCTTCAATAATCTTGGATTACAACTTATGGCATTTGGTTCAAGGGAATAACCAAACTCTCTAAGAATCTAGAGAATAAAACAATTGATAAAGCTCTCAAACAACCCTCCCTTGGCCTTCAATTTGCCCTCTGTATCTTCTACAGGTAGTCACAAACTTGAAAATGAAATTCGCATCAAATCCTTAGCCGAAACAAGGTTTAAATACCCTTAACAATCTTGATGAGTCTGTGAATAGGAATCCAGATCTGATTCCAAATTGGATCGTACACGAGCACCTGTTGCCGCCCATGTGTGCTCGCATCTGTGCCCACCACGCGCTATGTGCGTGACACGCGCTCATGTTGGGACATGTCCACTCGTGGGCTACTAATGGGCTAGCATGCGTATGGGCTGCCTACACGGTCATACGTGCACCGTACGAGTGCCACTCTGTGGGCTGCACAGTAATGGGCTTCAACAAAAAACAAGTTTGAGCTTCAAAAAATCATGGGTTTGGCTCCAAAAAAGTTCCAACAAATCTCCAAAAAATCCTCATAAATCCTAGATTAATTTTGAGATATTTTTGGTGTTTTGCATCACATTTTTCAACAAATGAAATGGATGAGGAATATGAACTCTCTTCCTTAAATCTTACTAAATCATCATCTCTCTCTATCTCTTTAAACTTGCATATTTCATTTCGAATTTTTCCCATTGTTTCATAAACTAAGTAGAAGGAAGATGAACTGGAAGATGGCAATGGCAAAATCATCTTTTTAGTATCATTCTTGAAATTTGATGAAAAGATACTAAGATGTATCGCTTAAAACCACAAGTTGGTTCCTTAAAAAAATTAAACGCATGTCCCCCTAAAAATCAATTGATGAAACTAAAAGACAAAGCATCTGCCCATGTAAACTAATATCCTCTTAAAGGGAGTCACTTTGCAAACAAACCATTTTACTCTGTGCACATACAGCTTAAGTTTTTCGAAAAATAATGAAATTACCATTTTCAAAACACCAAAATACCCCTACAAAAATTACTCAGTACACATACCACATTAGTCACAGTGCACATCCCACACCAAAAAAATTACACAGTGCACATACCAAATTACTCACTGTGCATATCTCGCTTAAAAAATTGCTCGGTGCACGTATCAAATTAGTCATAACTACATCCAGACCTAAAAAATTACTCGATGAACATATCAAATTACTCAATGTGCACATTCCAACCTATTTTGCTCAATTCAAACATACACGAGTTTAGTTCACATTTAGTCAGAAATTTTCTTAACGCAAACATATATAGTTGCAACGTGCCAAAAGCAAACCGCTAGGTTTTCAGTTTTTCCAAAGAATTTCAATGATTTCTTGAGATCTAAGAGATATCCAAAGATTTCTTAAGAGATCCAACGAAGTTGTACGCTGAGATCGAAATGTTTATGTATTTCCATGCCCTAAAATTGTTTTAAGGAAACTTAACATGAGTCAGATCATCCTGCAGTTGGTAAGTATATGTAAGAAACTTTTTGGGAAATTAAAATGAATTGAGACAATGGTTTGTCAAATTATTACTTGATATTAATTGTTGGTAAATGAATGCATGAAAATTACTCAGATGGAGATGGAAATTTATAATATGGATGGAAATATAGAAGAAGAAGAACAATCCAAGGTACGAATAGTTGCTATTTGTTCGTCATTAATATACCTTAATAAAATTTATGCCATGTTCAAATAGTTGTATGTTAATGTAAAATTCAGGATAATGTATCTAGCAGTGTTGGGTCAGATAGCCTTCTAGATTTTACAAAGGAGTTTACAACCATGTCCAAATTTGAAAGTAGAGATGCACTTGTTAATTGGGTAAAGGACGTCAGGAGTGAAAATGGTCTTGTGATTGCTAAAAGGTCATCAACTATGTGTACCATAGGTAATAGACTACCAAGTATTTACTTTGCATGTGAAGGAAGCTGGAAATATTGGGGCCATGAGTACAAGAGTAATGAGAAAAAGACCAACAAAATAATTGGAAGAAAGAATTGTGAATGTCTGTTCTCTATGAGGGGTAAGATGGCAGGCAATAAAAATGAGTGGATGTTAACAGTCCTATGTGGCATGCACAACCAGCCAGTTGTGACGTACCTCAAGGGACATTCCTATGAAGGAAGGTTGCAAAGGTTGGAGATTGAAAATGTGATAGACTTGTCACATAACATGGTGAGGCCAAGAGAAATTTTGAAATTTCTGAAGTAAGGGGATGTGTACAATATGCCCATAATTAAAATAATATACAATGCACGACGGAGGCTAAAAGTTGCAGAAATAGCTGGAAGATCTCAAATGCAACAATTAATGAAGAGATTGAGTGAGAAGCAATACATTAAATTTCATTCTTTTGATGAATGGACATCGTGTGTTAGGAGTTTGATTTTGGCACATACTATGTCAGTGGATATTGTTGGGACCCTGTGGACGACAAGTATACAATAGAGGGGGTGATTAGTGTTTAAAAGTTACTCTAGTGATTCTATCTAGAACTACAATTGAAGTTACTCAATTTAATTATAATCAACAAAATTATCTCAAATAATAGTATACACCAAAAATGAGCACACGAGATAATAATCACTAAAAAAGAAAGTAATAGCAAACACAAGAGATACCCTGGTTCACCCAAAACCTTGGGCTACATCCAGCCACTCGAGTCCTACTCGGCTAAATCCATTATTTTTCAAATAGTTACTACACCTCCAAAGAGAAATTTACTAACTATCTCTTCCCAAGTGATTACAACTTACAAACTTACCACCTCAACCCTTGAGGGTTTTCACTTTCAAAGAAAAGATGCATTTTTACCTATAGCCTTACTTTGAAGCCTTATTTAGATGTGTAATGGCTAGATTTGACACACTTCCGTAAATCAAGGAGCTAGTCAAATTTTATCGTTGGGGCCATAGTAGTCGACTCATATACATGGAGTAGTCGACTTCTAACCAGTATTTGACTACATGCACATCAGTAGTTGGCTATTTTAATATTATAGTAAGTACTCAGAACTTTGTAGTTCAAAGTAGTCGAATCCTACAATAATAGTAGTTTGAATACTTCTCAGATACATAGAGATGTATCTTAGAAGAGTGCTTTACTATATCCAAATAATTTTAAAACATTTTTCAAACATTTTTGAACTATTTTATGTGTAATCCTAAGTGTATGTGTGTGTGTGTGTGAGCTTCTACCAAGGCCTTAACATGTTGTGACAAAGAAAGAAAAACACTTCAAACAAATGTTACAATAAAGACCATTTGATGTATTCTTGACTCCTCAAGCTCTTTGTCATGCTCTAATTGATCAATGTCCTTGTTGAGCTCATCACAAATCTATTGAGTGCTTCTTCTTTGATTTGCATTAAATATACATGCACTCAAAGGTATTAGAAGATACGTTTGTTCATCATTAAAACTATATGGCATGAGACTCAATATCTCAATAGATATATTACATGCATTTCCATATATTTTGATGATGGACTGCACGTACAAGATAAAAAGATATTGTTTTTTATTATTGGAGATTCTAGGTGTTACCTCCACTAGAATGACATTCTCAATCGTATTTATTAAATGGAGGCTGAAAGGGAGGATTGCTACATATGGGCATTGGAACAGTTGAGATCTTTACTAGAGCGATACACGATGACACAAATAATTTTGACAGATAGAGAGCTTGCTCTCATGAATGCCATTGGCAAAGTATTTCCTTCGTGAAGAACCAATTATGTAGATGGCACATTTCAATAAATGTGTTGGCAAATTGAAAGAAATATTTTGAAGCTAAAGAGAGATGTGATGCATTCATTTCAATTTAGAATTTGTTGGTGATGGCACAGACTAAGGAGGAGTATATGCAACAACTAAATGCATTAGAAAAAAATTTCATGGCTTACCCATAGGCCATAAGCTATGTTAAAACATCTTGGTTGGTCAAGTATAAGGAGCAGTTCATTTCAGTATGGACTAATAGAAATTTGCATCTTGAGAATGTCATAACCACTAGAGCAGAGAGTTCACATGCAAAGCTTAAAAGGCACTTGGGTTCACTGGCATGTAGTTTTGCCACATCCTGGTTTACAGTGCATACTTTGCTGGAGTTGCAGCTTATCGAGATCAATATCTGGTCGGAGAAATCAAAGAGAACTATGTGTTGGGATCCTGTGATGGCAATACACTAGATGGTGTGAATAATGTTTATGAAAATTAAAATATTCCTTTAAAATTCTCCCTAAGATTAAAATAGAGTAACACAATTTTAATTTTAATCAACTATCAAACTTACAATAATATAGGTATGCACAGCGAAAAAAGAGTATGCAAGTAATAGACAAGTCAAGAGCACAACCACAAACACAGCACTTATCATAGTTCACCCCTCTAGGGCTAGTCCAGTCTCCAAATCTCTATTGGGCTTTAATCCACTATTTTATTAAATATTTACAACCCACCTCGCCTCCAACGATGATTTACACTACCTAACCTACAGTGAGGGTTTCCCTCTCGCACGATATAAATGAGAGAATACTTATAATGCTTGAAGATACAATTACATATAGCCTCGCTTGAAGCCCTAGTGTAGATGTGCAGCTATAAGAGAAAGTTTGATCTCGAAATATAGGAATTTTTGCTTAGGAAGCTTAAGGAGTTTGGCATATGAAAATAATTAAAGACTTAGAGAACTTTGGCTGGACTTTTCTAAAACTTTAAAGATTACAAAAATTTCTCTTTGAAAACATATCTTTTGAATCCAATGAAAACTCATGCACAATACCTCTATAAATAGAGAAGAATTATGCAAGAAACAGATCCCTCAAATTGCTTCCAATGGTTCTAAAAAGACACAATCACGACAATCAAGGAGAAGATCAAATATGACCATTGAAGGTCTGGTAGTTGACTATTGTTCATTTGGTAGTTCACTTCAGAGTTTGGTAGTCGACTTCCATGTTAATAGGATCGACTACTTGTAACTTATGTAAGTTTCATTAGCCACTTTTTGCTCAGTAGTCGACTTTTATACTCCTGAGAGTCTACTACTTTTTTGATACACAGATTTGTATCAAAAAAGACTATGATACAATATCTAAATCATTTTAAAAATATTTTCAAAACATTTTTGAAGTGTTCATACATTTGTGTGTGAGTGAGCTTCTAGCAAGACTTTAATAAGCTACGATGAGAAATAAAAAGTTACATTAAAAAGTAAATTTTTACATAGAAATCCCTTGATGTAAACTTGACACTACAAGCTTCTGATCTAGCTTCCTTTGATCTTTGGCCTTGTTGAACTCACTCCTAGCCTTGAGTGCCTGTTATTTGCCTTAAGCTCTTATACATGCACTCATAAATGTTAGATGGCATGTTTGCTCATCATCAAAAATACACGATGTTATCTCAACAAAAAAGACAAACATGTTAAGAGTAACAAATCTCACCCAATATAAACATGCGATCACATATGCCTCAAGATTTCTTTAAGGTAATGGCGTTCGACAGTATTTCGTACCCTATACACCTTAGCGATATAGTTTTAACAAAGGGACCAGGCTGCACTGTAGCTGTTAATTTACAAGCCTACATAATACTAGTAAACTACTGGCAGCTCCAGTAGGTCCCGTGAGCCTCTGTTTTGCTGCATAGTCGACTCCAATATATTTGGAAGTTGATTCCTTTTCTGATATGTAGATTTGTATCAGAAAGAATTTGATACACAATCTAATTCATTTTAAATCATTTTTAAAGAGCTCGTGTGTGTGTGTGTAAGCTTTAGACATGACTTTCATAAGCAACGACGAGAAATAAAAAGTTACACTAAAAAGTAAACTTTTACATAGAAGTCCTTTGATGTAAGCTCGACACTTCAAGCTCCTTGTCAGCATCATTTGATCTTTGGCCTTGTTGAACTTACTCCTAGTCATAAGTGCATCTTGATTTACCTTAAGCTCTTACACTTGCACTCATAAATGTTAGTTGATATGTTACTCATCATTAAAACTATACGGGGTGTGACTCAATATTTCAATATTATCCTCCGTTTTTATGATGAAAAATATGCATGTATAATAATATAGACATACACTTACTCTTTCTGCAACATAGTATGTTAGCAATTAACATATGCTCAGTGTTATATATACATATTATGCATGTGCATCTACTACTTCTTCCCCTTTTGTTATCATTAGAAAGGTGCTCAATTAAAAGCGTGCTAAAAATATCGCGTAAATAAAAACATTCTTTCCCCATATGCGAATATTTCTCTCTCCCCTAGATACAATCAATCATGAGTCTAAAGTGAGTGTTCGTGACTCAATATGAAAGCAAGTGTTCTAACAATGGGAATACATGGTACCAAATTTTGCAATATCAAAGAAATAAATATCATGTAATGAAAGAATTTACCACGTGATAAAAATATGATATTACCAAAATTGCTTAGCCCCCCTGCAAATTTGCTCATCATTTTGAATCTTTCTCTGAAAGTATGCCTATTCTTTTGAAGTACAATTGGGGAGGGTTTGCTTCTAATCCCTTTATATGTGAATACCTGAAAAATCAAAATATCTTGGTATCCTTTTAACTTTTGGGTCCATGGAATTAGACATTTAAAAAGATATCAATCAACTTGGATCCAAATTAACCCATTTGAGTTTAGATTTTCCATCAAAAGAGAGTCTATAATCCCAACTATAATAAACATTTTCCATGAAACTAGAAACATATTTATATTTCATTTGAACTGTCTCTCTCTTGGGTATCCAAACTTTTATAAATCCATTTTTAGTTCATGGAACCCTAGCATGATGATGAGTGACCTTAGCTTTTTGATTGGTCACATTATATCCTAGGCCAAATTTACTAGTTGAGGGTCTTCTGAACTAATCAAATTATCTAGTTTTTTCTTACGTTTGTTAAACATATCCATATGTCTACATAAATCATCGTTCTTTGCATTAATGTCAGTCATGGTCTTTTCTAGGTCACTAAACATATCACCTAAGTCTTTATGCTCAATACTAATTTATTCTTTTCAATTAACTCGTTATTCTTGCTAATTAATTTTAAATTTTCTTTATTAATCTTTTCTAACTCAAGATTGGAAGAAGTGATTCACAAGCTTTATGCTTCTTCTTAAGAGTTAGAAGTCCTCTCAAGGTATCCTCATATTTAGTATATATTTGTGAAACTCTTCATTCCAATCATACTCATCATCACTAATATCGATATCACTAAAGTCAGAGTCAAAATTTACTGTATTGTCATTCTTGGCCATAAAGTAGATGTTGGCTCTCTTTCTTCTTTCTTCTTCTTCCTCTGATGAGGAGTCATCGCTTGAATAATTTGAGTCTTGATCCCAAGCGGGCAATGCCATCTTCTTTGGTTTCTTCGATTTCATCTTTTCATTTCCCTTGTTCTTTCTCAATAGACAATACTTCTTTATTATATGACCTAACTTATTGCATACATAACAAACGGACGTTTTATCAGATAATTTTTGTTCACCAAGTTTGAGTTTACCTTATGCAAGCATTTTTTGAAGCATGTTGTCATGAGATCAAGTTGGTCTTCCACTTCATATTCAGATGCCACTGTTTCTGGAGTAGCTTTGAAGGCAAGAGTATTTTTCTTTTCACCTTACTCCTTGGACTTTCTTTCTTGCATCTAAAGCTCATAGGCCATGAGGTTGCCAATAAGATCTTCCAAGTAGAGCTTGGTAAGATCATTTCTCTATTCAATTGCTTATGCCTTTAATTTCCATTCGGGTGTGTGTGTGCAAATACTATTGCATACATAATCTTCTTGGGAGTATTTCTTTCCTAGCCATGCAAGTGTCTTGATGATCTCGGTGAACCGTGTATACATGTCCGTAATAGATTCACATTTATCCATCATGAAGCAGTCATACCTGTGGGCATAAAGAGAAGATTTTGTAGATTTAACTTTCTTATTACCTTCATGTGTTATTTCAAGCATTTTTCATATTTGATGTGTGGAGGTGGTCATGGAGATCTGGTTGTACTCCATCGTATTGAGTGCACAATAAAGTGTGGACATCGCTTTGGCATTGAGTGTAATCACGTCCTCTCCTTCTGAGTCCATTTATCTTCTTCTAATATTGGATCTATATACAGTTCTCCACCATCTTCCAAATATCATATAAAATAGACAAGAAATTCATCCCCATCATGTTCCTCCAACTAGCGTAGTTGGATTCAGTGAGGAATGGTGGATGAGCGATGGATTGGCCTTCGGAGAACTCAACGTCTGTTGGTGCCATTATGTACCAGGCTCCGATACCACGTGTTGGGATTATGTGATGGCAAGGAGAAACACTATATGGGGTGAATAGTGTTTATGCAATTAAAATATTCCTCTAAAATTCTTCCTAAGATTAAAATAGAGTAATCTAATTTTAATCTTAATCAACTATCAAACTTTTAATAAAATAGATAAGTACGCGGAAAGAAAAAGGATGCAAGTAATAGACAAGTCAAGAGAACAACTACAAACACAACAAACTTATTCTAGTTAACCCTCCAGGGCTAGTCCAATCCTCAAATCTCAGGTGGGTTTTAATCCATTATTTTACCAAATAGTTGTAGGATAGAAAAGTTCACCCTAGATGGGGTTGAATAGGGTGATCGACAAATAAAAATGTGCAACACATAAGCAAATAAAAAAGATAGAAATCACAGCCAATCACAGATAACACCAGATATACCCTGGTTCGGTCGAACCTAGCTCGACCTACTCTAATAACCCAAAATCGATATAAGATCAATCAGTCTCACCACGCCTACAGACACTTAAAACTCGCAAATCACATGCTCCACAATCACATGCTCTATAAACTCGCAAATCCCATGCTCGACAAAACTAATCTATTTAGTTGGACTTTGTCTTAATCCATACCTTGTGAATCGAGAATCCCAGAACTACACCATGTAGCTCTCTAAAAACAAAATTAGAATTTATGAAAATACAAGAATCAAATCATGATAACACCATAAAAATATAAATATAAATATATAAAGTTTAGAGTGCTTAGTTTGTGTCATCGATATGTCCTCGTCTATCTGCTCGTAGATGGCTCTGCAATGGTTCTGACAGTTCGTCAATCATAGGTCTATAATGTGTAATATGGCTTCAAGAAGATGTAATGTCCTTTTGTAATTTTATTATTCTTCAGGACTTCTGTTGTAAAATTTCTGTGCGGCTGTGTCTCATTCTCCATTTGTGTCTATCGGGCTCACTGTGTTTCCATGCATGTTTTCGTCATTGTTGTGCGGGCGTCAGCCGTTCATTCGTCTGTCAGTTAGCGTTAGAGATCATGCACATGCTGACATCAGAAATCGTTCGTGCATGTAGTAGGGTCTTTCAGCCGCTTCGATCGGTTGGTGTGTGCATGGAGAAAGGCTACATATGGGTCTCTCCTCGATGTATGTGCATGAAAGAGGAAAATTATGGTACTTTATTTTTTTCTTTCGTCTTTACCCTCTCTCTCACAATCTTTGCCGATTTCACTTCCCTTTTTGCCCCTCTTTGCTTTTAGCCCCTTGTTTTTATATTTTTATGGCCCTCTCTCTCTCTCTCTCTCTCTCTCTCTCTCTCTCTCTCTCTACCTCTTCTCCTCGGGGTATTTTTTGTGGCCGGCTCTTCTTTCTTTATGTCCTTCCTCTTTTTTGTGCACCAATTTGTGGCACTGTGCATGTGGGTTTATATATGATATTAAACCCCAAGTCCTAGTTGCACACAAACTCTTGTAGCACTTGTATTTTATATGAACTCTTGTATTTACATGCTAGTAGTCAAGTTGCTCATAAACTCTTGTAATTGACTTAGATTTGTATTGTACTTGCACATGAACTTTACTACCTGAAATCACTTAACAAAAACATCAAAATAATTCATGAAGGCTTGTTATCATCTAACAAGAAATCCTAGACTGGTGTTTCCACCAATCTTCCCCTTTGATGATGACAAACTAGCAATTTAGATTTGATCAATATAAGCTAAAAATATGTCCTCATGTATTATCGTGTTTGTGAAGTGTGTGAGATCATGCATGTTAAAGAGATATAGACATATGCAAATAGCTCCCCTATTGACATGCTCCCCCTATCGATAAACTCCCACCTATCAATATGAATTGTCTTGATGAAGATCGAGATATCAAATCTTAACACTTTCTCGCCCTTTTGTTATCATCATAAGAACAAAGAGAAAATATCATACGCCATATAGAAAATAAAGCATTATTAAACAAGACATATGATTACATTAAGACTATCACGAATAATAATCTATATCTTATAATTCATAACCATGATTAAACTATCTTCGTGCTCGTGTGGTGATAAAAAATTAAGGTCATAGGGAGAAGTAATCATGAAAGTCAACCATTCAAACCAACTATCCAAACTTGTATGTACTTCTATAAGAATTGTATTTCCCCACCTCATGAGACATAAGTTCAAAATACCAACATCCATATATTGCCCTGAAGGACGCTTAGATGATGGATGCATTGCTTGACGGACATAACACCGACACTAAAAGATATGCATCTATATCATGAGTCGGATATCTGTGGGTTGTATCATAGCCATGGACTGTATCCATTTTGCTTATGAAGCTCTCTTTTTTCTTTTTTTTTCATAAAACACATTTTAAAACATATTTTCTGTTCATAAGCTTTGTTTTTCATTCAAGGTATGACATTACATATCCCATCAAGTAACATACTTTGCAATTTTTTTCATCCACCTTCAATCACTTTCCAATATTCATGAAAAAACAATGCCATATAAGCAATAACAATCAATACCATGAAAGTGTAAGGTGAAGATGTAGAAATCTTGTTACTCGTTATCGAACATGTCTTAACTATCCATAAAGTCAATCATGCAAACATAGTCAAGAAAATAATACTAAAATCCTATACATAATATGATTTTCATCCAAAGTGACTTTTTCCAATGTACTAAAGAAAGATACATATTAAGCTCAATTTTTATAATTTTTCACTTTTTTCTTTTGCTATTTTTCTAACGCACCTAAAAAATCACACAAAGAAAAAGAAATCACACCAAAAAACAAAAAAATAAGAAAGTGAGAAAACACACCAAAATAACATATGACGGTAAACAATAATCTCAAACAATAAATCATACCTTCACGTTATTGTCTGGCCAATGAACTTCATTGATATTTGATGTCAAACCCATAGTTCCTTGTCATGCCATCTTACCTACATGAAAGATGTTATGTGTGACCGAATAATCCATATAGGTCCATTAATGTTAGTGAAAGTGCCTTTAGGAACCCAAATTTGTTTAAACATCTTGTTCTTGTTCCTATTCCAACAATGGTTAAAAGTATGTCCAATTTTACCACAACCAACGCATATAGGAAAGACACTTTTGCCCTTACAAAAAAGAATTTTCTCATGTTCAATTTTTCCAAAACCCAGTCCTTTTCTATTATTCTTACAGAATTGATATTAAGAAGCATCTTCAATGACTTATCACTAATAGCAAACTTTTTCATGCATGTTTCTAGTTCTTGGACATTAGATTTTAAGAACAAATTCTCATTAACAAGTATAGAACAATAGGTTATAAGATTATCTTCTTTTTCTTTATGTCCTTGTTTAAAGCATCAATTTCTTTTTTAAGATTTTCTTTTTCAGTTTTAAGGCCATGCACTTCTTTGTCTAAAATCGAGCAATTTTCACAAGTTTTTTAAGAAATTGTTTCTTTTCTGATTAATTTCTTGATCTTGGCCTCGAAATTTTCAACTTCTTTAGTCAAGTGATTGCATGGTCTAACTAAATCGCCATGAGAAATGTCATGTACCTCCTCACTTGAATCCTCGTTGATAGAATCCGTGTGTGACATCAAACAAAGTCCTGTTACACGGTTCTCATCATCTTCACTATCATCATCACATGTTGTCACTAGATATTTCTTCTTTTCCTTCACTCTCCCTTTCTTCACCAATGTACAATTTGGTTTAATATGCCACTGCTTTCGGCAATTGTAGCAAATCACCTCATCCTCTGATTCATCATCGTTAGAGGAGAACTTACCCTTTTTATTGCCATCCTTTAGTCTTGGGTAATTAGATGCGATGTGTCTGGATTTTCTATAATTATGACAGATAATTCATTATCAGGATCGTTAGAAATATTCGTAGAAATACATTTATTTAAAAGAAGTTGCCTTCCATGTCTAATCTTCAAATATTTCTTGAAACCTCTTACCACCAATCCTCCGTCATCGTCGATGTCATGTGAACTCTTAAATGCAATGTACTTCTTCTTTGGATCTATGGCTTTTTTAGCATCTCTTATTTCCCTTGCCTTACGCTAAAGCTCATATGTCATCAAGTTTCCGATGAGCTCCTCCATGCTATACTTGCTAGGATCTTTAGATTCCTGGATCGCCATAACCTTGCCCTTGAAGCTCTTCGGTAGTACACCCAAAATCTTCCTTAACAAATCCTTATTAGAATAGACCCTTCCAAGTACCATGGAGTCGTACATGAGGGCACTAATCTTGTGTACATTTCCTTGATCGTCTCATCGTTCACCATCCTGAAGCTATCGTTCTCATTGTTCTGCAAAGTAAGACGAGTTTCTTTCACTTGTGATGTTTCTTCATGGGTAACCTCCATAGTATGCCAGATCTCCTTAGATGTAGAACAATGGGAAACACAATTATACTTAGTGTTATCCAAACAAATAAGAGTATTTATAGCTTTAGCATTCAAAATATATAATTTCTTATCATTAGCATCCCACATATCTCTAGGCTTAGGAACATCTACTCCCTCTATTATAAGTGTAGGATGTGTGAAACAATGTTCTACTATATCCCAGACATCATAATCAACGAAACTTAGATAGATTTTCATGTGAGCTTCCAAGAGGCATAATCAGTTCCGTTAAATAACGGTGGCAAAACTACAGACTATCCATCAGCAAAAGCACCATTGAACTCACTCATGGCTATATGTGTGTACAACCCTAACCTCTAAGTCTAAAACTGGTCAACCTGGGCTCTGATACGACTTGTAGGATCAAAAAGTACACCTTAGAGGAAGGTGAATAGTATGATCGACAAATAAAAACGTGTAACACACAAGCAGATAAAAAGACAGAAATCACAACCAATCACTGATAACACCAAATGTACCCTGGTTCGGTTGAATCTCGACTTATACCAGCAACCCCAAAATCTACTATAAGATCAATCAGTCTCACCACGCCTACAAACATTTGTAACTCGCAAATCACATGCTCCATGCTCACAAGCTCTATAAACTCGCAAATATCAAGCTCGACTGAACTAATCCACCTAGCTGGACTCTACCTTAATACATACCCCATGAATCAAGAATCCTAGAACCACACCCCGTAGCTCTCTAAAAACAAAAATAGAATTTATGAAAATACAAGGATCAAATCGTGATAACACCACAAAAATATAAATAGATAAAGTTTAAAGTGCTCAATTTGTGGAGTCGATATATCCTTATTGATCTGCTCATAAACGGCTCTGCAGTGGTTCTGAACATTCTTCAATTAGAGGTCTATAATGTGAAATATGGCTTCAAGAAGATGTAGTGTCCTTTTTGTAAATTTCTGATTCTTCAGGACTTCAGCTGCAAAATTTGCATGCGTCTATATTTCGTTCTTCATTTGTGTCTGTCGGGCTCGCTGTGTTTTCATGCATGATGTTGTCCTTGTTGTGCATGCATCAGTCGTTCATTCATCTGTCGGTCAGCGTTGGAGATTGTGCACAAGCTGAAGTCGAAACTCGTTTCTCGTGCATGCAATAGGGTCTGTCGGCTGCTTCTGTCGGCTGGTGTGTGCATAAAGAAAGGCTATAGAGGGGTCTCTCCTCGATGTATGTGCACGAAAGAGGAAAAATTATGCTACTTTATTTTTTTATTTCTTCTGTACCCTCTCTCTCACACAATCCATGCCGATTTATTTTCCCTTTTTTTGCCTCGCTTTGCTTTTAACCCCTTGCTTTTGTATTTTTGTGGCCCTCTCTTCTCTCAATGATTTCTTCTCTCCTCTCTCTCTCTCTCTCTCAATTTACGGTTCTCTCTTTTCTCATTTGGGGTATTTTTTTGGCCGTCTTTTCGTTCTTTATTCCCTTCCTCTTTTTTGTGCACCAATTTATGGCCATGTGCATGGGGGTTTATATATGATGTTGAACCCCAAATCCTAATTGCACACAGACTCTTGTAGCACTTGTATTTTATACGGACGATTGTGTTTGCATGCATATGAACTCTAGTAGTCAAGTTGCTCATGAACTCTTGTAGTTATGTGTTGTATTTGCACATGAACTCTACTACCTGAAATCACTTAACAAACACATCAAAATAATTCATGAAGGTTTGTTATCATCAAACAAGAAATCCTTTACCATTGTTTCCAACAATAGTTACAACCCACCTCACCTCTAACGATGATACACAAATACCCACCTTGCTTACAAGTTACAACAAGGATTTACACTACCTCCCCTATAATGAGAATTTTCCTCTCACACAATACAAATGAGAGAATACTTACCATGCTTGAAAATACAATTACATATAGCCTTGCTTGAAGCCCTTGTATAGATGTGTAGCTATAGGAGAAAGCTTGATATCAAAGTATAGGAATTTTGGGTCAGGAAGATCAAGAGTTTTGGCATATAAAAAGGATTGAAGACTTAGAAAACTTTGGCAAAGATGAAAATGAATTTTCTAAAAATTTGAAATTAAAATAAATTTTCTCTTTGAAAACTTAGCTTTTGAATCATATGAAAACTCATACACAATACCTCTATAAACATAGATGAATTCTGCATGAAACAGATCCCCATATATCTTTCCAACGCTTCTAAAAAGACACAACCGCATCAATCAAGGAGAAGATCAAATATGACCGTTGGGGGTCTGGTAGTCAACTACTGTTCATTTGGCAGTCGACTACTAGGTCTGGTAGTCAAATACCTGCATAATAGTAGTCGACTGCTGGTAGATCCAGTAAGTCCTTGAACCTATGTTTTGCTTAGTAGTTGACTCCTATATATCTGGGAGCCGACTTCTTTTCTACTACACAGATTTGTATCAAAAAGAGTGGGATACATTATCTAATTTATTTTAAAAATATATGCATGACATTTTAACTGAAGTTTCCATATCTATGAATTATACTACAATATATGTATCCTGGAAGTAGGATCATATATAATACTTGCATCCTGAAGTGGGTAGCTTGTATGATGTGTGGTATCATGAAGTTTAGTATCATGAAGTTTGGTATCTCGAAGTTGTTTTGCAGAAATAATTTTTTTGTATCTTTAAGTGGTGATGATGATTTGCCCTAATTATTAGTATTTGATAATTTTTGTACATATTTATGATGCTGCATCAAATAATATTATTCTTCTTATTTACGAGTTTTATATAATGGCAATGCAACTTGTGGGTAAGCAATTTGTTGCTGTCTACAATTGCAGCCATTTACTAGGATTCAAATTTTGGGGTATTCAAAATTTTGGGTATTTGGAAGCACCATTCCACATCATTTTCTTGATGTGGATGAGGAAATGGCAAGTCTGAGCCAACTTATTTACATATTTTCTTGCTTTCAATACAACTGTTTTTTATTTACCTATTTTGTTGCTTTCAATACAGCTGTTTTCAATTTTCTATATCATTACAAACTTTGATTTTGAGTTGGATATGGATTTTGGTTCTTGGTTATGGTGCATACATGTAACGACACTTGGATACTTAGTAATGATGCAAATCTATCTGGTGAGCATTGGTATCAAACTACCAAGTAGAATTGGCTTTTTTGCAATCCAGATTTCAGGTTTTTTTTGCAACTATGTATCACATGTATCTGGAGAAACACATTGCATATCAATCTGCAGCTGTGACAGCCTAGCAAATATGTAGCTTTGAATGTCACATACTTGGATACATGTATATTATGCTAGAGCTTGTGGTGCATACATGTATCATACATGTACATTAAGTTATGGGGTATCATACAAGTATTATAAAGGCAGTCATTGACTCATATGTCAAAATATAGCATATTTATCATACCGTCTCATTATCAAGCTCATCAATGTTCATTGTATTTTGTTAAGGAAATGAAGATAGAAGAAGAGAATCATCCTTGTAAATCTACATCTGTCTAGCAATATAGGATTAGTGAAGATCTGAGATAAAAACCATGTTGAGATAAAATTGCTTGTGGAGCTACATAGAAGTTTAAATAATGTTCTTTAAAGCAATCTCTGGAATTTCAATTTCATTATTCTTGGAATCAAGTTTCATATTTCTGAGAATCAGATTTGTCCAGTGGAGCCTTGTGGAGCTACATAGAAGTTTAAATAATGGTCTTTGAAGCAAGCTCTGGAATTTCGATTTCATAGTTCTTGGAATCAAGTTTCATATTTCTGGGAATCAGATTTGTCAATGTATCATATTTCTATGAACCAAGTTGAGTCATTTGTTCTAAAAATGAATTTTGAATTCATTTCATATTTATGTCAATATTTTGGAAATATGAATGTATCAAAATTAATAGCAATGTATGATATATATTATGCATTAAAATTTTGGGAATATGAATGTATCAAAATTTCATTTTGTGAATATGAAATTTGTATTCATGTATCAAAATGATTGTTAAATTTCACTTTGGAGCATATGCCATAAAATCTTCTCCCAATATGTTGACGTCTCCCATAATAATATCTTCTCCCAGTCTTCTCCCAACATCAAAAAATTCCATTTATACCGACATGCAATCATTAAATTTATTTTCAAAATATCACAGATAAATATTTATACATTGAATTTTATTAATAATCATCAAATTTATTTTCAAAATAATAGCATCAAAATATAATCAACACATTTTTTCTAAAGATCCCTAAAAACGAACTAAATTCATCAAATCAACAAAAATTGAAGTAAATGTTTTTCACCCTAAATTCGAACTAAATCACAAAACTAAAATTTTTTCCCTCCAGTTCCCATCGCAAAAACCCTTAATCAATTTGCACACCATGTAAGGGACCCTGCGGGGCTACACACACTAGGGGGTGAATAGTGTAATGGCAAGCAAAGTGCTTAATTAAACGTTACTAAAATTAAATCACAATAAGCAGCAAAAATTAAACAGAGTGTTCAACAACAACAATCGCAAACACAATAATTTTACACTGGTTCCCGGAAACTTGGGTACGTTTAGCCACATCAATATTCATTATAATTCCCACAAAGAGAAGTGAATACAATCTCACACAGAGATACCTCACACAGAGTATTTTGTCCTACACAAGAACCAAACCAACCCTACACAAGGGTCAAACTCCAACACAGAGAATTACTAACTCCCACACAGAGAATTAGGGTTAGCCCTACACTAGGACATCAAACTCCCACAAAGAGAGTATCTAATTTCCACAAAGAGAATTATGGTTTCGAACAAAAAACGAAACGAAATGACACTTACATATGCCTTGATATGTTCTTACCAATATGATGAAGAAGGCATGCAAGTGAATGACTAAGTGTTTGAGATTAGCTTTGATTGCAGTTGATGATTTTTCTCTCTTCTAGGAATGAATCCTAACACTTCTCACTTGAGTATATGAAATGAAGAGAAGAAAGATGATCTCCAAGAAAGAAACGAGAATTAGAACCCTTGGAGAATTTCCATATGAGCTAGCTTAAATGCATGAAGATGAATGTACTCATGAGAGAAAAATGGGAGAGATTATGAGTGGCTATTGATTCTCAAAGATATTCAATATCAACCAAGAGTTCTAAATGAACTAAGCCATCACATATATATATGAATCAAGAAGAGCACATAAAACCAACCAAAAACCCAAAGGGAAGAAATCTGCAACGACTAGATTTTGGCAATTTACGACACAGACAGTCGAGTGATGACCAACTGACAGTCGACTGATCAACTGCTAGAAAAATCCCAACGGCTATAATCTGAGCCAGGACATGCGACTTTAGAATACTACATAGGCGACTGTAAATAGACAGGCGACTGTAAATACTTCATCAATCGACTGACTTGCAAATTGGGATGAAGCCCAGAAAATGCAAGTTACGCACAGATGACTGTAGAGCATTTCCAGGCGAATGTAAATAGACAGGCGACTGAATATCCTTCAGCAGGCGACTGTTACTTAGGATGGAAAGGAGTTGAGAAAATGCAACTCTCGCACTTACGCCTTTCAGACGATGGATGACCATTTCACAGACGACTGTAAATACATCATCAGTCGACTGACTTGCAAATTGGGACGAAGCCCAGAAATTGCAAGTTGCGCACAGACGACTGTAGATCAATTCTCAGGCGACTGTAGAAACACAGGCGATTGTAAATTGAACATCAGTCGACTGAGACAAAAATCTCAAGAAGGGTCAATAAAAATGTTGACTTGAGCTGTACATATCAGTCTGCTGTAGAAAGCCGGGCAGGCGCCTGGAAGTCATCCAATTGCCTGTCGTGCCTTCATCAGTCAACAGTGGAAGAGCTAAAAACTCCAGTAAGAGTTTAAGGCATGATGAACCTAATGGGATGATATCAATGAAATCCTAAGGCTCATTAAGATGGTTAAATGCATATGCAAGAGAATATGATCATCTATCAAGGCATTACAATAATCCTAGACTCAAAAAGAGAAATGCAAGTAATAGAAATTACATGGATCACATATTGCATCTCTTAGAGTCTAAGTCTTCAAGCTCATGATACCTTGATGCTCCCCAACATCTCCAAGCTTTGGCACCTCTTGATGAGCTTCCCTTCATCAAGCTCCAAGTATTGGCAATGCTCCTCTAGATGTCCATCCATCATCATGCTCTAAGCTTTATGCTTTGTCTCATCAACATATAATCATTTAGATAAACTGAGACTAAAACATAAGATTGATTAGCACACTAACATAATGTATTGATCATCATCAAAACAACGGTAGCCTTGAACCCAAGAACTAACACACCAAACCCCACTAAATTCATCAAATCATCCACAGATAAACCTGAGCAAGTCCACGAACTCTCCATTCATCGAAATCCCCCCATCCTCACATCACCACCGTCCCCATTCGTTTCCACCTCAAAACAAATCACCCAAAACTCCTTTATCGTACAACGAACTCTCCCTTCAAATTCATTCGTCAAGGTTGCTCAAACTTTTTGAGTGTGATGGTCTCCCCCTCCCTTCAATGAACCCCCCTTCAAAGAGCTCCCTCGCAGTATGTGCACTAAGCAAATTTTCTTAAAGAAGATGAAAACAGGTGAACTGATTTTGGGTGTTTTTGCTTATGAACGTTTTCAACTTTCCGTCATATACGGACGCTGAAAAAAGCTTAGATTTTCAAAACTGTATGATATATGCACTGACTAATTTTTAAGCGGTATGTACACTGAGCAAAATGTTACGTTCGCAAAGTAATTCCTCACCTTGAATACATTGCCAAGTTTTCTGCCAAACTTTTAAAAAGCAACCGAAAAAAAATAAAATTCCCGCGGCAAACGTTTCTTTCCGAGCGTTCGGCGCCCTGGAGGAGCGACCACCAGAGAAACCCTATCCCCCTTCCAGTTGGGAAGAAAAACCCTAGCCCTAATCCTAGCCATGAAAACTGCATAGAGCTCCAAGTCATCCCACCCCCATCCATGGCAGCGCCGGTTAGCATCTCCTCTGCCTTCTCTCTTTCCCGATTGGCCCCCAGCCCCGGAATCCAGCGGCAGATGTTCGGTTTCAAGTGCCGGGCCAGCGGTGACGGGGAAGAGGTAAACCCTAACTCTAATCGATCGGATGGAAGCGAGTCTGGTCGTTGGTACTCATGGATTAAAATTTTGCAGGGTTATTTGATAGACGCGCCGGAATCAATCGGAGATGGATTCTCTTTCAGTGGAGGTTCGGTTTCTTTTCGTTTTTAAATTGTGAATTATATAAGTAGGTATGCCATAATTGATGTTTTTGGTGCCTTTTTTTTGTTGGCAACGGCTAATGGGAACAGGGAAGTATTCAGATGGGCCCAGCCGGTCCGATGAGTGGTATGCTCAGGGAAAAATGGTACTAGAGCATTTAAATTGCCCCCCCACCCCCCCCCCCCCCCCCCCCCCCCGGTTGATAAACATATTGTTGAATTTTACCTAAGAAGAAAACATTTTATTGCTGTAATATTTCATTGCATTGAAAATGCACCACTTTATAATGCTTTTGTTGATATTTGGTAGCCCATTTGATAATGAGGAAATGGGGATGTCTAATTTGTTTGCTATAATACTTAAAATTTGAGGATCTTAATGAATTTGACATATTATGTTGGACCCAGAGTAGCTCGACAAAGGGGACAAAAAGAATGCCACATAAAAGAAAAGAAGAATTGAAAAGAGAGCCGATTTGGACTTATTAATGAGTCTGGACATGATTACTAGGTGCCTTCTGCCTTCCAATAAAGTTGGATACTTGGTCATACCCAAATGCGCTCAATACTCTATTTTTTGTGCATTCCAGGTTAGACATTGCAAACATTGAGTTTCTAAATCTTTTCTTCGAACATGTTTAGTTAATTCAGTCATAGAGATGGTGGATTGCATTTGCATGACGTCTGAGACATGGTGCTTTATAGAGTGGAATAAATATATATATTTTACTATTGAGATGGGTTAATGTACCATCAACTTTTTTACCAAACAAGCTGCATCAAAGGTTGTTCAACCACAAATATATCATAGGTAACACTAAGTCAAGTTTTCATAGTTTGTAATTTAATGGTAATAACGATGCCATGAAGATATAAATTACTCGTTTACCCAATCCAACTGAAAACATGAACTGCCTCAAATCAGTTGCGTATGATGTTGGTTAGTTTCAATGAATACTTGCCCTGACGGGGCTTTGGCATCGCCTATGAGTTTTCCACCGTTAACCTAAACCTGAATAACCATTCAATCTTTAAGGGAAAAAAATATTAAAATTCTGAAAATTATATGTAGAGCAATAAAAGTATAATATTAATATCACATATAATATTTTAATATTTAAATTTTCAAACATAAATATTTTAAAAGTATGTGTCCCCTAGGCAGATGCTTAGCTTGCCATGGTCATTTTGGGTGGATGACCTGCCTAAAAGGGCTGCCTAAGTCCAGAGCGAGTGAGTGGTTAAAAGGTTGCCTAGGCATATGCGGGGCTTTTTAAAATGGTGGCATTATGCTTGTCTTTGACAACAACTTGTTGTCATTTATCGATTTATGGTATGTTCAATTGCAAGTGGGTGACAAATTTATTTTGGGCTAATAATTTTGCAAGTGGAACAATGCCTCGCGCAAGTGTCTATCTTCTTATACCGTAATGAGTTACCATATTGGTAGCATGGGTGCTTCAAAAATAGAGCCATGTCATGTTAAACATGTGAACACTATATGTCTAATCTAATGTACATATTTGACACGCTACTTCTTTCTTGAATATGCTTTTTTGAAATTTAATAAAGTGCAGCACTGTCATGTCATGACACGAATGTGTTAGCAATATGTTCATGTTGCTGCAACAAGGCGTGCTAAGTAGGCCAAACGGGCTGAGCTTTAGATTGTTAGTGTTTGTTCCAAGGTTTTAGGTCTCGGTTTCGGTCTCGATATCGTTCTTTCCAAAATTTAGGTTGCGGTATTGGTATCGCCCGTTTCGACGGGTTCGGAAGCAAGTTTCGGTTTCGTCCGTATCGCCAGTTTCGGCAGTTTCGTTTCTGGTTTCGGTTTCGGTTTCGGAGATACTTTAAATATATATATATATAATATAGACATAATGATGGTTTTGGAGATTCTTAAATCTAAACCTATCCAATACTTAACAAACTAAAATATTAATCTATCAAATACTTCATACTAAATAGATAAACTAAATTTGAGTTCGTAATCATATCAAATACTAAATACCTAATGTTTGGTACTTAAATACTAAATAGGGATTAATGTAATTGGAATAGGTGCAAGACACAAACAGGTGGGGCCTCACGAGTACAAGCCTATGTGAGGGCGTGTACTTCCCACCTTTTTTGTGTCTAAGCACCTGATCCAATGGATCAGGTGCCACCTTTTCTACATTAAATCCTACTAAATTTTAGAAAAATGAATAGATCCTATAGCTTGCCTTGCGCACCCACCGTTTTACTTTGTGCACAAACCACTTATTTACAAGTTTGCCAAAAAAATCGCTGGGCATTGCTTTGCGCACCCACCATTTTGCTTTGCGCACATACCACTTATTTACAAGGTTGTCACAAAAAATCCGCTTGCTATGTGCACGGATTGTTTTACTCTACGCACATACCACTTATTTACAAGTTTGCCTTTTAAAAAACGCAGCCTCTCCTGAAAGGCGACTCGGGCCTCTCTCTCTCTTTGCTCTCTGTCTCTCTCACTCTAGATGGTCGAGGTGGGGCGGCGAGGCAAGAGGCGTGTTCAACAAGGCAGGAGGCGGGTTCGGCGAGGCGACGACGCGATGCGATGAGTTCAATTTTTTCATCTTCCTTTTTCCACTTTTCTTCTTTTTCAGCAATTTGTTCTTGGTTGTCTCTTTTTCGTCTAATTCTTCATTATTTTCAAGTCGAAACCCTAGGGTTGTATCCTTTCTTTTAACCGAGCTTTCTTTGCAAGCTCTTGATTCACAAATTTTTTTGGGTTTTAAGAGAATTTTTATTTAATTACACATTCTTCTTCCTCTGTATTCGTCCGATATTGAACGGTACCGGACTGTATCGGCTGAAACTGAACGGTATCGGTTAGTATCGGCTGGTATCGGCCGAAACTGAACGGTACCATTCAGTATCGACCAATACCGAAACTAACCCCTAGTTTCGGTATCGTTACCCACCGATACTGATACGATACTGACGATACGCATGTGTATCGACCGAAACCTCAAACCTTGGTTTGTTCAATTATTTAAACACGCTTAGAATTTTGGTTAAGCTTAGTTCAGCAGGGTTCTCAAGCCGAGCCTTGAGTTGTTCAAACTTATTAATGATCTTAGCCAAATATTAGAGAATAAATAAGTTTTTAGAGCACATGTATAAATGATACAACTATTAATATTTGTTGGAATTATGCAAAACAAATTAAGGTAATAGATCAAACCATTGAATATTATATCTAGGCATGCATGCTAAAATCATATATTGTTTTTTTCTCGAACCTAAAAACAAGGACTTTTAGTTTGTCCGATCATAAGAATATCTTATTTTACCAAACTATACTTATTTAGACATGAATCCTTAGAAGAGAAAGAAAGAAAATCACCTATCGCATTATCTAGGTATATGATCAAGAAAATGTATTTTTCTAATTTAGGGAATGAAAGCTGAGATACTATTGTATTAAGGTTACGATCAGATAAATTTTTTGAGAAAATATAAATGAGAAACTGGATGAAACTAATCTGAATGACGAGTCCAGCACAATCCAATTTCAACTCAACAAACCTTACAAAACTAAACACAATTGCAAGCCAATCCAAGCCTATATGAGCTCTTATGGATCTTGAAGTTGAATACAAGCCAACTCGAGCCTTCCAATACCCAAGTTTGTTAATTTACTTTAGCAAGCTCAGATTTTTGTTCAAGCTTAGCTCAGAAGGTTAATGAACTAAGTTTGAGCAAACATTTACCGATCCGATGTTGGGCTGAGCCTTGAGCTCTGGAGCCTATTAAGTATTCACAGTCATACATTCAACCTACTACTTTTTCAGAACCCGCACGTTTTTTTGGCAAATTCACCTTAAAGGAGGAACTTGTTGGCGAGTTGGAAAAGGAACGTGCATGTGGTAGGTGCAATGCTTGTTTCCATATGTTAAGAGTAATTTTCATCGTCCCTTGGTAGCAGCAAAAAAAAAGAAAAGAGAATGAAATAAATAATTTATTAAAATTTGAAATATTTTGTTACTCACCAGACAACATAATGAGGATCCACCATTCTAATATGTCTTTTTTCATTGTGACCTTCATCATGCACCTTTATTGGTATTTAGGAGATTGACAACAATGAAAACAACAAATCCTTTATTCAAAATTTTAGGTGTATCATTTCCTTTCGTTCATCTTAGTGCCATCTCCTTCTGATGCGAACTAGGGTTTGTAGATTGGATTTGTGGATTTTTATTGATAGAAATGGGGTTACAAAAGGGGATAAATAGCCAATTTTGGGAGAGTTGGCCCCTCTCCTAGCTTTTGCTAAGGGAAAAGCCTAAATCTCTCTTCTAGGATTTCACTGGAGAACTCTAGGAAATGTCAAATGACGGCTAGATAATTCGATATCCTAACCCTAGCCCATGCACTCACTTATATAATGTTTAGGCATGGTGCGTACAACAAAAATAACAAAACTAATTGTGCCTAAAGAAACTTTCCCAAATCATCGGTGCACCTAGCAATTACTCCTTCGGCCTCCTACACATCCTCTCGTACGTGACAATCGTATCACTACTCCCCCAGGAGTTTCACCTTGTCCTCAAGGTGGAAACCAGGAAACTGCTGCGAAATCTGATCATAAGGCTCCCAAGTCGCCTCACACTCCGGTAGTCCTGACCAACGAATCAATACCTCCTTCGCCCCAGTAGCTCCCGACTGTACGCATGTAACCTCCTCGGGCTCCAATAAAATCTCCATGTCAACTGTAAGGGTCAGTGGTAGTGTAGAGGACTCCGCATGATCTCTGATTGCTTAGCGTAACTGTGAGACGTGAAAAACGGGATGGATACGCATAGAATAGGGTAACCTCAGTCAGTAGGCCACATTGCCGATCCTGGCATCTATCTCGTAAGGCCCATAGTACCTTGCTGCTAGCTTCTCGTTGAGCCGTTGAGCCATCGAGCTCTGTCGGTAAGGTCATTGCTTCAGATAAACCCGCTCTCCCACTGTAAACTCCACATCCCTGCGATGTGCATCCGACTTTTCCTTCATGATCTGTTGGGCTTGTAACAAATGGCACTTCAACTGTTCCAGAACCCGGTCACGCTCCTCCAACTGCTGCTCCAATCCTGACACTGGTGTGGCTCCTCTGCTGTAGTGGACTAAGTGGGGTGGGTCCCGGCCATAAACAATCCGAAACGGTGTCATCTTCGTAGCCGATTGGTACGAGGTGTTGTACTAGTACTCAGCCCACACCAGTACTCAGCCCACATCAGTCACCCAGCCCACTTTCTGGGCGTCTCTGAAGCAAAACATCGCAGGTAGGTCTCCACACTCCGATTTACTGACTCAGTCTGTCCGTCTGTCTGCGGGTGGTAGGCGGTACTCCGTCGAAGCGCGGTACCCTGTATCCGGAACATCTCTCTCCAAAAGGTGCTCAAAAACACCGTATCTCTGTCCGACACGATAAAACGAGGATATCCATGCAGCCGGACCACCTCCCTCAAGAATGCAACTGCCACCGATGCTGCAGTAAACAGATGGCGAAGTGGAATAAAGTGGCCGTATTTGCTGAGGCGGTCAACCACAACAAATATCGTAGCGTAGCCCTCTGAACGTGATAATCTCTCCACAAAGTCCATCGAGATATCCTCCCACACCTCTGGTAAATCCAAGGGCTGTAAGAGGCCTGCCGATGAGATCGCCTGATACTTGTGAGTTGTGACGCTGACACATGTCACACTCCAAGACTAACTGCGCGACATCCTTCCTCATACCCGGCCAGTAGAGCTCTCGAGCCATCCGCTGATATGTCTGATATCCCCCTGAGTGATCCCCATGGCACTGCTGTGGAACTCCTGGAAGAGAATGAGGATGTGTGCAGACGTACGGGGAATTACCAGCCTCCCCTTGTATAAAAGTGTCCTCCCCTCCATGACGTAACCCGGGAAGTCTCCTGATCCCTGGGTGATGGCCCCTATGATCTGCCGCAGGCCTTCGTCCGCCTCGATCTCTGCACGTAAGGCGTCGCTCCCCAGCATCACCGGGATAGAAAAAGTTACTACATATACCCCCTCATCTTGTCGTGAAAGCGCATCTGATTGTCCGTGTCAGGCTTGTAACGAATCTCGAATTTGTAACCGCTCAGCTTGGACAACCACCTCTGGTGCTCCTCGACCACCATGCGCTGCTCCAGGAGGTACTTCAGACTCCTCTTGTCTATCCGTACTATGAACTCCCTCCCCAAAAGGTATGGCCATCACTTCTGTATCGACAATACTATAGCCATCAATTCTCTCTCATAGACGGACTTCAGTCTGGCCTTGGCTGATAAGACCTGACTGAAGTAGGCAATCGGCCTCTGCTCTTGCATCAACACAGCCCCCAATCCAAAGCCCGAAGCGTCAGACTTCACTACGAACTGCTTCTCGAAATCTGGGAGTGCTAACACCGGCAATATCGTCATCGTCTCCTTGAGGGCCTGGAATGCCTCCGTAGCCTCGTCCTCCCAGCAGAAACTATCCTTCTTCAATTGTTCGGTAAGGGGCCATGCCAAGGTGTCGTACCCTTTTACGATCCTCCGATAATAGCCCGTGAGCCCCAGGAATCCCGTAGAGCTCGTATCGTCCTCGGCTGCAGCCAATCCAACATAGCTGCAATCTTCGACCGGTCGGCCGCCACTCCCTCCGCTGAGACGATGTGACCAAGGCCTTCCGGTTGGCCTGTAGCTGATGGTCCTCCAGCTCTCGCAGTACGATCTCCAGATGACCCAAATGATCCTGTAGTGATCCACTGTATACTAAAATGTCATCGAAGAAGACCAAGACGAACCTCCAAAGATAAGGTCGGAAGACCTTATTTATCAAAGACTGGAAGGTGACGGGGGCATTCATCAGTCTAGAAGGCATGCCGAGGAACTCGTAGTGGCCTTCGTGAGTCCTGAAGGCCGTCTTCTGCACATCCTCCTGCCTCATGCAAATCTGGTGGTATCCAGATGTTAGGTCGATCTTCGAGAAGACCACCGCTTCATGTATCTCATCCAGCAATTCGTCGATCACAGGGATATGAAACTTGTCTGGGACAATTTCCTAATATAGAGCTCGGTAATCGACACAAAACCTTCAACTGCCCTCCTTATTCTTTACCAGCAGCACTGGACTAGAAAAATGGCTCGCACTAGGTCGTAGGACCCTCGCTTACAGCATCTCCTGAACCAGCTTCTCGATCTCGTCCTTCTGCACCTGCGGATATCGGTACGGACGCACACTAATGGGCGACACCCCCTCCTTAAGCACAATAACGTGCTCATGATCCCTCGGCGGTGGAAGACCGCTGGGTGGCTGGAACACCCCTCGAATCCCCGCAACAGCTGCTCTACCTCCCGTGCTACTGCCGTCACGTTCTCGGTCCCATCAGGAACCAACCACTGTAGCTCAATCAAGAATCCACCTTCCTCAGCCTGAAGGGTCTTCGTCATAGTCTTGTAAGACACTGGCGAACAACACAAACTCGGGTCGCCCAGAAGTACTACCTTCCTTTCGTCTACATGAAACTCCATCCGCAGCAGTTTCCATTTAAACTTCGTCTCCCCCAGCGACTGGAACCACTGCATCCCCAGAATCAGGTCGACGTTGCATAAGGTCAAGGGCAAGAAATCCCCAGTGACCAGCACTCCCTGTATAGACACCGTCAAGTCTCGACAGATGTCTCTACTCTGCTCCACTACACCGGTCCCTAGCATGACCCCGAAGCCTTCCGTCTCCGTCAGCTGGATCCAATGTCACTCAATCACCCTCAGAGATACGAAGTTGTGGGTGGCCCCACTATCCATCAGGATCACCACATTTATGTCTCGAACTCTACCAGTCAGCTTCATAGTGTGGACTCATGTAAGCCCCGCTATGGAGCTAAGTGAGACCTCGGCTGCCTCCAGAAGCAGGGGCTCGCTGTCCTCCTCGGTCTCTGCTGCTCCCTCTCCTGCCTGCTCTTCCTCCAGCTCATCAGCGTAAACCTCGTATACCTGCAAGGCTTGGTTGCGACACCTGTGTCCTGGGATAAACCTCTCATCGCACTTGAAGCACAACCCCTTTGCCATATGGTCCCGCATCCTAGCATCTGTCATCCTCTTGTAAGGCCCCCTGGCCTCACATCTCCGGGTCTCCCTCCGCCTGCCGGTGCCCCTCCTGCAGTACCAGATTGCCATCCTAGAACAGTTTGTGGTCGGAAAAACTGCCCTCCAAACGCCCCTGGCACGTCGCTCATCTCCAACCTGTTCTCGACTGTCTGCGCCAGCTCCATCTGCTCCTTCAGTCCACGAGGTCTGAGAGTGCAGAGCTCAGACCTAATGGTAGGCTTCAATCCATCCATGAAAAAGCTATCTAAGGACTCTGCAGGCATCCTGCGCACCCTGCTAGTGAGTACCTCGTACTGCTTAGTATAGTCGCGCACCGTCCCAACCTGCCTCAAAGCATGCAGCTGCTCGTAGGCTCCCCTCGCCTGGGAATCTCTGAATCTGTGTAGTAACGCCTCCTTGAACCGTCTCAGGTCCTCAGAGGTCTCTGCTGCTCCTTCCACCGCCACCAATTCAGTGCCTCTCCCTCCAAACAGAGTGCAACCGCCCGCAGACTCTCCACCTTCGTCAACCTGGCCATCTCACAGTACCTCTTCGCCTTGTAGAACCACCCCGTGGCATCACTACCCTCGAATAAAGGCATCTTGAGCTTCCGTATGCGGTCATCCGCACGTGGATCCCCTCCGTCGAAACGATCCAGACGCTGCCGGCGATGGTGATCTCTAAATCTGGCCCCTCCATGACCCCACTCCCTATCCTCCCTCCTGTCTCGCTCCTCCTCCTCCTCATACTCCTCATCATGGTAGCGGATATGTTCTTCGTACTCCGGGTCATGCCTCTCAGCTCGTCGTCGTCTTTCTGGAGCCCCATCACTGTCATCGGAGCACTCCAGATCTCGTGCACCCCGCGCGCCCCCCTCACGGCCCTCAAAATCCCCTTGCGATAAGGGGGTCCTCGGAGTCCGTGCTACCCGCCAGTGGCCCGCCGACCATCGGTGACCCACTGTCGGGGTCGCCTGCCTCCGGCGGCCCCCAAGGGGTCGCTTGCCACCTGCGACCCCTGCGAGGCTGCGACACCTTGGGGGCCCCCAGGGGGGTTGCCCGCCACCTGCGCCCCCTGCGGGGTCGTCAACCGTCGACAGCCGCCAGGGGGTCGGTAGCCCCCTGGCGCCCCTTTAGGGCTGCCGCACGCGCCTTCCGTCCTCGTCGCGTCTGTTGATCCTCCTCGGAGCTCTCCCCTGGGGTTTCGGAGAGATTTTCCTGCCAGTCGTCGTTGTCGAGATTCAGATCTGGATCTATTTCTCCCAAGATCACCCCCTCTTGATTGGGGATCATCATCGCCTTCCCTTTTGCTCGCAGATCCGATTGGTGATTCAGATCTGACGTTGCTCCTTCTTTCAATTGCGAGATCTAAGGCACGGTTAGGTTTTGAGCCATAAAGTGGGCGAGCGTCTCCTTCATTTGTTTCAAGTTGTTCTCGAGCTTCGTTCCGAGGCCATCGATCTTCTCCTCGAGCCTCGCTGTTTCCTTCTTCCTCTCGTCGATTCCGCATCTAGTCTTTCCTCTAGAGATTTTGTCGTGGTTGATCTTGTCGTTGCCATTGGATCAGAGCTTTGATACCAAATTGATGCGAACTAGGGTTTGTAGAATGGATTTGGGGATTTTTATTGATAGAAATGGGGTTACAAAAGGGGATAAATAGCCAATTTTGAGAGAGTTGGCCACTCTCCTAGCTTTTGCTAAGGGAAAAGCCTAAATCTCTCTTCTAGGATCTCACTGGAGAACTCTAGGAAATGTCAAATGACGGCTAGATAATTCGATACCCTAACCCCACGCACTCACTTATATAATATTTAGGCATGGTGCGTACAACAAAAATAACAAAACTAATTGTGCCTAAAGAAACTTCCCCAAATCGTCGGTGCGCATAACAATTACTCCTTCGGCCTCCTACGCCTCCTCTCGTACGTGATAATCGTATCACCTTCACATTATCATATTCTTCACCATTCAAGTTTGTTTAGGCCTCCTAATCCTTAGTCCTCCATTAACCATGATCATATTACTTTTCCTAACAGGTCCACATACTGGCCCCTGTTGCACATTGGGTCTCTCTTATTTTATCCCTTAAACGAGCAGCCTCTAACTTCTAAGGATGCACTCATTTCTTATGCTATGTTTTAACTTGTCTATGCTCATTGATCTTAGCATTCTCATTTTTTGCTACACATTTTCTTACCACGCTTTTTATGACCTAAGAGCAATACTGGTCTTGTAGCCTCCCTATAGAATTTTTGCCTCCATTTTATGGTTATTTATGATCACATAAAACTCTAAAACAACTTCTGCAGCTTAACCAACTCACTTGTCCGTGGTTTCACCACCTTAATGAATGTTTAATCCCACATAGAGGTTCATGAGATTGATGTTGATGAAATTATTGCTTCAAACTTTTTAATTCTTGGGATTATAGAAGAGAATAGACGAGTCAAAGTTCATGCACGATAGAAGGTGGTAACAAATATTTGGACGCAAACAAAGTAAGATTCTCTATCTAGATAACTAAGTTCCATGAAAAAAAACATCTACACTGCATCATATAAAATTCAAGGAGGAAAAGGGTCAACGATATTTTCTAGTACCTTTTGCATAGACTAGTTTTCATATATTGTATGCATTCTTCAGTCTTGAATAACTAAGCAAAATATTGATTGCAACTGGTTTAAATTTTGGCGGTAGCAGTAAGCATCTATACGTTACAAAGGAAAGTGAATTACTTTTTAAGCGTGCAACAACAAGATACACTTTTGCATATTGTTGTGTTTTAGCATTCATTGAATGATGATTTGAAGTGCAATAATGAAAGTAATGTAATTCCAAATTAACGCAATATCCATATAATACTAAGGGTTTTAATGCTACCTAAGGGCTAGAACATAAGGAAATGTTGTTGTGCCTTGGGAATTTGATTAGTAGGGCTTTCAGATATTAACACTCAAATCTTGCTTATTTTGCAATTTGCCCTCTAAATTTTTCATATTTTAAAAATACCCTCAAATCTTTTGGGTTTTTGAAAATTGCTCCCTTCCCTGAACAACCTTACTATTATTTAATTTACTATTACATGTAGTTATATAATTTTGAATATATCCCTTATAACCCATATCTCTTAACATAAAACTTCTCCCCGTTCTCCCCGTTTCTGTCTTATTATCCGGTGAAAGAAAAACAACAGCCATGAGATGTCTAAGTGAGACGCATGAGAAACCCTAATTCTTTGGGTCGAACACATATATGAACAAGAACACAAAGGGAGAATGAGAGAAGAGTAAGAAAGACAAAACATGAGTCAAAACAATTAATTTTGCCTAATTTATGAGGGCTATTTTTGTAACTTAGCTTAAAACTATTAATAATTAACTTTTTTTAAAATAGAAATGGCATTTTTCCTCAAAAACCCAAATAATTTGGAGGGCATTTAAATAATATGAAAGGTTTGAGGGGCAAATTTCAAAATAATGGAGATTTAAGGGGTATATATCTGAAAACCCTTTGATAATTTGCACTTATTCTCGGCAGAAATCAGGGGCTGGACTCTTGAGTTTGTGTGCATGTGCATTTATGCATATTCCTTGTGTCTTGATGCATGCTCATATATCTCATCCGTTACCATCACATTTATTATGATTGCTTCTCAGAGTACCTATTTTCAAATATGATTTTAAACATGTGGCCTTTTTTATATTAGGTGAAAGCTCATCCTGTTTATAGCAACAAAGGGAAGGCAAAGGATCCAATTTTTGGTCTGACAATGGGAGCTGCATCGCAATCCTCATCGGACGTTTTCAGGTAAATCCAGCATTCTGTATGGTGTTAGCTAGTTTGGAGTTGTACTCAGGCAACATACATGCCTGGAACCTGGTATTTGGTAGCTATAGGTCCCATGTTAGAAGAAGTTTAAGCGACATGCAATTCATATCTTTCCTTTCTCATATCAGTGTTGTGCTTGCTCCTGTAGATGGTTTTGTGTTGATTCTGGAAATTCATCTCATCATCCGGTTATATTAATTCATGGTTTTCCATCTCAGGTGAGAATCGGTCTTGAACACATGAAAGTTTACTATTCAGAGATAGTCCAAATGGTCTTATAATTGATTTGGAAGCTAGCAAATGGGCTTAATCCTAATTGTTATAGATAGTATATATTTGTGACAACTGACAAGCATGTGTTTTACCCTTCTTATTTTCTCATAAAGGAAGAATGATGCTTCAAGTTTAACCGTTGAGTTGTGCATCTTCCTTGCACATTCTACTCTCTTCTAATATATTGATCTTTACCATATTCATCTTTAATTATGTTCAATCATTTCTAGATCTTATGGACTTAACATAGCTTTATCTCAGAGGGTTGATTGGTCATATCTTCTTATGTTTTTCTGTCACGAATTTCTATATTCTGAACGTAATTAATTTACTTGGGTGATAATCATAGATTTTTTGTCTTTCTTTCCTTGGTCGTTTCTTTTCCCATCTTCTTGTAGGCTTATGCACATAACGTTATCCCTTTTTTTTTGATTTCTGAATTGAGTATTTTGTACAATGAAACTGGATTAACTGTTGCTCTTGTTCCAACCTTACCTTCTGCCCACTTGGCATTCTTATGCTCTATACATTATTAAAGAAACTACATCAGATTATGGCTGTAATACGCTTCTTGGAAAATGATATACATTGTATGTTACATTTGATTTGTTTATAAATTATATTGTATGTTGGGTGAATAGATGATATTCTCTGTAGAAAATTATGGATATGTGGAAGGAATATTCTGTATCCAGGAAAACCGGATCACCTTAGTTTTGCTCCTTCTATGTATGTTTTTGTCAAATAACTGTGCTTTTAGTAAATGTGGTGCACAAAACTCCAGCCTGTTTGTAGATGTGGATTGATGGCGATTAGGCTTCATGGACCTTGCATAAGGTCTAATACCCTGTTAGGAACTAACAAAGATGGAATTTTTATTAGGAAACAAATAGCAAAATAGAAAGATAATTGAGCACAAAAGAGGTGTGCTCTCCTCCCAAGACGCCTAGAGGACGTCCGCACTCGTCTACATATAGAATCACCAAATAACAATCATCAAATTAGCATAGGTAAACAAGAGAGGCTCCCCCCTATTTATAATAGAAACTAGGGCAATCCTAGGGCAAAGGGGATTCGGCAATCCTAGTTCTAGGGGGATTCGGCCGGCCAAACCTAGGCCAAGGGGGACTCGGTGCCAATTGGGGGGTGCGGCCTAGGCCTCTCCACATGCGGAACCCTGCGGGTGTAAACCCGCAGGGGTGGCTGCGGCCGATGGGCCAGAGGCCCATCAATACTCCAACCCAAAGAGCCACCTTGTCCTCAAGGTGGAAGTCTGGAAAACGCGCTACCATATCATCCATGTTTTTCCACGTGCTGTCGTGCTCTGGTAAGCCCATCCACTGCAGTAGTACCTGCCTCCCGTCTGTGTCACTCTGCCGAACCCCTTTTAGCAACTCGAGCTCCATCCTCACCTCCATATCCGCAGTGAGGGTATCTGGTAATGTAGGGGAAGAGGTGTGGTTGCCAATGGCCTGGCGCAACTGTGAGACATGAAAGACTGGGTGAATGGTAGATCCTGGGGGTAACCGCAATCTGTAGGCCACCGATCCTATCCTCGCCTCGACCTCGAAAGGTCCAAAATACCTTGGCGCCAACTTTTCATTCCTCCTATGAGCCACCGACTTCTGCCTGTAGGGCTTTAGCTTCAGATATACCTTATCACCGACCTCAAAGTGTACATCTCGACGGTGTAGGTCTGCCCGAGCCTTCATCACCTACTGAGCCCTCGCCAAGTGGAGCTTCAGCTCCTCTAGAATCAAGTCCCTCTTTGCCAGGTACTGCTCGACATCTGATACCGGAGTAGTCTCATGACCGTAATGAAGTAAGTGCATAGGATCCCTACCATACAAAATCCTGAAAGGTATAGTCTGCGCCGCCGTGTGATATGAAGTATTGTATCAGTATTCCGCCCACTACAGCCAACGTGCCCACTCCTTAGGATTCTCTGAGATGAAGCATCGTAGGTAAGTCTCCACACTCCTATTGACCACCTCCGTCTGACCGTCAGTCTGGGGATGATAAGCTGTGCTCCGCTTCAAGGCCGTCCCCTTTAGTCTGAAAAGCTCCTGCCAAAACTTGCTCCGGAATACATTGTCTCTATCCGAGACTATGGACTTTGGCAGGCCATGCAAACGAATGACCTCTCTCACAAAAATCTCTGCCACTGAAACGACGCTGTAAGGATGCTTAAGCGGGATAAAATGTGCATATTTACTGAGGCGGTCTACTACAACAAAAATGACGCTGTAACCGCCCGACTTAGGCAATCCATCGATGAAGTCCATAGAGAGGTCCTCCCAAACTCTGTCTGGTAAAGATAGCAGCTGTAGTAGTCCTCCTGGGGACATGGCCTGATATTTGTGACGCTGGCACACGTCACACTCTGCCACCATCCTTGCCGCATCCTTCTTCTGTCCCTTCCAGTAGACCTCCCGTGATAGCCGCTGGTAGGTCTTGAGGACTCCAGAATGTCCTCCTATAGCACTGCCGTGGAACTCCCTGAAGATGGTCGGTATAAAAGTAGAAGTCCTCGGTATCACCAGCTGCCCCCAGTAAAGTAGCCGTCCATCCTGCAAAGAATAACCAGGGTACTCAGTCGACCCCTGTAAAAGGGCCTCTCGTATAACCTCCAAATCCAGGTCCTGCTCCACCTCCTGCTGCAGTGGGCCCCAATCCTCTAGGATCGACACCGTAAGGGCTGCTAACTCCGTCTCCTCCTCCCGCCGAGATAACGCATCTGTTGCCTTGTTCTCCAATCCCGGGCGGTACTCGATCTCGAACCGTAGCCCATCAGCTTTCGCAGCCACTTCTGATGTTCCTCCGCTACCATCCGCTGCTCTAACAGGTAGTTTAAGCTCCGCTGATCCGTGCGCACTATGAAGCTCCGTTCCAATAAATATGGTCTCCACTTCTGTATGGACAACACTATCGCCATCAGCTCTCTCTCATAGACCGATCGCAATCGAGCCCTCGTGGTCAGCACCTGGCTGTAGTAAGCTATGGGACACTGCTCCTGCATCAGTACTGCTCCCAGCCCATGTCTTGATGCGTCCGCCTCTACTACGAATGGTCTGGTGAAGTTGGGCAATGCCAATACTGGCACAGTGGTCAGTGCCCTTTTCAGGGCCTCAAAAGCTGTCGTCGCCTCCCCCAGTGGAGCTGATCCTTCTTCAATAACTCCAATGGCCATGCGATCGTCCCATAAACCTCTACGAATCTGCGGTATAACCTGTAAGGCCCAAGAAGCCCCGTAGCCCTCTGAGAGTAGTAGGGCGCGGCCGGTCCAGCATGGCCGCTATCTTCGCTCTATCGGCGGCTACCCCTCCTGCGGAGACCACGTGTCCCAGATACTCCACCTGCGGCTGCCCGAATAGACACTTCTTTCTGTTTAAATATAGCTGGTGGTACTGCAGCTCCTGAAAAACCACCTGCAGGTGGTCCAAATGCTCCTCCAGAGTACGACTGTACACCAAAATATCGTCGAAAAAGACTAGTACGAATCGTTTGAGAAAGGGACGGAATACCTTATTCATAAGAGCCTGAAGGGTGGCCGGGGCATTGGTCAACCCAAAGGGCATGACCAGGAACTCGTAGTGGCCCTCATGCGTCCTGAACGCCGTCTTGGGCACATCCTCCCGTCGCATCCGTATCTGGTGATAGCTTGACTTAAGATCTAGCTTGCTGAACCAGGCTGCTCTGTGTAGCTCGTCCAGGAGCTCATCAATCACAGGTATCGGGAATTTATCAGGGACCGTCTCCTTATTCAGCGCCTTGTAGTCCACGCAAAACTGCCAACTACCATCCTTCTTCTTCACTAGTAACACTGGGCTGGAGAACGGGCTTACGCTCGGCTGGATCACCCCTGCCTGCACCATCTCGGAAACCATCCTCTCTATCTCGTCATTCTGATGTTGAGGGTATCGGTAGGGCCGCACGCTAATGGGGAAAACACCCTCTCGTAGAACAATGGCGTGCTCGTGGTCCCGTGGTGGTGGAAGACTCCGAGGCTCCTGGAAGATCTCCTCGAACTGGTCCATCAGCTGTTGAACCTCTCCTGAAATGGGCTGCTTTGTACTGGCCTCTACGCCTCCCTCACCTGTCAAAGCGTGCAGCTCTACTAGGTATCCTCCTCCCTCTGTCCGGATGGTCCTAAACATGGTCTTCAGAGAGACCAAAACCCTGCAGAGGCTAGGGTCTCCCTGGAGTATCACCGCTCTCCCCGCCTCCTGAAACTCCATCCGTAGCAGCTTCCAATTTATGGTCATCTCTCCTAATGTCTGTAGCCAGGTCATGCCCAAGATGACGTCGATGCTCCCGAGGTCGAGAGGTAAAAAATCTGCAATAATCTGTATTCCCTGCATGGTCAGCACCAGTCCACTGCAAATTCCTTGACTGCTCTCCTTCTTACATGTCCCCATCATCACGCTAAAGCTGCCGCAATCTGTCAGCTGTAGCCCCAGCTGTGTCACCACCCTCCTGGAAATGAAATTGTGGGTGACCCCACTATCAATCAGCACAGTCACCTCCTGGTCGCCGACCTCCCCCCTCAGCTTCGTGGTATGGTTCTGTGTGAACCCTACCACGGAGTTGAGAGACACCTCCGCCACGTCCAGCTGCTGGCCCTCCAGCTCCTCCTCTGCCTCATCGGCCTCCTCCTCAACATCAGACTCGCCGTCGTCGTCCTCTAATAGGATCACCTGGAGCTTGCGCCCCGCGCATTGGTGGCCCGACGAAAACCGCTCATCGCATCGAAAACACAAGCCCTTCTGTCGCTTTTCCCTCATCTCAGCGTCCGTCATGCGTCTGAACTGACCTCCAGTCACTGGCGCACTACTCTTCTCTCCAGTCTTCTTCCGGCTCGTCTGGATCCCCCCTGCGGGGGTACCTGCTCCTCCAGCCCCAGATGGGGCGCCCTTCGATGTCTGACTGCTGTAGCTGCTCCGGACCCGCATATCCTCGTTCTGTGCATCCTCCACTATCTGGGCCATCTCTATGACCTCTGAAAGCCCCCTGGGCTTGTAGGGTCTCACCGCTGCTTGCAAGGTCTCACCGCTGCTTGCAGGCTGGGGCGTAACCCCTTCAGAAAGGTGCCCTCCAGTGACTCGTCCGACACGCCATGTACTTGCCCCGCCAGTGTCTCGAACCTCTCGATGTAATCCCGCACCGGCCCCTCCTGCCTGAGGGCGTACAACTGCTCGTATAAGTTTCTAAACTTCTCCAGCACCATGTCCTTCAGCTCCTCCCAGCTCCTTATCTGTTGCCACCTCTCCTTCCACTGGAACCATCCCAAGGCACGCCCCTCCATGCAGATCGCCGCCGCCTCCAGCTTCTGGGCCTCGGTCATGTGGTGTGCCGTGAAATATCTCTCTGCAGTAAACAACCAGGCGTGTGGGTCCTCCCCGGAAAATAGCGGCATCTTCAGCTTCCGGACGCGGCAATCTCCTCCAAAACGCCCCTGCTCAGGCCTTCCCTCCTCTCTGTGCGGCGGCCGATAATGATGTCTCCTCTCGTCTAGGGTCTCGAAGCGCCTAGGTGGTCCCCCTCCGCGTCCCCCGTAGTCTCCACGGTAATCTCCTTGCCGGCCCTCAAAATCGTCCCATCCCGCGTCATCGCCAAACTCCGCCTCGTAGCCACCCCTGCTGTCAGAATAGTAGTCTCTCCCTCGTCCGTCGCCGTAGAAAGGATCATCAGCTGCTGGTCGACGCTCCGGAGGGTCGCAAAAACCTCCCGAAAACCGCCCGTAACCCTCCTCGCTCGCTGTTCGCCGTCCCAGGGGCTCAAAAACTCCGTCGGGTGGCTGTCCGCGCGCTCCCCCTCCTTCGGGGTGCTGCCAGGGGGTCCCCGCCCGCCGCCGGCCCTGCCGTGATGCTCCTCCCCCTGGCGGCTGCCGGGGGCTCCGGCCCCCTCTGCTGCTCTGCTATGTCGGGCCCCTCCAGGGCTGCCGGAGGGGCGACAGGCCCTGCCGAGCCTCTGGCAGGGCCGACAGGCCCTGCCGGAGGTCCGGCAGGGTCGCCGGACCCTGTCGAGCCCTGGCGGGGCCTGGCCCCCCCTGTCGAGGCCCAGCACAGGCGGGGAAGGCCCCCCGCCCCTCTCCTATGCCGTCCGCATCTCTCGATGGCTAAGGGGGTTCGGCCGGATCTCCCCTTGGCCGTGACGCTCCCAATTTGGGCGGCTAGGGCCGCCGCCTCCCCTTTGGCTCTCCGCCGCCTTCCGACGTACCTCCTCGCGGTAGTCCACCCTCCACGGCTCGCCGTCGTCTTCACCATCCAATTCCTCCACGTAGTAGGGTTGATTTTGGGGAAGAATCTCCTCTTTTTCCTTCTTCTTCTTCAAAGGTTCCGTCTTTTGCGTCGGATTAGGGCTCTCGTCGCCTTTGGAGTTCGTCATCAATTGATTTAGGGCTCCCATCAATTGCGCGAATTGATCGTCGTGCTTTGCTTGATTTGACGCCAATTGGGAGATGGATGTAGTTAATTTCGCCATGGATTCGTCGTTTCCCGCCAAGGCCTTTTTGATTGCCTCAATTTCGCCCGTGAATTTCGCCTCCAACGCCTCAAATTTGTCTTGCGATCTTGTTGAAGCCGCCATGGATCGTCACGTACTCTGATACCAAATTGTTAGGAACTAACAAAGATGTAATTTTTATTAGAAAACAAATAGCAAAATAGAAAGATAATTGAGCACAAAAGAGGTGTGCTCTCCTCCCAAGACGCCTAGAGGACGTCCGCACTCGTCTACATATGGAATCACCAAATAACAATCATCAAATTAGCATAGGTAAACAAGAGAGGCTCCCCCCTATTTATAATAGAAACTAGGGCAATCCTAGGGCAAATGGGATTCGGCAATCCTAGGTCTTGGGGGATTCGGCCGGCCAAACCTAGGCCAAGGGGGACTCGGTGCCAATTGGGGGGTGCGGCCTAGGCCTCTCCACATGCGGAACCCTGCGGGTGTAAACCCGCAGGGGTGGCTGCGGCCGATGGGCCAGAGGCCCATCATACCCCTAGAATCTTCTATACCTATCTTATATATTTATATGCATGGAAGTTCTCTTGCTTAAACACAAATCATCATACACATTCTGAATGGATTTTTTCCCTCATGTCTCCGTCACAGCTTCTGGTAGTCTACTGATAGAGTTTTCAAATCACTGTAGTTGCATGAATTCGTCTAGATTTAGATTTTTTTTGTCTATGGCTGGAATGGAAATATTTTTGATGCTTGAGCTTTCTTCAGGTAGGACTTTGATTATATGGAAACTAGTGCTTTTTAGACTTATTTTTCAATTACCTTCGTAGATAGTATAGAGCTACTGAAAATACACAATTTTATAACCTTTTAGTTGTATGGTATTGATCATTTCCTTTTTTGCCCTAAAGGCCTAAACTTTCTTATATGTAAATTCTCACCTCCAAATTATGCTTCTGGCTTTTTAGTCATAACTGCATCTGGCCTGCCTCATCATACTTTCATTTTGATATTTTTCTTATAACTAGAAGAACTGCACTCGCCAAAATATGTTATGATATCCTCAGCAGAGATTTGGCTTACCAACAAGTTTTCCTAGTTGTCAAAATCTTCTAAAACCATATATGAATCACTAAAGCATCATGCACCGCAGGTTCACCCCTTTGTAATGGTTATTTTCTTATGTTTGTACGATATTGCAATTGAATTTATTATACATAAATGCCTTTAACGAGATTATGCTGCTTATTTTGCATCTCATGTGTAATGTTATTTTCTTCTATGTTATTATACATACCTAACAAGAGTTGATTTGGATCTTTGAACAGGCATATTCATACCGCAAAGTTCTTCCTTTTCTTTCCAAAAATTATCATGCCATTGCTTTTGATTGGCTTGGTATAGTCCTCTCTAAATCTTCTTAGCTTTTAATTTTTGCTATGTAGACTTCAAATGCGTTCCATTCACTCATTCCTGTTCTTTTTAACTAGAAATGGTTATCACTCACACACTCTCGTTATATGTCGTTTCAGAAAGCTTGTTTCCATTCATTAAAAGCTAATGGAGTAGTAATAGCAGAGAATAACTTTATACCTTTCCTATTTCTTCATGGTCTTTTATTTTTCCTTTTCTTCTATTATTATTATTATTATTGCATAAACATGGACACACCTACATGGAGATAACATGACACGACGTGCTGACATTCAATTGAAGTATCATGGCTACTAAACTCTTAACACGTATATTCTAAATAGAAGTTTATAAAATTCTGCATGATCTCCTACACAACTCTACACAACTCGGCTCCTTGGTTAAACTGTTTGTGTTGTAAGTACCTTTGAGGGGCGGTGAATGCGGCAATTAAGAACTAAGACCTCAATTAATGCATGACGGATGGAATCTAGGGATTTGGTGGAAGATTCGTAGAAGAGCTAGATAAATTAGGGTTCTTGGCTTCTCACTAAAAATTCCATGGTTTCTCACCAAGGAAGAAGGGAATCTTTCTTAGGTTTTGAGGACAATTTTCCTTTCACCGATTCATTGATTCAAAATAAGACAAGCTAGTTCCTTTAAATAAACTTACAAACTTTGATGTTTCCTGTTCCATCCGATGTGACAATAAACTCACCCAAAAGACTAAAAATCTTAAAATAAATAAAAGACTCCAAAATAACTAAAATTCTAAAACTCAAATTAAAATTAAAATTAAAATTAAATAAATTCATGTCCGACGGAGCGGTTCCATATCATTTTCATCTGCTTGAGAAGTTCACCTCCTGGTGAAGGGCGATACAAGTATCACGTTTGGACAGGAATCAGTAGTCCTCTGAAGTTGGAGAAGATGTGTCCACGAAACTTGAAGTGTAATAAGATGCAGATGGACAGACAAACATCTTCGGATAATTTCTCCCAATTCTTGAAAGATAGAAAAGTATTCAACACATGTTTGTTGGTTAGGGGAGGAGGAACTGTAATAACAAACTCGATGTGATCAATTGAAATTAGCAATGTTGGCGCACGCTCCACAGATGACTCAGATAAGGCTTAGGCTCAGGTTGCAGTGTTGGATCAAGTTCTGTTTCTGGCTCAGAATGCGGCCCCAGATCAAACTTCGGTTCATGTTCTGACTGCGATATTAGATCAATCTCAGGTTCAAGCTTGGTTCTCGTTGTGTCTTAATACTGGTTCAGACTCCAAATCAAGCTCATGCTTTAATTTGGGCTTATACTCAACTTTAGATCATGACGGGCCTCGCCTCTGGTTTAAGATCACACTCTGTCTCAAGTGTCGGATCAATCTCTATCGTAGGTTCTGGCTTGAGCTTGCTCTGTTGTATCCTTTCTAATTGTTCACGAAGGTTGCGAATGTCACGCATCATTTTGATAGGATCATCTGAAGATTGCTGGGGTGCTTATGAAATAAGTTGATGTTTGAGAAAATATCGATATCGAAGAGTGAGTCTCAACATAGATCATTGATGATAAGGAACAACAAGATCCAAACACCAAGATCATGATTCTCCACCTAACTTGAGATAGGTGTATTTATACTTTCCTTTACTTGAAAAAATGAAATGGGAGAAGAAATATTGCAGACGGTACTCCTAATTATCATAGTCTTGTCTATCATCGAAGCCATAAAAGATTGGTACTCGCTCGAACGCCTCAAGATCAGTAGTTGTTAGGAGAAAGTAATCATCAAAGTAATCACCACAGTATCCCATAATTTAAAGTAAATCTTCTTCTATGTAGGATACCTTTGCGTAGGTGGTTGAGTCAGCTATCCATTAATGCGAACGACACTGAATTTGGGCTTCAAACGGAGCCAGAAGCGTCAAAATACCGAAGATGCGCAGGAAATCCAAAAAATAGTCCCAGAAAATCTTTGAAACTGCTCACTATGCTAGCCGCGGCTCAGCGGGCGGCTCGGCTGAGCCGCTCATTGGTCAACCGGCTTGGCTGAGCTGTTGACTGGTCAATCGGCTCGGCTAAGTGGACTCGTTCGGGGTCGGCTCGACCGAGTGGACATTGTAGCAACGTCGGCTCGGTCGGTGTTGATGCTTTTTTCGACGAAATTTCATGACGGTTTGCCGCGAGCTTTGTTGCTATGGCTTCGCCTGGGAGTTGCGCACCTCTTGGTGGTGTTGGATCCCCTGATCAGTGATCTGTGTCCGGGATCTCGTCAGCGAGCATTGACCGTATGATGTAGCGGTCCAACGAGCTTTTAAAACACATCAACCTTGATCCTTGTAGGTAGCTAATTGTGGCGGAGATGTGGAAGTCCCTGGAAGGGGATGGCATGGACGCGTGATCGGACGATGGCAACAACAAACACGTAAAGTGTTTTTTTGTGGTGGTGGTCATCAATTCTTGAAGACGATTATGCTGGGGGTGCAGCTGTAGTGGCGACCTGTGGACGATAGTTTGCATGAGTCGTCAGAGAAGGGTTTGAGTGATGGCGGCGTGATTTTGGCTGTGGCGGAGAAGGATCTGAAGGTAGGGTTTGTTTGCTAAATAGGTAGGGTGGCGGGCATGAAACGGCGGGGGGGGGGGGGGGGGGGGGGGGGGGGGCAGTGGAAGAGGGCGGCGGGAAAGATTAGACTAGGGTTTTTTTGACGGAGGAAGGTGGTGGCTAGGAAATTGATTTTTTTTTAGATTTGAAAGAAAATTTGAAGAGAAGAAAAGAATCATTCGTCTCTGATATCAAATTGATGCAGGACGGATTGAATCTACGGATTTGGTGAAGGGTTTGGGAAAGATCTAGATAAATTAGGGTTCTTGGTTTCTCACCAAGAATTCCATGAGTTCTCACCAAGGAAGGGAACCTTTTGCACGGTTTGGGGTTTTCATTTATTTGATTCAAAATAAGACAAGCTGGGGCCTGTATATAGGCTTACAAACTCCAATGTTTCTTATTCCACCCGATGTGGTTCTAAACTAACTCAAAAAGACTAAAACTTTTAAAATAAATAATACACTCCAAACATAAATAAAATTCTAAAACTCAAAATAAAAAATTAAAATTAAAAATTCTCGATCCCTGTCATCAATTGATCGAGGTTATGGAGCAATGCGGTAGACTTGGCAGACAGCTTGTATACCACAGGGTATACTAGAGACAGATGCTGGTCTTTCTGGGTTGCTTCCAGCCACGTAGCAGTGCATGCAGACATATGTGAACTGAATAACAGCTCATCAGGCACAAGATGTTACAGTATGCATTACTAAGCCTATGAGATGGTCTACCAGCTGGTAAGATCTCACTCAGTTCTTGGAAGACCCAAGCTCTCAATATACTAGGTCTATATAACGGGATAAGCTAATTATAGCTGTACAACATGTAAGTCGTCAAAGCAATGGCAAAACAGTGAGTAACATAGTAAGGGATCAAGAACAATGATTAATACCTAATCAATTAATTAGATCATATACTAACTTACAAGAAACAACAACTAATACATGTGACACACAAACCAACTTAATTATATAGGGAACCGGTGATATATGTAAGAATGTTTGAGGACGTGATTCCACTGAATATTAGACAAGCAAGTGGTAGTTACAAAAAGGCATTTCATCGTGTTTGCTTTGTTAGATAATACTCTCAGGAGAGGGTAAGAGATATTCAACTAGAATAGATACCCACCCTTAACAAATGATGTGATCATTGATGCATATGAGTGTGTGCAAATGTAAGAACACAATTGCAAGAGAGTTAAAAATAAAGAGACAAGGAGATAATACAACAATGAATAGGGGGTTGCATCCGACAATGGGCCTACTCCAGTACCTAATGTACTTCTCAGGATTTTAAACCAATGTCTAGTACTAATTTATTTTAGGGGTAGACGCATACACCTTTAGAATATCAATCCACTTTTGAAGTCTTTTGGCTTTGCCACTGGTCACTTCTTAAGTGATCGGATTTATAACCAGGACTCTCACCGAGTCATTGAACTACACAATAAAAGTACCACCGATGCACTCCTCAAACCGACCAGAATACATCCATCTTTCAAGTGATTGGATCTCAAGTGCAACCATAGATCCTCCTCACAAACCCTTCAACATTACCGTTGCTAATTTCTTAACCGATTGACTGTATTTGCAACCAACCCTCCCCTAGTCATTGGACTTCGCACGGAATTGCTACCAACCGGAAAAATTGATAAGTAATTATGGTATACATTATTTCTAGTTTAACAACACAGTGTAGTTGTTCTTCAAAAACAAGGTGAGATCGCAATTAACCTCAAAATACAAGTTTAACTTTAAAAAAAGAAAGTTAAGGCTGTAACTGTAAGAAGATGAAGAATATGAACATTGATTTTGGCAGTATACACTAGGAATGAATGCAATACTAATTGGGAATGCAAGACTCAAGAATATCCTATATATGTGTCAGCACTTGGAAATCTTAGATCTTGAGATTTTAAGACTCCTTGATATATTCAAGAGAATAAAGATGAATTTATATAAATCAAAGTCTCTCAAATATCACAGCGCAAGCTTGAAAGAGTTTTTCCTAAAGATAAACACATTTTCATACAAAGCCTAATTGGAAATAAAACTCTAATGGATGATCTTTGAAATCAAAACCCAATTTTGATGTTGGAAAGATACCACCAAGGGTATTATTTAAAGGTCCGGAAGATTTAGAAAATAATGGCAGTATACACTAGGAATGAATGCAATACTAATTGGGAATGCAAGACTCAAGAATATCCTATATAAGTGTCAGCACTTGGAAACCTTGGATCTTGAGATTTTTGGACTCCTTGATATATTCAAGAGAATAAAGATGATTTTATATAAATCAAAGTCTCTCAAATATCACAGCGCAAGCTTGAAAGAGTTTTTCCTAAAGATAAACACATTTTCATACAAAGCCTAATTGGAAATAAAACTCTAATGGATGATCTTTGAAATCAAAACCCAATTTTGATGTTGGAAAGATAACACCAAGGGTATTATTTAAAGGTCCGGAAGATTTAGAAAATAAAGCTCCGGAGCTTCTTTCAAAGGGTGGAAGAAGATGAAAGATAGAATCAAGATTTAGGATATTAAAAGTGAAGCTTTCTTGATGTCTATACTTTTTCTCAATCTCCTTCCCAATTAATCGCTTAAAACGATGGACCATAACTTGAAGAAGATAAATTGGGAAAATGGCAAACCTAGATCAGAAGTCAAACTAGCTGTTTTAAGTCAATAACGGCTACATTCTAGATCTACCTAAAATTTGAAAATTATGAACAATTTGATTCAAATTGTTACTACATTGGGCCAGCCCACGAAGCGAAGGGAGAGATATCTTGTCTAGAAGGAGAAGTCCATTCGGAGTGCAGGGCCATAACACAATGACCCAAGAACTCTCCAAATAGAGCAAGCTATTTACCCGGTCAAAGCGCCAACGCATATACCCGTTGGACCCCGTTGATACCAAGGAATTGGTTAATAATGACAGAGTAAATGGGCAGTCGTTATCTCCATTCCCGAAGATGATCAATGCGCCATAAAGGCAACACCATTGCCCACTAAATGGCCCAAGATGAGAAATCATTACCTATAAATAGATGAAAGAACAACGAAAGAAGGGTTCAAGCTCCATAGATACTAAGCACTAGGTACTCTGATAACCCACTCTTTGACTTCCACTTATATTTCTTCTTCCATAGCTCGGTGAGACAATATCAAGACGATCTCCCAATAGGTCGGCTTTGGCTACCCCAAGCCCTCTTTAAGTGTCTTAATTAAGCATCAGATGGGATTTAGGTCGGAACCCAGATCCGACCCCCTGACGATTTTTCCGTGATGTAGATAGCTCAGCAGTCAGCTCGGCAGATAGCTCGGAACAGCTCAGAGTTAGGTCGGGCTTCAGCTCTATAGCTCGGATTTAGCTCTCACTGACTCGTGACTAGTCTTCCTCGGGTCACACTCCTCAGCCGACGAAGCGCCACGTTACCGGATGTGTTTTTGTCAGCTCCACCTCACTGTTTGACGAAATCACTTGTCAACAGTTGGCGCCGTCTGTGGGATCAGGAGTCAACATCCCCGTCTCTGCCAATCCAGAAGATGATGTCGACTAACTCCGCTAATAAAGGGATGCAGAGGCTTGTCCTCTTCAACGAGAATGCCTCAACTCGGCCCGGTATTGATGTCATCGACATGATATCGGGCGGACCACCGCACATCGGGTTATCTTCATCTCTTCAGAGTTAGTATTTTGGGAGGGTGATGACCACCGCCGTGGGACGGAAGCAACCGAAAGATGCCACACCTCCTATCTCTATTTTAGATGATGATCTGGAGGGTGTGGAGCTGTCGCATGACGTTGCCATCATTAGCATAGTCGAAGTAAGGAGGTTGCTCGTCGACATGGAAAGTTCGTGTGACATACTCTTCCTGACCACCCTCGAGAGGATGGGATTGGCCTCATCTGAATTAAAAGAATGTCTTGGTCCCCTCGTCGGTTTCATGGGACATGTCGCTCCTGTCGCAGGCGTGACCGCACTGCTGGTCACACTCGGAAAATTCCCTCTCAGGTCACCCGAATGACCAACTTTATTGTGGTGAAGATCAACTCGGCATATAATGGAACCATATGATCAAGTTCTGACACATAATCCTAACTTAATAGAAGCGGTAGTCTTCACCTTCCACCAAATGATCAAGTTCCATACTCCACAAGGGGTTGGCAAGGTGAAAGTGAATTAGATGCAGTCTAGGTCATACTATTTTCTATCCGCCGTAATCAGAAGAGCGGATCAAACAAACTCAATCAACCTCCACATCAACGAGGGCAACCTGGTGGACTAGCGGTCAACCGCGGTCGAGGTGACTGAGTTGATCCGTGATTCTGAAGAAGAAGGAAAAACTGTTTCTATTGGGTCGAGACTTCCCTCTGATATAAGGGAACATTTGATTTTATTCTTAAGGGCAAATGCAAACGTTTTTGCTTGATCTCTCGATGATATGCCACGCATTGACCCCACATGTCATATCTCATGAGTTGAACGTCGATTCGACCTTCAAACCAGTGAAGCGGAAGAAGAGGAACATTGGGAGTGAAAAAATGAAAGCAGTCGTCGAAGAAGTTGATCGACTTCTAGAGGCTGGTTTTCATCAGGGAGGTCCACTATCCAATGGTTCTCTAATGTGGTGATGGTGAAGAAGGCGAATGTCAAATGGAGAATGTGTGTGGACTTCACTAACCCTAATATGGCATGCCCGAAGGACAGTTACCCCCTGTCTCGGATCGACCATATCGTAGATAATGCCTCTGGGTACGAGCTCTGAGCTTCAAAGATGACTTCGCTGGCTACAATCAGATCCAGATGGCACTCGAGGATGAAGAGAAAACCTCCTTCATTACAGATCGATGGATTTTCTACTATAGAAAGATGCCCTTCAGACTGAAGAATGCCAGAGTGACCTACCAGCGAATGGTGAATGAAGTCTTTAAAGCCCAGATTGGAAGAAACTTGGAAGTGTATGTTCATGACATGCTGGCCAAGTCGAAGAGCCTAGCTGACCATCTCGCGGATCTCGCAGAGACTTTTGCAGAGATTCGACGATACAATCTCCGACTGAACCCTACCAAATATACATTCGGAGTCTGATTTGGGAAATTCCTCGGCTTCATGCTTACGAACCGAGGAATTGAAGCCAACCCTGATAAACTTGCGGCGATAATCAGCATAAAGGATCCGACTATAATCAGGGAGCTCCAAAGATTGAATGGTAGGATCGCAGCCTCGGACATTTCCTGTCTAAATCAGCGGAGAGATCGCTTCCTTTCTTCAAGGTTTTAAGAAAGGCTATAGCCCTCCCCAAAGGCGAAAGTAAGGTCATCGAGTGGGATGCAAACGGTAAGCGGGCTTTCTTCGAACTAAAGGAGTATCTTCGCAGTCTTCCGCTCTTGACGAAGCTCGATGAGGGGGATCAATTGATCATTTACCTGGCAATTACCCAAGAGGCTGTTAGCTCGGCTTTAATCAAGGAAGAATCTAGACTGAAATGGCCGATCTACTATGTAAGTCGGATCCTCCGAGGGGCTGAAGTCAAGTACAACAGAATAGAGAAGTTGGCTTATGCTCTTGTTTAGTCGACGAGAATGCTTTGACCATACTTTCAGGCAAGACCATCCCGGTTCTCACATACACTTCCATAGAACAAACCAAGAGATTAGAGCGGTCAGGCAGGATGCTGAATTGGGGAGTCGAGTTAAGTGAATTCAACATCACTACAAGCCGATGACGACCATCAAGGGGCAAGCTCTGGCTGATTTTATTGTCGTGTGCACATATGATGATGAATCCCTGATAGAGGTACCGACTATTAACTCGATAACCGATATTCCTTCTACTTCATTGACATGTAGTAGTTTGTCTGTCGCTACAACACGAAGAGAAGGAATATGGACCGTGCAGGTGGATGTGTCAGCCACCAGGGCTGGGAGTGGAGCAGGTATCATTGTCCAAATCCCTGAGGTCAACATATTTGAGTACGCTCTTCGGTTCAATTTTTCCACCACAAATAATATGGCGGAATACGAGGCTGCGATCAACGATCTCAGGCTGACCCAAGCTTTGGGGGCACGAATAGTTCGCTTGTATAATGACTCAAACCTGATCGTCCACCAATTGAGCATGGATTATGATGCTCGGGATGAGGTGATGCATGACTATCTACGTATCACAAAAGCCGATTTATCTAAATTCGAACAAGTAGAGGTCCAGCACATGCCATGGTCGAGGAATCTCCAAGTCGATGCTCTATCAAAGCTTGCCTTTTCATCACCAGCAGAGTTAGGCGAGCTGTGTACTCGTAGAACCTTCAACACCCTAGTGTGCATAAGGAAGAACTGTTGAGGATCGATCAGGAGCCAACTTGGATGGACCCCATAATCAAGTACCTCAGCATCAGAGAGACACTTACTGGTGCAACTGAGGCTCAAATGTTGAAAAAGAGGTCTCTCCGGTATGTTCTGCAGGAAGGCTTGCTCTACATGAGGCGATGGTCCAGGTATGACACACTCCCTTACCTCAAATGTTTAAATCCACAGGAAGCCGATTATGTGATCCGAGAGATCCACGAAGGCCTTTGCAGAAACCATTGTGGAGGGATAGCACTGGCCCTTAAAACCTTGAAACATGGCTACTATTATTGGCCGACTATGGTCGAGGAGGCAGTCGAGTACGTGCAAAAAATATCCGACATGTCAAAAATTCACGAATCACGACTTTGCCCCCCAGCTGACCTAGTCCATATTATTAGCCATGTTCCGTTTGCTAACTGGAGATTGGATATTCTTGGGCCTTTCACTCCAGCGAGTGGGCAGCGAAAGTTTCTGATTATGGCCGTAGATTACTTTACTAAGTGGATCGAGGCAGAACCTTTGGCCCGCATTACTTGGAAGAGCATCAAGAGTTTCGTGTGAAAGTCGATCATCTGCCGATTTGCTGTCCATCGTTCCATCGTCACGGACAATGGAACGCAGTTCGACAGCACCAGATTTAAATAATCCTGTTCCAAATGGAAAATCAGATTACACTTCGCTTCCGTAGCTCACCCCCAAGCCAATGGGTTGGCGAAGGCCGCTAATAAGTGTTTTCTGGAGCCCCCTACGGAAGAAGGTTGGAGAGGCCAGGGGCGCGTGGCCAGAGAAACTCTCTGGGATACTTTGGTCATACAGAACGACCTACAAAGACTCCACGGGAGAAACCCCCTTCATGCTCGCCTTTGGGTGTGAGGTAGTCGTCCCTGTGGATGTAGGAGAGGAGCCTCTTCGTCTCAAACACTTTGACGAAGAAAGTAATTCGGAAGGCCTCGAGCTCAACTCACAGCTGATTGACGAGGTAAGAGATTGACCCATCTCAACCATCGTTAGGCAGAAGAATCGTATGGCCCGATACTACTACTCAAAAGTCAAGGGCCAAAGCTTCCAAGTGGGCGACTTGGTCTTATGGAAGGCATCTTTTCTCCGGAGATTGATCGACAAGGAAAGCTCGTCGCTAAATGGGAAGGTCCCTATAAGATGATCGATGTCTTTGGCTCGACGACTTATTGACTCTCTACAATGGAATGCAAAGCGCTCGGTCACCCGTGAAACGCTGAGCACTTGCAAAAGTATTACCAATAAAAGTACAAACAAATTGAGTGAGCTAAACTTATTTGTTTCTTTCTTTCGTTTGTACTTTGTCGAGCTAATAAATGCATTTCAAGCGTGAAGTCAATTTTGTCTTACTTTACACGTTATTTAAAATGCATGAGTTAGCTTGATTTTTCTCAACAAATATCCTCGCGGGCTGCTCGGTTATATGACTAGAAGGGCATCTCTCCTTCGCAGGCCGATCGAGTTATACGATCGAAAACGACCTATCTATACCCTCGAAGGTTTCTCGACTTTACATACGGAGGGGCCTCCACTTCGCGTGCCAACTTATCTATACGAACGGGGATGACCTATCTATACCCTCACGGGCTGCTCAGCTATACACTCGGAGGGGTCTCCTCTTTGCGGCCTCGCGGGCTGCTCGGCTATACAATCGGAGGGTCCTCCTCTTCGCGGGCCGACCTAACTATACAAACGAGGATGCCCTATTTATACCCACGCGGGCTGCTCGGCTATACGACCGGAGGGGCATTCCCTCCGCGGGCTGACCTAGCTATGCGAACGTGGATGACCTATCTATACCCTTGCGGGCTGCTCGGCTATACGACCGGAGAGGCCTTCCCTCCGCAGGCCGACCTAGCTATACGAACGTCAACGACCTATCACAACTCTCTTACTTTATATTCAACCAAGCCAAGTATGGGACACAGCCATGCAAACCTCATTGTTCGTCCTTCAACTGCTCGAGCTTAGCATTTTCCTTATGCCCACGCTCGAACCGTTGAGGGGGCATATAAACATGGAATAGCTCAGAACACAAGGAGAGCGATCAGATGACACAACGCGAGCGACCAGGTGACATCATTATTTATTTTTTCGGATCAAGTTAAAGAAATGCCTATCATATATACTCAAAGTGATCTCAAACTCAAAGAGCGGCATCGCCGGGTGGTTGCTCATTCTTCTCAGCCGAAGGACGGGACGACCCGCTTATTAGCCTATAGATGACCTCTGATCGGTGATATTTGTTCTGAACCTTCTCTTGGATCAACGACAAGGATTCCTTAAACAGATCTGTGAGTTCCAAGGCCAGCTCTTGCCTGAAGCTCGTCAATGTTGGGCGATCAGCTTTTTCCAAGACAGATATCCGAGTTTGGAGCTCAGATCTTTCTTTCCGCCATCGCTTTTCGGCTTCTTTCTTTGCCTGGGATAAGGAGGCAGCGGAATCCTTGGCAACCGACCGCTCCCACTCAGCAGTTGCCCATCCGGCTCTTTCCTTATCCAGCTTCCACTCCAGCTATTTTATTCGGGATTCAAACTCATCAACTTTCTGAGTCGATGCACTGAGCTTGACCTTGACTCCCTCGAGAGTTGTCTAGGCTGTATCCGACCTTTGGCGCTCCAACGTTATTTTGACCGCATCGTCCATTGTTTCTACAGCTCGGTGGTGCAATTCCGCACCTACCACAGTGTAAAACTAAGGTCATGCATGCAAATGGTATATGGCTGAGAGAAAAGGGACCAATGACTAACCTGATGGTCGCAACAAACCATGAAGATGGTCAAACTTTCATGGTCTACTTGTCGCAGGACATCACAATCCAGTGACAGGATGGAGTTCTTCACAAGTCGAGCCGCTACTTTACAATCAAAAAGGGATGATTTATCATCCCAGACAGGAAAAGAAGATCAATGGCGTTCTCCTTGGGAATCTTCCAAAAGAGCAGTCGATTTATCAATAACACCTTGCATATTCCGGAGGAATTGATTTTGCCAATGGTGCGGATGGACAAGACCACCCCATGGCCAAGTATCCTCAGAGTATCACAGGGGTGGTGCTCGAGTTTCCACTGATGATGCACAATGAACTATCATTTGGGTCTGAGGGGCGTGGGTTGCAGCACCAACGCTCGGGGAAGTCGAACTCAAAAGTGGCACCTCGTCCCTCTTCTCCCCACCTCCTTCCTCTTCTCCCCACCTCATTCCTCAGTCGAGGGGTGGGCCCTCTTCTTTTGCAAGGGATCATCCAACCTCAAACTCGTAATCATGGCTGGACCTTCGAGGGCAGGTGTTGAGATCAAAGTCGAGCACTCAATTGGAATGGTCGAGTTAGATGCCGATGGTACAGAGGTCATGCTTAGGTGATCCTCTCCCTGGGAAAACTTCTGGCTAGGACGAGGCGATGGTCGGGCAGACGAGCTACCTGATGCTTTCTTACGCTTTTGCAGAAAGAGCTTCCGAAGCTCGGGGGCCACGTTCTCAAATTCTTGTTCGACCATTTCTACAGAAAGAAAGAAAATTCAGGTGAGCAATTCATGAAGGAGTCAAGATGATAAGTGTTACCCGGGTTTCACAAGACACTCTTCATCAAGTTGTTCAACAAATGCTCTGTCGACCTTTCTTCCCTCGGGCGACCCAACAAAAGTTTCGCTGCTTTGGTCTCAGCTATAGAGAGCTACATTTCCGCAGAAGCAAATGGATTGCGACTACCCCAATGAGTAAGAAATGCAGCTGCGCTTGGAAAAGTGACAAACACAAAGATATCTTCCCAAATACTAGCAGAACTAGGGAGATCCTAGATAAAGTTTCTTTCCTCTCTAGCAATGATATAACACCTCGGGGGTCAGCCTCGGATCGAAAAAAGAAGTTAAAAAGTGGAAGGGTCGGTTTTATCTTGTTCAGCAAGCAGAGCATGATAAAGCAAACCACACGGGCAATAGCAAGAGGTTCGAGTTGGCAAAGAGAAAGCTCTAAGAAATTCAGGACTTCAAGAATGAAGGGGTGTATAGGAAATCAGATACCAAATTAGAAGGCTTTCACATATACCCCGACTTCTCGTCTTTTGGGAAAGCAGATCCTCTCATTTACCTCCGGTATCTGAAATCGATAAGGGAAAGGGAGATAATCTATTCGGATCTGGTCAGTCAAAGAAAAAGAGAGTTTAGGAACTAAATCCAAGATTTCTCGAGGTACATCGGGTGATTTACCAGCTCGTAAAATGGGAAACTCGGGCTCCAAAAGTAAGCCCTTGCCCTTACTACGGACTGGGTTACTTTGGGCTGATCGATGATCAACTGGGGCCTCAGGCTGGGATACCTATCTGATTTTCAATATAGTGCACAAAAAAGAAGATAATAAGAGAAGCATATGCTAGGAAGATGGACTACCTTATTGGATGTTGACGAAGAAAAGGAAAGATAGGGCAGTGGTGAAGCTTCGCAGAAATGAAAATAGAAGAGATACGCGTTCCGTCTCCTTCTCTCTACTTATATCGAAGAATTTATACCCTAACTAAGCTTAGCCGTTTAAATGGAAGCACTTGCCAACATCCAGGGTCACTGACATCCCAAATCTCATCCCGATGCAACAACCGAAGCAAAGGAATTGGGATTTTGGTGGTCAAAATCAAAGGTTCCCACTTCGACTGTCGTGCCTATTTAATGAGGTATCACAGCACTCAACCTCAACCGATGCCCCGTTTGAGCTCAAGTAATGTGGGCCATTGTTACTACATTGGGCCAGCCCAAGAAGCCAATGTAGAGATATTTCGTCTGAAAGGAGAAGCTCATTCGGAATGCATGGCCATAGCCCAATGGCCAAAGACTTTCCAAATAGAGCAAGCTATTTAAACCGGTTAAAGCACCAACGGGTATACCCGTTGGGCCCCGCTGATATCAAGGAATTGGTTAATAATGGCAGAGTAAATTGGCAGCCGTTATCCCCATTCATGGAGATGATCATGCCGTCATAAAGGCAAAGACGTTGCCCACTAAACGGTCCAAGAGGAGAAATCATTACCTATAAATAGAGAAAAGGACAATGAAAGAAGGGTTCAAGCTCCAAAGATACTAAGGTCTAGGTACTCTGATAACTCATTCTCTGACTTCCACTTATATTTCTTCCTCCACAGCTCGGTGAGACAGTACCACACTGATCTTCCAATATGCCGGCCTTGGCTGCCCTGAGCCCTATTTAACTCTCTTACTGATTTAAACATCAGATGGGATTTGGATCAGAACCAAGATCCGACACATTCTGACGATTTTTCTGTGCTGCAGATAGCTCAGAAGTCAGCTCAGCAGATAGCTCGGAACATCTTAGTTAGGTCGGGCTTCAGCTTTATAGCTCGGACTTAGCTCTCACTGACCCGTGACCAGTCTTTCTTGGGCCCCACTCCACAGCCAACGAAGCGCCACGTCATCGGAGGTGTCCTCGTCAGCTCCACCTCACGGTTCGACGAAATTACCTGTCAACACAAATGGTCATAACTTTCTCTCTATAAATCAGATCAGGGTGAATTAAGATTCAATGAAAAGTAAACATTAATAGTTTTTAGTGATATATTATATTATATTGTTGGTTCACTGATCCATAATAAAATAAAGCTTGAATATGGAGAAAAAGTTTTGTTTCGAGACAGTTTTCCAGCTGAGCAAAGAACTAGCAAATGTATGTCCTTGATATATTTTTGGTCAGAACGGTTGCCGGGAAAAAGAATAGATGTTTTCTTATACATCATGTCAAAGAGCTTCAAGGATTCAAGAAATTGGGCAGTAAATTTTCTACAAGAGGCTATAGATAGAAACTGGAAGTGAAATTCTTGAATTGATTGATTCCTTGAAGCTCTTTATAGTTGATAGAAACTTTGAAGCATAGTTTGTCGGAGCGAGCTTAATCCACTTCATCTTATATAAACCTTGTAGCATAGCTTCTTGAATTCATCAAATGACGTTGACCTGATGTTTATATAAAACTTTTCTTTCTCTTCGTGACCATTCTGACCTATAGGACAACCGCCACATACTTTTTCTGCCTCATTGTAGAGCTGGAAAAACTGTCTCGAAGCAACATAATTTCTCTGTATTCAAACCTAATTTTATCATAGATGGGTGAATATCATATCATATATCATTCGAAAGCCCTTGAAGTCTACTTTTGCTGGATCTTATTTTGCATTGATCTGTATTAAGTGGAGAAAGTAATGACCATTTGAATATAACATGTTTTCAGTTTTTGGAGTGTGGATGGACTCAGCTGCTATTGCCTCAAAATGACTAGTTTGACTTCTTACCAGAGTTTGTTATCTTCCCAACAACTATAGTTTATCTTCCCATGGTTATATATCATTAGTTTTGACGATAAATATGTGATACATACCTAGGAATACATAACTAGGACTTAAAGGCTCGAACTATTCGCTAATTTATGGTTGGATAGTTTAAATTCATAATGTTTGCATACACTTTGGTGTTGTTAACTGATACTGTAAGGATTATCATTGACAGTAAATTAGAACTACAAAGATAGTTTTATAAGATAAATGAATCGATAGATAAACAACCATAAATGAAAAAATGTACGTTAAGTTGAGATGTGAAAAAGGACTGGAGAATTTTTTATAGCAAGTGATGGGATGACCCGACTAGTTTACAGTCTTGAGTCTGTGCACCGAAGTTGGAGGAATGATTCTAGTAATATTTGACCTGAGTGAATGGAGTTGGTAGTAGTTGTGAAGGTGTAATCTTATTTGCTTATGTTCTGGCAATTGAGGAAAGAACTTTGAAGACACCATTTATGAGGAAATTGTAACGGAAGATGGTTTGGTGGTAAAATATAGAAGCAAGCAACTTTTTGAAGAGGCTTAAGCATGGTACAAATATAAGAGTACTATGGAACAAACATCTGCCATCAAAGTAAAGGGACATAAAAGGAGAGAACCAGACAGCATATGTTGAAAGATTTGAAACAGATTGCACCAGAGGCTGATGTATCCTTTAATTGTTATATTTGTTAGAGATTGTTGAATGAGGCTTGATGGCTATGATTATGATGCTCAAAATTCTATTATCAATGGTTTAAAAATTTCTTGTTGTATTGTAATACACAAACTAATTAAAAACCATTTCCTGCCTTACTGCAGCTGACAAGCTTTTGGGCTATCTGCTTCATGGCCAACTTTATTATGTTTAGATGGCAAACTGTTTCAAAACTGCACATGTAGATACTTAGATTATGTTTAAGTCATAATATAATGCATATCAAATGCCAACAAGTAGAGAAGCAGATGAAATTTTCTTTTATAAATTCTCTAAAGTAAGTTTCTCTAAAGTCTAATCTGCATATAAAATTTAAACTTAGACATGATCACAGAAGTCTACTATTGCAAGTAGAAAAGAAACAAGGGAGATTACTGCGAATGCGATGCATAATGTGAACCTATCATTACTATAAAATTGCAAGCTTTTTTTCAAAGTAAAGGAAGGAACTAGTGTAACATTATATGTATCTATATAACTTTTTTTCTGCTTTTAGCGAATTTGATATTTCTAGCCAGTGGGAACTTTAAAAGAAATATTAATATGCCTGCCTGCATGCCATTGACAAAACCAAATCTTTCATGCTTCCAGGGTTTGGATTTTCGGATAAGCCTCAACCAAAATATGGATTTGACTATACATTGGATGGTACACATTTTTTGAAACATATTTTTTGACTTCTCGATATTCAATGAATGGTCACTTAGGATACTTTCTACTTACAGCGCCATTATGGTGTCACAGAATTTGTTTCATCCTTGGAATCACTTGTTGATGCACTTGTTGCGGATAAGGTTTCCCTTGTTGTCCAGGTACCCCTCAGCTCAGATTTTTACCCATTTTGGATACTTGCTGCAAATTTCTTACAGTATGTAATATTTCACAGGGCTATTTTGCCCCAGTAGTTGTCAAGTACGCCAGCTGTCATCAAGAAAAGCTGGAAAATCTTATACTCATCAACCCCCCTGTAAGGAAATAACAAATAAGTTGTCTCCTTGCCTCCAAGAACATTATCTATGAACCAGTTTTCTTTCACTCTTCTCCTATAGAAGATAGTTCTTTGCAACAGCATGCCTCATAAGCTGTCCAAGCTGCTTATCTTAATGCTTTATTTTGCGCGTAACTCCATAATTGTTTCTTTCTGTTTTATACCGAAAACTAGAAACACTGTTCTGATATGTTTCTTTTCCAATAAAAGATAATGGAAAAGCATGCTAAGTTGCCATCATCATTGTCCATATTCAGCAACTTCTTGTTGGGTGAAATATTCTCGCAGGTTAGATGACTTTGTGATCCTGACTTATGTCTGAAGTAATTTTTCGAAAGCTCAAATACTATTAAAAACAGACCTCTTTATGGTATCTTATATTGCTAGTTTTCAGGATCCTCTCAGAGCTAGTGATAAGGCATTGACTAGTTGTGGGCCATATAAGATGAAAGAGGAAGACGCAATGGTTTATAGAAGACCATACCTTACATCTGGATCGTCTGGTTTTGCATTAAATGCAATAAGCAGAGCCATGAGCAAAGAGTTGAAGGTGACACCTACTTTCATATAATTAGTTTGCCTCTTCTTCTTCTTTCATTTGTTGTGAATTAGTTTTGTCCAATTTGCGACTATCATTTCGTAATCAAGCCTATACTGAACTGAACTTCTGTTAATAGTTAGTTTATGTAATCCATGTTAAAGAATATTAAATGAACATACAGTTCCGTTGCAAACACTGCAACACTTAACAATTTTCCGAAGTCAAAAAACCACATATACATTGTCAATACCACAGATCTCATTTCTTCTCACATTTGACGTATATATTTATTCTGAAAGTGACATTTGACATTTTTAATCCAATGAAAATCCAATATTGTATTCAATCATCATCATCATCACCATCATCATCATAGCGTTCATCCCAAAAATTGGGGTCGGCTTCATGGACTCAATAGGAAATATGTCGGATCATGATCACGTTGGATCATAATGTCAAATACTCGATGAAATCAATGAAATCATGAAATCACTTTGCAGTAAGAACTAGTTTTAGGTTCTTATACACTAATCTTTTTAGCCTCAAATTCGCTTTGGAGTTTCAGCACTGGCATTCTTCAAGTCAGGTTCAGAGATGTCAGATGTGCTCTCCTTAGTTTATTTGAATAGTTCATTATGTATCTGATATTTCAGCAGCTGGAAGTATACTATGCTGATGGTCTGATTAATAGATAATAGATTTGCAGAAGAAGTTGTACATATTCAAATGTGAAAGTCCGTGATTTTATCCCCTTTTGGTGTCACCTAAATGACTCCCCCCCAAAAAAAAACCATTTTCTTATTAATCATCATCTGCATGGACCACATCATTGTCACAATTATCATATTTTTCTTTTCGAAGAACCAAGTATGCACATTAATTCACTGCTATTGGATTCTTTCGTTTTGATATAGAAAGCTGTTACCAAGTCATTTCAGTTTTATTTGCTCTTATTCTGGCTGCGTCCATTAAAGTTTTCTTTTTTTCCCTTTTCAATTCCGACAACATTGAGCCATTGGAATTTGATATCAGCAAAATACCCAGCAATCTGCAGTAGAAGAGTTCTGGTTAAATGTATAAGGAAATGAGACCAAGTCAACCATATCCCTTGAAGATCTCCAAGCAATCAATGACATTCCTATCTGAAGGCGTTCCGATACAATGCACCGCATTTCGTAAAGATATGCAAAGTCAACCATATCCCTCGGAGATCTCCAACCAATCAATGTCATTCATATCAGAAGGCGTCCCGATACAATGCACCGCATCTCGTAGAGATATGCATTCAGCACCTACCAATAAAGCTAGATTCATATCCTCTTGTAAAGTACTATTATACCCTTGATACATTGTATTTAAACACATGAAGAGGAATGTAAAACTCCGCTGGTTTTTCTTCTACATTCCTCCAGTCGTTTATCCCTTTTCTCTAAATTTCTTCATGGTATCAGAGCCTCTCGCCTAACGGCAATTAGATCTTGTATGTATACACAACATCCTCTCCATGGAGCCGATTTCAACTAACCTCAAATTTCTCATCTCAAAATTCCCTGTCCTAATCACCACCCGACTAGACTCCACAAACTACATACTTTGGCGTTCTCAGGTCGTCGGCGTTCTCAACGCGCACGGCTTCCTCGGGTACGTCGATGGATCTACATCATCTCCATCTCCCACAATTTCCGATCCAAAATCCACCACCACCACTCCTCTGCCGCCAATTCCCAATCCCGACTTTCACAAATGGTTGATCACCGATCAACACCTCTGCATGAGCATCCAGGCGACTCTATCTCCTTCTGCTCTTGGCGTCGCCCTTGGTGTCACCTCTTCACATCTACTGTGGACAAAGTTGGAAACCCGATATGCCTTTCTTTCTGAAGGGCATATCGAGCAACTTCAAGACAAACTCACCAACCTCATCATGGCCGAGGAGCCTATGGCCGCTTACTTAGATCGGGCAAAAGCGATATACGACCAGCTACAAATCGCTGGTCCTGATACTGTCACCACACGACAAATGGTCCGCCAGATCCTCCATGGTTTTCCTCCTACTTACGACTCCTTCTGTGTAATGGCCCGAAATCGTGGAAAGCCTTACACAGTTGAGGAGATATGGAGCAGTCTCCTTGCCGAGGAGGCCAGCATGCAGCTACGACGTCTCTCGACCTCTAGCACACCAACTACCACCATGTCCTCTGTTCCTTCTCCCTCAACCAACTCCGCTGCACTCATCTCTAACTACGGACGACGGGACAACCGTGGCTGCACCACATATGGGCGATTCAACGGAGGCCGCGGCTCTTTCCCTTTCTCTCGCGGTGGCCGCACCAGCAACATACAGCCCCGAGGTAGTCCACAACGACCCGAACCTCCTACACCGACTACTCAGGTCGGACGACAGAGACGACGTATGCCTATCGACCACTCGACTGGCCGACCTATCCCTTGCCAAGTGTGCTGGAAGCCGAATCATCACACCCTCGATAGCTTTTGGATCGGTGAGCATGTTCATAAACCTGAGGCTCATGCAGTCCATCAAGGTCGCTCTACGGATGGTGAATGGATCTTTGACACAGGCGCCACGGATCACATCGCGTCTACCACTTCACAACTTGAGAAAATGACACCATACTCGGGTAACAAACACATTACTGTTGGCACATGTGATACCGAGACAGTGGTCAACATTGGCTATTCTTCTATCCCTTCTCTAAACTCTACTATACGTCTTCCTGACATTTTACATGCTCCACAATTCTCTAAAAATCTGCTCTCAGTCTATAAATTCACTCGAGATAATAACTGCGTTATCCAATTCTCATCCTCTGGTTTTGTTGTTCAGGATGCCACCACAGGAAAAACTCTTCTTAAAGGCCCGAGTAGGAATGGACTCTACCCAATCCACCACAATCCCATCCCTCTTTCTGCATCAAGCACCTCGGGCACTCTTTGGCACACCCGTCTTGGTCATCCTGCTCCTCCTGTTGTCTCCAAAATCGCTTCCAAGTTATCCCTCAAGCTGTCTCCTCAGCCACCATGTCCTCAATGCTCAATGAGTAAGAGTCATAAATTGCCTTTTCCTTTGTCAAAATCGAGAGCAGATTCTCCCTTAGCTTTAGTTCATTCTGATGTATGGGGCCCTGCCTCAGTTCAATCTAATAAAGGCTATATGTATTACGTCAGTTATATTGATGACTACTCTCGCTATATTTGGCTCTACTCTCTATATCATAATTCCGACGTGTTTGCTGCCTTCCAAACCTTTCAAACAATGGTTGAAAGGCAGTTTAACACGAAAATTAAAAAATTTCGATCTGATGGTGGGGGGAATTTTGTAACAATCAATTTATCTCCATATTTCACCAACTTGGGATCATACATCAGACCTCGGCACCCTACACAACCGAGCAAAATGGTGTGGCTGAAAGAAAACACCGACATGTAATTGAAACTACACTTGCTTTGCCACTAACAGCTTCTATGCCTCAGCACTATTGGCCAGATGCAGCGAAGACGGCTATATATCTGATCAACAGACTACCATCTGCAACGCAACGAAACAAATCTCCTCACGAGATTCTCTATCATCAGGTTCCAGACTACAAGTGGATGCGCACCTTTGGTTGCTTGTGCTATCCCTGCCTCCGCCCTTATGTACAACACAAGCTTGAACCAATGTCGCAACCATGCGTCTTTCTTGGTTATGCTGACCACATGAAGGCGTATAAATGCATGGAGCTGTCTACCAAAAGGCTGTACCTGACTCCACATGTCAGGTTTGAGGAGAACATCTTCCCTTTCTCTACTCAGACTCGTCCAACGCCACAACTTACACTGATCAACTCTATCCCACCGACCATTATTCCTACCCATCCACCTGCACCCCTCCAACCAACACCCACCGATCCCCTGATCTACCAACCTACCGACCAACCGACCCATCAACACGACCTACCGACCTCTCCAAACCGCTCCACAGCTCGCTCAACCCAAAGTATGACCGATCCAGCTGATTCACCAACACAAACCTTGCCTGACCCATCATTGCCTACAAGCATTCTACAACATATCTCGGCACACCATAATCCAGTCACTCACCCGACCTCTTACCATCCCCACTTAACTTCCACGTTACCTCCAACCTCCACTTCTCCACCTACTCAACCCACATCAGATACTTCACCACTGTCGACTCATCCCATGACCACCAGTTCCATGGTCGGCACCTTCAAACCTCGTCAACCATTAAACCTACATGCCCAAATCACCTCAGAAGAACCGATATCCTACAAGGAGGCGTCCAAACATCTCCAATGGGTCGCATCCATGCAAGACGAGTATGCCGCTTTAACCCGTCAAGAGACTTGGGAACTTGTCTCTCCTCCTCCCTCAGTAAATATCATCGGATGCAAGTGGGTCTACAAGATTAAGCGTCACACGGATGGCTCTGTTGCCCGCTATAAAGCTCGGCTCGTGGCCAAAGGCTTTCATCAGAAGGAAGGGGTTGACTACGCCGAGACCTTCAGCCCAGTCGCCAAGCACGGTTCTATCCGCCTCCTGATCACCCTGGCTCTACACTTCGACTGACCCATCAGACAACTCGATGTCTCCAATGCTTTTTTACATGGAAACATTGATGAAAATCTTTATATGGCGCAACCTATGGGATTCATAGATCCCTCTTTCCCACAACATGTCTGCAAGCTACGGAAAGCATTATATGGCCTCAAACAGGCGCCTCGACAGTGGTATGCTTGCTTCTCCCAGTTTCTTCGCCTTCACGGATTCCACCCGAGCATTGCCGACTCATCTCTCTTTGTCAAACACTCTGGCGACCAAACAACCGTGATCCTGTTGTATGTCGACGACATCCTAATCACGGGCTCTTCGGCAAACTTCGTACATCAATTCATTGGCGAGCTTGCCAGTGAGTTCTCACTCAAAGATCTCGGCGATCTATCATACTTCCTGGGACTGGAAATTCAACGAAGCTCCCAAGGCTGCTTCGTCCATCAGACCAAATATACAAAAGAGCTCCTTCAGAAAGCCGGTCTCTCCGGTTGCAAGCCGAGCAGAACTCCAGTCTCCTCAAAACGGAATCCAAACACCTCAGATCCTTTACTGCTCGATGGATCGTACTACCGTAGTCTGGTCGGTGCTCTTCAATACCTCACACTGACCCGACCTGATATTGCATTCGCTGTCAATCAAGTATGTCAGTTTCTCCATACTCCACGTGACTCACATCTCACAGCTGCTAAGCGGATTCTTCGGTATCTTCAACACACTCCAACCCACGGCATTCTTCTTCGTCCGAGTCATCTGTCACTCATCGCCTTCTCCGACGCTGATTGGGCAGGAGATCCCGTAGATCGTCGCTCCATCAATGGATTCTGTGTCTTCCTCGGAAAGAACCCTTTGACTTGGAGTGCAAAAAAACAACCTTCGATTGCACACAGCTCGACAGAATCGGAGTACCGTTCTCTCTCTCTCACGGCTAAAGAGATCATCTGGCTACAACTTCTCCTTTCTGACCTTCAGATTCCTCTCCAAGACAAGCCGCTAATTTGGTGTGACAACAAGTCGGCTATCTCACTCTCTTCCAATCCGGTCTTTCATTCCCGAACAAAACACTTCACAGTCGACTACCACTTCATTCGTGAATAGGTCACGTCAGACAACATTCGTGTTCAACACATCTCTACCGAGGACAACCCGGCTGACATCTTCACTAAGAGTCTCGCTGCGGATCGCTTCGAGCTATGGCGAGACAAACTGTTCGTCATTTCGGCTGCTCAGTTTGCGGGGGCGTATAAGGAAATGAGACCAAGTCAACCATATCCCTTGAAGATCTCCAAGCAATCAATGACATTCCTATCTGAAGGCGTTCCGATACAATGCACCGCATCTCGTAGAGATATGCAAGGTCAACCATATCCCTCGGAGATCTCCAACCAATCAATGTCATTCATATCGGAAGGCGTCCCGATACAATGCACCGCATCTCGTAGAGATATGCATTCAGCACCTACCAATAAAGCTAGATTCATATCCTCTTGTAAAGTACTATTATACCCTTGATACATTGTATTTAAACACATGAAGAGGAATGTAAAACTCCGCTGGTTTCTCTTCTACATTCCTCCAGTCGTTTATCCCTTTTCTCTAAATTTCTTCAAAATGATCAGTAATTACTCCAGTAAGAACACACCAAATTCTGCATTAAATGCATGCAACAAATGACCTGATAAACTAAGCTATTATCCATGGTCATCACTTGTCCAATCTTCTGATATACTGCTTGAAATAAAAACATTTTGATATGGTAGAGAGAAATTGATTTATATCTTATGGGTGTATATGTTGCATTGATTTATCTAAAGATACAATTGTGCATCTTATATTACTGTTTGTATCTGATGACCACTTTTGATAATTCGAATCAAGATATCTATGGCTGTGAAACCTGTCTACGCAGACATGTGAAGTCCAGTTACCACTTTCATGCTTTAAAACATTTCTAGCCTATATTAATAATGAAATACTGGTCCCACCCCTGTTTGTCTTGTCAATATTAATGGACACCACTCTAATGCTCAATTTTTTTCTTCATTGGTACCAATCATGCATTGATATATTTACGCCTAGGAATGAAATAAACACTCCATTTATCAGTACTGAGAATTTAAGCAATTTGGTGGATGATGGTTTATATATCAAGTCTTTGTATTCTGAACTTTGCATGGTACTTAGTTAAATCTATGTCAAACTGGGAGTGAGATTGAAAACTGAATTGTTGTATTAGCACTCTTAAGAAGTTCCAGCAATCTTTTGACTTTTCTAATAGGGCATGGGTCGTGGCCCTGATATGCCAGGGGGTTGACTGTGAGCATCTGAACCGTCATAGTGGCCTAAAGCAGGCATGTGATTGTGGGAAACTGATTCAGGGGCAGATGTAGTGGGCTTCTTCGTTGGTCATGAGATGTTGAGATCCATACCTTATAGACTTGCATGTTTTACCTCTTCCTCTCTGGTCGGTCGATAATTTTTAAATAGACTTTTGGCTCCCCGTTTGCTTGCAAATTACTTACAAGATTTGTCTAAACATGAATCCGTTTTTTGCTAGATCACAGAACTTTCCCCATACCAATTTAATTCTGAATTTTGCCTTTTTGTATATATAATGTCACCATGAACTAAATATGCAAAGAATTTGTGAGACCTGTATGCTTTAGATTTCATCTTCTTATTGATTATGACTGGACGGTATTTAGGTTTGCAATGAAAAACTAACTAAATTGTTAATATAGATCGAATCGGAGTGGTGTCTTTTATTTTTTTAAAGATTTTATGTGAGGCGGAGAAAGAGTTTGAGTCTTTGGAGACTTGTTGAGTCTTTTGTTATTTTATAGAGTTTGAGTTATTTGAGTCTTTTGATTATTTTGAGTGTTTTAGTTATTTTAGAAGTACCAGTCCTATTGAGTTTTTTGAGACTAAAGTTGTAAGCCTATTTAAAGGCCACAAACTTATTGTTTTGGGAGAAAAATCAATGAATAGAAATTTTTATGTAAACTGAATAGAAATTTTGATGTAAACTTTCTGTTTCTCCAGAAAATTAAATCTTTTGTATTGGTATGCGAGGGTGGGCTTGGTTAACAGGATGAGAGGTCCAAAAAATCTCTACGTGTGAGGCATGCGAGTCGGTGATAGTCGGTGATGTGTTAAATCCGAAAAGTTATCAATTTCTGAGTTTTTTGCTTCTCCAAGTTCCCACAACATACCTTCCTATCTCCTTTCTGCGTCAAATTGGTATCAGAGCTAAATCTGGTTGGTCTTTTTTCTTCTTCATCCAAAAAAAATCATATGGTAGGTTTTAGAAATAAAAAATCCTTTTAGTTTGATGAAAAAGAGATAAAAGACCAAAAGAAAAAACAAATTTTTGAAAAGAAAAACAAAGTAAAAACAAAAAAAAATTTCAGAAAAAACAGAGGAAGAAAGGAAAATTTTTCTTTAAAAAGTGAAAGGAAGAAAGAGAAGAGAACAGAAGAAAAAATTAATTACAAAAGCCCTATGCCACGTCCACAACCACATCCATCGGCCACTGGCGCTACCGCCACATCCGTCGCCGTCTCCGTCGGCCATCGTCGCATTCGCCATCCCAACCCCCCTCCTGTAGCCACCGCCACCACCTATGTTAAAAGGGGTTCTTGCCACATTCATGCATCTTCCCCATCGCCACCATAGTCGCCCACAACACAACACACCCCCGTATTAAAGTAACCCACATCCACCATTGCCGCCTTCCGCCATCTCCAACCTCGTTTTCGCTCGGGTTCGTCGACGTCGCCTCCATCGCTGTCAGCCAACTCCCTCGATCCCCCCTCAAGAGACATGCCTGATCGAGGTGAACCATCCGTAGCAAAAACCGTTGTCAAAAGCCGTCGGAATCGGCCGAAAAAACTGTCGACACCAAGCTGCTACAATATCGGCTCAGCCGCTCCCGTGGCCAAGCCGCGTCGATATTGTTCACGGCTCAGCCGAGCGGACCTAGCCGAGCCGACCCTGCCGATCCAAGCCGATTGGAGTCGAGTTGAGCCGACTGCTACAATACGGCTTCTGAATTTCTTCTAAATTTTAGCCGTATTTTAGCATATTTTTACGATTTCTCGAGCTTTTTGCGTGGAGTTTTCAATCATGATCGTCTGGATTAAAGCAGTACAAGTTCTAGAGGCCTTACATGATACTACAAAGCTGATTTACACTCCAGGCATCCTCTAATGATCAAATCCTTAATTACTAAATTTCAAAAAATTCCTCTGTTTGATTTGTCCAGATTAATCGATATCATTGGTATTGCACATTTTCTAGTCTTGATCTGTGTGTCGCATTAGTATATTTAAGATTGCTTTTTGACATATATACTTGGACCCTAGGATTTTATTTTATTCACATAATTAAGTGTACGCATTTGTTGGGTTTAGGGTCTTGCATCTTCATTAGTGTGATTGGTTGGCATTGTATGTTATTGCGTAGTGACAAAATCCTATGATCAGATATGGATCATAATGTAATTCAAAGGCTAGAAAATCAACCTCAATAGTTATATCTAGAACTAAAAACTAACATAAATCGAACGGGAGATCGCCTAGAAGCCATAGAAATTAAGCTAATCAAATCACAAAATTTAGTAGAATGACACACAGAGTACATTTGATAATGAATCTAAGATGATCAAAAATAGAAATAATCGAAATAATAGGAGATAAGATGAGAATTTTGAGGATAGCTTTGGGTGAGATAATATTGCACGATAGATTATGATAGATGCTTTCATTTTTAATAGAATTTATAATACTAAGATCTTCTCAGATTGGTTAGTAAAGATAAAGCATTTGTTTGAGTGGTACCAATTATCAAATGAGTGAATGGTCTAATTTGCTAAGATAAACCTTGTATGGTCCGCCAAACTTTTGTAGACATCAATGGAGAGACAATGAGAGAGCATCTGAAACCTTTATAGATTAGAATGAGATGAAGATCAAGCTTAAAGAAAAATAATTGCATTCTACATATAGAGATCATCTACCAGAAAAACTGAACGACATATGTCAAGGGAGCGTGACTGTTGAGGAATATATGACTAAGTTCAATGACTTATTTGTTAGGAGTAAGCTACAAGAAGACCTACGATATACACTTGTTAGGTTTCGTTCTAGATTGAGAGCAGATATTATGCATGAGATCCTTTCCCACAACGTAGACAATGTGCAATAAACATTTAATCTAGTCTTAAATTTAGAAATCATGAGAGCTCCCATAGACAAGAAGACTACCTTTAAAGCCGGGAGCAATTTAAGCGGCCAAATGACAACATGACTAATATTGTTAAAGAAATAAATGGAGGCTAAGCTTGGAGAACAATCACAACAAAAACCTAAAGGGATACAGTGTTTCAAATGTCATGATTTTGATCATTTTACTAGTCCTAATAAAAACATACTTATGGGAGAGATCAATAATGATGATGAAATTGAAAAAGGATATACTCCTGAGGAAACTGATATTACGAATAATGATGAAAATGATTCTAGTGCCCGATTATAAGTCTTTAGGTATATGGTCACTACACCTAAGAGTGATGTTGATTGACGAAGGACTAATGTTTTTTTACCTACATCAAAATTGGAGATAAATTTTTTCAAAGTGAAGATTGACAGAAGTTTGTACTAAGTTGCCAACTCAGCTATTTAAAAGATGAGACTAAAAGCTAAAACTCATCCACAACCTTGTAAAATTGCATGAGTTGATATATTATATTCTGTTACCTAAAGTTGTTTAGTGCCTATCCAGTGTTCGAACGATCACGATGGCATTTGGTGTGATGTCATATTTATAGATGCTTCACATATTTTGCTATATAGGCCTTGGCTGTATGACTTATTTGTTGTTTATTCTAAGAGATCCAACACCTACATTTATATTTGGAGGAAAGAAAATTGTGTTGACTTCTTGTAGACCCAAGAATATAACTGAAAATCAAAAGAATGTGTTAATATTTAAAAAGTCACTAACTTAAAACTTCATCGTGAGAATCCAAGTTCCTCAGAGTCTAGCTGACCTTATTCCTAATGCATTTCTTTAGTATTTTGCATATGATTTAAGTGCTTTGCACATCGAGACTTTTGAAATTCTTGCAGTAAACAATGATACTCATAAGTGTGCTGCAGAACCAAGGATAAATTTTCATGAATTTGCAATTATAGATGACAAGATGATTCGATTTGTCTAGAGGTTCGTACTAGAACCAAATAGGATGCTTTACCTGCATCATACATGTTCTAGACGAGTTTCACCGAGTAATAATCCGGATGTGAGTGAGTCAAGTATTTCACAGAAGTTAAGGAGATTGAGCACATCAAGTTTATGATCACAGTTCTTCACATCATTCTAATAAGAATGTTCTATGTTCTTTCACTTCTTTTGCTATTTAGAAGAATTTTTCAGAAGGTATTCCTCTACAGATTTACATCCTATCATACTTCAAAGTTTATGGACACATCTTCTCTAGATACAAGGGCTGCTGATTTCTGCTCTTTTATGTTATTCCCATCACCGTTCACCATGTGATGAAGTTCTTAGATCGGAAAAAATGATAGAGATCAAATTAGAAATGGAAACTTTTATTTTTAAAAAGATTTTATATGTGATGGAGAAAGAGTTTTGAGTCTTTGAAGACTTCTAGTTAGTTAAGTCCTTTTGTTATTTTATTGAGTTTGAGTTCTTTGAGTCTTTTAGTTGTTTTGAGTCTTCTATTTTGATTGTTTTAGTTATTCTAGAAGTTCTAGTCCTATTGGGGTTTTGAGAGTTAAGTTGCAAGCCTATTTGAAAGCCAAAAACTTATTTGTTTTGGGAGAAAAATCAATGAATAGAAATTTTGGTGTAAACTTTCGATTTCTTCAGAAAATCAAATCTTTTGCATTTGATGTGCGAGAGTAAGCTTCGTTTCCTGGGCGATAGCTCCGAAAAATCTCCATGTGCGAGACGTGTGAGTGGGTGGTTGTAAGATTTCCGAGGTGTGAGATTTGAAAAGTTACCAATTTTCTAGTTTTCTTCTTCTCCAAATTCCTACAACATCCCTTCGCACCTCCGTTCTACATCATTTTTTTTGAACCCTTGCAGATGAACTGTTACTATTGTAAACATGGTTTATACTGTCAATAGTTTTTTTTTGGTTACCGAACACTTCCTGTGATCAAACAAAACTATTTATTTACAAGCTTATTACTTGCATCCTAAGTTTATCGTTTATTAAATGTCCTGCTTTAGGCTTATGTTGAATCCATGAGGACAATATTAGCCAGTGATTCTTGGAAGACAAATACAACAATATGCTGGGGTCTGAGAGATCGATGGTTGAACTATGAAGGTGTTGAAGATTATTGCAGGTCTTTCAACCATAAACTGGTGGAGCTTCCAATGGTTTGCTCTCGCCCATCCCTCTGCACATTGTATCATAACAGGAACCTTTTTTATGTATTAATTCAATACTTTGATTATCTTGCTCTATGAAGGCTTACTATTTCAAGCATCGGTATTTTATGCTGGTAGGTTTAGGAGGATTGTTTCATATAATACGCCATATCCTTGTAATGATTATTTTGGCTTCATGTACTGCCTTTGTAGATTATTTTGGATTATGCGTCGAGATTTTCTCTCATCAAGTACTGCCTTTGTAGATTTGAAAGGACATAACTTGTAACTAGTGATGATCTCCATTGTTTCAAACTTATTTGCAACATGTGTTTCCACATAATATGAATGGTTAGACCTTCATACTTAAGCACATGTTAATGATCAATAACGTAATTAAGAGCATGGAATAATGAAAGAAGGCTATGCATAGTTCAATGTCCATATGATTTCTCTGTAGATATTGAGGCTCTTAATTGTTAACTAAATCATATATGGTAATATGAAGGTTACCGATTCTAAATCAGTCATGTTTTAAAATTTAGCATCGAATGCTTACTACTAATAGGCTTTAAATATGTCAATGTCTAAAATCAGAAATCAAGTGTTTAAAGGCACCAAAAAGTCTATAATAAATGATTACATTGCAGACTTTTAACAGAACAGAAAATTCAGAATGTCACACAGCTTACATGCACAATTCAAGTAGAAAATGGAATAGTACCATACACTTCTGCAACAGTTGAAACTTATCTTACACAGAATTATTATGAAGTTCGACTGATGGGTAACCAATGAAAATGCATTTCTGAAAGAGGAATAAAAACCTAGAAGCCATCGAACTTTCTATTAAGTCGATAGTTTGATGGTAAGCTAACACTCTTTAGCGAAATGCTTCAGGCGGGTCATCATGTGCAGGAGGATTCGGGAGAAGAGCTGGGGAAGATCATTGCAGGTATTATCGGTGAAGGCAAATAAGCTTCAAGCTCTCTTCTTTTGGTTGGATACTACAGTGCAGGCATCGCGCGGAGCAATAGAACACATGTTAGTATGTCACGAGATATGCTCGTCGTCCCCTTCTCCTCTCTTTTCTCAAATGTATATTATTCTGCTGCTTGACCTTAAAATGCAAATAGGCTTCTTCCTGCCAACCAGCTTTTCTAAGTTCTTATTGTAAGCTCACCACCTGTCCATGCCTTCTCTCTTTTGTACATGCTCTTTGTATTTTGCGAAGGGTGGACGCGCAAAATCCTAACTCGTCAGAATGCTCATGTGCAGACAAAACCCATTGGATAACTGCTATTGGTGATCAAACTAACATTCGAGTGCTTTTGTTTGACCTGTATCGGTGGTGTTATCGACTAACAGATGAAATAGAGCAACAGGTGATCGGATGAAATAACCAGAGACAGGATCAGGGCAAAGATCACCCTGATACATCTCATCCGTTGGTTGCACTGCTGGAATATCGATCATGCTAACTAAAATAGAGGTACCCTCAATATGACGTTCCTAACCGAAGGAAAAACAAAACTCACGGCTTAGCTGCACGAATATACCATAAAGTTCACCTAGCTTCGCATTTAGGCCCTCTTGTTTTTATTGGTTGCACTATAATACCTTCTGGTTTTTAAATATTTGCACCTCGCTATATTTCGTTATCATGCACTATGAATATGCCAAAAGATAGTTTTCTTTTTTCAATGATAAAATCTTGGCTTCATTTTGAGTTAATGGTAGTATTACTAAATTTGTGGATAATTTAGAATAATTTTTGTAAGTTAAGTGAGATTACCAAGATATCTTGATCCACATCTCTTATTTTATATGCTAATGAAACTCAAATCTTAACATCTTTCTTACATTTAAGCAATTGTTAATTTTTCTTGGTGAGATGCCATCTAATAAGGTGCCCTCAAGCACATCATTGACAAAAGCCTGTAAGTGCAGAAGATAAAGCGACATTAGCAAAGCCTTGACCTAGATGGAAAGCACACTATCAAAGTTAAATTACCAAAATTCTCCTTCATAAATTTTATATATTGCATTGTATTGGGAAAGAGATAAGCTCATTATCATTCTATACTCTCTCTTAATTTTCGATATTATCTCTCTTAGGTTCTTATTCGAGCATCGGAGGAGTCTAAATCGGTATCCCAACTCATGTTCCACTCGATAATGCTCTTTTTTGTTGTAATATGCGTAGATCAGCGGCATGACCCTAAACAGGTGGATGGAAATCATTATCTCTATTGATGCATGCGATATATGGAAGGGAATTTTTTGGATTCACTTGCATATACAACATTATTGGCACAACATGTAGAAACACGAACTCACCGTGTATGACACACGAAGTACCTGAGGAAGGCACATGCTAATAGAGAGGTGCATACTAGCCACAACCCTAAGAAGCAGGGGAATGGTGGCGAGCAAGGCTTCTAACATTTATCCCCATCCCTACGATACATATTAGAATCATTCAATGCTCTTCAGTAGTAGTTGCAGCGGTAGTTTACCATGCTGCAGTTATAGCTATATAAGAATTGCTCCATTATAATATCCAGCATGCTGCTTAGCACCTGCAGGACTAGGGTGGTCCTGAGCAAAAGGCATACACTCACTATGCTCCTCACGAATTTAATAGTACTACATCTAACTTTAAAATTTAATAAAACCCCTCTTAACTTTTACAAATCACCAAATTCACCAAATTTAATAGTACTACATGATGCATTTCCATGTCGGTGATACTGATGAGATGGAGACGAGCGAAGGCATGAGCGAGGTTGATGATCTCAAGGAGCATCAACCCTGTCACCCTTTTGATTCGTCTCACCAGCCTGAGGTGTATGAGTACATCGGGAGAATTGTTCAGGTTTTTACTTTGGTGACGATGAGGTGGATATGTACAAAGGAGAGAGCATATAGCCCATGATGGAGCCCGAGTCATACCGATCGACAGATTTGTTTCAGCAGCTATTATTTCTTTCACCTCGGGATGCACATCGAGCCATCATTCATGAATTTTTTGGAGAACTACAGAGTCTTGTGAGGACTGCAGAGCCAGTACACCCTGATAGTGAGGTTGAATTGAGCAAAGGTGAATAGAAATGATCTACATAGAGCCGAAGTTGTCTTCTCCTCTAGATTTCTCTTTGTAGCCACTCCCCCTCCTCCCGAGACATTGCATTAAACCGTGTGTAGCGACAACCCATGTCCTTCATTTCCGAATCTCAATTTTCACTTCCATATATCTTAGATTCAGATTGTCGTCCAGTAGATTTAAATTCTTTCATTTATTATGACGATCCATTTTGAAAAACATTCGTTGAAGGGCATGTACAACACACCTGGATTGACAGAGCTCATCTCCGGCAAGACACATGAGAATATTCTACGGAGATGCTGGGAGCTATGTTGCTGGAATTCAAGGAAGCCGGTGGGGGCATAGCTCCAAAGCAGCTAGCGGAGGAGCGCAAAGAGTTGATTGACCAGCTTCCTCCACTATTGGACATTCGGGATCCGCCATTTGATCATGGTGTGTTCACTCCAGTAGTGTATATATAATAAACAAAAATTTTATTTCATCGCCTTAGTAGTTTTGTTTTGGTTCTAGTATGTTTCAATAATCCTATACTCAGAACATTGTTTGTCTTTAAGTTGGGGGAGAGAATTATGTAGTTTTAGATGTCTAGATGTTTTTAGATGTTTTTGCTTAGGAAATTTTTTTAAGATACATCACCCAATCATTATACATGCATAGCTTATTTTTCCTCCTACCTAGCCAATTAGCTTGTGTGCTTAGTCCTTTGAATTCATTTGGATAAACTTTTTCAGTACATTTGTTCAAAAAAATTTGTGACATTATTTAGATTTGCTTTTCTTATAATTTGGTATGATAATATGCCGTTTATGATGTAAATGCATAATTTTCATGATATGAGTTCTCAAAACAGTTTAAGATTAGTTTGTATAAATTCATGAGATGAATGATTTATAAATAGACAAATCGACTTGAATAGTTTGTAATCTTAAAAGGATTTGGCTATTAACACTTATTGAATCTAATATTGATGGATGTGTTTGATTTGCTAAGTCATGATATATATACAAAATGAATGAAGAATGAATAAAATGCATCGTTCTTCTAACTTTTGTTGAGTTGCCGGTTATTCGTGCCTCAAGAAGCATTGAACATTCACGTCGAAAAACAGGGTTTGGAGGAGTGCATGTGAAATAAATCTTTAGACAATCCAATCCATTAAGTTTGAGGGGTTCTCGAAATCTAATGACTGAGACCATCTGGTTTGAGAGTCATTGACCTAATGCTCGTTACATGGATTGCTCGAAAGTGTTATTAAAAAGAGAAAGAAAAAGTGAATAATCATGAGTTAGCTCGTCAACACCCATTAGTTAAAGAATGATTAAACATTTGTGACTTTCAAAATCCTTATAAGATTCATGAAAGTAGGATATGATATTTTGCTCTACTTATGATAACTGCATATCATCGATTTATATGACACTAATTGAATGTTGGATAAAGAAATTTCATGGCATTTGCTCTTATTCATAATTGTTTCATATTGTTTATCGAACTATATTGAAAAGACGATATCTTTGATTGTGCTATGATTTAGCGATAAGATTTTGATATGTTTATGGTTTATCCTAAAAAAGATCGCTTATTTTGATATGGACTAGCAAAAAGCTAGTTGGGAGGGTGTGATTCTAGGTGAATATTACATATTTACCCCTCTCATTCATATCATTTTGTGCATATTTTGCATTCATTTTCGCTTCAATATGTGCATTTTTAGAATATCGTAAAATATTGGAGAATATTATTTATTCACAAAACATAACTTTTATGGCTTATTTTTGTCTTCTCATATTTTTATAGTGAAGATGGTCCTTTTACGAGTCCAACAACTATTTTTGCAAATATTTAGGAGCTTGGAGCATCCTCTACAAATTTTGAAGAAGATAGCCCAAGGAGAAATCAGTCATCTGATGGAGTTTCCAGACGTCTGATTCTTTCCATCAGACGGGCTTGTTCAGTTAGATGAAGTGGTGGCCAAAAACAGAGATTTTAGAAGATATTACAGCTAATGCCACCCAGACGGCTGAAGAAGAAAGGCTAGATGTCTGGATGACCAAGTGGCCGACAATCAGACATGCTAGACGTCTGGACACTCCAAATCAGACGACTGACTACCCGTCCACCCAGCTAAGTGCCAAGCAGTCAGACGTTTGGGACAACCAAACCAGACGTTTGACTGGCCTGACTTAATGAAGACCACGTCAGCAGCATCAGACGTCTGAATGGTCTTCTTTAGATGTCTGACTGGTTTCTTCTTGGCGATTTTTAGTACATTTTTAACCAAACCCAAAACGATTTGAAGCGTCGGATCTTGTAATCAAGGGCCGAGGTTAAATTGGGTTTTTGGTAGTATAAATAGGACCATATTGCTTAATTTTCATTATCTTTGGATGAACTAAACGTTGGGGAACCGATTGGAGCTAGGGTTTACAGGAGCTCAAGAGGAGATTTTGGGGGTTCATCTTCTTCCAAAATATTGCAGATTTGATCCTCTCTACTTCTCTTGTGTACTTTGATTTAGTTGCATTGTAATAATGATTTGGATAATGTTTTGCAATAGAAATGCTTCCTTTCTTGTTATGATGAAGTGAATCTATCTTTTGTGTTGTGGCTAATTTAGAGTTTTGTTATTGTGCTTCCATTTAAATCTATAACCATTCAATATTTATATCATTGAATCTATGGGCTTTTATATTGTGTTGCATATGCATTACCCGTCAAGAGGTTCGATGAGGATGGTGTGCCGCGAGGCACTACCTACGTGTATTTACACTATCCATCGAGGGATCTGAGAATGATGTGTCACGAGGCATTATCTAACTCCATAGTACCTGTCGAGGGGCCATAATAGGGTGATGTTTTGCGAGGCATTATCTAGCGCAATATGATATATAACACATGGATTTAGTGATTACTTAAGATGCTAATTTTATTGTGCTTGAATGTTAGACTTTTCGAACCCCATACATTGGCGTGGATGTGTGATTGAGTTATAGCAACCATCATGCACTCCCAAAAAGGATATTCTCTAAAAAAGACGCATGATTGACTTTGGAATCACAATTAGTATTAACCCTAAACGAACCCATAACACATGCAAATTCTCCTATCTCTTTCACTCTATTTGGCCAACCAACTTTAGTGAATCCTAGACCATAGCCCATATTTCCCCAACACTTTCACCAATTTTGTAGTTGAGATGACACTCTTCTCACCATTACCATTCTATAATCGATTGAACTTGCGAGATTGTAGAACAAATCGTCCCTATGGAATACGACTCTAGATTCACCGGACTTGGTACTTCTTGACCTCCCGTGTTTAGGAGTATCACAAAATTTTGGAGGCAAGCACACATTACTCTGCAACCTTGACCTCATGCCTAAGGTTCTTGGGAATGCGTATCAAGAGATGACCTTATACAAACAACACGTTCCCTAATACAGTAACACCAAAATCCAAGGGTGTCATTAGGCCACGCACATATAAGCTCGAGATAATAAGGGGCAAGGAGATATCTTGCATGTGGAATATACTTCACTTGAAAATGTATTTTAAGCTATCCATAACTTATTGTCTGCATGCATAACAATGCAATTCATATGTATGAACGCCATATTGTAATATTTACCCTATTTTAATAAAGAATTTCCTCGTTCGCTATCTTTATGTCTCCATTATAAGATGCAACTCTCTTGATATGTTATTAAGCAAATGGGATAGCACTCCCTTATTATATGATCTGATACATATCAAAGGGATCCCAACTACGTGAATGCATCCAGATGGAATGGAGATGCTAAATTAAGCTAACTCCCAATCAATTCGACCATCATTTCATATGAATGGTTATTCTCCTAGTTAATATGGATGTGTGCTACTACCTTATTTTATGCTCTAAGGTGCTAACAGAGAGGCAACATTTGCTGACTCGTACTAGACTATCCCCAGTACAGGGTGGTTACAGTGCCCTTAGGATAGGAACTAAGTGCTTACTTACCATGTATCACCTAATCCTAAGAAGAGTCAATTCTCGCTAACTTCATGTAAAATTTGATCTTCCTTATAATAGGTAGGTTGCATAATGCATAGGATATGTGTTACGGATATAATACGCTCAGCCAGCTCACGTCCCAAAGCTCAGTAGTTGAACGAGTCAACCCCTACCTCGCTCACAAGGAGCCATCAATGGCGGGTCATTTTGCGCCATCAATGGCGGGCCATTAATGTGCCATTACGCACCATCAATGGTGGAACATTGTACCTCATCAATGGCTGGCCGTTAATGTGACATTACTCACCATCAATGGCGGGCCGTTAATGTTCCATCAATGACATGGAATTATATTCTCATTCTCCTCCATATAAAGTAACTCTGAAACAACAAGACAAGGGGGAGAAAAATCTTCATCTTCTTCAACACATGACATGAAGGTCTTCTGCTAGGCATGTTGACAAGATCTTCATCTTCTTCCTCACCCTCTGGATCATTCTCATACGATCACCTACAACAGTTAGCTCGGATCCCACATCCGACCTCAGGTATTCTCTAAACAAGATCTCCTCCAGCCTAACTCTTGCACTTTCCTCCCTTAGCTCGACGACAACTACTGACGATCTCCCAACAGTTCGGCCATAGCTGTCATGAGCCACCTTGAGTCTCTTACTGACTTAAACATCTGAGGGGCTTAGACCGAACCTGAGAGCCCGCCCACCCTCACGAGTTATTCATGTTGTAGATATCTTACATGTCGGAGTCCATTGCTTGGAGATTGAAACTCTGCGATAGCTCGAAACCGGCTCGGGGATAACTTGGACTTGCCAGCGATAGCTCGGACTAAGATAGCTCGACCAAAGCCCGGGGGTTAGTTCGCCTAGTCTTCCTACAACCGCCATCATCTGCCGACCTCAACTACTGCTTCGTCATCTTCACCATCATCGTCTTTGTATGATCTTTCATTGTTGAGGGGCCAAAAATTACCCTCCAACAATTGACGCCGTCTGTGAGAACAAGTTGAACACATACGTCAGTATCCACATCTTCACTAACAATGGCTCGTTCCTCCATCTCTTACTATACCTTTTTGATTTTTTCCATTTCAAAGAAGGTTATATTATATTTGGTAGGGCTAAAAATATCTTTGACAGATGCATTAGCATTTGATTGGCCTTTTCCTTGCTTTACATTCATTAAAGTGTGCAGGCCTACAGCTCAGCATAAAGAGCCCCACGAGCTGACTTAAATCTGAAGGCTGCCCGATGATAGCTTGGCCTAAACGGGCACATGATAAGTGATATCGAGCTCATCCATCCTCTGGATGCAAAAGTATCGGCAGAGCTCATCAGTTGGTCAAACATTGATGCCCCAGCTCAGCTCACCTATTGGTCCGACCACGATATCCAAGCTCAGATTTCCGCTGGTTCGACCTCGGCCCCGTAGCTTGGCCTCTTGCTGGTCAAACCTCGATAGGCGAGCACAACTCATTCCACTGGCTAGAACCTCGGCATCCCAACTCAGCTCTTCCGTTGGTCAAACCTCGGTGGAGGAGTACAGCTCATTCCGCTGGTTAGAACCTCGGCATCCCTGCTCGGCTCTCCCGTTGGTCAAACCTCGGTAGACGAGCATAACTCATTCCGCTGGTTAGAACCTCGGCATCCCTGCTCGGCTCTCCCATTGGTCTGATCTTGGTCTCATGATGTGATCGATCATGGACTAATCTAAAGAAGACCTCACGAACCAATCTGGTTACACAACCGAGGTAATCTGTTCTTTATTATGCAGGCTACATCACCCAACCTCAAACGTCGCAACTATTCTGCAACAGTTGAGCTCAGGAGATGGGGGCTAACGTTACAGATATAATATGCTCAGCCAGCCCACATCTTAAAGCTCCGTAGTTGAACGAGTCAAACCCCACCTTGCTCACAAGGAGCCATCATTGGCGTGCCATTATGCACCATCAATGACGGGCCATTATTCACCATCAATGACAAGTCATTATACCTCATCAATGTTGGGCTATTAATGTGCCATTAATGTGCCATTACGCACCATCAATGGTGAACCATTGTACCTCATCAATGGCGGGCCGTTAATGTGCAATTACTCACCATCAATGGTGGGCCGTTAATGTGACATCAATGACAGTGAATTAAATTCTCATTCTCCTCCCTATAAAATAACTCTGGAATAACAAGAGAAGGGGGAGAAAAATCTTCATCTTCTTCAACACATGACATGAATGTCTTCTGCTAGGCATGTGGACAAGATCTTCATCTTCTTCCTCACCCTGTGGATCATCCTCATACGATCATCTAAACAGTTAGCTCGGACCACATCCGACCTCATGTATTCTCTAAACAGAATCTCCTCAGACCTAACTCTTGCACTTTCCTCCCTTAGCTTGGGGACAACTACTGACGATCTCCCAACAGTTTGGCCATAGCTGTCACGAGCCACCTTGAGTCTCTTACTGACTTAAGCATCGGAGGAGCTTAAGCCAGGCCCGAGATCCGGTCCACTCTCACGAGTTATTCATGTTGCAGATAGCTTACGGGTCGGATTCCATAGCTCGGAGGTTGGAACTCGACGATAGCTTGGAACCGGCTCTGGGATAGCTTGGACTTGTCGGCAATAGCTCGGACTAAGATAGCTAGACCAAAGTCTCTCCATCCCGGGGGTTAGCTCGCCTAGTCTTCCAACAATCGTCGTCATTTGCCGACCTCAGCTACTGCTATGTCATCTTCACCATCATCATCTCTGTATGTTCTTTCATTATTGAAGGGCCAAAAATCCCCTCTCCAACAATATGTGCAATACGTCGACATCCTATCATTTATAAGGATATGCATTCTTCATCGATGGTCACTCAGCGTGAGGCTATTCTCGTTAACTCTACATAGTCACTCAGCGTGAGGGGTACCTTAAATATAAGGATATGCATTCTTCACCGATATCCCATATGTATGCTATATGTTGCATGCATCGACACCCACATTGATGCAAACAAATAATATATGCACAAACAAAACCTTTGAATCAAAAAAGTTTGTTAAAAGAAAGCAACACAAGAATTCTTTTATTATGATAAAAGATTGATCTACATTGCTATCAGGCATAACAAAAGAAAAGCAAAGAAAAATAAAATTTTCTCCCATTTTAGGGGACTACCCTTGTTTCTTCAGCTTGATCGTTGTTTTCTTGGCATTACCCACCGAGTTAGTAGAATGCATCGATGGTAGTGGTATCATCCTCTCATCCACATAAGGAGATACAAAGAGTGTGTGCTCCAAGTTTGCTAGTCATCCTTTCCTTCTTCATCAGTTTTGTCTCCTGCTGGGTCGCCCTCATATAGGTTGAGACATGAAAGATCCAAGTCTAGAACAGATATCCTTAGTTCTTACACACGCGTGAAATATTCAAGACAAAATGTCTCGTTGAAGTATTCTTGACCATTATATATTTTCTGCTAGGCATTCAATGTAGTTAGAAAGGGAGCTGACGTTGGTATAGCTTTGTGAATCCAATCATCCCGCTCTTTCCTAGTACCTTGACAAACTTGTAGTACTATGATAACTATAATAACATTTATATATTTATAATATGCCAAATGCCATATCAATATATGCTCATACTTATGTGCATATATAAACATATATGTCTCATATTACAACTAATAGGATTGAAGGGTCACATAAATGTAAATTTCTTACATTCTCACACCTGACTCAAATAATCCTAATAATATCTTTAAAGCACAACAATATTTCAAATATACGCTATGGCCAAAAAGTAATAGCCGCACTTTACGAGGAAAATAATTTTTTTGAAAGACACTTCAAAGTATTTATGCTTTGCAAATAAGTTTATGTAAATAATCTTATGAATATATACTTAACCATTCCGAGTCTAACTTTTATTTAGTTATAAATAAGTATCACATGACTTAGATATAACATGTGTACTTTATACTTTATACTTGAAATACTAACAATAATTAAAACATGTCTTGATATCAAGTATATAATCATTGCAATGACAAAAACCATCCAAATATAAATGTGATCATATTCTTTATATGATCTGTAACAAAATGACTAGTAAATGTTTTAGCCAATAAGTCAACATCATGAATATACTTAATATGCTCAAATATCATTAGTGATCACAATTTTAACTTTAACTTTATGAAACTTAATATCAATTATCCTAAATCGACTCCTCCTATAGTATTGTTGTTATAATATGCTATTCATAAAAGAATTGATACAAGATTACTACTTAATATCTTATAACCCTCAATCATAATGCCTATAATGTATCTTATAATGATTTCCACGGATAAAATTAAAAAATCCCTCAAACTTTGGACCATTTTGAAAAACCACCCAAAACTTTGAAAATCTCAAAAACCCCCATGAACTTTGGTCTTTGCAAGAAACCTCTGGTCAAAGCGACAAAAATATCCACACTTCCATCGTCTTCTTCTCTTCCTTTTAATGAACACATGAATTAAATTTACAGTAGCATCTTAAATAAATAAAAGAAAAATTAAAACAAAAAAGAATCTTGTTCTTGAAACACATAAGATTTTTTTGGGTGTTTTTTTTGTTATTTTTGGTTGTTTTAAGGAACCTCTCACCTCCATTTGCTCATTCTCTTCCTCACTAATGAACTCATTTAATAACTTCATAGAGCATCCAAAAAATAAAATAATTTTTTTAGAAAATAAGAAACCCATTCATAAAACCTATTGGATAGTTCGAGTGATTTTGTGGTGATTTTTCATTGAATTTTTTTGAAAAATATTCCCTTAAAAATTTTGTTTTTTTGACAAAGGTGAACAATATTTCAATTAAAAAAAGGTCACATGATAAAGACATGACTTTTTCTTGATCATTTTTTTAAATGGACAACGTTCAAGGTGTTATGAATGAGGGAGGCTTTTGGTCTCCCCTCATCTTTATCCCCCATTAATCCCCATCAAGCTTACTAATGGGACCTTTGGTATCCCATGTCCTTTCATATTCTACTATTATGAATAAATAGGGAACCATATCTTTGTGCCATGGTTACTCATTCTTTTGATTTTCCAACACGTTATCAGCACACTCTGAAGCTGAGCTGAATCCCTGTCGAGGGACGAACTGCGAGGACGCGGATATGGATTTCTTCTCTGATCTTCGCTAGATCCGGCGGGCAGGATCTAGAGGTAAAATTTTAGCAACCCCTAGATCAATTTTTTAAATGTGCATGTTGTTAAATCTGTGATAATTATTTTCTACAAGTTCTATAGCATAATCTATAGCAAGAAAATCATTAAATCACCACACAGATTAACTATTAAAAACAATTTAAAATCAGGTTTTTCATTGATTATTAAAATACAAAAAAAACTGAAACAAAAACAACTTTCTGGGACATCCTAATTGTCGGCAAACCCCCCACCCGTCGAGGGTTCTCTGATCTGACATCTCCCCTCTTGTTGAGGGGGGCTGTTCGCTTTGCCTCCCCCTCCCGTCGAGGGGGGCTGTGCCGCCCGCTTTGCCTCGAGGGGCTTGCAGACGTGCCGCCCCCGTCGTCACCCCCCTATCGAGGGTGGCCCCCAATTACGCCAGCGCCCCTGTCGGGGTGGCACCCCCCGGTTGGGCCTTCTATCCGCGTCGGAGCGCCGCACGCGTCAGAGCACCGGCTTCGAATCGACGGTGGGGAAAACGGGATAACTCTTGAAGTTGATTCTGTTCAGGCAGAAGTTGATGAGAAAAGCTCCGACAGAAGTTGATTCTGTTCTTGGGGAAAACAGGATAATTCTTGAAAGCATCAGAAAACTGGAGTAAGGTTACAAATCTGTTGGGATTGAACTTGAAAATAATTTTGATGTTTCTCCATTTCAGGATCTTCAGGATCAATCCATCGTCTGTTAAAATAGCAATGGCTTACCTTTTAAAATAATTTTGATGTGTCTCCAACTTCAGGATCTTCATGATATCATTCTGTTAAAATAATTTTGATGTTGGAGTAAATTTGACCGCTTTTAGATTAGTAAATAGCCATGGCTTACCCTTTAAAATAATTTTTCCATGTTTTCCACTTCGTTTTTTACACGATGCTGAGTGGTTAATACTCATATTCATTAACCCATCATCTGTACAGTGTGTTATAGCCCCTCCTCTTTAAAGCCCTAACCCTAGGGTGAGGGAGAGAATAAGCATGTGCCTCCCTTTATTGGCTTTGTGCCCAATAAATAATAATAAATAAAAAAATGGGTATCTTTTGGCTTACGTGCCTGCAGCCGCAGCCAGCCCGCGGGCCTCTAACCTGCATGCCAATTTATTATTAATTCAGAAAAATACCCTTTTTCAAAGCCTGAAATTTCAAAAAAATTTGGAAAAATCCAGAAAATCAGGGAAGATTAGGTTGATGATATTTTAACTCCTTTCGGAGTTTTTGGCCCAAATTTATAATTTTGTTACTGAATTTTATGTGTAATTCATTATTTATCGCTTTATTTAAATTTGAATAAAAATTATTTTACGTTTTAATGATTACAAGGATCCTGAGACCGCTCTGTCGTTATGTTAGTTATCTAATCTAACGGGTAATGACGTTTCTCCGTGGTCCAAGTAACTTTTTAACGTAAATTTAATTTATTTATCCAATAAAATTGCCTGCGATGTTGAATAATTGTATTGATTATGCATGTGTGTGTTGAATAATTGTATTGATTATGGATGTTGTAAATAATTCAGTCTTGTGGTTTGGGATCGGCCATTTTGAGATACATCTTATTATATTCCTCGCTTTCTTTTTCTGTTTTGAGAGATTTTGTAGTGAGGTTATAATGTAAAATGCCAATGACTGGAGCTCAGCCAAATTGAAGACAGATGAAATCTGCTTTATGCTGGGACCCAAACTGGGTTTCAAGTTGTATTTTTCATTTCTTTTTGTATTTCATTTTTGGACTGTATTCGGACATTTTTGGACATTTTATTTCGAAGGGTATCTGGCCGATCCCCACATGACTGTTTATTTATTTATTTTTGCGTGAATTTATTTTTCACAAATATTAATTCATGCGTATTTAATTGCATAAATAAATGGAAATATTGGCGAGAAATGATTTTTATGTACTGGATGCGGCAGTAAAGAACTATCTGAGCTGTCGGGTGGACCTGAAGTTACACCTGCGCTCAATGGCTCTTATGAGTACGAATCTGGCTCCTACTACTATGGCAGCGGCCCCAGCGGCGGCCCAGGCTACTTCAACCGCGACCCCTGAAGCGGCGCAGTCATCTGTCTCTGATATAGATAATGCTAAGGCCATTATCTACATTAGGAGACACAAAAATCAGACCTTAAAAGGTGAATATCTGACAATAGAGGATCCACTTGAGTTGTGGAGGAAACTGGAGGCACGTTATAAAAATCAGATAGATGTTATACTACCCCTTGCTTGTTATGAGTGGGAAAACCCCCGACTTCAGGATTTCAAGTCCGTGTCTGAGTATAACTCAGCACTCCATAATATCACCTCACGCCTGAAGTTGTGCGGTGAAGAAGTCTCGGAGCAACGCATGTTGGAAAAGACTTTCACGTCTTTCCATGAAAAGGATGCAATCCTCATGCAACAGTACCGTGAAAGACATTCACGAAATTCTCTGACTACTCTCCTGCATCCTAAGGGCGGAAAGAACAGAGCCTTGTTACTAACCACTCACAACCTATGCCCTGCTGGGACTGCTCCTTTCCTTGAAGCCCATCTTGTTTCTTCCCAGAAGACGAAGAACAAGAAGAAGGCCAGAAATTACAAGGGTCAAGCTGTGATGTAACTGGCTAGAGGACCTCCACAGAACAATAACTACAACCAGAGGAAGAAAAACAATACGTGGACAAGTAACAACAATGGCCAACTGTCTATTCCCAAGAAGAACTGGGTGGACAAATGCCATAAATGTGGCATGACTGGACATTGGTCCAGGAACTGCCGCACTCCACGTAATTTCTAGGATCTTTATCAGGCGAGCTTGTAGCCTCGTCCTGAAATAAATCTGGTTGAATCTCATCCTTCAACCAAGCTGACCGCAAAAGACTTCGATCACGATGACTTGCTCGACTGAGTCTTATCTTAGTTTGCTTTTATATATGCATTTTTAATACTATTTTACTTCATCTGTATTTTCTTTTTAAACAAAAAACTTTATGAATGCATATTTAGCTTTATTTTATAAAGTCTAGTCATTCAAATATATAGATGAAGTGTGATATATTGTGGACAGTGCCTCGATGCACTGATGAAGCATTAAAATTGCTCCCACATACAACGAGACTATAAGATGCAAATTTCTCTCCTTAATCATATAGGAATCTCCCAAGTTTCAAGGATATTTCGTTTAACACGAAAATACCTTGGAAACTATGGATAATAATAGTGAATATCTTTATATAACTCGTCAAATGGATGGCCAGAAGACCATCTGCGTACGATTCGTTGGACCCCCGTCGGGTCCCTATCATTATAGATATTCATCCTATATAAAGCCAACTTGACTGTGCACCAGAAGTGTCTTTCATTGCCAGAGTTTTCAACTCTGGCACAATAGACTTGGTCATCCTGGATCAACGATGATGGACGCAACATCAAATGAATTCCTTGGAAAACCTGAAGATTCTTCAAGAGGTTGAGTTTTCTTGTCCCCCTTTGTCAAAAGGGAAAACTTATAGAGAGACCTTCCCTCCAGAAAGTGGGATTAGAGTCTACTGGCTTCATTGAGAGAAAACATGGTGACCTTTACGGGACTATTCACTTCGTAAGTGGTCCATTTCTGTACTTCATTGTACTGATAGACACATCTACTAGATGGTCTTATGTGTGCCTTTTGGTCCACCTGCAATCTAGCTTTCTCAAAAGCTGATAATGTGTGTGAATTCACTACACATGTCTTTCAAGACTACTGCCAAGCAACTGGCATTGAAATTAAACATCCTGCAGCATGTTCATACTCAGAATGTGTTATCAGAGTATTTGATAAAGAGACTCCAATGGATTTCACGTCCATTGTTAAAACCCAGTTGACTGTAGATGTTGAGGGATACGCCATACTGCATTCTGCATTGCTTATCACGATACGGTCCTCTCGTGGCCATATCTTATAACTGATGCCGCTTGCTTATGGTCCACCACCAAACATATCTCATTTGAGAGTGTTTGGATGTGCTAATATTTTTCCCCATAGTACCACGTCTTGATAGCTATGAATTTGATGAGCAAAGTCTCATTAAAATAGGCACGCAGTCTAAAGAATCCTGAAGCTTCTGAGACCATATCATGGGACACAAAAGTCCTAATCTCGTTTTGTTCCTCATACTATTTCTGTGTGAATATGAGATCCAGAAGATCCTTCAAATTCAGACTAAAGTAAATCAATTTGCGGATAAATTCACGGACAACCCTAAGATTGTTTGTTCACACGTCCCTGCTGCGAACATGCCAGCTAGGATTGACATCCCCAAAGATGGATGCAATCCACCGACATCAGAATTGGCTGTACCTCAATTGAAAAGAGGACGCCCGCTAGGTTCAGAATATAAAGTTCCTCGAAAGAGGAAGATTCCTGGATATATTAAAATGATCCCACCACAGGATGCTGAGCTCAGACCAGCGACCTCTCCCCTCCTAATTTTCCCTGCAGAGGAAACAATAGGATAAACATCATTTTATTAAGTACGTGCTAGAGAGGTACTGGACAGATATAGCACAGTCGACGACGACGATTTTGCTTTTGCTATTACAGTTCAGGTCGCTGAATACAATGATGACGTTCAACCCACTTTTCTATAGCGTAAACGTATAAATTGGCCAAAGTAGGACGAGGCAATAAGAGTAGAGCTGGACTCACTCTTGAAAAGAAAAGTCTTTGGACCAGTAGTCCATACACCTGAATGTGTAAAACCTATAGAATATAAGTTAGGTTTTCAAATAAATGAAAGAAATGTGATCATTTTTCTATTTCATACTCAGCCTAACGTCTCTGAAAAAGCCAAGAAATGCAGTTCATGGACGTTATGACTGCATATCTATACGGCAATATAGATATAGAGATCTATATGAAACTTCCAGAAGGGTATACTCTACCCCCAGAGATGAAAGGAAGACGTAGGAACGTCTTCTCTATAAAGGCTTCAAAGATCAGTATATGAGTCTAATAGGTTCTCCTGCAGAGACCATTGAGATATCAGATACCTAGTCAAAACAGGGTATTGTCTCGGCTTACAGATTAAAACACCTTTTGTGGTGGAATCCTTTTATATTCTTCATACACCAGGAGTTTATGAAGAAAGATGCCCATTTGCAATCTATTAATAATGGATGCTTAATTATGACCCCTTCCAGTCGCTGGAAGAGGGGGAGGACATCCTAGGTCCTGAAAAACCTAGCTCTAGTGTACTAGATACACTCCTTTATCTGGCAAACTGCATGTGTCTTTATTAGAACGTCTGTAGCAAAGCTGTTAGCCAGGTACAGTGTTTCCCTGGAGAGCACCACTGGACCAAGGATAAGCTGCTCATGCACAACTCCTAAGGGTCAAGGAATATATAGCGCATATGCAATTTTACAGATCATCGCGATGACTAAGCACAAATGGTCGGCCACCTTCTAAAGATCTTCACATCATTCTCCAAAGTCTACATCTTCTGAGAAGCTCATCATCCAAGAAGCAAGTCAAGAATACGCTCAGCCAGGTCCAGCAGTACCTTGTAGACACAGTGAAGACTGAGTAAAAGAATTCATTCGTGGAGTAATCTACCCGACTTCGAAGAGCGTACCACTCTAGAGCGCCTCTATCTTCCAGTAGCCGCTAGATATGAGTGAAACTTGTATAGATGAATGACGATTTTATTTGCTTTCAGAATATGATCGATGTATAGACGAATATGAAATGATTGTATAGATACATATGAGATCTCCAAGCCTGAAGCTTGTACATATCAGGGGGAGTTGATATTAGAGTTGTACTCTTTTCCCTTAGCTATGGGGTTTTCCACTGGGTTTTCCATAGCCAAAGGTTTTAATTAGGCAACCTCATTTAACTCAGGACCCTGAAGTGTCCACCCCAAATTAAAGCTGAAAGACCTCTAAGCCTGAAGCTTGTACGGATCAGGGGGAGTAATCTGTGGGTTGCACTCTTTTTCCTTAAGCTGTTAGTTTTTCCCACTGGGTTTTCCATAGATAAGGTTTTAACGAGGCAAACACGATTACTCTGGATCCATAAGTATCCACCCCCTTAGCATTATACGCTAAGACCAAAGTAATGGATGGATAAGGGGGAGTGTTATGAATGAGGGAGGCTTTTGGCCTCCCCTCATCTTTATCCCCCATTAATCCACATCAAGCTTTCTAATGGGACCTTTGGTATCCCATGTCCTTTCATATTCTACTATTACGAATAAATAGAGAACCATGGCTTTGTTCCATGGTTACTCATTCTTTTGATTTTCCAACACACGGATTTTTTTCAAGAGTTACAAAGTTTTTGGTGGGTTTTTCAGAACATGCCAAAGTTCAAGTGGTTTTTTAAAATTTAACCAATTTATAATTTATATTTCCATCATTAAGAATGAACTATTTTATTAAAATAAAAATTAGCTACAATAAATAATCTTTATTTTATTAGTAATGAATTTGACCTTCATGTCGCCATAGGTCATATATAGCATATATTCATTACTGAACTTTAGATGAGACCAGTTTAAATTACTATTAATAAAAGAAATCTTTATACCTATGGGGATTAGAGATTGCTTCAACTAAAGATCAGAATTGTCTTAACCTGATTATGCTATATGAATAACTACTTCCCTATGGGGTAGAGTGGATATTAAATGTAAACTGATTGCAATGCTTGATACTTAACAAGATGTTAGATGAGCAATATAAGACTAATACTTACCTAATGGAAGCTATTTCTATTTCATAAGTTATATGATAATTAATACTCAATAACTTTAGTATATACATCAATTACATAAAACATATGTACTATTTATAATTGTATTTACAGTCTACTTGATCCAAATAGTAGAACTATAACTTTATATAGTGCATGAAAAGTGCTTTCCAATAAACGAATTAACTTTACTACCAAAATTCACATATATCATAAGTAATATAGGATCAACTATGCATAATGAAAACACATTAAATCTAATTTCGTATAGAGTAGAAAATAATTTCAAGGCTAGTCCCTATAGTAGAATATTAAAGCCAATCATCAATAGAGTACGTATAGCCTTAAAGTCACTCTCATATAGAGTATAGAATAATTTCAAGGCTAGTCTTTATTAAGTAAAGCATTAAACTTAATCTCATATACGGTATATCATAATTCTAAGGTTAGTTTCTACAGAGTAGAGCATTAAATCTAATTTCGTATAGAGTAACTATTAAAACTAGACAGCTAGCATGACATTATATCAATACTTACACACAGGCTAACGAAAGTAGATAAGCATTAAGTTCTAGCAAAAATTAGCATGACTAGGATTAAGTCCAGTTAGCATGATAGATAAATTTCGATCACCACTCATCTCATGGATGATATGGTTATTTCATCACTTTATGATAATTTATATCCAAAAACTTTAATATCAACATGTAGTCTCCTTATCTTATGCTTATTGCTTATATATAATAATTTTTACTTGATCAATGATAGTAGGAATATAAAACTTCATGTAAAACATGAAATTGACTGAATATAAATATAAATACATGTTCATACAACCACATGAGCTGAATCCTTAGCCGAAAAACCTCATGAACCAATAGATAGATGAAATGGAAATCATTCTTATGAAATTAAAATTATATCATAGTCATATTTATATATCAATGCAATAAGCTTTCTAACTAGGACAATTTTTGCAAAGAGACCAAAAAAAATTAATCAGGAAAATCGACCGAAAAATTTTTAATTAGCAAAATCGACCTCTTTTGTCCCAAGCAGCAAAAGAGATCGATTCTGGCCCATGGGGCTCGTGTGCCCCACGGGCAGCACTTTCAAAGATTGGCGCTCGGCCGCACTTTCAAAGTGTGGTGCTCGCTCGCACTTTGAAAGTGCGGCGCTCGGCCACACTCTACAGGTGCGGCCCGCAATACAAATAACAGAAACAGCTTTCACTCTGTGATTTCTCGCTTATTCAGCTTCAGATTTCAGCTAATTTGAGACCCCTACCATTTTCTTTCTTGTTATTTATTGTCATGCATGGACGAATTAGGCTTATTGCCTTTCCGTATCTGACTGAAAATGATGTAGTTTGTGAACTTCCATTTATTTGGTTTAGGTAATCAACCAGAAAGCCGGGTTTGTTGCTTATGATCTAGTTTGTGAACTTTCATTCTGGCCTATTACATTTTCATGATAGGTGTATACTAATACTAAAATGTTCGAAATTCAAAAAACATTATTTTGGTGGCGTTTGATGGTAATGTATCGTCCTTACAGTTTTCTGTACCGTTCCCAAAATCATAAATGCTTTTAAGTTGATGCATAAAGCTTCCACAACTTCTGCTATTAGAAATGATCCTTGCATGTCGGTATACGTAAGGCCCTATGAGCTTCAGAAACGATCGACGTCATTGGCTAGGATCATCGAGGGTGGCAAACATCGGTAGCCACCAACAGAGGTGCGGCCCAGCCTAGGGCCGCACTTTCAAAGTGCAGCCGAGCACCACACTTTGAAAGTGCGGCCGAGTGCCGCACTTTGAAAGTGCGGCCGTGGGGGCACACGCGTCTCACGGACCAGAATCAACCTCTTTTGCTGCTTGGGACAAAAGAGGTCGATTGTGCTAATTAAAAATTTTTAGGTCGATTTTCCTAATTAAAATTTTTTGGCCTCTTTGCAAAAATTGTCCTTCTAACTAATAAGGCATGAATTGGAAAAACAAGAACAGTAACAATTTCTATTCTTTTGTTTTTTTCCTGTTTTTTAAAGGAGGTAGTGAAGTATGGTCTTCGGTTTGTCCCTTCCAAGCAAGACTCATGCAAAATCATCAATGCCTTGACAGAGAGACTTGTGGTACTTGAATCTGTATGCTACGATGGGATGTGGTGCCTCAAAGCAATATCAGAAATCTAACACTCCCTATTGACCATTTCCCCTATTGACGTTACACCATGAAAAGGTGAGTGAAATTTGCAAATCCCTTATGCCATCCCTTGTTGCCATTGCAGAGCCACGAATTTCCCAGGAACGAGCTTGTAAGGTGATTTGCAAATTGAATTTTTCTCATGATCTTATTGTAGACCATGTGAGATAGATAATCTGGGTGTTTGTGGATTTACTGGGATGAACTTTCATTTGATATAGAGTTAGTTTCTTCCACCACCGCTCATCTGATTCATGCTTTGATTCGACGGAGTTAGTTTCCTATGTTCTTGCTCTCTGTTGTGTATGCACCTCCTAATCAATTAGAACAATTTTCCATTGGGGGTTAATTTACCCTGGATGGTTATGTGAGATTTTAATGATATTCTGAATTGATCTATAGAAAAGTTCATGGGTGCGTTACCTTCCTTAACTCGGTGTTCTCGTTTCCAACAAACGATTTCGCCATGTGGTCTCATGGATCTTTATTTCGTTGGAAACCCATTTATCTGGTGTAATCAGGGTCGGGGATGTGCACGGGTCTCTGAACATTTGGACATGGTGTTGGTTAATCCTTCTTGGTGCCAATTATTTCCACATGCTCTTGTTCGACACTTGCTGAGGTGACCATTGTCCTCTACTCCTACATACAAAAACTGTTGTTTATAAAAGTTCCCTTTCTAAGCCCTTCAGGCTCCAAGCAATGTGGTTTATGGAAGATGATTTTTAAAGGATATATTTTTGACATGTGGGTCAGTGCTCCAGAGATTCAGGTCAAAATTGAAACATGTCACTGGGGATCTTCTATTGTGGAATAAGCACTTCTTTGGGAATCTATTTCGATGAAAATGGTGGCTGAAGGGTAGGATAGATGGGGTGCAGTGTGAACTTTATTTACAATCATCTCACCAACTCTGTCAGCTGGAAGCAAGGCTGATTGCTGAGTATAAGGGGATTCTCTCGAAGGAAGAGATTTTTTGGGCTAAAAAAATCGAGAGTGGATTGGTTATTGCATGGGGATAGAAACACCAAGTTTTTTCATATGTCGACCTTATGTCATCGGCGTATAAATGAAATCTCTATGCTGAAGGATGGGTGTGGTTTTTGGATTATGGATATAGCGGAGCTGCAACACCATGTCACAGAGTTCTATAAAGTCCTATTTAGGCAGGAAGGGTCTTCCCGATTAGTTATTGCTCATTCTCAATGTCATTCTCTCTCTTCACTACAAGCTATGTCTCTTGAGCGTCATGTAGTGGAAGCTGAGGTACGAGATGCTCGTTTTCAGATGAGTCTGTGGAAATCACCGAGAGTGGATGGGTTTTTGGCTGGGGGTTTTCTGGAGATGTGGGACACAGTTAAGCTTTCTTTGACGACTTTGGTCTATGAGGCGTTGGTTCGGGATGAATTTGATAATGCTTATTCCATAATAGTGACTAAGGTGATAGATTATGCAAAACTGTTTTGCCCCACAATAGTGAAAATTGAAACAGCTCCAACACCCAGAGTGGATGCCACAGTTTTGCCCCATCGGCTTGTGATGTGTTCCTTATAAAGTAGTGACTAAGGTGATACTGAATAGGATTCGACCACTACTAGATGAATTGATTAGTCCCCCTCAGGCAAGCCTCATCCCGGGATGGAAGGCGTCTGATAATATTTTGGTGGCCCAAGAAATGATTCATACAATCAATAAGTCCAAATGTCGCGATGGTCTTTTTTTCCTTGAAGATTGATCTAGAGAAGGCCTACGATCGCGTTCGCTGGGATTTTTTGGCAGAGACTCTTACTCTATTTGGATTCCCTAGTTAATGGATCAAGCTTATTATGTTTTTGTCTATTCTTCCCGGCTTGCAGTGATGTTGAATGGGGAGCTGTCTGAATGGTTTTTGCCTGAAAGGGTTTTGCGCTAAGGAGATCCTCTTTCGTCGTACTTGTTCGTACTTTGTAAGGAAAGATTGGGCTTTCTTATTTCTGATGCAGTGTCGAACAAGACCTGGATGCCTATTGTTTTGGGTCATGGGGGTCTTGCAATCTCCCACATGCTATTTGCAAATTATCTATTCTTATTTGGTCGGGCAAACTTACAACACACTCATCGGGTGCGTGTATTATTAGATGAGTTTTGTGCCTCTTCTGGTGCTAAGGTTAATTTGGAGAAGTCTCGCTGTTTCATCTCACCTTCGGTTGGAAGCCATCACGATTTACGTATTTGTTCTTTTCTAGGGGTTCAATCATAACTGGATTTGAAAAAGTATTTGTGTGTGCCGTTGATTCATGGCGGAGTCACTAAGTACACTTATCGGGAGGTGGTTGATAAGATTAGTTCGAATATCTTTGGTTGGAAATCTAAATTCTTAAGTCTGGGTGGGGGTGTAACCTTAGTTACCTCAGTCACGTCAATGATTCCAACATTTTCTATGCTCACTACCAGGCTCCCTATGCATACTACGCCAGATATTGACAGGATGAATCAGTCTTTCCTCTGGGGTGGGAATGAAGGTATGAAGAAGATACATCTGCTTCAATGGTAGGACGTATGCAAACCTAAGAAATTTGGAGGTCTTGGCATTCGTTCAATGGATTTTCATAATCTAGTCATGTTGCAGAGATTCGCTTGAAGGTTTTTGGTGGAGCCTCATTCCATTTGGGTTAGACTTATGTAACGACCAAATCTCTAGGGACCATTACTGTTTGATACATTTTACAGGTCCTACAGTTAATCAGTGAAAATAATATAGCATTCGATACAGAGATGTAATGAATACTCAAACAAGCGTCCAGTTATTACAATCCATATTATACATCACACTCCAAACAGCTCACAGGGGGATACATGAAATAAAATGAAATACATATGAGAATACAACACACATCCAACTTAAACTCTAGAAATCTGCGGTCTCTGGATTGAACTCAGTCTCTTCAAACTCAGGAGCATCTTCTTCAACCTGTGCTTCGTCTGACGGTGCCATAAAACAGAACCGTAGGTAAGTCACAACAATTCTAAAAATGAAAATAAAAGCAGTGCATAAGCATGAAAATGAAACATGCTATATAAAGTAACTATGGACAGTCATACAAGTGTGAAAAGTAAAGTAAAGGTGGTAGTGCAAGTTCACACAAGAGCATCAACTGTGACATAACATACATGTCATGGTAGTAATAATAAAAGGCATGCAAAACGGTAACAGAAATAAGATGACAAGCAGTACTATAGTTATGCAAGTAGTGCTAGACTAGAAACAACGTGACTCAAGCATGAGAGAATAGTATCCAACCATGGAGTTCATCTCTTGTCGGGGTGCGCTTACTCAGATGATGCCGAAACACAAGCAGCGGGACATGTATACCGAAACACGGGCATCGGGACGGGATGCCAAAACACTGGCATCGGGACGGGATACCGAATACAGGCATCGGGACGGGAAGATTAACTGTAGTCACTCCTACACTCTCTCAACTATGAGTTATCCCAAAACACAGTGAAGTGTCAAGTGTTCATGGTCCATATTTTCAACGGAATATTCCAATATAATATTCAATATGATATTTCAACATGAGATTCTAGCATGGGATTCTAATTTGAGTCTCCAACATGAATTCCACATACATGAATTCTTACATGATATTTCATGCATAGTTTTCAAGTGACAATCATAAAAATATGACGAGCATAGGTGTACGTGACAAATGTGAAAGCATGGTGAACATGGGTTTACATGTGATGAGTGTAATGGGGGAAGAGTTACATAAGACATGCATAATAAGTGTAATTTAATATGTAGTTAAGTAGTTCCATATTAAGTTAGGTCTCTAAGTTAGTGAGGCGTATGTCCAGTTTAATATTAATTCAAGACGATAGTCGTTACTGGGCTATACTAATTATGCATGTGTTGCCCTATCTAATAAGTTCTCATTAGTACACTTTTTTAAACTTCTAACTCTAAAATTAGAGTGGCTTACTCGTAATGAGATCTGTAACGACCCTCTTTTGGGGCCTGTTACTGTTAAGAACATGCGCAAGTCCTGCTAGGCACCAATGAAGTCAATACAGGCTCTGTTGCAGAAATACATCAAATACTCTTACATGAAAATGGTATACAACATTATTACAAACCAACAGCGTACAAGAAAGGATATACAACTGAAAACAACTAATACACCAAGCCACTCCAAAAACAATAAAGTTACTCTCTCACACTCACTCTCAATACCCAGCGTCCTGCTGATCAAACTCAACAGCAAACTCATCGTCTGCAGTCTCTGGTGTAAAATCTTCAACCTATGAGATATCTGGAGGGTCCACCACAAAGAGAAGGGTCGCCAGGATCAGACGTAACTCAAAGTACCTCTAAGCATGGAGATTAATACAATGTGCAAGCATGTCAATCTAAAGAGAAGAGAAGTAAAGTGCGAACAATATTGGTAAGGAAATAGAGTGAAAACATAACTTTGCTGTTTTACAACTATCGGCAATTTCCAGGAATTTCATGTACATTATTAAAAGTGACCATGTTACGAGAGTCAAACTGTGCCGAACCTAGATCGTGACTTATAATGCGGGGTACAGTGAGCAATCAATATTCCATCTCTTACCACGGGCGCTACCCAGGCGAACTATGCTATGAATACTGTTCAAGAATCCGTGATCTGTGAATTTGTCACCGGCTACTGTGATGGGTTGCTAGAACCCGCACAGTAACAACAAAGACTGGACTAGTCGCTTCCGCACTCTCACTATTATAAGTTACCCCAAACCCAGTGTCTGTAGTGTTACCGTATTTGCAATTTAGGAATCATTTATCTAGAGTTACACATTTTACGATACTGTCCAAACGATCAATCTTTCACGATACTGTGCAGTCTTTTAATCTAGATTTGCCCAATTTACAGTACTAGCATGCAGTCTTTAGCAATACTGTGCATATTGTCAAGATTAGGTAACTGTTCAAACGATCAATTGCTAAAGAAAGGAAACTTACTTTAGCATGCATTTGTTTTTGTTTTAAAACCCATAACAAGAATACGAAGAGTTACCGATTCGCCTTTTAGTGAACGACGCGTTTTGATCTGCGGTAGCGATACCTGGTTTCACAGGTGTTCAAAATGAGTTAGCTACACCACTAATAATAATAATATCTAACTTACTATTGTATAACTAATATAGGTTTATAAAATAATAACTTATATGATAACTTTAAATAAAAACTTATATTAAAAACTTTATATAATAACTTATATTTAACTTAAACTTAAACTAAACTTAATATAAAAATTAACTTAACTTATATACTCTTACTTATATAACTTATATATTAAACTTACATATATACCTTCTTACCTCTCTCACTCTCTCGTTCTGTCTTCTCCTTTCTTTCTTTTTTGTTTTCCTTTACAGAGAGCGCACGGCGGCCTGTAAGTGGGCGTCGGCGCTGCACGGGCGGCCGGCGACATGGGGCTAGGGTGTAAGGGGGGCTGCGCAGGGGGCTAGGGCAACCGGCGGCTAGGGCGACGCGACGGCAGGCAGCTAGGGCGCGGCAGGAGCGGCAAGGTGGCGGGGTGGCGGCCTGGAGGGCGGCACATGCGGCTAGGGCTGGGCACGCGGCTGTGGTAGTGGTGCGACGTGGCAGCATGTTAGGGCGCACGGGAAGATGGCGGGGCGACGATTCGAAGTAGGGGAGGAAGAAGAACGAAATTGGGTTGATTGGTAGCGTAAATTTCACGATTTCAGCTTTAATTTCGATGTTTTCCTCTATAATTCCAGATTTGTTTTGGTTGCTTGATTTTTGGTGAAGAGGAGAATGATGAACGGGAGAGGGGTTTGATTTCTTTTTAAAGGAAGAGGATTAATTTTGTGTGGGGTTTAAGGATTAATGGTTGTTGCCAGATCTGTAGACAAGGGGGGTTGGAGGTGGAGTGAATTTCTCAGATTTAGGTGCCTGAGATGATGAAGGGGCTTGGGGATCTGTTTGCAGACAATGTGGAAGGGGTTATAATGAAGGGAAATCCCATCTGAAGGAGGGTGCCGTGAGAGAGAGGGTGTGTTGAAATTGAAGAGGGGGAGATGGTGGTTGCCGACAGGGGAAATTAGAGGGGGTTGCCAACACTATTGGTTAGGATTAATTATGTTAGGATAATTAGTATAAGGGGTAATAGTAATTAGGCTATGGTGGTAAATAAAATAAAAATAAATACTCGGACTATTGAAAAATGAGATACGGTCACACCACAATCAAACAGGCCTAAAAATATCGGTCGTTACATCCTACCATCCTTAGAAAAATTCCGTCCTCGGAATTCTCTACAGGGCATGGAAAAGGTAGGGGTAACATCCTCGCATCTCATCCTCTCACTCCCAGGTAGACTCTCCTGGCGAGTCGCGATGCCACATCACCCTGACTAGATCAATAGTCCTGCTCCTAAAGACTTTCTGGCGTCGATCTAGGATATCTACTGGTTGCTGCTCGTATGTCAAGTCTGGACAAACTGCGATCTTCGAATAGTCCACGACATGACTCGGATCGCTCACATAACGACGCAACTGCGAGATGTGGAACACATTGTGCACTCCCTCTAAGGCAAGGGGCAGTGCAAGCTTGTAGGCCACTTCTCCTACTCTCTCCAGAATATCGAAAGGTCCAATGAATCGAGGACTAAGCTTTCCTCTCCAACCAAAGCGAAACAATCCTCTGTTGGGAGAGATCTTCAGAAAAACATGATCACCGGGCTGAGACTCCAGATGTCGACGCTTTGCATCTGCCCAATGCTTGTACCTGTCCTGAGCCAACTACATCTTCTCTCTGATGGTCCGAACCACATCCACTGCTTCTATGATTAGCTCAGGACCGAAAAACTCTCGATCTCCTATATCATCCCAGCTCAAGGAGGATCGACACTTCCTCCCATAAGTGTCGCAAAAGGCGTTTTGTCAATGCTTGACTGGTAGCTGTTGTTGTATGCAAACTCCACCAAATGGAAATGGTCTTTCCATGATCATTTGAAGTCCAGCATACATGCCCACAGCATGTCTTCCAGTATCCGTATAGTACGCTCTGACTGACCATCTGTCTGAGGATGGTAAGCCGTACTAAAGCTCAAGTGGGTTTTCAAGCTCTCCTGGAGGCTCCTCTAGAAATGAGATGTGAACCTGGTGTCTCTGTTCGAGACAATGCTGATAGAAACTCCATGCAGCTTCACAATCTCATCCATGTACTTCTTGGCCAATACTTCTGTAGACTGTCCCACTCTGAAGGGAATGAAGTGCGATGTCTTGGTCAATCGATCTACGATCACCCAGACAGCATCATTCTGCTTCGTACTCTTGGGTAGTCCAGTCACGAAGTCCATTTTGATGTGCTGCCACTTCCACTTCGGAATGGGCAATGGCTGTAACAAGCCGGCAGCCCTATGATGTTTAGCCTTCACCTGTTGGCACACAATACACTTCGCTACGCTCCATGTCACGCTTCTCTTCATGCCATGCCACCAGTAATGCTGTCGCAGATCCTGATACATCTTGGTACCTCCAGGATGTATGGAGTATGGAGAACTGTGAGCTTCCCCCAATAGCTCCTCTCTAATGGCACCAGACGGTACACAGATCCTATCCTCAAATCTCAAGGATCCATCTGTATGAATCTTAAGCTCTGGCCTCTGGCATGACATTACTATGTCCTTGATCTTCCGCAGCTTCTCATTGTCCACCTATGCAGTCTTGATTCTCTCCACCAACGTCGATTGGATGTGCGCCCATCAAAGATGCATCCATCCTTGGTAGAATCACTTGTATACCCATGTCCCAGATCTCTTGCTGCAATCTCCACTGAGTCCTAAGCATCATCACCGCTGGTAGACGACTCAATGCATCAGGTACGACACTGACCATCCCAGGATGGTACTGAAGGTCAATATCATAATCTGCCATGAGCTCGACCCATCGTCTCTGACGCATGTTGAGCTGCTTCAGAGTGAAGAGATACTTCAGACTCTTATGATCCGAGAACACCTTCACATGCTCCCCCAATAGGAAGTACCTCTAAATCTTCAATGCAAAAATCACTAATGCCAACTTAAGATCATGAGTGGGGTAGTTCTTCTCGTGGATCTTCAACTACCTGGATGCATATGCTACGACGCGACCGTGCTGATGTAGCACGCATCCAAGTCCTTTGCCAGATGCATCACAGAAGACTTCGAATCCTCCTGATTGGTCTGGAATGATCAAGATGGGTGCAGTCGTCAACCTCTTCTTCAGTTCCTGGAAAGCACCCTCACATGCTTTCGACCAAACAAACACCACATCCTTTCTCGTCAATCGCATCATGGCTCCTGCTATCTTTGAGATGCCTTTGATGAACCACTGGTAGTAGCCAGCTAGTCCCAAGAAGCTTCGAATTTCGGTCACCGTTCGGGTGATTGGCCAGTTTTGAACAGCGGCTACTTTTCAGGATCAACAGAAATCCCTGCTTCGGATACCACGTGGCCTAGGAACACCACCTCGTTCAGCCAGAACTCGCACTTGCTAAGTTTGGCATAAAGCTGGTGTCTTCTCAGGGTCTCGAGAACCTTCCCGAGGTGTTCTGCTTGCTCCATCACATTTTTCAAGTAGATGAGAATGTCGTCGATGTAGACTACTAAGAACTTGTCTAAGTATTCATACAATACTTGGTTCATGAGACTCATAAATACCGTGGGTGCATTGGTCACACCAAACGGCATTACTAAGTACTCGTAATGTCTGTGTTTGGTTCTGAATGCAATCTTGTGAACATCTTCGTCTTTCACCTTCACTTGATGGTACCCTGTCCTCAGATCCAGCTTCGAATAGACGCTTGATCCACCGAGCTGGTCGAAAAGATCGTCGATGCATGGTAGAGGGTACTTGTTCTTCACGGTGACTTTGTTGAGCTCACGGTAGTCAATGCACATACATAGGGATCCGTCTTTCTTCTTCACCAGCAATATAGGAGATCCCCAGGAAGATACACTGAGTCGTATCCATCTCTTCTTTAGTAGTTCATCAAGTTGGACCCGAAATTCTTCTAGCTCAGATAGTGCTAAACGATATGGTCACTTGGACATCGGCTGGGCTCCTGGCATTAGTTTGATGGCAAATTTGAGGGTGCGATCCGGGGGGGAACCTATCGATGAACTCTCAAACCACCTCTGATATTTCGGGCTCAGCTTCCATTGCGGCTGCTATTGCTTCGACCAACCTAGCTTTGTACTTCACCGGGCCTACAGATCTGCTCCCACTAATGAACTCGAACTTTGGATGATCAGGAATATCGAAGGCTACCCTGCTTTGACAACAGTCGATGGTGGCATGGAAAGTTCCCAACTAATCCATCCTGAATCCAGCATCAAAGTTCGGGATATCTAGCATCATGAAGTCAGCGAATAACGCTTGCCCACAAATCACCACGGGGCATTAAGGATACCCATTGGTCGCCTTTATCACTCCGCCACCCGTGTTGACGTTCTAACCGGTAGTTAAAGTTTTGACAGAAACGGTGTGGGTGCGAACAAATCGACTCGCCAGAAAGTATTGTGATGCTCCGGAGTCGAACAAGGAGAGGGCGGGTTTCCTAGCTACTAGTACGACACCTAGGTTACAAACACTAATCTATGCAACCAATGCTAATGAAAGAAATGATTCACTAACTATACCAGAAATATACATATGATCACTTGACTGGTAGCCTCGACCTCTTCGACGGTCATGGTGTAAGCCTGGCGTTTCGGTGGTGGTTGCTGCCTTGCTTGCTGAAACACTCTCTGCTGTGGAGGTAGAAGTGGACGCAGTGGTGTGCTCTCAGTCGGGGCAGCACAAGGAGCTGGAGCTGGATCACGTGGCTTATGATGCGGGCAATTCCTAGCCATGTGTCCAGACTTTCCACAAACCAGACAAAGGCCTAAAAATCCTCGATACTCAGATTTGATGTGTCCAGGCTTCCCATAAAAGTGGCAGACTGGGAGGGCCTGCTGCTGTTGTCCTGGCCTCTTAAACTAAGTCTGCTGAATAGGGTGGTGCATCTGGGGCCGTCTGCTCAGCCCAGCATGGGTCGGTGGGGGCCACACAGGAGCTGTCAATCTAAGCTCTTCATCTGCTTCCTTCTCGACCATCTCATGATTACGGGCAATGGTCAGAACTGCAGCATGCATGGTCGGATTAGCAGTGACCAAATTCCTCCGAATCTCAACGTTGAGCCCCTGCTGGAAATGATGGGCTCGAGTCAATGTATCCGTAACCATCTCTGGGGCAACCATGCTGAGCCTGGAGAACTCAGCGTCATACTGGTCTACACTCATCGAGCACTGCTTCAGGTTGATGAACTTCTTTCTCATCATGATCTTTGCCTGTAGCAGAAAGTACTGGGCATTGAAGGTACTGGTGAAGACATCCCACGAAATCGATAGTCCTAAGCGATCTTCTACCGCCTGCCACCAGTTTTGAGCACCATCAATCAATTGCCTCTTGGCAGTAGCCACCCATGCTTCTTCTCGAATCTGAGATGCCATCAGATCATCAGTAATGCTCCTGAGCCATTCTTCCGCTTGAAGATGATTCTCGGTCCCAGCGAAAGTCTTCGGGTTTATCGCTCGAAAGTGGTAAGCACTCGGGTCAGCTTTCGGCTCTCTATGCAAAGCCTGTCCCAAAGCCTGTCCAAGCTGTTGATGAAGGGCATACATGTCCCGCATGCAATCTTCTGCAGACAATTGTGCTGTCGAGAATGCTGTCGCGTCTGGACCGTTGTTGTGTCCATTACCAGCATC